>CM057007.1:8864520-9474520 GCA_029891345.1 Dryococelus australis | reverse complement strand
TCGTGTTCGCGGGTTGGCACTACTTCACATGAATAGTTTTCTGTATAACATTTCAATCGTCAAATTCCACCCATTTTAATAAAAATGTATTCAATATTTACATTTAAAAAATCTGCAGAATTACATCCAAAAATAAACGGCCACTGCAAGCTGTCAAGTGTCGGTACACAACGCCAAATCGTTGCTAAAACACTGAACTATCTCACATCATCGATAATGCATGGCCATACGACGCTCACTTCACCACCAACATCGTAAAAATAAATGTGGACTTATATAAACCATTGTACTTCAGTCTGTACAACTGAATCAATATAATTATATTTTTATTTTGAATTCTGTTGAAAAATATTTATAAAACAACAAGCAGTTTAATTACGTTATAGCAATTAATTCAAATAATTTTCCGCTTTTATACTGCCAATATCGCACTGGCCAATTACAAAATCGAATCGGAAACAAGGCTGTGTTCGAAATCGCCAACTAAGGGCCCTTTTCTGGCTTCGTGCCCTTGAAAAGTGCATCCCGTATGTGACGTCACATTGCCGCTGTCCGAATTCGCAGCAAGGGCACATTATGCACCCTAGAATGTCCTCTTCAGGTAAGGGCACGAGTGATTTGCCCTTCTAGAGCCTTAGATAGTTTTCGATTCTCAATTGTTTGAAATGTTGCATTTGTTTGTGTTTGTTTTGTTTTATAACTCTGCACGGTCCCAGAAAACACTTGCAAACGTCACAAAGACAAATGAAACTCGCATGGAGCGAAATCCTACACAGTAAAACTAGAGGTGTAAACGAACACGAGCGTCCGAACTCACTTAACCAATATATCTGTGGAAGGGGACAAGGGCTCGTGAAACGGGAAGTGATGAATGGCACATTGCACCGAAATCGAACACTGCCTAAGCCTTCTGTTTACTCCTATCCAATATCAAGGGGTTGTTTTAGGGCCGGCTTTAGCCACTTTGTCTAGAAACAAGCGAGGCTGGCTGTGAGAGCTACTGGCGAGGTACAGGCAGGAACAAGGAAGCCCGCTAGACAGACGCTCGTGTGTGGCAGAAGAAAGTGAGCCTGGCAGCCGTGGAGACGGCGCTTCGTGTCTGGGGGAATCCCTAGACGAGGCACAGGGAATCCCAGCCAGCCAGCGGCTCGTGATCTCCGGGAGCCGAGGCCAGCTCCAGCCCAGCATCTACCTCGAGTAGGTTCCCATCCCTAGTCATGAGATAGTCGCATCATTTTTTTTTAAATCGTATAAATAATCGGTAAAAATAATCGATTGTCTTGTTCTAATCCATGCATTAAAATTGATCACAAATACTGCATATTTCTATAACTTTGTTTCAAATATTATTCTCAGCAAATTTTTTTTTCTGTTTATTTGAATAAGTTCTCCTATTTTGAAAATTTGTTGTTTCAACCTTTTATTTTATAGTTTTAATAAAAGTGAAACATGTAGGTATCTGCCATGTTTTGTTTCAAGTATAAACAGCTGAAAATCGTGTATAATCGAATTTTTTTTAATAAACGACTAATCGATTATAATTAAACTATCGATTATTTATAAGCGATTATCCCACCACTAGTTCCCACGTCTGCGTCGGTAATAAGGCCGATACTTCCATGTGCATCTAGTGCACTATCCGCGTTTTACAAAATTCGTCGATGGACCCGCCAGTGCTCAATACACCGGCTTACATCCGCTGACGCATTTTTCGAGCATAGGATTTGTTTTTATCAGTATTTTCATCTGCTTCCAGACAAACATTAATGCCTTTACACAAAAATTCTAAATTTTTCATCGTCCATTAGTAAAACTCGACGTCCGGATTAGTTGAGAGATTTGGGTTACTTTTGCAATATGTTTTGAAATGTTTGAAAATTACGAGTCGAGGGTGTGTTGACTTTTATTTTCCAGAGAAAGCGTCCGAAAACGAATGGGTGCACGAGTGTACACACGCTGTTGTTACCTGCACGGGATGTCGTCCGGTGTACACACGCTGTTGTTACCTGCACGGGATGTCTTCCGGTGTACGAGAGTGTACACACGCTGTTGTTACCTGCACGGGATGTCTTCCGGTGTACGAGAGTGTACACACGCTGTTCTTACCTGCACGGGATGTCTTCCGGTGTACGAGAGTGTACACACGCTGTTCTTACCTGCACGGGATGTCGTCCGGCGTACACGAGTGTACACACGCTGTTCTTACCTGCACGGGATGTCGTCCGGCGTACACGAGTGTACACACGCTGTTGTTACCTGCACGGGATGTCGTCCGGTGTACACACGCTGTTGTTACCTGCACGGGATGTCTTCCGGTGTACGAGAGTGTACACACGCTGTTGTTACCTGCACGGGATGTCTTCCGGTGTACGAGAGTGTACACACGCTGTTCTTACCTGCACGGGATGTCTTCCGGTGTACGAGAGTGTACACACGCTGTTCTTACCTGCACGGGATGTCTTCCGGTGTACGAGAGTGTACACACGCTGTTCTTACCTGCACGGGATGTCGTCCGGCGTGCACGAGTGTACACACGCTGTTCTTACCTACACGGGATGTCATCCGGCGTACACGAGTGTACACACGCTGTTCTTACCTACTTAGGATGTCGGCGCTTTGTGGTGCCGTGGAAGAAGCCCGGTGCCACTTCTCTAGAGTATGTTTCCTTCTATACACAGCGTGAGCAGGAAACGTGTGTACGAACTCGGGCACGTGATTCGTGACCGGAAAAGAGGAAGATTGATACAGGACATGCATGGTCCATCTCAAATATTAAGGGCTGTAGCTGCCCCTAGAGGCGGCGGGCGACAAGAACATTACGTGGGATACTAGGCAATGTGCTTGCGTTAGAAGAACACAAATTTGTATACGGAGCAAGTCAACCAAGATCTTGGATACCCGATAGGTATGGTCCGTCGTACACACCCCTAGCATGTAAATAATAGGTGTTGGCACCCTTTGATTGCATGTAACACGTACACCGTGGGGTTACATTGATTGTGGATACCATTGGATGAAGCAGGACGACCTAAGTATGGGCTGTTCATGGTAAAGTGAACACTTTTTAAGGCCCTCCC
Source organism: Dryococelus australis (assembly GCA_029891345.1). Classification (NCBI taxonomy): domain Eukaryota; kingdom Metazoa; phylum Arthropoda; class Insecta; order Phasmatodea; family Phasmatidae; genus Dryococelus; species Dryococelus australis. The sequence goes on along the minus strand of CM057007.1, from coordinate 9,471,443 downwards.
AAAAGGCATTAACCCCTAATAAATATATTTTATTGCAATCTCAAACGTTAACTTTTGAGAGTAATGAAAAGTATACCCTTTGTTTATTAGTCACATTGCAATGTTTACATTAAAAAATGGCGGAAAAGTAGAAACAGATTGAAAGGAAAAATTTAGCAGGGCCTTAAAAAGTGCTCACATTACCGTGAATAGCCTATATCAAATAAGCTCCCCTTGTTGCAATTCTCTAGAACCCGCCTGATAAATCGCAAACGAAGGGTACAGCAATAGTATGTCCTAGTGAGTTAGGCAACCCTTCCCACACCCGGAGGACCTCAGTGGGGAGTCCCCGCCGAATGCGTGAAGAGTGTGTGGCGGCACGTGACAGCGAGGTCTTGAGAGCCGATGAGGGTGATTGAGGTGAGTATGGAGCTGCGCCGGAATGAAAGGGAGGGGCGAACGGGAGAACCCCGAGGCGAACCTGGTTCAATTCCCAGCCGGGTCGCCCCCGGATGTTCGTATGTGGTCATCGTGCAGGACAATACCACTGGTCGGCGGGTTACCAATTTGTGTTCTTCTAACGCAAGTACTTTTCCTAATATACCCACGTAATGCCCCTGTCGCCCTCTGGCTTTAGGGGCTGCTACAGCCCTTATTATTTGAGATGGGCCATGGGTGTCCTATATCAATCTTCAATCACGAATCACGTACCCGAGTTTGTACACACGTTTCCTGTACACGCTGTATACCAGTGCATACGGTGCATATAAAAACATTAAAGGCTGGTCACGATAAAGTGAGGACTTTTGAAATCAACCTTTGAAAGTAGCCACTGCTCCTGTGTGTATACATTTTAACGGGCGCGCTGAGTGACATGTGCCTAGTAAGGTTGGTAACGTTGGAGGGAATGTAGTTCCATGTCGTAAAGTCAAATTGAAAGTGTTAGGTAACTATGTGTGGTAACTCAAATTATTTATTTCGCTTTCTGTTTTTTAAATGCATCTAAGAATAAAAATTAGCAGATTTAAAAAAAAATATATTTCATAATAATTTTACAGTTTTTCTTAACCGAAGCACGAATACAGTGATGAAGCCCATGCCAGTGTTAATTTTACATAAGGCGAGAGAATACACAATCTGCATACAAGTATATATTACGCAGGGCTTTCAAAAGTGCTCAGTTTACAGTGAACAGCCTACAGTATAGTAGAAAAGAGAGCGTGTATTTCAAACGCAGTTAAAACTCCGTGTACATAAGACACGGAGTTCAAGGGAATTGTGAACCAACAGTAAAGAATCTCCATCTGAATGCATCAGTTTTAAATATTTCAGTTTCAAACATAAAAATATTCAACGAGACTTTCTTACAGAACACTGCCACGTTTGATAAATTTTAAAATAATATAATTAATCCATTATTTTGTTTGGTAAAATGTAAATTTCAATGTTACATTTAAAAAAAAGACACTAAACAAAAATGTACAATGCATTTTTAATGTGCCAGAACGTGTGGTAGAAGACTTTTTGTATGTACTGAGAAGGAACAACTATCTTTAACACTGACGGCGTAGTGGCAGGCTTGCTAGGCTGTGACATCCAGTGTTTGTACATATAGTACTAAGTGTATCTTAGTAGACATCTGGGAATACAACTCTTTGCCAGTATATTATCTACAGCCATCAATATTCACTTTTATCCTATTTCAAAATGAAAATAAATTTTCAAAAATTAGCTTTCTTTTGCTAATTTCGTTAAATAAAAAAGGTCAAAGTACAAAATGGCATACGGCTTTTATCGCGTGCAATATGATCCTACACAGATATCTATAATTTGTGAGAAACTCAACTGCGCTGGGGATGTATATTGCAATCTTGGGAGGGCCCGTAGCAGTGCTGGCAACTAAAGCCCGCAAAATTTAGCCCATGTTGCCTTTATTGCACGTCAAACCGTAATAACTATTAACTCATTATTTATTATTTTCCATCTCACATGAGAAAATGTAGAGTTGTGTCAGTCTATTCCGGTGTCGGATCTGCTGTACAGTAGTTCTGTACGTTATAATAAAGTTTCCGTTTTATTATCAAATCTTAACTGCAAGTTATAAAGAAAGACACAATAGGGCAAGAATAACAATACCGGCTCGAGCTGCTATCTCTCTCACTGTCAGATGCTCCCTCTCTCTCATTCAAACATATTTGACAACGAAATTCGAAGAAGAAATACGACTGTAAGATTTTTATCAAAAAATTTGGTCAAATAATATTGAAAACGTTTCAAAACATAGCACACTGTTAAATAATGTATTTGGCTGACCTAATTTAAACATAAGCACCAAAGCGAGATAATGTGTTACGTTACAATGCAGCCCATTACATAAAGGAGTGTTAAGAATTTTATTATTTATTTTTAACTTTAAACTTAATTTTAAATTAATTTATCACACATATTTGCTGTGCGATAAAATAAACTGCCTTTAATTGTTACTGTCGTGGTTCAATGTCCGCTTCCAACAGCAGTCGTGCTCCGACAGATGTTATATCTCCCTAAACTTATTTCGTTTCTAGTTATTTGCCGCCATTATAAAGTTTATTGGGGTCGGAAATAACCGTTTTAATGTGTGCGACTCAAACTTATTTAACTCTTGAAACATTTTTAAAAAATTTAAAAATAAAGAAAAATAGAATAGGTCTATTATACAAAATGTTTGATGGAAACTGCAGCCACCCGACATTTTCAGTCCAACATGGCCGCGTTAATAACATTTTACTGAATACGTGTTTCCATCGTTATATTTGTGATTGTACCGCAGCATGAGGGCACGACAGAAAGTATCCGAGTTTTTGTAGAATTAGTTTTTTTTTATCAGTTAAAATACACAGTTTAATTCAATGCCGTGTAGTTTTGTAGGACTTATACAGAATGTACCAGTGTTCTCCTGCCATTGTGAAACACGTGCAGTATGTTCTAATAGATACAATATTTATTGACGTTATAGAGAATCGAAAGATACATGTCTGCCATTTGTGACAACACCTCTGCCCTTGCACGGTCGATGTTCTCATGTGTCCGCACAGATTCCACACTAACACCCGGTTTCCTGTCTGCAACAGACGCTGTAGCGCGAAACTTGCTCACCCAGTTCGTGATGGCGTGACGTTCGGGTACCCTCTCGTGTCTTCCAATATTGAAATGTTGCCTAAACAATCTCTGTGTGACATACACTTCCACTGCGAACACGTGGTTGGCAGGTGACCACAGCTCCATGCTTACTGACAATGACGTCACTCGCCGGACAGGTCTGGCTGTGTCACGCCATCCCCATCCTAGGGCCACGCGAGTACTAGGATAGTCAAAGTGGTACGTGAACGCTGGGACATCCTGTATCATATTACTCTAAAACATACGGACTTTTTCAAAATACCTGTGTGATGTGTTTAATTTATAATAAGATCCATACATAATCATTATGATCTGCGAATGTTTTATAAGTATATGTGGTTTAAAGTACACGAAACATTTCTAATAGCCGTTAAGATAAGACGTAAACTCATGTAGCTGCTTCCTCCAACATCCTGGGAACTCTATGGTGGTAGATCAACCAGCGTTCACGATAAACATACGAGCGTGAGACATAAATTAACGATATAAATACTAATTGTATTATGCACACTTACGGGAGACAGAAGAATGGAGAGAGTTCAGAGATTTCGGCGGCTCTTAACATCGAGGTCTTCAGAGTCGATGAGAGTATGGAGCAGCGCAGGAATGAAAGGGTGGGGTAAACAGGAGATCCCGAGAAAACCCACCGACCATTGACATCGTTCGGCGCGAATCCCACATGCGAAAGTCCGGGAATCGAACCCGGTTCGTCTAGGTGGGAAGCGAGCAGTCTAACCACTATACCACAGCCTCTACTAACTCTGTGAGCAAACATCTCAGCACGGTGATGTATTCCTGCCGATATATTTCTTACGCCCTAAATTTTGACCTGCCATTGTGTCGCAATAAATCACATAGTTAACATAGAGAAATATTTGCGTGCAGGTTCGGCACAAACCCACCATCTAGTGTTGCCCTTTCTTAAGACCGCCGCACACGGGAAGATTTTTCCTGCGAGTTTCGCTAAGAGCTAGGGAAAGAGAGATGTATATAGGCCGTTCACGGTAAAGTGAGCACTTTTGAGGCCCTGGTTACTTTTTTCTTTCAGCCGTCTCTTATCCTTTAACCACATTTCTAAATGAATATTGCCTTGTATGTAATAAACAGTGTATTTATATTCCACAGCACTCGGAATTTAACGTCTAAAACACAATTTTGACCATTATTCCAAATGAGAAAGCTTTCAAAAGTGCTCACTTTACCGTGAACAGCCTTTACTCGCGGGGTCCCTCACTGGTTTTGCTGCACGCAGTATGGGTTTCCTTGCGACATACGCCGTTAGATAGTTACATTTCAGGTTACGTTCGGTTAGTGTTTACTTCAACAAACTTACGTCATCGGCGCCACTTCCGCTTCTCAGTAATGCTTTTCTTTTATAATGTTCAATTTTGAACTGATTGCGGAGGTTGTATTATATCGTCTGGCATTCCTTAGCTTCTGTACCAGGCCTAACCTCTTTAACAGCCATACAAATTCTATGCAGAGCTGCTGCACGCAAATTCTTACTATAGTCCATTCACGGTTTCTTCGGCCTTTTTGAATCAAGCCTTTGAAAAATCTCCCCATGTATGACGTAGTTAGTTATTTCCTAAATACGCCCTGTATCACAAGCGTTTTATACTTGTATTCATAAAAGTTACTCTTTTTTTTTTTGTTAAATTGAAACGTTATTCATATTTTATCTATATATTGTAATGCTTCATTTATAAATAATATGAATAGAAATCAGGGAGAAAATAGGTATGTCTGTGACGTCTAGTGAGAAATAGTCCTTATGTAAAACACTGTTACACGAATTGCGCACGAATGTGGTGCGTTGTCCCTCTGGTCTGATTCTCGAGAATTAGTTAAGCTCAGTTTGCGAGAGGCGGAGGAATATCCTGGAAGTAGAACATTAGCAAGGCTTCATAAAAGGCTAAAGTAACAGTGAATGGACTATATGATAATTCGCATCCCTAACAGTATACAAACATGTTTCTTCCCTATATGCATCTATTAACACTGTTATTTGTTCCCTCGTCCACTTTTTTATTTTCCGTCTCCACGACAATACAGCCAAAAATTATATGTTATGTGGATAAAACCACGTGGCACGGTTCCTTGCTCTCATTGGCTGAGATCGGGAACTAGCAAAGAAACGCGTACAGAAAATAGCACAATTTCAATTACCGGAAAATAGCAGACAAGCGAGCGGAACTGCAGGTAAGCAGCGGTATTTTCAGTGTCGAGCACTTCCAGCGGCAAGCAATACTCCATGCACACGATCTCGTAGGAAAAATAGTTCCGTGTGCGGCTGGCTTTAGCTGTCTTCCAAAAAAAAAAAAAAAGAACTGTGCATTTCAGTCAACGTGTTTGGTATTAGTATATTCGCCATGGCTTTGTAAGCAGTTATGGACAGGAATTACTTCAGGAAGTTGATCTGAGAATTCCTCGGCCACCAAACTCCTATACAGTCGCGCAGGCCTGGCTCGCGGTGAAACGAGCCCATCTGAAAACGGCTTTGGAAATACTACCGGTCCGTATCTGCATGAATGTAAACAGCAGTTGAGACGACTGTCAGTATCGTCGGCAGCTAACTGGCGCAGTGGTTAGGGCGCTCGCCTCCAACCACGGTGGTCCGGGCTCGATCCCCGGCGGGTTCACTCCCGGATCTTCGCATGTAGGAATCGTGCTGTGTTTTCTCGTTTCCCCCGCCTTTGCATCCTAAGGTCTCATTTCTAGTCATGTCCGGGGATGACTGGCACCTACGGGTCCCAGCTGGAAAGCCCGTCACTCGGAGGGTGTTGCCTCGCCCTGGGTTCACTCCCCACTCGAGTTATTTATAACACTTCATATATCGTTTACTGTATATTCATTATTAATTTCCAGATCATGAATAGGGGAACTATAAGAAGATTGACTGCAGTTGTGGTATTAATTCGCTTTAAAACGAACACCCACGATTGAATGCTCCGGCATACCAACCAGGGGACACACTTCTCATCCAGCCTGGCTACTTGGCACGCGCTGTCTATACACCACACAGAGAAGAGACAACTTGCTATAACCTGGTTTCAGCGTAGCAGCGAGCTAACTTCAGGATGCGGTGTTAGTTAATTGCAGTTCCGTTCGTTGCAAGAACAATACAAACATTGCTGAAGTGGCTGTGTTAAAGAAACTCTATAGACGGTCGAGACTACGAGAATTTGGTTCCTGCAGCAGTAGGTGTATAATGCGGATGCCAGTGCAGAGCAATAAATTAGATAAAATTCAAGTAAGTTAAAGCCAAAACCTAGTAAATTTCTCATTTTCTGGAGAATCTTTCAAATTGCATCTCAAAATCGAGCAAGTTTAAAGCCAAAATCTAGCAAATTTCAACATGTTTTCAAGCCCCTGCGAGCAAGGTTTTTTTTAATCCAAATCTGCAAGCTAAATTAACATATTTTGATCAAATTTCAGCACCATTTTTTCCTTCCTATTGATACATTTTTCTCTTTATAAATCAAAATGAACTCCCTGCTCAGAAAGTTAAACAATTCATACGAATTCACTAAACTACAAGATCAAATATATGGTTCGCTGCTACAGATTTTCAAATTTATGAATCTAATTTTGGTAAAAAAAATTAATTGTATTCTAGATGGTAATTGTAAAGTTACATTACCATATCGATAAGGAAAAATATTTGATAAAAATAGTTTGAAAGTAATAAATGAGAAACAAGTTCTTATAGCAAATAAAGGCTCAAAAGAAATGAAAAATGGAAAATTTATGCATGATATAGAGTTTTCTTAAGAATTTACTCAAATTTTGTGATATTTCCTTTTGTAAGATTGATTTGGCTGGCAGATTTATATTGCAGATTTGGATTAAATTTAGATATAAAAAAAGTGAGCTGCTCCAGCTCTTTCATTTAAGATCTACCGATCCTATTTTGAATTTAGCTTAAATTTTTCTGGAAAAAGACACTGCTCGCAAATTTTGGAAAAAAAAAAATAAAATTTGCTTAATATAGATTGTTGATTGGGATTAAATTAGCTTGATTTTGGTTTTAATTAGCTTGGTTTGGAGAATATAATTGAAGATATAAATGATGTCTCCAGAATATTTGGAAAAGTTGCTTGAAATGAGAAAATTACTTGATTTTTAGTCGAATTATTGCGCTGCGCTTGGATCCGCATTGCATATCTACTTACAGCAATATTTTTCCCCAACGTGAGACTCGAATCCAGGTGCGAAGATCATACACCAAACAAAACATAAATAATTATTTAAGTCGTTTATAAAGTCAGTGCGAGAGTACCTACTCTAGGCTTGCCACGCACCGAATCTTACTAAAGATGGCAGCAGCTTGCAGGTAATTAAGTTAGCGGCGTGGAAATAGCAGCTGCGTCAAAGAGAGAGAGATAGAGAGAGTGTGTGTGTGTAGTGGGTGCCGGATGCTGCTGGACCAGGAGGCTGCCATGAGAGCCGGCCAACATATCGCCGTCACCACATCTTATTAAAAAATAAACCTGCGAGCGGCGACCTCTGGCATTCTCGAGTAGTCCGCGGAGCCAGGAATAACTGGAGCGCACACACCAGCCTACACATACAGAAGCGCAGCTCTCACCGTGTCCCGTTCCGCGATATTTCTACACCTTCAGATATCGCTTCCAAACACGACCATATCACCACCGGAGCCACGTATCGCTCCCACACAGCAATTAAAATCGATGGCGATATATCTAATTTCGTTTGTATTTACATAGCAACTATCGACTTTACGAATATCACACATCGTCAACATCGCATATCGCTAATATAATCGCATACCGCTAGTATCGCATATCGACATTATCACATATCACTAGTATCGCATATCGGTTGTATAGTCTGTTTCGTACAACTTCGATAAATTTTGATAGTTCTCGAAAAGAAGTGCGGCCACGATGTATCCCTCCGCCACAGCTGTTCTGTCGGTGGACAAACCGATCTTTGTAAACAAACTACGAATCCAATGACAAGCACTGAAAGACTGACAACTTCTGTCCAGTACTTAGCCTACAATAGCTGGTTGCCATTCCCAACTATTTATATTAACTTCATCGAAAGAACTAAATGCGATAAATGTGTCGATGTTCGTGCCGATGTGAGAAATGCTCAACAGATAAATATCATTGCATTTTTTGTATAATGAACTACACAAAAAGGGCGCGTATTTACGCCACGTACATTTGAAAACATCCCGCAAGAACAAAACGGAACAAATACGTCACTGTTAACAACGATGTGCGAAACGCACATCGTACACATGTTAAGCAAATTTAAATTCTATGTAAAAATCGTTAGTTTTTCAATAAAATAAACGTCCAAATACATTTCAAATATTCTAACAACAATTTAAGAAAACATTATTTACAAAACACACAAACTTACTTCGATACTCCTAAACACGTACCGAACTTCGGATGATTAATTCATTAAAATCACTTGTCTGCTATAGATACGGAATAATTTATTTGCTGACATATATTTAACAAAACACTTTAACTATTTCTTGAAACCAACAAATTCAAACTTCACAAGGTAAATAATCTTTCGCGATGGTCACAGAAAATGGCGGACAACAGCACACAGCAAACCATTTTACAAAGTGGCAGACACATGTCGATAATTCATTTCATTTCACTGAGGAGACTGTTCTAAAAATGCACCTACGACGAACTACGCTTAATGAAATACGTAAATACAAAACTAATTAACTGCATCCGACATCACGAGCAAGGAATTGTGGCATATAGATAAATTATGAACGAAATAGAGCAGGCAACGACTTTTCACCGGGCGGGTGGAGTCCGTAGACAACAGACTCAAAGGAGATTGGTGGAGACCTTTCACATAACCATAATATTTCTAAATATTTTTAAAGACCTTGCTCTATAACTCAGGAAAATTGCGTATTAGTCTATGAGCGTAATTTTAACCATAAATGTTGTAATTATCATTAATTTTCGACATTGTAGTTTTTAATTCGAAATGCTATTTTCTTTTACAATCATCGCAAAGAGCGCCCATATACTAACACGTATCCTGCAACCACCATCAGCTGACACAATACTTTGTAAATGGGGGCGTTTACTGTTTACGTGCTGTGTAGGTTGCTCACGTCTGTCAAATTTTATTGAAGTTATATGAAACAGAGTATATCGCGATATGCGATATATTGCAGTACATTGTTGGACCATAAGGCGAACGAGTATTTCTGTTTTCTCAGAGTGCTCCCACACCGTGAAGATGAACTGCGAATACGAAGGCGTGCATTTGATTTCGACGATGATGAAATCGCGACTTAGCATTATCTTTAACTGGTTGCCGCCAGTATCGATACTGAGGTCGAGTTCTCACCTATGTTCAAAATGCTCGTCGGTGTTAGAGATAGGCCTTTACGAAGAGTCCTTTTCGCGCGACGAAGCATCACAGCATTGGTTCCATGCAGTTTGTGCAACGCAATATATTGAAAGAGCATACCGAGATCTGCAAGGAGTGGCCTACTGGGAGTTAGCAAGTGTCGCTGGGGATACCTGTGGCTGCATTGATGGGCACCGATCTCATAATGACTGCAAAATTACTTATAATGACTCCTCCTCCTACAGACTGACTCCCGCACGTGATATCTTGGTGCCTTCACGCGATTGGTCAGTTACAATCACGTGGTTCAAAGTCAATACGACGTTATAGGGCTTGCATACGCGTATATTATAAGCAGTATGGAGGTCAGCTGAGATGCTTAGTTTGATAACGGCTGCCGTGATGTCTTCGGGTACTCCAGAGCTGAGATGCTTAGTTTCATAACGGCTGCCGTGATGTCTTCGGGTACTCCAGAGCTGATGGTATCTATGGCAGAGCCCTTTAAAGTTTTCCTTTTTCCCTACAAATTTCCAAAAAATCGGAAACCACGAACCAACTACAACCTTCTCTGGGTGATTTGCAAAACCGTAACACGCGCTCCTAGCGCCTCATCGCTCATACGCGCAAGACGTGCAGTGTTTCCATCCTAACGCTCTACTGTGTAAACTAAGATCTGTAACTGTGGGGTTTTATTACACGCGATGAAAGTACATAGGTCACACTACCTACCTATAAGGAATCGTACCAGCGTTCGCATGAAGCGGCTTCAGAAAGCCTTGGCAGACCTACACGAGGATGGCCGGGTCGGGACTAGAACCCAGGTGCTGTGGGTCGCGAGTCGCGTGTCTGACAACAAATATATCATTATAGGCTATTCAGGGTAAAGTGAGCACTTTTTAAGGTCCTGCTGAAATTTTCCTTTCAATTAATTTCTAACTTTCTGCCACTTTTTAATATAAACATTGGAACATGACTAATAAACAAAGTGTGTACATTTCACTACCCTGAGATGTTAACGTCTGAGGGTGCAATAAATTATATTTTATAACGCGTTAATGCATTTTGAAAGGATCTTATAAAGTGCTCACTTTGCCTTGAAGGAACTATACACACCGAGATGGTAGTAGCATAGCGTGCTATAAATAGCAAGCAGCCAGCACGTGCTACTCAAAACCGTCTGGTCGGTCTTTTGTGATACATGCAACGCGCGACGACATTATGGCGCATGCGCTCCACCGTGTTTGTGGCAGGGAACACATTCTAGCACAACATTTTGTTGTGTTGCGAGTTCTCGTGATGCCCTATGTGTATGTATGTGTGAGTATATTATATATATATTATTTACATATAAATAAAGCAGCACCATTTTAACTGTAAACAATTATTGTTAAAATCATATATTTGTTTAGATGGTCCGGTGTTCAAATAGAATGCTACGTGCTTCCTGGAGCACGTAGCATATCGCATGCTACTTCGGTGTGAAAGCCGCCTTCCTGTCCGGCTAGCAAGCCTTCAGTATTACTACTGGTGGTCGTGTGTGAAAGCCGCCTTCCTGTCCGGCTAGCAAGCCTTCAGTATTACTACTGGTGGTCGTGTGTGAAAGCCGCCTTTCTGTCCGGCTAGCAAGCCTTCAGTATTACTGCTGGTGGTCGTGTGTGAAAGCCGCCTTTCTGTCCGGCTAGCAAGCCTTCAGTATTACTACTGGTGGTCGTGTGTGAAAGCCGCCTTTCTGTCCGGCTAGCAAGCCTTCAGTATTACTGCTGGTGGTCGTGTGTGAAAGCCGCCTTTCTGTCCGGCTAGCAAGCCTTCAGTATTACTGCTGGTGGTCGTGTGTGAAAGCCGCCTTCCTGTCCGGCTAGCAAGCCTTCAGTATTACTACTGGTGGTCGTGTGTGAAAGCCGCCTTCCTGTCCGGCTAGCAAGCCTTCAGTATTACTGCTGGTGGTCGTGTGTGAAAGCCGCCTTTCTATCCGGCTAGCAAGCCTTCAGTATTACTACTGGTGGTCGTGTGTGAAAGCCGCCTTCCTGTCCGGCTAGCAAGCCTTCAGTATTACTGCTGGTGGTCGTGTGTGAAAGCCGCCTTCCTGTCCGGCTAGCAAGCCTTCAGTATTACTGCTGGTGGTCGTGTGTGAAAGCCGCCTTCCTGTCCGGCTAGCAAGCCTTCAGTATTACTACTGGTGGTCGTGTGTGAAAGCCGCCTTTCTGTCCGGCTAGCAAGCCTTCAGTATTACTACTGGTGGTCGTGTGTGAAACCGCCTTTCTGTCCGGCTAGCAAGCCTTCAGTATTACTACTGGTGGTCGTGTGTGAAAGCCGCCTTCCTGTCCGGCTAGCAAGCCTTCAGTATTACTGCTGGTGGTCGTGTGTGAAAGCCGCCTTCCTGTCCGGCTAGCAAGCCTTCAGTATTACTGCTGGTGGTCGTGTGTGAAAGCCGCCTTCCTGTCCGGCTAGCAAGCCTTCAGTATTACTGCTGGTGGTCGTGTGTGAAAGCCGCCTTTCTGTCCGGCTAGCAAGCCTTCAGTATTACTACTGGTGGTCGTGTGTGAAAGCCGCCTTCCTGTCCGGCTAGCAAGCCTTCAGTATTACTGCTGGTGGTCGTGTGTTGGCAAGCGAAGTAAGCGTCTAGCGGCAGTGAGGAGACATGAGTCACAAGGCAATACAGCTGAGTCATCGCGGTGTCGTTGAGGGTAGACACAGCATCCCGCAGTCTGGACCAGTGTCGGCTCTCAACTGGTATTCCCGGCTGCGTCACAGCGCCCTGCTTATAGGCTGTTCACGGAGATGTGAGCAATATTTAAGGCCCTCCCAACGAGCGTTGACCACTAATAAAGACAGTATATCTAGGGGTAGTGAAATTTCGCGAAAAGATTTCAAGACAAGTTATATTTCAATACACTGTAGGGTCGTTTACCCATCTTGATTGGCTGAATTACTTTTTGACACGTGTTAGCTGTCTGCACACGAATCACGTAGGAGCCGTGCCGATGTTGCCGAATTCTGAGTGGCCCGATCAAATATGAAAACGTCTTCTCAAGCAGACAGCAACCAATTACAGTATACAAACTGTTTTTGGGTGCTTATAGTATTAAATTCTACTGTGTACTGATATGTTTTTTATGCAACCACAGGCATTAAATTTTGTGGGCGGTGAAATGTATACACTGTGTTTATTGATCACATTGCAATGTATTATGTTAAAAAAACAGCAGGAAGATGGAAATTGGATGAATAGAAAAATTTAGAATGGGCTTAGAAAGTGCTCATTTTATCGTGAACAGCCTATAACTATACTGTTCTCACTACAGTACCTCCGTACTTATTAGTAGTGCATCTAGGGACGCGGTAACTTACCCACTGTTCAGGTGTAAGTCTATAGTCTATTCGCCATTTCTTAACACTTTTTAAATATAACTTTTGAAAAATCACCCTATCTACTGTATGACGTGTATGGTTATTTCCTAAATATTCCATGTATCACAAGTGAACTTCTGCTATCGTAAAAATACGTTACTTTTTGCTTAATTCAGACTTTTACTTTGTTTTATATATAAATTATATTTCATTTATAATTAATATGAATAAAAATAGTGGGAAAAAAAGCGTGTTGGTAATGTCTAGTATAGGCTATTCACTATAAAGTGAGCATTTTTGAAAGCCCTCTCATTTGGAATAATAGTCAATAAATATATTTTAGCCTTAGAAGTCAACTTGCTAGTGCTGTGAAATACGCACACTGAGTCTATGACTTATATGGCAATATTTATTTTAAAAGATGATTTAAAGGTTAAATATAGCAGAAAGGAAAACGTAACTAGGTTTTCAAATGTGCTCACTTTGCCGTGAACAGCCTATAAGAAATAGTTCTTATGCAAAATACTATTACACTGAGTGTACAGGCTGCGGTGTAATTTTCTAGACTTAGTTAAGCTATGTTTGCTTGAGGCGGATGAATATCCTGGAAGTAGAACTTTAGCAGGGTTTCATAAAAGTTGAAGGTAACGTTGAATGGGCTATATACTTCTGAGTCATATCACGGCAGGGGGGGGAGGGGGTGCCACGTACTCTGTGACCTCGCCTCTGGATCCGCCCACGGCCCTTCCGCTATAACATTGTTACGGGCCTCATCACTTTGTTCATGCATCGTTCAACCTTAACTCTCTAACTGCCACACACATTTGTTTAATTCGCACACGTTCCTATATATGAAAACAACAGAAGGCAGGGGAAATTATTTCATCTACTTCCCCTCTGTCGTCACCAACTTTACTGGACGCTACGGCAGCCAGTTCGCTTGTTATGATACACGCAGCTAGTGGCACTGACATTTCTCAAAGTTGATTTCAAAAGTGCTCAGTTGACCGTGGACAGATTATATACCGCGTGTTTAAAAAAAAAAAAAAAAGTATTCCATATTTTGCGGGAAGAGAGTATGCATCAAAACAAGAAAAAAATGTTTTGTAAGCATGGGTCCTAAAACCTGTGCCTTAACAGCTATGAGCATTTGTTCACCATCGCTACTGTGGGTTTATTAATTTCCATAATTAACATGTATGGACTCAAGAAAATCCTCACACAGTTGAAGAAGCACGGCATCAGCACAGATTTTCAATCAATGTATGTGCAATAATTATTGGTGATAGACTAATTGGACCTTACATTGCGCCATTATATCTGTTTGGTAGTAAGTATCATGATTTCATAGCAAACGAATTGCCTGTCTCGCTGGAGGATGTGCCATACTTTCAAAGGCTAGACACGTGGTTCGTGCATAATGAAGCACCGGCCCATTTCCCCCGTAATATCCGAGAACACCTAGCACAGACATTTAATGGGCGATGGATTGGTTGGGGAGGTCCAGTAAGTTGGTATTTACGTTCCCCTGACCTCAATTCCTTGGATTTCTGGTTGTGGGGACACCTGGAGGCTTTGGTGCATGCAACTCCCATCAATGATGCACAAGCACTACAGAAACGCGTCATCAATGCCTGCCAGTATAGGCTATCCACTATAAAGTGAGCACTTTTGAGGCCTTAGTTACTTTTTTTTTTCCTTTCGGCCATTTTTTATCCTTTAACCAACTTTTCAAATAAATATTGCCATGTAAGTAATAATTACAGTGTATATGTTCCATCGTACTCGGAAGTTAACATCTAGGGCTAAAATAAAACATATTTATTGACTATTATTCCAAATGTGAGGGCTTTCATAAGTGCTCACTTTACCGTGAATAGCCTATACATCCTAGACCAACCAGGAGTGTTTCAAAGGGTGCGTGATTCCTTACGTGGTAGGGTACAAGGATGCATTACTACGATTGGACATCACATTGAGCACCTCCTGTAGCAATGGTGAACAAGTGCTCGTAGCTCTTATGGTCCGGGTTTTCGGACCCTTGTTTAGTAGACATTTTTTCCTTGTTTTGGTGCTTATTATCTCCTCGCACAATATGGAAAACTATGCTGTATATACACATCTACCTCTGCACTGCCTGCACACTCTGATTGAACATGAGAGTCCGTTGTATTGTAGATGTAGATCGCGCAGCGAAGTACTTATATTGAGCGACGTATGCGAGAAGTTGGCCCAACTTCAACATAACGCAAAGCTTACGCTGTGCCAGCCAATCAGATTCAAGGGAAAATTATTTCCTTGGGTTACTGTATTCATTTTTACTCCTACCAACTTAGGCCACGATTGAAACGGACGTCGAAAACTCTGGAATGGAAGAAACAAAGTCTACGAGGGCAAATTGTCTTCAGTTTAGGTGAGAGATGGCGTTATTATGGGCACGTAGTTGGAAGCGTCATAAATATTATAACTGTTCACATGTATGTATGACTACAATATATATGCATGTGCAGCAGAAGTGCATGTGCAAGGTGTCATCAGAGGTCATAGAAAGTAGGCCACTGGGTCATCAGAGGCTATTTACATGCTAATCACAGCACGCTCATTCTACTTTGGCCTTATATACCATTGTCGATTCACTACTTTCTCAGGTCCCAGTCGCGTTGTCAACACTAACAAATAAAATTGATTCAAATGTATATAAAAGTATGTAATTCATTATATTATATTTATTGTTTATAAAATATAAATAAACAAAAAATTCAAATTAAATTATATACATATATAAATTCTTAAATAAGGAATAATTATACTACTATAATTTCGTGACTTTGCGCGAAAGTCGTACTTGATACTTTGTAACGTGCCTAACGACATGTTTAACGCGATTGTAGACTTTTAAATTTGTTTGAGAGAAGGGCGTGAAAAATACTAAAGAATTCGATAAACTTAGGTGTCGCCAGTCTTCAGTGCCTAGTTGTATGGCAGTCAACCCCTAAAATCATGTATGACCTTCTTCCAGTGGATGAACAGTAGGGAAAAGACATAATAAAAGCATAGACACCTAAGTGTAGTCACCTAGACAGCGTTAACCTTCCCGAACCTAGGTTTACTTCTCGCCCACATACCGTTTACAGGGCAGCCTATGCATTCCATTAGGGTGGCTTTATAAGGCTGTTCACGATAAAGTGAGCACTTTAGAAATGAACCTAAGAAAAAAAATCACTTCCCCTGCATACGTATATTTTAATGGGCGCACTGAGTGATATTCGCCCAGTAAAGTTGGTAACGAAGGATAGAAAGTAGTTTCATATCTTAATGTCGAATAAAAAGTGTTAGGTAACCATTTGTGATAACTTAAAATTATTTCTTTCGCTTTTTTTTTTTTAAGTGTAAACATGAGCATATTTGCGAAGTATTAACTTTCTTAATAATTTCACAGTTTCACTTGACCGACGCATGGACGAAGTGGCAATGTTAATTCATAATTGTGCTTATGGCGGAAGAATACACAAAGTGCGTAGCAGGGCTATGATAGGTGCTGAGTTGAGGGCATACTATACTGTATTCGCAGTTGAATCAAACCTTTCAAATACACCCTACCTATGTATGACGTGTTCGGTTGTTTCTTAAATGTGTAGTATATCACAATCATTTACACGCCCATCATTATAAAAATACCTTACTTTTTATTGACTTTTACTTACATGTTATCTATAAATTATAATATTTCATTTATAGTTAGTATGACTAAAAACAGGGAGGAAATAGGCTTTGTTTCCTTGGTGTATGTGCTTAGTTGGCATGAGGTGGTTGTGGAAGCCGAAGCTGAGCAGGGTACCCGGTTGCATCATCGTGGTTCGAAACTCGATCCAAGATCGGATCTAAGATCAACACAGAAAACTGTTGTACCATTCGAGTTTAGAGCTGGACTGGAGATCGAGATGAAGTTCATTTCGAACCGCCAAAATTGGCGGTTCAAAATCTCGATCCGAGATCAACAGCCATCGTCGACAAATGTAGTTTGAAAATATGCCAACAGATAGAACTAAGTTCGATTGTTTTCTTGGGAAATTAAAACAATATTATACGTACTTGAATATTGTTCAGTAAAATTCGTAAAACAATAATTCACTTAAAACAGATAAAAACATGGCACATATAGTTCTCTCTATAGTAAAAAATAGGCCTACTTCCATTACGTCATATATTATGAACCAATAGTGTATTCTCGATCTATCACTCTGGAACCAAGATACAGAATCATGAAATTTCGTTGGTGTAACACTTTTACATTGTAAACAAGATCAAACTGGATCCTGGTTCGGAACTGGGATCATTCGTTCTCGGCTCGGGGAAGATGTTGGTGCAACCGGGCATAAGAGAGAATGGCCTGCATGTATGTCTGGGAGCGGAGTATATGTGGGGCGCCGGCCCCAGGTGAGCAAGGGGGGGGGGGCAGTCAGGCAGGTGTGAGAGGGAGGGGGTGGTTGTTGTGAATGGCGGCGTGACGTCACGTTGGCGCCTAACAATAGCCGGCCGTGGCAGACAAGGCCACTCGCATGTCTCTGCTCATCCTCGCGACCTTGACTCACCGTTACAACCTGCATCCGGCATCCGGGACCACAACCCGTCACTACGGCGGCCTTCACCACACTGTGTCCTCTCGCACCTACTGTACTGCACACTACGTAAGATACAGAGACGAAGCCCAATGCTATTTTGGTGGCTCGTTATTTTACTCTACGTTTGGGCTATTGCTATTATGTAGAATTTGCTGCCAACCTTACAACACTTAAACATTATTATTTCACTTTTCAGACAGACTTTTTAGTTACTGCTAATAACAATTTGGTAAAAACGTTATAAATAAATGCTGTATTTACAGACGGTAAAATTGAACTAAATGCGTGTTTAAAAATAGGTGGTAGAGATTACATAGGTTGGCTACTCTGTTAACTGCACAATCGTTTATTGATGCTAATATTGTACTTATATATTTCTTTTAAGAAGGAATTCTCGCTGATATCAAACTCTTGTACCATTTATTCTTAGACAATCAGCATTTGAAAATTCAATAAAGCTCAATTATTCCAATTCCTGCAATTGGTTGCAAACATCATCTCCGCCTTCTCCAGCAACGAACATAAACAACAGAAATAAATCAAGTGAACAACTCAATTCTCAGGCGCTGACAGTGCATGCCTACATAACAATTACATATTTTATGAATGATGAGAATAATTAAACTTAATTTACTTGTGAGTTAAGTAGATTTAAAAATAAAACTATTCTGTTTATCAAATATACAGCTTTATTTATTAAAGAGCATTCTTTTTATTTTTTCAACAGTTGGTGAAGTCATTCTACCGTATAATTTAGTGGCCCACGAAAACCCTACAGAACTTCGACCCCCTGGCACTGCAGACATCGCTCTATTGGAGTGGCTCACGTTGCGCATTTCTAGCAAGTACACTACAAATCAATACCGGACAGCTTGAAGATTTCTGTGACAAAATCCGACAGCGTTTTTTTTTTTTTTGCCAATTTATTCATCAGCACGTCCAAAAAATGTTGTACATGCGCACATTTGTCAGCACAGGAAAACAAGCTCACTTCAACAAAAATACATTTAAAAAACTCATCGTCTAATATACATTTAAAAAAATTAATTTACAAGAAAAACAAGAACAACCTGTGAACAGCTAAACTCAGTTGAACAGCAAAGTAGACTCTTAAAATATGTGATATTTACACTTTATGTGCATATGAAATCATAATGCTACTAAATATTAACACAAGCTATATACAGAATCATATTTAAAGATGTATTTACATTCGTATTTACAATCATATTTACAAAATACAGATATCTAGTACGATACACAGTGTAGTCACCCCCAACCAGCAGACAGCAGTACCTCTGGATAATACTAACCTACATTGTTTTGGTTATAATAATTCGATACCAACACGGTGGAAATTAATACCAAGTTTTTTTTCCCTCTATGGGCACTTTATTTAACAATGTCTTGAAATTTAAACGACGTAAACTGATTCCCATTAAGTCAAATGTTTCAGAAGCGGAAAATATTTATTGATGAATGATAATAATAAATAACTTTTTAAATATTTTCAGAACTTTAATAATAGTAACACCTCTTGCAATTAGGTTTTTTTCCGCACACATCCTATGCTATTTGTATAGAGCTGTCCGGTATTTGTCCCTAGTGTATTTGCTACTAGCCGTGATTATATCCGGGGGGGGGGGGGTGATATGCCGATATTTTTATATTGGTTGTTTATAAAAATATAGTTTTATTAAACTATATATCGAAAGTAAAATATAGATTTTCGGTTTATCGGAATTCAATATTTTTTGCATTAAAAGGCCTAAATAAATATACAAATTTTTTAAATTCAAGTTTTGTATTCAAAAAAGAGCTTATTAAAATTGCATTAAAATAAATCTATTTCCGATATACGGAAAAATATTTTGTTTTCAATAAAATATCGTGTAAATATATTGAAGATTAATATCGATGTATCTATAATATAACATCGTCATTTCGATATATCGATATTTCTGTCAACATCCCTACATACTACTGTAGGCTTTTCACGGTAAAATGAGCACTTTTTAAGGCCCTTATAAATTTTTCCTTTCATCAAATTTCCATCTTCCTGGCGCTTTTTAATATAAACATTGCAATTTAGCTAATAAACACAGTGTATACATTTCACCACCAGCAAAATTTAATGCCTAAGGCTGGGATAAGATATAGTTAATAATGGTTAATGCCTGCTGAAAGGGCCTTAAAAAGTGCTCACTTTATCGTGAACAGCCTATACTGTACAACATACTGCCTCACACACTACTGGCTATCTCATATAAGATGGCAAGATTTTGACAGTCAGTGAGTGGCAACTTGACGTATACGAAACAAAAAAGTGCCGTTTACAAAATCGTGTATCAGCTGATGCACGAACGAACAAAAGTTAATATTAAGTTGGCTATTCTGAGTGCACTGGCGACGCACATCAGACAAGTGTAAAATACGCGATAAGAAAGAGTTCCTAGATTAAATAATATGTTTTATTTTATGTGGTTGTAAGTGTTACAAACTAGTCTACATGCTAAAGTAGTAATGTATAGATGTTCAAAATAAAATGCACAATAAGACGATTCAGAGTCGGATGAATAGCGACTTCAAACTTTAGATCTGTTCATGTCGTATTTCTACTGTCCATCCATGCTTTTCATATGTGCTTGATATTGATTCCAAAAGCCTACAGAAATATTGCATGATAATATTTAATTATTTTTCAAATAATTTGACGAAATATATTTCAAATTCGTATCGTTTCGAGACGGTAATAGGAGAAAAGTCAAGTTTTAAAAAGCAGGATATAGAGGCTGCGAACCTGCTGCTATCTGTCGGCTCACGCACTTAACCATGTCGTACGCGCCATCTGTGAGTTCTGTCACGAACCTAACCAGCTATAACGCTCAAATGAATATGTTTCGTGCGTAAAATAACGAATTTACGAACAGATACCAATAGTTTTATTTTTCCGCGAGCTCTGCAGAATTTTTAAAGCAACATATATTTCGTGTACAGGGATTTTGATTACTAGTAATTTCTATTGGGACAGTTTTAGTGTAGCATTCAACTGACACACCAGCTGATGGCGAAAGGTAAACTAAAAAGCTAAACTAAAAGTAAACATTAGTTGAACTGTCAAAATGTTGCCATCTTATATGAGACAGACAGTACCAACATTGTCACATAAGTACCATTACCTCGCACATGAAAGAACTGTGACAATGTAAAATATTTTGCTAGACGTATATCATTTAAATATTTTACAAATAATTAATAAGCTTTTATTGTTAAACAAAATTTATGCGAATTTTCATTTCGTGCTTGCAAAAAAAACTTAACTAAGCAAAACAATGATATGCAACATTAGATGGTAATAATGTTTAAAAGCGTTTATAATGATTAATTCTATGTACATCCTTTTCAATAAAAAAAAATCAAAATTTTAGTTTCTGAAATGAATTGGTTATTATAGGCTGTTCACCATAAGATTAGCACTTTGGAAGCCCTGCTTAAGATCTACTTGAATATACGTCGTATATTCCTCCGCTTATGTAAAATCAACATTGTTATGGGCCTCATGACTTTATTCATGCGTCGGTCAAATGAAACTGTGAAATTATTAAGACAGTAAATACTTAACAAATCTGCTCATTTTTACAATTCGATCCATTAAAAAAAAAAAAACAGAAAGTGAAAGAAATAATTTTAAATTATCACAAATGTTTACCTAACACTTTTTATTCGACGTTAAGATATGGAACTACATGTCATACATCGTTACCAACTTTACTGAGCGAATGTCACTCAGTGCGCCCGTTAAACTACAGCCCGTTAAACTATATGCGTGCAGGGGAAGTGACTTTTTTCTTAGGTTCATTTCTAAAGTACTCACTTTATCGTGAACAGCCTTTAAAAATATTTGCAAAACTAAATTTTCTTTATATTATGTTTGTTTACGCCACGGTAAAATAAGCACGTTAGGAATGACATCACATTACTGCCTGTAGCTACATGTAGCCTACGTTACAGTACAGCCTTACAGCGCATTCCCAGTTAAATAAGCATCGAAATAATATAAAGTATACTCCATCCACGGTCACTTCCAACATTTCTGAAGCCCTGCTGAAGTTCTACTTTCAGGATATACCTACGCCCCATGCAAACAAAGGTTAACCGGGTCTAGAAAATTACACCAATTGGAAAACGCACCGCATTCGTGCGCACTCAGTTTAATAATATTTTGCATGAGAACTATGTCTTACTGAGCAATACCAACACGCACATTTTAACAGAAGTACGAAACGTTTACGATACACGACATATTTATGAAACAACCAAATGTATGATACATGGGGTGTTTATTAAAAGGTTTCATTTAGAAAGTGGGAAGAAACTGCGAATAAACTATTGTTCTCTGACTTAATGTCATTCACGAATAATAAGCTCTTACTAATTAATTGTATACAAGATTATAATAAATAAGTTCTTTGAAAATATTTTACAGAGTTAAAAATCAAAATAAAAACGTGCATTTCGTTTATATTCAGCATAAATCGTACTCTTCTGAAAACTGTTGGCAATGAGTCGTGCTTGTCGCATAGTCGGACACTGTGTCTCTCTCTACATCTGCCTGAACGAAACAATATATTGTTGCAATTTCTCTCTCAGAATTCAGTGGGCTAAATAAAGTTCGTTAATGGATGGAGGTATTAATTAAATTTATGAATTAATGATAACTTTCTAATTTTATTTGCATTAACTACAAAAAAAAATTCTCTCGACTTAATATCTCACAATAAATATATATTAGTTATATTTATTTATATATATTTATGTATATCACTTACGGTTTAGAATTAATTCATTGAATTAATACAATTTATAATTTTCCTCAAATATATCAATGAAATTAAAGAATTAAAAATCAGTCCCAATAGACAGTGTATTCAATTATTTTATAAATTTTGTGTTTATATTTGACAGTTCTAATATTTACAATAAAATCCGTTTTATGCGTCCTCTCAGTCCCCCCTCAGTTCAGTCCATGTGCCGCCAGTCTGCAATGTTCTAGAGTCCTCCGAGCGAGTAGGCTTCACTCGCCGGGTTTCACGCCCTCTCGTCCATTCAAATCACGAACACCTCGTCTGCAGTCCTACCGCACTTCACTTCGTGCCCGCACTCAGCTATATGCCCTTCGCCAAAGACTGCTGGCCACTGGACCGCTGCATGCTGCAGTATATATGTTCCCTAACTCGCGCGCTGCACCGAGCATCCCAATTCCAAGAACATTCCCGCACCTCCCACAGGTGTCGGCTTCTTCAGTGTTGGGAAGGAGGAGGGCTGTGACGCCAGCCAGTCTCACCAGAATATTCTTGCGTCTTCACAACATCTGTCGGCATCTCCAAGTGGGTAGAGGAGGTGGCTGTGACGCCAGTCAGAAGCCGAGCGGCACGACAGCTTGACAGCCGCTGTCAATCATCCACGGGCTTCCCAGAAGAATATGAAGACAACAAGGCAGCGAGCGTGTCAGCCCGGGGGAAGGGATGAGGTCAGTCACCCCGGGCCACATATAACGGGAGCCGGTGGCCGGTGATATCACTAGTGTTAAGTTGCCCACCACATTTTGGAATTTCAAATTCAATATAATGTTACATTTTGTGCTAATTTCTGCCCAAGTTTCAGAATTTATGCTGGTCAAATATGCCAAATATTCCACTTTTTATTTCGGGGGCCAACTTGACGTCAAGTTAGCCACCGCTCACGGAAATAATTGTTTGTCGCGAATCACTCATATGCCAATAATTAGTGCTCAATTTGTTAGGTTAGGTTAAGTTACTATAGGCAGAACAAATTGAGCACTGATTATTGGCATATGAGTGATTCGCGAGGAACAATTATTCCCGTGAACGGTGGCCAACTTGACGTCAAGTTGGCCAACGAAATAAAAAGTGGAATATCGGGTATATTTGACCAGCACAAATTCTGTAACTTGGGCACAAATTAGCACCAAATTGAGCACAAAATATAACATTATTTTGAATTTGTAATTCCAAAATGCTGTGGCCAACTTGACAGACATGGTGCTAACTGCAGCCCGAAACAATATAAAGGCCCTTGCGGAATAGGCAGTTGGTGTCGGTGTGCGATGTGTGCCATGGCACAGTGCTCATGGTTGGTGGTCGTGGTGGTGATGTTATTGTTTCGCGGCTGTGCCAGCAGATAGTACAGTCTTAAGAAACGCGTGTCAATTGTTTTAATTGTCTGTTGCTGGAATTTGAATTTTTTAACCAAGGTGACGAGATTTTTATCGCTGAGGTATTAACATTTTTAAACTAATCACAGTAAAGTAATCCATATTTAATATTTGGTAATTTCCTTGCATTAACAGTTAAATGCATTACATCTTATAGAACAAATAATAATATTCACATAGTCAACTCAAATTAGTCTGCAATTGTGCAGTCACTTCATAAAAGCCTGAGTACATGATTAGCTTTGGCGTTTATGTTATGCCACGTGGGATTTTTTAAATCAAATATTGTTGGTCGCTCAGTAAAAGCATGTAGTATTATTATCAGCTTGATATATATATTTTTTTCAATTTCACAATTATTTTCTTTAATTTCTAAGCTTTCCCACTGTCGCTCGTTCAGAACCTAGCGAACAGTCACGATTGGTGACGTAAGTTCAATGTATTCCAACTGTCGCTCGTTCAGAACCTAGCGAACAGTCACGATTGGTGACGTAAGTTCAATGTATTCCAACTGTCGCTCGTTCAGAACCTAGCGAACAGTCACGATTGGTGACGTAAGTTCAATGTATTCCAACTGTCGCTCGTTCAGAACCTAGCGAACAGTCACGATTGGTGACGTAAGTTCAATGTATTCCAACTGTCGCTCGTTCAGAACCTAGCGAACAGTCACGATTGGTGACGTAAGTTCAATGTATTCCAACTGTCGCTCGTTCAGAACCTAGCGAACAGTCACGATTGGTGACGTAAGTTCAATGTATTCCAACTGTCGCTCGTTCAGAACCTAGCGAACAGTCACGATTGGTGACGTAAGTTCAATGTATTCCAACTGTCGCTCGTTCAGAACCTAGCGAACAGTCACGATTGGTGACGTAAGTTCAATGTATTCCAACTGTCGCTCGTTCAGAACCTAGCGAACAGTCACGATTGGTGACGTAAGTTCAATGTATTCCAACTGTCGCTCGTTCAGAACCTAGCGAACAGTCACGATTGGTGACGTAAGTTCAATGTATTCCAACTGTCGCTCGTTCAGAACCTAGCGAACAGTCACGATTGGTGACGTAAGTTCAATGTATTCCAACTGTCGCTCGTTCAGAACCTAGCGAACAGTCACGATTGGTGACGTAAGTTCAATGTATTCCAACTGTCGCTCGTTCAGAACCTAGCGAACAGTCACGATTGGTGACGTAAGTTCAATGTATTCCAACTGTCGCTCGTTCAGAACCTAGCGAACAGTCACGATTGGTGACGTAAGTTCAATGTATTCCAACTGTCGCTCGTTCAGAACCTAGCGAACAGTCACGATTGGTGACGTAAGTTCAATGTATTCCCACTGTCGCTCGTTCAGAACCTAGCGAACAGTCACGATTGGTGACGTAAGTTCAATGTATTCCAACTCGCTACAGCACCAACCGCCACCGACATCAACCGCCAACTGCGAGTTGGAATGATTTTACAGGACCAACCACCAACCATCCATTGTGCCAAGGGCTTACAGAGGATGAAACAAGTTTTGCTCGCCAAACCCAGAGATAGTAACAGATAGTTACTAGTAATGCAATAACACATGAAGAAGCGGCGAGCCGCCGTGCAGAGAGGCGACGCCATGTTGCCAAACCTCCCGGTAGCATATCCAACACTTGGACAGAGAATTCCACTAGGCTGCAAGTGAAAAGCCCCAAGACTCCACTATATTATGAAATCCACATATTCCTCATCTGAATAACAACAATTCTAAATTTTATATATATAATTTTTTTCTAACTCATTTTTCTTTAACGCATTTCAATTTTCTTGCTTACACTTGTGGAGTAACAAACCGTTCTTCTAGAAATTATCAAGAGTTTCTGTAACCCCCATAGAATTTTTTTATTTATTTTATAGTTTTAGATGTTTTAACTATCGCAAATAAACATTAAACACTATTAATGATAATAACCTCAATGAATTTCGTAGTAAAGTTAAATAACTAGGAAATGTACTGATTAGAGATCGTCGAAAATTATGCTACATAATCCACTTCAGATACCATCTTCAACTTGAGCACACTAAAAGAGATCTACTCCTTCGAAAGAAAGAAGATCTTTCAATTTTCATTGTGCTAACTCTTTGCAGAATCTTCTGAGGTATTTAAGTCATGCTACCAACTCATGAAGATCAATTAAAATATTTTGTTTGAAGTATTTATCACTTCACAATAAACTATTTGAACACTTCAGTTATTAGTATGTACCAACGAGATAAATAGTAAACATACGAGTGGCGGAAGCGCTTCCAGACTGAAGCCACGTGAACCTCTGTCCGCCATCTTTATTCCAGTCAAAACAAAGATCCGTGGTAGATGTAGCAGTAAGGAAAATCACCCACACGTATACAAAATAATCGACAAATAAAATACAATTGGATATTTTCACGCACTTGCTGGCTGGAAATAAAGTGTAATTCGCGGAGTTTGCTTTGCAAGGTTAAAGATGGCATAAAACAAACCGCTGGAAAGTTATATAGTGTTGTGTTGTGAATGTTATTCTTGTGAAGAATTGTGCCAATATCAAACCAGCCTGCATGTTTGAGGTCGCAGTGTATAAGCCTATGCATGGATGGGATCATGTCAGCGATTTATGTATCCATTGAGTGCTCGGAAATATTAAAGGTCCAATGGGCTGTGGTGTTTCAGCTCGAATTTGCAATGAAAATAATTTATACACTTCAGCAGTCTGGCATCAAACCACAAAGTTGGTCGATTGAACTCGTAATCAAAATCATTATTATCGTGTATTGAGACAGACGTGGAAATTATATTTTGTGGGTGCTCACGGAAAGCAGGTTTCGGTAAATGTAAACATACCGGCGAGGTAATGTAAAGCAGAGGGGCTTTAAAAAAATTCCGGAAAATGGTATAAATCCACTCCATTATTAATACAGAACATAGATTTTATGAGGCTCATCAATATTACACCTGATGGGGAGGGTTTTTACCCCACAATTTCCCTGATCTTGATTGCCCTCCCCACTATCAATTTAGATGTTCATATTGGTGTGGTTATGTCTTTTTGGTAATTCACGTATTTCCATGTGTAAATATTATTATGAAGTACATATTTTCCACTCGTTTTACCCCACAATTTCCCTGATCGAAATTTGTCATAGGTCTATTTTAAAAACCATTCCGTACGAATATTCTCAGATATAGGCTTCTGACATTATTTAGATAAGCTTTATGACGTTTTAAAAATGCCTGAATTGAAGACAGTTCTTACGGTTACGTTACAGTAACATATTTGTTTTCCACAACATAGCACATTATACGTAATGAACGTCAACATTTTGCCGCGACTGTGTTTAACACTGTTACAACTGCGAGGTAAAGAACTGTAGTATTGATTATTTTGTTACTGATACGTGTCGAGTCATTTCTCTAAAAGGACGGCCTCAGTTGGAATAAATATTAAAACTAAGGAACAACCAGTGAAAAAGGCACATACCACTCAAGCACGCAACTCGTGGTGCTTATTTGTTGTCATACAAACTTTAAAAGATTGCGGTTAACATGCGCACAAATAAGCCTACGGTAACTTTTATTCCACTCATATTTCTATGTATTGCTACTTACTGTTTATTAGGTTCACTGAATTTGATCGGGCTGGGATTAGTATTTTTTTGGGATTGTGGCAAGTCACGTTACACGACTGTGTTTCAAACACCTAGGGAAAAGGTACAACGTTGTGATAAATAAACAGCCGTGGATGTAAATAATTAACTTCGTCATAAGAACAGTTCACAGTTAAAACGTATAAATAATGCACATCAAATATTTGAAATCACGCACACACAGAGCAACGCCACTTTATACGCAGCTGTTAACGAAACACACGTAACAGTATGTTAATATTCAAAAACTTATAACGTCTCATTCACGGTATCAACATGACAATAAGCATCAGCTGACAATATTTTGAGTGAAACGAAAATGGCGGGACAGTTTGCCGATGGCTTCCGCTAAGAGCGCTGGAATCACTCAAGTCACCCTCTCTATGTTTACTATATAGCTCGTTGGTATGTGCTCATTTTTCCTTCCCGAACAATGTCTGCCACATTTACCTGACAATTATTTTAAAAATCCGCTAGATTTCCCTCTGACCAATAGCGTAGAGCACTTATGCCCGGTTGCACCATCGTGGTTCGAAACTTGATCCGAGATCGTATCTAAGATCGACACAGAAAACTGTTGTACCATTCAAGTTCAGAGCTGGACTGGATATCGAGATGAAGATCATTTCGAACCACTGAAATTGGTGGTTCGAAATCTCGATCCGAGATCAGCAGCCATCGTCGATAAATGTAGTTTGGAAATACGCCAACAGTGTCCGATTGTCTTCTTGGGAAATTAAAACAACTTTATAAGCACTTGAATATTATTCAGTAAAATTCGTACAACAATTCGCTTAAAACAGATTAAATATCGTATATCTAGTTCTATCTATAGTGAAAAATACGCCTACTTGCATGACGTCATATATTACGAACCAATATCAATATTTGTTTTAATTTCGATTTCTCACTTTGGAACCAAGATCGACGAATCGGAGATACAGAATCATGAAATTTCGTTGGTGCAACACTTTTACATTGGGACCAAGATCAGACTAGATCCTGGTCCGGAACTAGGTTAATTCGATCTCGGATCGGGTAAGATATTGGTCCAACCGGGCATTAGTAATACAGAGATGAAACAGATGTTTGCGTGGTGAATTCCAACGGCATACATATGCCAACAAAATGTTGGAACTACATTCGCTGATCAGTGGCCAACGATGTACCTACCAGCCAATCAGCAATTCGTCCAGCAGGTTTAACGGCCCCAAGGCCGGCACACCCTCCATCCTTCCCTTCTGTCTTCGTGCCTCGTGCCTTCTATCTTGGTGTCTCACTGCTTTCTGCCGGTTTTCTCAGTTAAACCTGCCTCCTCCGCCAGTCGGTTGTGCCCTGACTTTAAACATTGAAGCCTTTACCCGAGCACTCCCAGTCATGGGTCATCGGAATGCTCCAGTTGCCTCCAGTCAAACTCCTCCAGCCTTTTTCCAACTCTTGTTGCAAATCTGTTCCACAACTTGTGTAGTTCCTGGTTTCCCATTACTCTTCTCATTTCCAACTGCAATCCTCTTTGTTCTGCCACTCCTTGCAACCAGTCTCTTAGGTCTTCAGTTTTAGGGCAGTCCATCAATACATGTTGTACCGTATCATCCACACCACATACCTCACATAGTGAGGATGTTAATAGCCCGAGACTGAGCAGCTTCGCTTTAAAGTTGCCATGACTGGTGTGCAACTGAGTACTATAATGGTTCATCGTGATCCATTTATTTTTCATCCTCTGCGCCACACTTGGGAGGATCTCATTGGTGATCCTCGCCTTGGTTGACTGATCCCATCTTCTTTGCCACATCATCCAGCAAAGTTCCCAGTGGAAATGGAGCTGGCCTCTCCATCCTTCCCTCCAGGTGGCCGATATAGGCTGTTCACGTTAAAGTGAGCACTTTTGAGGCCCTAGTCACTTTTTCCTATCAGCCGTTTCTCATCCTTTAACCGCCTTTTAAAATAAATATTGCCATGTAAATAACAAACGCAGTGTGTTTATTCCACCGTACCCGAAAGTTAACGTCTAAAGCTAAAATAAAATATATTTATTGACAATTAGTCCAAATGAGAGGGCTATCAAAAGTGCTCACTGTATCGTGAATAGCTTATACCTATTTAAAGACCATACCTAGGACATGACCCAGCAGCGGGTAGTAGCCTAGCCAATCAGACACAAGGAACGTTCCCACAGTCTCGCACAGCCAATCGGAGGATGAGGATGGTACGGCGCGGCGCGGCCACATGAAAGGAGCTGCCATGTGTCACGCCACCGCCTCGTCTTTGTTCAACTGTAAACTGGGCGAATGCGCAAGTCCTGCTTCAGATCTACTTGTGTGCACATCGCGTATGGAACATTAACACGGACATGATCACATTATTCATGCGTCAGTCAACTGAAACTGTCACGTTATTGAAGGCTGTTCACTATTAAGAGAGCACTTTCGAAATGAACCTTAGAAGAAAGTTGTTGCCCCTGCCGGGGTATATTTGAACGGCCGCACTGTGTGGTATTCCCCCAGTGAAGTTGGTTACGATGGATGGAAAGTAGTTCCATATATTAACGTCGAATAAAAAGTGTTAGGTAACAACTTGTGATAACTTAAATTATTTCTCTCGCTTTTTGGTGTTTTGTAATGCATCGAAGTGTAAAAATTATCAGATTTTTAACATATTTTATTTTTTTATAATTCCACAGTTTTACCTGACCGTCACGAGTAAAGTGATGAGGCAAATGACAATGTTAACTTTACACAGGGCGAAGGAATACGCATCGTGTATACAAGTAGTTCTTAAGCAGGGCTTTCAAAAGTGCTCATTTTACTGTGAACAGTCTATAGGAAAGTAAATATTTTTAAATTGTTCTAGTTCTTCCTCTTTTGTGCGTTAAAAAAAAACGACATTTTATTATTCACAAATATTTACCTAAGACTTTCTAATTAACATAAATCAATGTAACTACTTTGTCTGTGTTGTTAGTAACTTTACTGGCCGCGTGCTATTGGCATGCAGGTTAGGGACAGCGGCATTGTTTATAGGTTGGTTTTGAAAAGCGCTCGATGAACTGTGGGCCGCCTATACCAGTAGCTACTCTGTATGAGCAGGTTGCCTACCACACAGGAGCCGTACATGTGGAGGACTGTATAGTTTCTTACACAATAGAAAACTTTAGCATTTGACTTTACATTTCCTTTCCTCTGACGAAACCACCAACCCACAATACAATATTGTAAAGTCAAGAGTTCAGACGATTGAACATCGGTTCTGCGAGCTTCGTCAAAATGTGTATCTTGCTACGTAAATAATTATGATATTATCCAGGAATGCATTTTACGTACCTTTTTAAAAAACATAGGCTTACAATTTATATTATAAGTTTATTTCAAAACAAAAAAAACTCATTTTTTCACTTTATTAAACTATGTCAATTCATATATTTCGTCTTCACATTATACCTATTTGTTTGTCATTTATTTAATTGAAGATGGGCTTTGTTTAATACACCGAGATTAAAATCGCCATACATTAAAATAACGCCCTTTCCACATAACCTCTGATAGATTCTCGGCAAAATGGCTGCTTGACTTTGACTTTAAATTTCAACTTTTCGAAATCGTAATTTCAAGAAGAGTGCTTGACTTTACCTCTGACAATTCCATTGTGTCAAACTCCATAAGAAACAACATGTCGGAAAGCAAAAGTAAAGTCAAAAGTTAAAGTATTGAATTATGTAAGGGCCTTAAGAGGAGAGCAACGGAGCGGGTGCTGACCTCGACACGAGACGCAAGTTCCGGCCGCTTGACCCCGGATACGCGCCCATCTCCGCCACAAGGACGCCGGCCTCCGAACCACGTGCTGCTACCACGCACGCAGGCAGCTCGAGTTGCTACCACGCACAACAGACAAGCAACTGTAGGCTCTTCACTGTAAAATGAGCACTTTTGAAAGCCCTGCTTAAGATATACTCGTATGCACGTTGTGTATTATCCCGTCTTATGCTGGGTTTACAATAACCCAACAGTCCGGCAAAACAGCCCCGACACATCAGCCAATCAGGAGCAAGGTCACCCCGACAAACGCAGCCCCGACAAAAATAGATTCTATTTCTACTTTCGTTGGGAGTCGGACCGGTCGGCCTCGCTTGCCAGTAGAAAAAAAAACGCAACGTTACAATTCAAATTGTCGTGCGGATTTCACTACTGTAGTAATGTTCACATTAAGCATAAGTTTTTAACGTGTAAACCCTTGTTTTCTTGTAACAGAAAGCTAATGAATGACGAAAACAAATATTTGCGGGAAAATAACTGCTCCAAAATCCAAAAATACTTCGTTTACAGAGTTATCAAAATAAAATAGTGTACAATCATATGCGATTTCTTCACATTCTACAGCAAGTTACTGGCCATGCTAAGATTTTGTCGAAAGCCACGCAACACTTCTCGGAAGGAAACTGTCGGGGTGTTGTAAACATTGACTAATCTTGGTGGCGGAATCGGTCGGGCTGTAACGTCGTGTCTGTCTGTCGGGAAGACCTTGTCGTGGCAGTGTAAATCCAGCATTATGAAAAATTATCATTGCCATGGGATCGTTTTATTCATGTGTCGGTAAAATGAAAATGTGGAATTATTAGAAGAGTAAATATTTTACAAATTCGCGTATTTCTACAGTTATATGCTTAAAAAAAAAAAAAAAAAGTTATTAGAAATGGTTACCTAACACTATTTATTAGACGTTATGAAATGGAACAATTTCCCGTCCATCGTTACTAACTACATTGGGCGCATGTCACTCAGTGCGCCCGTTAATATATATCCAAGTAGGGGCAGTGGCTTTTTTTCTAAGGTAGATTTAAAAAATGCTCACTTTATCGTGAACAGCCTTTACATACAGGCGTGGCGGTTACTCCCCGTCATTCTCTGACTACATGCGCCAAGGTGTGTGTCTGATTGGCTACTGCAAGCTGCGAGAAGAAGTTCCCTATTGGCTGGCCTGGCGGGCCAACTAATCTCGACTGCACATATGTAATATTGCTCAGCAAACATAGGCTGGTGTCGAAATAAAATCAAAAGTACAGGCTAGCGACGTCATGAACCTGCCTGCCAACATAACAAGGGAATATTAGGTAGTTTACTGTGCATTGTAATGTCGGCAATACTGCAGAATCTACCGTGGAAATCAGATGCATGGCATAAGGTTGCCTCGTTATTCTGTTGAGTAGGAACTCGAGAGTTATAGCCTTGCGTGCTACTCACTTACAACGCGCTTAGTGCTTGTAACATGTTAGCAATGTTGATATACTTCCTTCGTCACATTGCATTCTATTTAGAGTGCATAATTGGTGAATTTGAAACGTTCCCGGCACGTATTTTGAGCAACGTGACCAGTAAAAGTACATTTCTTCAGGCTCATCTGACATTACTTGCTGTTATAAGTTGACCTTAACATCATCTTATAAGCTTTTAAAAAGGGGGACGATAGGAGGAATTATAGTAAATAAGAAGAATAGTATAGTTAAATTGTACTACGTTACTTCACTGCATAATAAAATAGATTTACAATATAATTGAAACTGATTAACTGGCCAACAAGAGATAGGAGGTTATTGGGCAAGTTTAGGAAACGGATATAAGCATAGAAGGAATAGCACTCACCATTGCCTCGCCCTGGACTCGCCACCCCGACTTCTGGTTGGAACCCCAGCTGGCTGCTCCGGTGACCTGTCGCGGACTGCACCCTTGGCTGGCTCCATGGCTCCCTTCACACTTCTCACCCCACCCCACGTGCTTGTTTTAGAAATGTCTTCCTATTGGTTCCCGCTGTGCACCGAGGGCGCAGAGTTTCCCAGTAGTTTGTTAGTGTTTAGAAGGAATTTCACGAGGTTTGCTGGACCCACATTTTCTGATTAACCTCAGGCATTTCTTGGTTAGTTTACTGACCGCAGAAGTGGCTCGTTGTTTTGACTCTGTGTCTTGAAAGTCTCCTTGTGGCCTGCTTTTCCAACTCTGTCGTCTAAACAGCAGCGAGCACAGTGGGATTGTTTCGTAACATTGCACATCGCAGTGACTTTGCAAGCCCGGGCAATGTTCATGTTCAGACAATGTTGCTGCTGTGATATGCAACGTCACAAATGATGTTCGTAGCGTCGCTGCACAGTTCTGGCGCTAACGTAGGCTGCGTGAGCTGGTAACTTAGCGATCCTCCGGGCTCATGCCTCCAGCCATAAACAACCATTCGTCATCGTTACCGCAGTTACTCAGTGAGTGTGTACCTACCCCGAGAAGCTGATGTCTTACATCGCGCAGTGCGTCTGCACGTTCTTCGGTTCAATTTATAGATATTGCCAATCAAATTACAACATTCCTTACATATATAAATGGCGTAATGGAATTTTTTTAAAAACTATAATTCTAGGAGTACAATGAATTTACTAATTAATTAGAGACGTTCAAAATATTTCTATATTTTGTATAACATGTGAAACGTATACTAATATAGTTAGTGTAATGGTATTTAAATATAATTAATTAAAAAACATAAAAAATATGTTAAATTTACAATGGTATATCTTATATTATTTGTCACTTATCAGATATTGAATCTTTTATGCTACATGTTATTTCTTACCTTACATATTTAAACCTAAATATGTAAATTTTATAAAAATCCTATTAAAATTATTTTTAAAACAACAGACATTTAATCATAGTAAAATTATAAATAAGTTTACGGCGCTAATAAATATTTGACCAAGTAATATTAATAAATATAAGACAATACTAAATTGTGCAAAAGGTAATCCAAACACATTTAAATTATTTACGATTTTACTGATTTAGACTGTATTATACTGATTTAGACTGTATTATACTGATTTAAACTGTATTATACTTTTCATCCAGGGATATTCTTTCCAACATGATTTTGTAATTTAAGTTGACGTTTATATTCAAAGCATATTTAGGATATTGTCATAAAGTCTTTCTTTTTTCCAGCATAAAAAATTCAGATTTTTATCATTGTCAGTTTTT
This sequence comes from Dryococelus australis, assembly GCA_029891345.1. Taxonomy (NCBI): domain Eukaryota; kingdom Metazoa; phylum Arthropoda; class Insecta; order Phasmatodea; family Phasmatidae; genus Dryococelus; species Dryococelus australis. The sequence goes on along the minus strand of CM057007.1, from coordinate 9,437,073 downwards.
AGATAAAAATGCATGCATGCTCTAATATGTTTAATTTCAATGGTCAAAATCAGTTAAATAGTATTCAGCATGATAAGTTTGATTATAAAAATGTATTTTATATATTTTTTTAAATTTTCGATTTCAAAAAGGTGGCGTAGAACGACCATGTTACGTACTAATGGTGTGTTCCTAGGATTTCTGAACAAAGTGTTAGTTGCGTCCAATGTAAGTGGTCGAGTCTCAGTGTCAGGGAGTCAGCTTGGCTAAACTTTGGAGAAGGGGGAAAGACTACAATATTATATTTTGTTAGAGAAATGCAAATACGTAAACGAATGAAATAAACAAGTGAATCCTGTTTGCCACTTATCTGAATACTGTCGACCGGTATGGAAACAAATACAGTAGAGAACTCTACTCTATTTGATTCAAACTTTACAAGACGCCAGGAGGGGGAGGGGCCGAGTTCGTGAGGGATGGAGGTCTTAATAAAATAAAATAATTTAATTTAATTTTTAATTTATTTATATTTCTATACTTATTTATACAGCTGTTATGTACAGCAGCAATCTCTCTATAGCCCCTATTACTCTTGTTATTCTCAGTTAGCACAGTATTTAATGTCTACCTCAACTCTGATTTAAGTCCTTATCGATGTCTCTCTATTGGTTACATTCGCTTAATTCACACTCATTATTAACACATATTCAATATGTCTATTGATATCACTCTAAATGTATTACACGCACGCATCCAGCTGATTATTCCCGCGCGTCTATCGCACCTTCACTGTGGCAATGCTAGAAGTCCTCAGCTTCACTCCCTCTGTCCAATCTCATTGCTACTTGTCGCTCTACTGTCTTCGTACACTTGCTCTTAAATCCTCCAAACCCTTCTAGACTCTCTACTCGAAGGCCCATCGCGGTTTAAATAATCTCGCCGGCAGATCCAGAAGGTTCCCCGCACCCCGAGTAACGCTGTGAGATGCGGGGGTGATGACCAGAACATTATTTCAACGATAACCCCAGGAATTGAAGCCGCCCAAGGACAGGAGCGCAGGAGTCTCGATAGTTTTATCTGGCGCACGCGGCTGATCTCGCCTTTGTAAATCTACGCGCGCTCCACGGGTTACTAGCCTGGCCTTGACACACTCCTTCACTCGCTCAGGCATCGCGGGGAAGGGGAGCCACGCAGACATGCAAGTATGTAACAGAAAGCACTAAGCAATGACACAAGGGGTTGTCTAATAGCTATTCGTGCCTGAAGAATGGTGGGAGGTATATATGTCTCACAGTAAAGCGCGGTAAAGGCTGTTCACAATAAAGTGAGCACTTTTGAAGTAAACCGTAGAAAAAAGTCACTGCCACTGCCTACATATATTTTTACGGACTCACAGAGTGACATAGGTCCAGTAAAGTTGGTAACGATCGATGGAAAGTAGTTACAAATCTTAACGTCAAATAAAAAGTGTTAGGTAACGATTTGTGATAACTTAAATTATTTCTTTAGATTTATATTTGTTTTTCTGCATCGAAGTGAAAAAATTAGCAGGTTTGTAAAATATTTATTTTTCGAATAATTTCACAGTTTCACTTGACCGATCCATGAATAAAGTAATGAGGACCAAGGCAATGTTAATTTTACGTAAGATGGAAGAATATATAACGTGCACACAAGTATATCTTAAGCAGGGCTTTCAAAAGTGCTCATTTTACCGGGAACAGCCTATACCACTGGTGCTTGAGCACAACTGGGCAACGACGTCAGTAGAATGTACGTACCTCCTGGCTTGTGGAGATATGATGGAGAGATATTTGCTGAGCTGAAAAGAAGCCTGTTATAGACTGTTCATTGTTGACTTTCCACTGTCCTTGTGCATGCCATTTGTAAAGTGTTTATTGACACGGACCTAATTACTTTATTCATATGCCACTCAAGTGAAATTGTGAAACTGTTAGGAACCTGAATGTGTGAGTGATGTGCTAACCAGTTCGTAATACAAAGTGTACAGCCCAACAAGAAAACACCAACTTGAAACGTTACACCCGCAATACAATGGCAAGACTTGGAACTAATTATTTTACTACTTAATTCGCTGTCAACCGAGCTGGACGTCTGCTTCCAGCATAAACGCAGTTAAGTGCTGTAATAAAACAGATTGTCTCATGTTTGCTTGCATAACGTTGTGTCTGTTACAGGTGTCTAGTGCTTGCTGTCAAAATTATTATTTTCGTGTGAGTTGTCTTTTAACCCCTCCAGAAGTAGGCACTGTTTATATTTATTTCATTTTTTAAAATAAGTTTTATATTTAATATATATTTCTTTTTTACCGTGCACAAACCAAAACGTGAGTAAATTATCAAGCAATTTCGTCTAGTTTAACAAGCTTAGATCTGCGGTGCTTGATTTCTCGTTTCAAGGTACACAAATTTTGTTTCCCGTGAAAGTATTATTATTGAGAAATGGATGAAAAAGAATCATTCTGTTAAGAGGACTATGTAGCTGCGCGTCCAAGGTCAAGAAGCTAGAAAGCCATACGGGCGACACTAACACGCACTCCTAGCGCCTCATCGCTCGTACGCGCAAGGCGTGCAGTGTTTCCGTCCTAACGCTCTACTGTGTAAACTAGATCTGTAACTGTGGGGTTTTATTACACGCGATGAAAGTACACATATCAAACTACCTGCGTATAATCGTAATTTTCTCTTACCGTTTAAATAAACTTCATAGGTAAGCTTTAAAAAATACGATATTTGACCACTTTCATGACTTTTTTCTCCATTATTACACTTAATATTGGAAAAGTCAAAAGATAGTGTCATAGACAATAGTTTTTTTAATCCTTTCTGGCAAAACTTCGTATTTCCAGAGCATTTATTTACCGACATACGCGTTTACGCGTAAGCAACGATTTCACAGAAAACGTTTCACTACATAGTACCCTTAAGGCATTCTTTATCTTGAGAATTTGGAGTGTTCCATTTAAAAAGGTCGGTTAGAGCTGGTCGTAGAGATACTGACTGACTTTACGAAGGATGAGATCAACGCTCTTTATCGAAGCCGGATGTCCTGAGTGAGAAGCGGTATATGTAGAGGAGGTTGTCCTGCAGTGATGTACTGGAATTTTGGTTATTGAAATGGTTTCGAATGGACGTCTACGCTATTTATAATTCAAGTAAAATCGAATCATTTGATGTAGTGAAATGTGATGCAACGTTTTATTACGCAGAACTATCGCCCTTGCGTGAGGTATGTTGAACTTAGAAATTGTGGCTAATTTTAATTTTGATGGAATTATAATCTTCCAGTTATAATCCAAGAAAATTCGGTACTAAGATTTTATGAAAAGTGTTACAGGGCGTACTACAAACGAATAAAAAAACAGTGGCCCGGAGAAAAGAATGACTGCTTTAAACGAATCTTGTTAGTCGGGCACATTAAGACATTAAAGATTTTGGTCTGAAATTGACAGTTAGTCAATCCAAAATAAGGATTATAGACTCACGTTTTGGTGATGAGCTGCATAAATGGTTTGGAGGTTCAGTCATAAATTGTAATATTAAATTACATCAGGCTGCTGAAGTAAGGTATTGTCTGACAGCAGGCAGGGAAATTTGATTGATTATTGATTGTCAGATGTTCTGATTTATTTTGTTTGTCCTCACTCTTAAACTCTATTAAAAAGTTGTAAATTTTAAGGAGAGTTTAATCTTCTTGAGTATGGATATGTGCTTCCATCTTGAAATGTTGAAGGGTTTATTGCGATGCGTGTTGAGAATTGTGAATGCATTGAGATCTAAATATCTGTTGCTTATAATTTCCCATAGTCCTAGATAGAACTCATTGAAATATGTGATTTCTGGAAATTATAAATTAGTATTCTTTTGGCGTCATTCTTCCAAAGCCCTGTGCCACACTGACACTTACTTAAATGTTTTCAAATGATTTTCATTTATTTGCTGATATACGAAGTTCGTTATACTGCAGAGAGGAAATTTGGCGTACAACGTGTGGACCTTTACACATGTGCAAAACAAGAAGGGTTTATACTCATTTTACAGTGCAGTGAAATTTTTTTCCAAAATTTGATTTAAAAAGTGCCCACAAAATACTCAGTTATTGAAAATTACTGATACAGGTTTCATAATATACATATCTCATTTAGTATATTTTACAGTGTTTATAAATACGTAAACTTTACTACCGAACAATGCGCACATATTTATATAAACAAAAATGATAATCATTACGCCAAATCGAAGCACTTGTTGCCGTCTATACCACAATGGCCGTGGAAACGAGTATCAACAAACCAAATACTCGATTCCTATTGGCTACAGGGATTCACGGACACGCAAGTGTTGGGAGTTGCCGAGATTTCTCACGTGTATCCGTGCGTTATCCACGTTCACATGCGTGCCATTGTAGAACGACGCGCCTTAACGCCAAGACTTGCTGTATCCGTGCGTTATCCACGTTCACATGCGTGCCATTGTAGAACGACGCGCCTTAACGCCAAGACTTGCTGTATTGCGTTATCCACGTTCACATGCGTGCCATTATAGAACGACGCGCCTTAACGCCAAGACTTGCTGTATCCGTGTGTTATCCACGTTCACATGCGTGCCATTGTAGAACGACGCGCCTTAACGCCAAGACTTGCTGTATTGCGTTATCCACGTTCACGTGCGTGCCATTGTAGAACGACGCGCCTTAACGCCAAGACTTGCTGTATTGCGTTATCCACGTTCACATGCGTGCCATTATACAACGACGCGCCTTAACGCCAAGACTTGCTGTATCCGTGCGTTATCCACGTTCACATGCGTGCCATTGTAGAACGACGCTCCTTAACGCCAAGACTTGCTGTATTGCGTTATCCACGTTCACATGCGTGCCATTGTAGAACGACGCGCCTTAACGCCAAGACTTGCTGTATCCGTGCGTTATCCACGTTCACATGCGTGCCATTGTAGAACGACGCGCCTTAACGCCAAGACTTTCTGTATCCGTGCGTTATCCACGTTCACATGCGTGCCATTGTAGAACGACGCGCCTTAACGCCAAGACTTTCTGTATCCGTGCGTTATCCACGTTCACATGCGTGCCATTGTAGAACGACGCGCCTTAACGCCAAGACTTGCTGTATTGCGTTATCCACGTTCACATGCGTGCCATTGTAGAACGACGCGCCTTAACGCCAAGACTTGCTGTATTGCGTTATCCACGTTCACATGCGTGCCATTGTAGAACGACGCGCCTTAACGCCAAGACTTGCTGTATTGCGTTATCCACGTTCACATGCGTGCCATTGTAGAACGACGCGCCTTAACGCCAAGACTTGCTGTATTGCGTTATCCACGTTCACATGCGTGCCATTATAGAACGACGCGCCTTAACGCCAAGACTTGCTGTATCCGTGTGTTATCCACGTTCACATGCGTGCCATTGTAGAACGACGCGCCTTAACGCCAAGACTTGCTGTATTGCGTTATCCACGTTCACATGCGTGCCATTGTAGAACGACGCGCCTTAACGCCAAGACTTGCTGTATTGCGTTAGCCACGTTCACATGCGTGCCATTGTAGAACGACGCGCCTTAACGCCAAGACTTGCTGTATTGCGTTATCCACGTTCACATGCGTGCCATTGTAGAACGACGCGCCTTAACGCCAAGACTTGCTGTATTGCGTTATCCACGTTCACATGCGTGCCATTATAGAACGACGCGCCTTAACGCCAAGACTTGCTGTATCCGTGTGTTATCCACGTTCACATGCGTGCCATTGTAGAACGACGCGCCTTAACGCCAAGACTTGCTGTATTGCGTTATCCACGTTCACGTGCGTGCCATTGTAGAACGACGCGCCTTAACGCCAAGACTTGCTGTATTGCGTTATCCACGTTCACATGCGTGCCATTATACAACGACGCGCCTTAACGCCAAGACTTGCTGTATCCGTGCGTTATCCACGTTCGCATGCGTGCCATTGTAGAACGACGCTCCTTAACGCCAAGACTTGCTGTATCCGTGCGTTATCCACGTTCGCATGCGTGCCATTGTAGAACGACGCTCCTTAACGCCAAGACTTGCTGTATCCGTGCGTTATCCACGTTCACATGCGTGCCATTGTAGAACGACGCGCCTTAACGCCAAGACTTGCTGTATCCGTGCGTTATCCACGTTCACATGCGTGCCATTGTAGAACGACGCGCCTTAACGCCAAGACTTTCTGTATCCGTGCGTTATCCACGTTCACATGCGTGCCATTGTAGAACGACGCGCCTTAACGCCAAGACTTGCTGTATTGCGTTATCCACGTTCACATGCGTGCCATTGTAGAACGACGCGCCTTAACGCCAAGACTTGCTGTATCCGTGCGTTATCCACGTTCACATGCGTGCCATTGTAGAACGACACGCCTTAACGCCAAGACTTGCTGTATTGCGTTATCCACGTTCACATGCGTGCCATTGTAGAACGACGCGCCTTAACGCCAAGACTTGCTGTATCCGTGCGTTATCCACGTTCACATGCGTGCCATTGTAGAACGACACGCCTTAACGCCAAGACTTGCTGTATTGCGTTATCCACGTTCGCATGCGTGCCATTGTAGAACGACGCTCCTTAACGCCAAGACTTGCTGTATCCGTGCGTTATCCACGTTCGCATGCGTGCCATTGTAGAACGACGCGCCTTAACGCCAAGACTTGCTGTATTGCGTTATCCACGTTCACATGCGTGCCATTGTAGAACGACGCGCCTAAGTAGTTAGGACGATGTGGTAGAAGTATAGTTTGGTGGCGATAGTAACTCGTGATAGTCCCTATCGCGAGAGCTACTCTCACATTACCATCACCGTGTCAACTACACACGATAGTTGATGGTGCACCTTCATGATGGACTATCGCGATAGCAGCTCGAGCTAGATATTTGATAGTAACCGATTTGATAGACCATGCAACTATCGCAACCTTAGCATCACTATCGCGATAGTGCGGGCCTCACATGTGTACATGTGTTGTTCACTTTGACAGTAACAGTGCAGAATTATTTTGATCCTGTTAATATCTGCTGCGGCTTTTACACTATATGTAGGCATGGCAGGACGTATATTAACATATAGGTATGACACGACAGTATTGACAGCATATTTGTCATATAATAAACCATTGGAACAATAAATTTTTACATGTCATTTATATCCTGTCACTATATGTATAGGCTGTTCACGTTAAAATGAGCACTTTTGAAAGCCTTGCTTAAGATCTACTTGCATGCAAGTTGTGTATTCTTCCGACTTATGTAAAATTAACATTGTCATGGTCCTGATCACTTAATTCATGAGTCATTCAAGTAAAACTGTAAAGTTTTTAGAAAAGTAAATATTTTACAAATTTGTTCATTTTACACTTCGATGGATAAAAAAAAAACAAAGCGAATAAAATAATTTAAGTTATCAGATGTGGTTACCTAACACTTTTTATTCGACGTTAAGATATGGAACTACTTTCTGTCTATCGTTACCAACTTTACTGGGCGCATGTCACTAGTGGCCCATTAAAACATATGCAGGTAGGGGCAGTGACATTTTTTCTAACGTTGATTTCAAATGTGCTCACTTTATCGTGAACAGCCTTTACCTACGCCAACAAATATCAAACTCTTGACAAAAGGATATAAATGTAGGGTCTATGAATATATTTACACAAGCGTTGTCAGACATGTCCCTTTCGAGGTTGGCTATCACAGCATGTCTCGATGGTGTGTGTGTAAACAGGACACATTATGGCAGCGACTGTCACGCACTTTCGTGATAGCTACTATCACGATAGTTACTATCACCGTGTAAACGCGCCTGGTGACCGAGGTAATGACGTCAGTCGTAGCGGCAGGCAGAGGTCCAATGTAGCCAGGTGAAAGCTGCCTGGCTGAGTCGTGGGAAGGACGTGCATTGCATTTGTCTCACGGTCCAACACAACTCCCCCCCTCCCCGGCCCAGCTCCCCTACTTCTACCAGCGTCACGGCGCTTAACCACTTTCTGCCAGCACTTCACGTTATACATTCCGCCGTGCTTGTGCACCCACCCCACTAATGCCTGGTTGCGCTATCTTGGTTCGAAACTCGAGCCGAGATCGGATCTAAGACCGACACAGGAAACCGGAGCTGGACTGGAGACCGAGATGAAGTTGGCGAGATCAGCAGCCATCGTTGACAAATATAGTTTGAAAATACGCCAACAGATAGAACTACGCTCGATTGTTTTCTTTGGAAATTAAAACAACATTATACGCACTTGAATATTATTCAGTAAAATTCGTGCAACAATAATTCATTTAAAACAGACAAAACATCGCACATCTAGTTCTATCTATAGCGAGAAATTTGCCTACTTCAATGACGTCATATATTACGAACCAACAGCAAAATCTGTCTCATACTTAATCTCGATCTCTCCCTTTGAAACCAAGATCGACGAATCGGAGATCCAGAATCATGATATTTCGCTGGTGCAACACTTTTACAACGGAACCTAGATCAAACTGGATCCTGGTTCTGAACTAGGATCATTCGATCTCGGATCGGGGAAGATGTTAGTGCAACCGGGCATGGGTCGCCTCATATCTATGTATCTGTTCTACAACTGCGTTCTTTCAAAGTCAGCTTTCAGACCGTGGTGGCTGAGCGTGGGCGAACCTGGCTCAATCCCCGGCCGGGTCACTATAGGCTGTTCACGGAAAAGTGAGCATATTTTAAGACCCTTATAAATTTTTCCTTTCATCCAATTTCAATCTTCCTGCTGCTTTTTAATATAAACCTTGCAATGTTGCCAATAAACACACCACCATCAAAATTTAATGCCTGAGGCTGCAATAAGATATGTTTACTAGCGGTTAATGCCTGTTGCAAGGGCCTTAAAAAGTGCTCACTTTATCGTGAACAGCCTATACCAGATTCTCACAAGCGGGAATCGTGCCGGACGATGTGCCGCTGGTCGGCGGGTTTTCTCGGGGATCTCCCGTCATCACTGTCCTTGCATTCCGGCGCTGCTCCACACTCACCCTCGCCTCATCCTCACTGGCTCTTAAGACCTCGATGTTAACAGCCGCCCAAATATGTTCTCTCACTCATTCAAAATCTGTCACATTAACAGCGCTGCATATAAGAGCTCTTCATTTGTTTTTTGGAGTTGATTTTGATATCGTTGAAGTGTTGATTATTTGATGTTTGTGAGATATGTGATTTGAATGTTTATTTAGCTTTACGTTTACGGTATATAGACAAACGGTTTGATTTTAATCAAGCTCGCCAACTAACATACGGGAAGTTTCTTTGTAATCGACTTTATATATATATATATATATATATATATATATATATATATATATACACACATTCATCCCTAATATTAAATTATTCAGACCGAACGTGGAGAGCACTAATTATAACTTCGTCGCGTTCGTCTTTAGAAAGACAACCTAGTACATTCATTGTCGACATGACATGTGTGACATGTATGGCTGCGCGATATGGTCCGACAATGTACAGTAATACATCCCACGTCACGATATTAGCGATATGCGATATTAACGACTTGCTATGTTCGTAATACGCTGTTGGTAATATGCGATGTTGGTGACATGTTGGCGTAATGCGATATTGCCTATATGCAATGTTGGCTATTTTTCGATAATAGCGACACTGTTTCGATATCGCGTTATTGAAATATTTTCCAATATTTTTTTTTTACGGTATTTAAAATATTTGTAGTTTTGATTTGAAACACTACAGTGGTGCATATTCAGTGTAAGTGGTTATTGTAATTGAGTGAAAATCAGATACAGATATTCATGTTTCAATATTTTAAATATAGGGCTAAGTGCGAACAATATATGCGATGTTAATATTACCGAAATTTGCAATCTCAATATTTTCGATATCAATATGAACTATATTTGCGATTTTTCGCCATCGATTTCCAATACTTTTTGTCAGCGATATATATCGCCGATACCGATATGGCCCAAACCGATATTGATAAGAGAATATCGAACAGTCCTAAGAGGTAGAAACTTTTTCCCGATATTTTGTCTCTGATTACACAGTTAAATGATTCCAAGTACAAGATTTGCTTCTCCTGTCAAAACTTTGTCGATTTTGCAAACATAAATTTCAGCAATAATTCGGTTATAACATTTTTTGATTAGTTTTATGTAAAGTTAGCAATATTATTAGTTTTGTTGAAGACTATATTGCAAATTTCACACAAACTTATCTGAAAATGTTATAACCAAATTATTGCAGAAAATTATGTTTGCAAAGTCGACAAAGATTTGACAGAAACAACAGATCTCGCACTTGGACCCACGTTATGGTCTAATCAGAGATAACAAATAGAGAAATTTTTCGGAGTATTTTTTTAGGAAGGGAACTTCTTGTCGGGTGTTGTTTATGTATAACCTTCAGTTTTAAGTTTATGTTTACGTTCTTTAAAAAAATAACTTTCCTTTCCATGTTCAAATTAACTCCGATTACATCTCAATATTACGTTATAGAAACATTAATTACAATCAGAGCATTTGTTTTCGCTAACTTCAAAACCCTTAAATTATTGTGTTTCCAATTAAGCTTTAAAATTTAACTGCCTTTTCTTAATGAATATCCCACCCTTGGTTCTACTCCCCATTGCCCCATCATGAACCGTTTATCACAGACATTTTACATGTCTTTATTCAAATAGTAAAATAATATCAACGAACTGCTGTAGCCAAATCAATTAACATTACTTTTAAAAAAATATTTGTTCCAAAGAGGATATTCATTTAATCTCAAACAGTTCTCAATTTTATCAAAAAGGAGCATATTATGCTGGCATAAAACTCTTTAATAACTTATCAGATGCAGTGAAGGGGGAAAAAAACTCCAAAACTATTTAAGAAACATTTTAAAAATTATTCATTAAGTTTTTTATACTGTACAAGAATATTATGAATCAGAATTATCTTGATTTATTATTCATTATTTTATTTTATTTGTTCTGCTTCAGATATAATTGTGAGATTTTGATATTTGAGATGTGTTGTATTGATTGTATCAGAAATGATAGTGTCTTTAGAACTTTATGTATAGTTATTTGTAAAATGTACTTTTGAAAACTATGTTTAAGTTATATACGACTAGTTCTATATCCAGAAGCAACTAGCTTCATATTGGATCTATAGAATGTAAATATAAATAAATAGCGTAAACCCTGAGCTATTTCTCGACAGGATGTGCAGAGCACGCAAAAAGTTGTAAAATTTGGTTAACATTGTGTAGGCTGTGCGTGTGCTATTTTTGTGAACCCTCTAAGAAATTATTCGGAATTTACCATACCAGTGTATACACTTACTGAGAAAGCAGGAATTGTCATTTCCCCCTCTGTATTCATTGTAGCGTTCCTACATGTGCTCAGGAAACAGTCAAATGAGTAGGAAAGTTCCCAACTTTGTATAATAGCGACGCTAAACATTCCTATACCTGCAGCTTAATGTGTGGTATTATTTCCGTACTATCTATAGGTTAAAATCTTCCATTACAGTTTAGGAAGTTTACCAGAAAATTTCTTTTATAGTGTGCGCGTGCTATGTGTCGATGTAGGAGCTGCTAGAGGCTGTTCACTATAAAGTGAGCACTTTATAAATGAACCTTAGAAAATAGTCACTGCCTCTGCATGCATATATTTTAATGGGTGCATTGAGTGACACTCGCCCAGTAAAGTGGACGGAAAGTAGTTCTGTATCTTAACGTCGAATAAAAAGTGTCAGGTATTTGTGATAAGTTAAAATTAATTCTTTCACTTTATGTTTTTCAATGCACCGAAGTAAAAAAATTAACAGATTTGTAAAGTATTTACTGTCTTCATAATTTCACAGTTCCATTTGACCAACGCATGAATAAAGTGATGAGGTCCATAGCAATATTAATTATACACGTGTACACAAGTAGATCTTAGGCAGGGCTATAAAAATTTCTCATTTTACCGTGAACAGCATATAGAGATTCATATACAGTACGTTCAAGTTGATACGTCTGCGCTGTGTATGCTATAGCCAATGCTTCACTATCACTTAGCCGCTTCTGCGAGACACAAACTCGATTTTGAACAAAGCCACGCACGAGTTAACATTATGCGAGACTGCAACGAAAATCCCAAGAGAAACGAGCCCACAGATCAAACTTGCAGCAAAATACCTTCTTGCATGAGAACACTTGATGGCTTCCGAATAGCTTAACTAGTGATAATTTTAATAATTAAACTCATCATCAACACACGCTGTTTTAAGGTAGTGCCTATTAAGTAGAAGAGGATATTCCTTGTACAAGCTCACAACACTTCCTGAACTACACTCCATTTCCAAGACAAAAGTAGTGCCTATTAAGTAGAAGAGGATATTCCTTGTACAAGCTCACAACACTTCCTGAACTACACTCCATTTCCAAGACAAAAGTAGTGCCTATTAAGTAGAAGAGGATATTCCTTGTACAAGCTCACAACACTTCCTGAACTACACTCCATTTCCAAGACAAAAGTAGTGCCTATTAAGTAGAAGAGGATATTCCTTGTACAAGCTCACAACACTTCCTGAACTACACTCCATTTCCAAGACAAAAGTTTAAAGACTGCTTCACAAGGAATATTTCTCGCGTAATTGCGCTTTACACATGCAGCTATATTATTTGGTGTGTGTGTGTGTGTGTGTATATATATATATATATATATATATATATATATATATATATATATAGAGAGAGAGAGAGAGAGAGAGAGAGAGAGAAAATGGGGGGGGGGGGAGGAGCGTTTCACGTGACTATAGTCTGTTCACGGTAAACTGAGCACATTTGAAAGACCTGCTTACAATTTACTTCTCGGATTACATTGTAACTTCCCACCATTCGTAAATTTAAAATTGCAATGGGCCTTATCACTTTATTCATGCGTCGGTCACGTAAAACTGTGAAATTATTAGAAATGTAAATGTTTCAAAATTTGCTGCTTCTTACACTCGCGAGAATATTTAAAGAAAGAGAGAAAGAAAAAATTAAAACAATCCGGTATCAAGAAATGTTTTACTAACATTTGTAGTTCGACGCCAATACATGGAACTATTTTCCCTACCGCGTTGCCAACTTTACAGAGTTATGCATGTACGTGCAGTAAAAATGTATCGAATGTTGATTTCAAAAGAGCTCACTTTACCGTGAACAGCCCTTAGCAGAGAATGGTTGATAGAATCACTCGTTTCATGAAAAACTCTCCTAACAATAGGACACATTCCATCGCCTTATTCGGTACGAGATGTGCCTTGCACGATATAATAGGTGTGTTCTTGTGGTTTGCTATTCTGTTAGTTTAGCACTTTTTCTGCTAATTCACGTTCGTGTTACCGGAAACACTTTTTTTTTTTTGTACGATGTTTGGGGTGGCAGCAGCAGTCACTATTTCTGCTATAAAAAGCAGCTATTTCTGGTCTCGCTCACCGATGCGAAGCAGAAATAGCAAGGCAAGGATCGCACAATTATTACGAACGTCGAAGAGTCTTGACAGTGGTAACTGTGGAATGTAATATGCTTTTACAAAATTGAAGACGAGAAGATGTTTTGTAAGAAGTGCACGTGTATATGCACTTAGTAATGAAAATAATGAAAACACATGAGTCAGTTATCCTGAGCAGCACGAAATTATGATAAATGTAAACTACACAGGGACATTATCTCTCTTCTTTTTTTTTTTATGTCACTCCGGATTTTCGCAAGTGGGAATTGTACCGGGCGATACCGCTGGCCGGCGGGTCGTTTCCCCCACCCCCTTCATTCCGGCGCCGCTCTACGCTCCACGCCCTCATCGGCTCTCTAGACCTCGTCGTTAAGAGCCGCCCAAGTCTCTTCACTCACTCAACTTAGCAAAATGTATTTCCGACATGCTAGTTGTGAGTTGTTTGTCGTCCAGTGTATACCTACTTAGTTGCTCGTGAACAATATTACTCACTCTCAGGTATAGGCTGTTCACGTTAAAATGAACACTTCTGAAAGCCCTGCTTAAGATCTACTTGTATGCACGTGGTGTATTTCTCCGTCTTATGTGAAATTAACATGTCTATGGGCTTCATCACTTTATTCATGCGTTGTTCAAATGAAAGTGTGGAATTATTAAGAATGTAATTTACAAATATGCTCATTTTACCACTTCGATGGATGAAAAAAAAATAGAAAGTGTAAGAATTAATTTTAAGTCATCACAAATGGTACCTAACACTTCTTATTCGACATTAAGATATGAAACTACATTCCATCCATCGTTACCAACTTTACTGGGCGAATGTCACTCAGAGCGCCCGTTAAAATATATGCATGCAGGGGAAGGTACATTTTTCTAAGGTTAATTTCTAAAGTGCTCACTTTTTCGTGAACAGCCTTTAGCAGATATAGCACAGCACTCGCATGAGAGCGCCATGTTGCAGATTGTCTTGAGGCACCGTGTTAACAGCATCTGCCATGATAGTGTTGGCTCGCCGCCTGACTGGAGCCGCCTGGAGTGTCTGCAACACGCGCGGCGCCACCAGATTTGTCCCGCGTGGGTGCGCGCGCGCACTGCGCACGTCTACCGCGCAGTTACGTCACGAGCCGCGGCCGGCGCACACTCAGTTGCTCGCCAGCCGGCGAGGAGCGCGGTTGTGTTTGTAGGGTGCGTGCTGTAGCACTTCTAACTGCGAGCAGGGTTCGTTGAGCTCCTCAGCAAGTTTGTTCGCCGCCAGGTGGCACTCGTGTCCTAGAGGTACGTGAATTTTCGCCAGTTATTTCTTTCGCGGGCACACCCTGCCCAACTCTTCAGCAAGTAAGAACAGCTTGACGGTATAGGCTGTTCACGGTAAAATGATCACTTTTGAAAGCCCTGCTCAAGATCTACTTGTGAACACGCTATGTATTCTTCCGCCTAACGTAAAATTAATATTGCCATGGGCCTCATCACTTTATTCATGCGTCGGTCAAGGGAAACTGAAATTATTAGAAAAGTAAATATTGTACTAATGTATTCATTCTTACACTTAGATGCATTAAAAAAAACCAGAAAGCGAGAGAAATAATTGAAGTTATCACAAATAGTTACCTAACACTTTTTATTCGACGTTAATATATGGAACTACTTTTCCCTCCATCGTTACCAACTTTGAGTACATGTCACTCAGCGCCCGTTAGAGTATATGCATGTAGGGGCAGCGTAGTTTTTCTAAGGTTGATTTCAAAAGTGCTCACTTTATTGTGAACCGCCTATATTAGATGCAACCAAGTTGAATTTTAAAAAAAAATCTTGCTCCATGGCAACAAGCAACGAATAAACAGTTGTAGCTCGAATACGTCTAATACTGAAGCTTAGGGTGCTGCTAAAACAAGTCACTAAGTTCAAGTATGGATCTCTACAGATTTTGCATGTGCACCGGAACTTCTTTCTTTGTCTTGCATGCAAACAAATGGGATATTTCGAATTTTCATTTACAGTCATCTGATTTGTATTGCATTAGAATGGTAAACTGTGCTTCGCACCAAAGTGGCAAATTAACAAATTATGCCCTTATAAAGACACGATTAATTATTTGCGAAAATTACACACACACACACACACCCACACCCACACACACACACATTATATATATATATATATATATATATTCAGATATTTTCCTTGTAAAAGATTTAGCACGGAACTGCGTACAGAAATACAAAATAATTGTGTTGCGCATTATCCTTCCACTCATTTATTTTTGGTTGGCGTACCAACATTACAGTATGAAACGTACATTAATTTGCGACTTCTCCAACCAAACAATACAGTTTGTACGGAACTTTCGCAAGCGTTTTGTGCCTATTACATGTTTAATTATTTTACAAAGACTGTTTCTTCATTTGTAATTTTCGCAAATAATTAATCGCGTCTTTATAAGGGGGCATCGATGACTGACTAATTATACCTGTTAAATTATTTATGCGTAAACATTTAGTATAAACTCTACATAAATTAACTAATAAGTATATTAATCAGGGTGTCCGGCGACCTGGGAAACATGGTAAAGTCAAGGGATTTCGGGAAAATTTCTTAAGATGGTTAAAATGGTTTTCAAAATACTGTTTTTAATTCTTTATAATTACTTATCTAACCGAATTTTCATCCCTAAAATTGAGTGCGGATAATGTAACGCTACTTCTATAGCACAATTTTGATCCATACAGCCGGCCGAAGTATTGTTTTTTAAAATTACTTTTGTTTGACCTCACCATGTAATAAACTGCCGTGGCCGCCTGTTTATTATTTTAACGATATATCAGTATTTTGTGATAACGCTAGTTAAGTGTTCGGTATTGTTGCTGCTTTTCAGGGGGGGAAAAAATAGTTTCGAAATGGAAGACCTGGCAGTGTCAGAGAATTGTTTGCTGGACATATAGTTTAAAGAAATTTTGACAAACATCAAATTATTAACAAAGAATGATAGCATTATAAAGACAGTCAGCTAGGGAAGTTGAAGATATTCGTACAAAGGCTGTTCACGGCAAAATAAACACTTTTGAAATCCCTGCTTACGATCTACTTGTATACACGTTGTGTATTCTTACGTCTTATGTGCAATTAACAGTGTCATAGGGCCTCAACACTTTATTCATACGTCGGTCAAGTAAAATTGCGAAATTATTAGGAGAGTAAATATTTTTTCAAACCTGCTGATTTTTACACATCGTTGCATTTAGAAAAAATCGATAGTAATACTAACTTCAGTTATCACAAATAGTTACCTAACATTTTTTATTCGATGTTAAAATATGGAACTACTTTCAATCCATCGTTACCAACTTTACTGGGCGATTGTCACTCGGTGCGCCCATTAAAATATGTACAGGTAGGAACAGTGGCGATTTTCTAAGGTTGATTTCAAAAGTGCTCATTTTATCGAGAACAGCCTTTAACACTAATCCCAAAAGTTTTGCAACAACGCACTCAATATTATGACACGAGTGTGTCGTGCTTTCCAAGTTAATGTTTACTTAAGGTTCAAGTAAAGCAACGGTCTATGGAGCACTGCACCCGACTATATAATGGGAATAACTCCCATAACAGTATTATAGTAGCCAAGAAAACTGTCAGAATATTGCGATTTATGCTGTATATTAAAGAAGAATGTATATACTTTGCGACAATACAAATTACTTTACCAAAATATACTTTTTAAAAGTAAAAAGTCAATTAATTAAAAGTGTGGACTTTTAACCAAATTTAAGCATATTTCCATTCTGGATGCTTCAGAAAACGGAATTTTGCAAGAAAATCGTCAAGGAATATCGTCATAATGTGACTATGTAAGAAAATATTAATTCTAATGTAGGAAGCAATTTTTATATTTGATTTTATGTGCGTTCATTTGTAACCAGCATTTATGGCTGAAATTGGCGTGAATAAAGGTAATTATAAAATTGATATGATACATATTTCTATGATTTTATTACACATGATCAGAGTAAACATTATGACAATCTTTCTTGAAGAAGATTTTCTTGTAAATTCTGCTTTCTGAAGGATCCAAAACGGAAATGCGCTTAAATTTTGTTAAAAATACGGATTATTTTAATAGGTTAATTTATTTCATTTTAAAAAGTGTATTTTAGTAAAATATTTTATAATGTTGCAAAATATATACATTCCTCTTTCGTATTCAGCACAAATCGCACTTTTCTGGCAATTTTCATGGCATCTGTACTACTTTTTTTTATGAGTTCTTGACAATGTATAGTCGGGTGCAGTGCTCCATGGGCAGTTACATTACTTCAACACTAAACAACAGAGAAACAACACAGCCAGTCTGGTAGGACTGCGCATTGCAGACTTTCTGCAGTTTCGTCTGCGGCTACGAGCGGCCCACTACAGTGGCATTTTATTTCGAGCAAGGCAGTTGGGTTTTAAAATGTTATTAGAAATGCGAGAACGTAATTGAGATGAAGAATACGGGGGGGGGGGGGGGGGGTGAACCCAGGACGCGGCAACACCCTCCGAGTGACGGGCTTTCCAGCTGGGATCCGTAGGTGCCCGTCATCCCCGGACATGACATGTGGCCCTAGGATGGAGCGGCGCTGGAATGCAAGGGCGGGGGAAACGGGAGTTCCCCGAGAAAACACGCCGGCAAGCGGCAATCGTCCAGCACGATTCCCACATGCGAAAATCCGGGATCGAACCCGGATCGCCGTGGTGGGAGGCGAGTGCGCTAGCCACTGCGGCCCCAATACTATACTGCGCCCTTCGTCGCGCGCGACAACGACCAGCTTACTTAAGAAGTTTGAGATGAATGCAAGTGTGTGTGATGTGAAGAAATAACGGCGCTGCAGGAAGGGAACGACAACTGACGAAGAAAGTGTGGATAAGGGTCTGTGTTGCATACTTCCACACGTTCCCTCGGGAAAAGTCGATACGGCAAGCTGCGCGTGGGGTCCCGGTGTAAGTACACGTGCGTAAAGGTTGTTCACGATAAAGTGAGCACTTTTGAAATCAACCTTAGAAGAAAAGTCACTGCTCCCACATGCATATGTTTCTATCGGCGCACTGAGTGATGTTTATCTAGTAAAGTTGGTAACGATGGAGAGCAAGTAGTTCCATGTCTTAACGCCAAATTAAAGTGTTAGGTAACTATTTGTGATAAATTTAGTTGTTACGTTCCCTTTCTGTTTTTTTTTTTATGCCTCGGTGTGTAAAAATGAGCAGATTTGTAACTTATTTACTTTTATAATAATTGCACAGTTTCACATGACCGATGCATGAATAAAGTGACGAGGCCAATTGCAATGTTAATTTTACATATGGTGGGAGAATACACAACGTGCATACAAGTAGATCTTAAGCAGGGCATTCAAAAGCGCTCATTTTACCGGGAACAACCTTTATCGGTTTTTAAAGCAAGTAATATGGAAGTCCTATATTTCCACTTTACTTAACGCTGTGAATGAAGGCATTTCGAATTTTGTGAGTCGGATGTGAATATTGTTTGGTCCGATGAGGCAACCTTCGAATTGTGCGGTATGTCTGCCAGCGGACTTTTGAGGCCAACACGCGATGGCGACGGGTGAAAGTAAGGGCGCGTTTACACGGCGACAGTAATTCGCGATAGTTTCTATCGCGAGAGCTTCTCTCGCATTGCTATCGCCGTGTAAACTGCACGATAGTTACTGTCGCACCGTCAGCTCGAGCTAGATAGTTGATAGTAACTGTCGCGACAGAACATGCAACCATTGTAGTGTAAACCGTGTAGCATCACTATCGTGATAGTGCGGGGAAAAAAAATGTGTACATGTGTTCACTTTGACAGTAACATCGCAGCATTATTTGGATTCTGTCATCTGTCGTGGTTCTTAACAATATGTGGCTGTATGACAGGACGTATATTATCACATAGGTATGACTGACACGACCGTATTGACAGCAAATTTTGTCATATAATAAACCACGGGAACGATATAAATTTACATGTCATTAATATCCTGTCATGATATTTAACTACCCCACCAGATATTAAACTATTGACAAAATTATATGAATGTTAGGGCCTATCAAAGTATTTACACAATTGTTGTCGGACATGTCCCTTTCCAGGTTAACTATCACAGCATGTGTATGTCGTGTGTGTAAACAGGACCTATGGTGGCAGTGACTGTCGCGCAATTTCGTGATAGCTACTAAAGGCTGTTCACAATAAAGTGAGCACTTTTGAAATGAACGTTAGAAAAAAGTAACTGACCCTGCATCCATGTGTTTTAATCGGCTTACTGAGTGACATTCGCCCAGTAAAGTTGGTAACGATGGAAGGAAAGTAGTGGCGTACCTCAACGTAGAATAAAAGTGATACAAATTATTTTATCCTCTTTTTGTGTTTTTCAATGCATCGAAGTGTGAAAATGAGCAGATTTGTAAACTATTTACTGTCCTAATAATTTCACAGTGTTACTTTACCGATGTATGAACAAAGTGATGAGGTCTATGACAATGTTAATTTTACATAAGGCGGAAGAGTACCCAACGTGCATACAAGTATATCGTAAGGCTCATTTTACCGTGAACAGCCTTTATCGTCGTGTAAACGCGCCTTCACCGTACCGTGTTGCAGAACGTCGTGACAGCTTTTTACCAACTCTATCCAGTCGGCAATTGTTTTTTCCAGCAGCAGGACGGTTCACCGCAACATTGATATGTACGGTCGCTCGTGGATGAAACATTTGTTGGAAGGCGTAGAAGTGTCTTCCCAGATCTCTAGGAGCACCTCGAGATAACACGCCAGCAGCAGATGCGCTGCCAAAGTGTGGGCTCGTGCCGCCCGGGATAGAACCCGGTCCGCATTAGCGGGAGACCATCGCTATGGTGAGAAAACCCCCATAGACACCTTTAAAACCGCCCCAATTAAATGAATTGCAGAACTACATGGTAATTTTGAAGGAACAGATGGACCCTGAAAGAACATATATGGAGGGTAAACTATTAGATCCGCAGTGGATTTCTAATTGTAACCAAGAGTGTGATAAGTACCATAGATATGGAAGTCATATACTAGAGAGGGAGGCTGTACCATACCCTGTTGGTTGCTAACTATTACGTTGTAGCAAGGAGCGCGCGTGCTACGTCTGTTGTCACACTAATCATCTTTCTTAGAGTGTTCAAGATGAAGCTGTTTTTGTTTGTGATCAGGGGCTTGCATGTGACCACTGATCTGGCCTTGTAAGCCGGGCTGAGTGTGCGGTTATCTGGAGTTTTCGTTGGCCATCCTTGTTCTGGAAGACTCTGGAGCATGCAAGAACCGCGACTTTTCCTTCTGGAAAATGCTAGGGCACGCGAGGTCAGTCCAGTGGAAGGGCAGGAAGGTAGCGGTATATAAATTACACACAGTGTTTAGGTAGGCAGTGAACTTGTGTGTGACGTGGACTTGTAGTTATGTAAGGGAACTTGGTCATCGTTCGCAAAGTATATATAGTATGTATGTATATAACTAATACAGCATTGAATGCTGGTGACTGCAGGCAATATTAATAGTAAATTAAATGCGGATTTTATATCGTATTTACCAGAATGCATGTTTTTTGAAGCTGCAATGGGTCGAGTATTTGTGAGATATATATTTAGTGTTACAATTTCCCTTTCGAAATTCAATGGGCTAATCAAAGTTAGTTTTGGGATGGAGGTGTTAATTAAATAAATGAGTTAATTATAAGTTCCTAATTTTATTTACAATAACCACAAATAAAATTCTCTCAACTCAACAGCTCGCAACAAATTGATATAACTGACTGTTTACAATTAATGACTTCAATTAATACAATTTATAACTACCCCAAAGAAATTAATGAAATTAAAGAAATAACAATCAGTCCCAATAGATAGCGTATCAAAACACATTCAATAATTTTATAAATTATGTGTCCTTATTTGACAGTTCCAATATTTACAATAAAATCCGTATTAAATGTCCACTCAGTTTCACCTCGGTTTAGTCCATGCCCCGTCAGTCCGCAATGTTCTAGACTTCTCCGAGCGCCCTCGTGCACAGTAGGCTTCGCTCGCCGGGTTTCACGCCCTATTGTCCATTCACACCACGAACACCTCGTCCACATTAGTACCGCACTCGGCCAGATGGCGTTCGCCAGAGAGTGCTGACCGCTGCAGTATTTAAAGGGTAGTAGGCAGTCATCCAGAAATTTCGCTAATTCCCTGGTTGCGCCGAGTGTCGTTATTGCCAGAATATTCTTGCGCCTCCTGCATGTTCGTCGGCTCCTCAGCAGGAGGGGGGTGGAGGAGGAGGGGTCGTGACGCCAGCCACGTCTCGCCACTGTCAATCACCCCCCCCCCCCACCAGGAAGGGGGGGGGCGGGTCACCACGCATTAAGCTCGCCGCCGCGCCGGTGCCAACTGCATCCCGTAACAGAACGTATAGGCTGTGCACGGTAAAATGAGCACGTTTGGAAGGCCTGCTTGTATGCACGCTGTGTATTCTTCCGCCTTATATAAAATTAACTTTGCCTTGGACATTTTTTATTTGACTTTAAGATATGCAACTACTTTCCATCCATCGTCACCAACTGTACTGGGCGCATGTCACTCTGTGCGCCCGTTGAAAGATATGCCATTGACGTTTCTCTAAGGTTGATTTCAAAAGCGCCCACTTTATCGTGAATATTCTTTATGTGGTTTTACTTCGGTCCATTACTTTTGTTCTTACACGACCATTGACATTTCCTGTCCTCTTTATAATTTTGTCGTGCATTTCTTAAAGGTTAAATTTAATGAGAAGTTTAGTGACGTGCAACGTAATGAGCAGTTTGCTTACTAATTGTCAATGTTTTGAAGAAATAGATAAATAACACGTATTTTACTTATAAATGATGCATACAGAGATCTCTTTACAATCTGTGTGTATATGGTCGCGTGCCAGTATGTTTTTGGTATTTTATACGGCATTACTTCAGCTATTATAATTTTTTTTTTTTACAATTTTTATTAATATAACTATATTTTTAATTTATGCGCTCTTATTATAACTAGAACTGTGAGTCGTAACTGCTAGGTATTATGTCATACCATGTCAAGAGTGTTGTATAATCACACTGAAGTGAGGTTATAACCATGTTCAAACTATAAATGGAAGCGTGATATTTGTATGTGTAATATCTTTATGGCACATTTTTTGGTTACCCTTGTTGCACTGTATCAACCAACTTATCACCCCCCCCCCCCCCCCGCCCAAAGTGTGTTTTTAAAGAGCTACAACTTCTATAGCAATATTGCAGTAACACTACAAAATGACGTAATTTTTTTCAGGAGAGAGAGACAACCCTGCGTCTTGGATTACAAGTCACTGTTATGACAAACTGATAGGTAACAATGATTGGTACGCTGCCTCATAGGAAGTGGCTCAACCTCATTTGTCCCCTCACTGCTGCTCGCTGTCTCATACATAGAGCGTACATCACATACCAGACAACTCAGTGATGCAGTCGTTCAGAATTTGCAAAAATTAACATTGCCATGGGCCTCATCACTTTATTCATGAGTCGGGCAAGTGAAACTGTGAAATTATTAGGAAAGTAAATACTTTACAAATCTGCTCATTTTTACACTTTGATGCATTAAGATAAACAGAAAGCTAGATAAATAACTTAAGTTATCACAAATGGTTACCTAGCACTTTTTGTTCGACGTTAATATATATATATATATATAGCTACTTTCCCTCCATTGTTACCAACTTTACTGGACATATGTCACTCATTGCGCCCGTTAAAATATGCGCAGACAAGGGCAGTGATTTTTTCCCTAAGGTCTATTTCAAAATTGCTCACTTTATCGAGAACATCCTTTATATAACATTTCAGTAAACTAACGCCCGAAGAAGTAATCCGGCAGCACTGGACAGGAAGTGCAGGCAGACATAGCAGTGCGCAGGCGGGTCCATGTACAGTCGGCGTGTCGGTGGGTAAAGGCTGTTCACGACTTACGGTGAGCCCTTTTGAAATCAACCTTAAGCCCCTGTCACACTGTATAAAAATTTCGTCAAACTGGTTCCAATAAGTTTGACAGTCATGTCATCGAAACTTCAGAAACCCAGCTATATGTGTCTGTGGGCTTCAGTTTTCATCAAATATTTGAAAGTTGGACAGATTCTATCATTTATTTGATGTTGGAATGTCTCAGCCTATCAGAATCGTTCACGACAAAAATGGACGTCAAGAAACTTAAAATAACCAACAATTGCTGGAAACAAAGTAAGTTATGAAGATAATGAATGTAGAAGCTGTCTAGGCATTAATGCTATTTTAAGTGAATATTGGACATAATATAACGAACTCAGAGGCATTTATTTTACTGTGCAGGAAACATATCTTATAAATAAAATTTTAATTTAGTAAAGAAACGAAAATAATTTACAGTATTACTTACGTTTATTCCTGTAATGGACCTCATGGAAAATCAAAAGCAATATCTCACTATGAAATTAATTTTTAAATATTATTTCAAATTAGATTCTCCCATTAAAAAATTTGACAGTGAGGCATATTTTAAAACACATTCAATATTATTTAATAAAATTTGTTGGAAGGAAAAATTTGATAGTGTGGCAGGGGCTTTAGAAAAAAGTATCTTCCGCTGCCTGTATATATTTAAACGTGCGCACTGAGTGACATGCGCTCAGTAAAGTTGGTAACGATGGATGGAAAGTAGTTACATATCTTAACGTCGAATAAAAAGTGCCAGATACGGTAACAATTTGTGTTAACTTTATTTCTTTCGCTTTCTGTTTATTTGAATTCATCGTACTGTGAAAATGAGCAGATTTGTAAAATGTTCAGTTTTCTATTAATTTCAGTTTCACTTAACCGACGCACGAATAAAGGCGGAAGAATCCAAAACGTGCATACAAGTAGATCTTGAGCAGGGCTTCCAAACGTGCTCATTTGACCGCGAACAGGCTGTAGATGTGAGTCGAATGTTGCTCTGCTGCACGGACACATATAGCCACGGTAGCAAGTCTCGCCTGCATACGTACAGCTTATGACTGAGTCAGCAAGTGTAGTGTTAATGCGGTTTGAAAATCGTTAGTGGGCGTAAATTGAACCATTACAAGGAACGAGGCTTAACCCAGAAGTCTAAAAGGGGTTTACATAATGAAAAACTTGAGCATTAAGCAGCAGAACTATATAAAAAAAAATGTTTTCAATCGCCTTGGTTCAAATACAACAACTGAATTAGCACAGAACATAGCACAGGCACAGAAAGTACAGGGCGAGTCCTTTTAAGAGGCCCCGTGGGACATTCAATCAGTGCTCAGAGAATAACGAACGCAGTGGATTCGTAACAATGTAAGAATGTGTTCAAAACTGATATTTACGTCTTGTCGAGCAGAAAATGTCGAAAAATCTTCTGTGAAACAAGTCGTGACAAAAATTCTTCATACGCCATTCCCCCTTAATTCCCCCTTAATTCTCCCTTAATTCTCCCCGTCCGTCGAAACCTTGGCAAGCTTTAACTTTTAACATTATAACCGTTTAAAGTGCACTTTTTGCTACTCGTTCATCCCGAGTTGTTTACAAGGCTGTGTGCTTTGTTTGGTTTTGGCTGTCTTTTGTTTTCATATGTTTGTTCATATAACGTTATAATGAAATATCTTTCCTGAAGATTGACACGTTTGGAAACACGAGCTCCTTTTGTGCGATAGTAAAAATAATAAAACCTTGCTTTATATGCTATTTAAATATCTATTAATTTCAGTTACGTATGTGTGTTTTTTTTTTTTTAAGTACTTAGAGGTCAATGGCGGCCACTTCTAGCACCTACTCTATGTATTTTATTGTACCAGTGGACTGTATTTCCTCATTCGCTCGCTCTGTTACACACATGTCCCACTGGGCCTCTTTTAAAGGACTCATTCTGTAGAATACGCATTTTAGCATAACACTTGCCACATTCACACACTGCACACGCTCAGAAAAATAGCACAGGAAGTTCTTAAATATTCTGTAATTCCTGTGCGTAGCCAATCAGAACGTGGTTAACACCGATTAATTTTTTTACAGCAGTTGCCAGCGAAACAAGCGATATGCCTATAAGCAGGTATCCATGTTGACGTCGCACTGTGGAGGAGGTGCCATCTTGGTCTCTGCACACCACACCGTGACACCATTCCTTGTAAGTAGAGAGAATAGGCGGGTTCTAGAGCAGATCTCCGCCATTTTGTATGTCTTCTGCACGTGTTTCATAAATTCCCAGTTCCACATTTTCTTCATCGAAATAATAGCTTAGTTGTAATTTTCAATATTGGATAAATTCTAAAATAGCAGTCCTGCACAATCATTTTTTTCAAAAGCAACATAACTTAATTGATAAATTATTGATATATAAAAATATTTTATTATATAATGTAAGGATGCAATTAAGTAATTATGTTAATAGAAACAATGCCCTTCCATTTTTTATTTCCTATACTAGTATAAGAGTTTAGTATCACATTTCTCAGACATTTTTTAAAAACTTTCAGCAAAGATACTTTTATTTTAATATTGAATATACGCGTGTGTGTGTTCCATAATCAAAACAATGTGTAAAGTTTAATGAATTTTAATTAAATCAGTATCGTGAATTTTATTCTCATTGAAGACATAGAATGATGCAAGTAAGTATACATCTTGTCTGAAAATATTTAGTACCATGTTGGTAATACAGTTTTACAATTTTGAGTTTAGCATTCTACCATACAAGACAACATTGTAAAAATTAAATGGATTTGATATATTTAGGTTAAAAATAAAAAGTATATATATATAGCATATGTGTATACGGGCACAACTACTGGCTAACAGTCCAACAAAAATGTAAACTGCACGAGAATGGATAAAGTAAGACTTTTTTTTACAACAAACAATACAACATAAAAAATCTCTGTAATGTAAAGAAATGTCCAATTTAGCGAAAATATGATTGTATATTTAGGTTATATCACTTTTAATTGATCACAAATTAAAGAAAACATTTTGTAGCATTAAATTATGTGTGGAAATAATATTTTTGTTATGAAATATTATTTAAGTGGTTAAGTTTAATAAAATAGTTGATTAATATCAACTACATTAAAAAATCTGGCTTTAATCCATTTTATGATAAAAATATTGAGGAACTATTTACTCCGATAAAAATTACATATGATTCAAATTTTTATCAAATTATAAATATGTACATTAAAAACATGCATACCCATTCCATAGTAACTCCAGATAGCTGGCACCCTTATGACATAAGCACTAAGCCCTGATCAATTCCAGTTTCAAAACGTCCAACAATATAGTTGCTGGCAACTTCACCTATCAGCAATGATTTTAAATATCAAAGGAATATATTGTTCTAAGGTAACGTTCATAGTTTTGATTAATTTGTTCCAATGATTATTTTATTTAATGGGGCCAAATGCAAATCTTAGTGTTTTAACTTTCAGTAATTGTAATATTATAAATCTTTTCCGAAATGATGAATTCTTTCACCCTTAATTTTGTTTCGTTAACAAAAAGTTCAATGCTTTATAACTCAACGATACAAATCCTCCATATGTTGTAGGCTTACATTGAGAAAGTGCATATACATGGGATTTACTTGCTTCTAAATACGCCAAATAAATATTTTTGATCAAAATCTGCTAAATATTTGTCTTAACACACTTATGCAATATTATTCTATTCACCCTCTTATTATTTTTTCAACAAATAAAATCATATCACAGTCTTACAATCACTTGAAGTCCATTTTTGTTATTTTAAGCATCACATAGAGTAAAAATTAGCATTTAAAATATCAAATATTATTCAAATCATAAGTTTAATTATTTTCTCAATTTCTTTTAAAGGGTGCTAATAATAAAATATACTTTTAAAATAGTTTTCTATTTAAATTTTGTTACATAAAATAATTTAAATTAAATATTTTATGTATAAATGATTTTGAACTGTAATTTTTCATTAATTCGAAATCGGTTTTCCTTGTTTATAATTATTATTTAATATGTAGAATCATTGATGTTATTATAAAAATGGTCTTTATTTAGTAATTTGTCTCATTTTTTTTTATCAATTGTTATAGTTCTTTTTTTCAAATACTACACTAAAACTTTTCGGAAAACATCTTTTAATATTTTTAATTTGAATATCAGTAATTCTCAAACAAATTGATTTGATTATAAAGCCATAAATTAAAATGTATCGGTAAACTTCATTTAAAAAATTATTCGTTTTGAAAACTACAATAAATTTATATATTCTTAGGTATTAAATGTTTTTATCATCTGTTACAAATAAATGCGAATAACATTCTAATAAAGTATAAAATAAATTGGAACACCATTGGAAATTTTTTATTTTAAATTGCAATTTTTCAAAAAGCTAATACTATTTTAAGTTTATAATGGTGAAGTGTTTATTATCTTTGTTACATTTTCAATAACATGATAATTAGCATTATTTAAACAAACTTATTTCCGCATTTTAAAATGTTTTATTGGTTCATTCTGGGAAAGTACCTCGCCAATTTCTTTGGTTTTTCTTTGCATTAATTACAAAAAAATATATTATAGTGATGTTTTTTTTTTAAATAACAGGACTGCTGTTAAATCCATTACTATATTTAAAATGAAAAACTGTTAAAGCTTTATGCAATTAATATTTCATTATGCACTGCTGGCCATTAAAATTACGACACCAAGAAGTATGCAAGCTGTCAGTCAGATTTACTGGACAGAATACCTATCTGCCACATACAGGATACATGATTACTCTTACAGCAGCTCGGTGTGATGTATAGAACATGGGGAAATCAGTATCATACCTTGTGGCTCTGCCAAATGCTGACTAAACGCCCTTTTCCGATGGCGTGTTGCCTGTATTGCCTCTGGGCTTTCCGGTGAGTTTGGACCGACATCAATTATTTGAAATCCACTTCTTACTAATTTTTGTTTTGTCACCAGAAAATATTTTACAAAGTTAATTTTTTATGGTCGGAATTAACAGATCTAGACAATATTTTTCGTTTCGTACCAAAATCAGCACACTATCTCATCGCAGTCGCTAGATACATATACTGCCAGAGAATTTTCTCCCATATCCAAAATGGTCGCCAGTCGTCGTGCCCCCCCCCCCCACCTCAACCCATGCTGACATTGTCCATGCTGACATTGCAGTCTTGTACCCCTGTAGTCCTTTGCCCTCGAAATTTTATACCCTCGTGATCTTACACCAACCGTGGTCTTACACCCGGTAGAACGAGACCACGTTTATTTCGATCACGTTGGTACACTAAGTTAAGTAATCGCCCTGCAAATGTTACATCGCTGTGGTACCTCGTGTGTAGGTCTGATTTTAAAGACTTATTTACGTCAAAAATTGCAGCTATACAATATAAAAATAACTGTTTGGATCTTAATTTATTATACCTTTAGTTCCTTGTGTTTTATCTTTTTTTTTAAACTAAAAAACCCTAGTTTGATAGCAGAAGTTGATGGTCTTTGTTAAATTTTTTGTCTCTGTGTGAAAGTTGTTATGCATGTCTGTATTCACTGTGTTACACTTGTAGTAGAATAATTCACATACCATCAGTCCTTTGGATGTTGCCATTTCATTTCGCGAATGCAGCTCACAAGATCGCGACGTCAAGAGTCCGGATCTCTTCACTCACTCACTCTTCACTTACGACTGCATTGGCTAACGTCTCTTGTCACATTGTCAGTTTCTTTCATCTCACTTATTCAGACAAAGGTGGCAAAATAAACTGGACACCAAAGCGTCTCTCGCGCAGCTGTTTGTTTGAAAATGTTTAATGGCCTCAGTTTCCATCACACATTTTGTACTAGGAGTTATGCCAACAACTGCTTCGACATTTGATGTGTTCAGCATGTCATAATCGCGCATAGCGTAGAATGATCATATTCGCAACCACTGAAATGGCGGACGACACTTGTACATTTTGAAGTTTCTCCTGTCGAACGTGTAGGCCTAAATTACATAAAATTAAAAAAAAACCAGTGCAATAGATGTCATTTCGCAGCAAATATAATAATAATTGTTTGAAAATGTAAAAATAACTAACAATTTTCTTGGCATTTTTTTCTGTGCTATGGTAACATAGTGACTTATCATTCATTTTTAAAACAAAGTAAGTAAAACAAGGAGGTACCAGTATAACTAATTAGCTTAATTTACTCGCCACACATACACAAAACACTGTATGGGGACTCATATGTGTGTATTGTAGGAACATTGCAATAAGTTTTAAGTAGAAAGAATTTTCAACCTGATTTGATAGTAATTGCTTGAGAAGTTTCTGAGGTATTACATTTGTGTTTAAATTTCAGATGACCATCTTCAGTATGGCAAGGATGTTATCAATAGTGCACACACTACAGACAAATGAGAATATGTAGTTATACATTCAGTGCTAATATGTGAACCATCAACACACTAAGTAATTTAAAATGGTCATTTTGGTCTCTCAACCAACAAAAATCAATTTTTCTAATTTTTATTTGGTGTTGTGTTTATTTTATCGATTGTTAATTTTATCTTGAAAATTTTAATCAATTTATCTATTTTGTATTCTTTCTCCAACAATAAATTTATACACATAACGACTGTCAAAATTTTTTAATTTATAAAATGTGTGCAAATTTTCCTCCGTAATTTTATGAAGCTACGACAAAAACAATTAATTATATCCCTTCTTCCGAACCTTCAAATGTTTTACAATTTTTTACTTGTATTTTTCCAACTATTTCTCCCATTTCAAAGTTTTTGAAATTTTCTTTTATTTCTGTGTTGTATTATAAATTTTCTTTATAGTTAAAAGATTATATCTTTAATATTTATATTTGTAGATAAGAATACCCAAAAAAATTTTCTTCTCCATTGTTTTTTTCTTAAGGTTTTTATTTCATAATTTGTCACTTTTTTTTAACAAAAATTATTTTTAAAATGTATTTTTTTTCCCTTTTTTTCGGATTTTAAATGTTTTGTTAAATAAACCCTAATTATTACTTTCCACATACTCATTTTATTTCGATATAGTAATTATTTTTAATATATTCGGAGACTATTGTGATACAATATATAAAATATCTTCCATTACTATAAAGACTGTCTATAGATATAATCATTTTATAACTGCTACATCAAACATTTTCATTTAGTTACTATTTTAAGAATGTTTTAATACCAGAAAGTATTAACACCAAAACACTGTTGTGGATTGAGTTGTTTGTATTTTCTGAAAAATATATTGTAATTGCGAATGTTTTAAATTAACACAAAATTAAATAATAATAAAAAGTAGTTTAATCTTGGGTAGTTGATGCAAGGTGTGATCACTTTCTTACTTATTTGAAAGATGGTGTTAGAAAGATGCAAAATAAAAGTAAACAGGGATTTTTTAAAATTTAAGTGGTTAAACTATTTAATTTCTTCTATCGCATTATCTCTTGTATTCATTAACAAGTATTTATATATTTTATTTTTATATTATATATTATGCATGTATAGTAAACTATTAAATGGAATCCCTGCTCAACAAGTTGAATAATTCACATGAATTCATTACATTAAAAGAGCTAGAGAATGATAGAAAATGTAAATCTATGGATTTTCAAATCAGTGAAACTGACTTTAGTCAAAACTATTAGTTGTATCCTTAGATAGAAGTATAAAATTACACTAACAGATAGTTATACATAGCTAATATATAAAAATGTTATAATAAAATGGTTAAATCAAAGACCTATTCAGTTTACATATAAGTGCTTACAAGAGAAAAAAATGGAAAAAAATATGTCTGTAATAAAATTCTTTTGAATTGAGATATGCCACTTTTGTGCCAGTTAATGTTTATGCCAATTTTGTGAAAGTTGTTTTCCCCCATAAAATGGTGGTTTTTGATCAAATTGTTATATGCTGG
This sequence comes from Dryococelus australis, assembly GCA_029891345.1. Lineage (NCBI taxonomy): Eukaryota > Metazoa > Arthropoda > Insecta > Phasmatodea > Phasmatidae > Dryococelus > Dryococelus australis. The sequence continues at coordinate 9,405,561 of CM057007.1, read as the reverse complement.
TTTTGTACCACTTTTGTGTCAGTTATTTCGTATTGTGCACTGCTATATTTTTATCAGAGTTACGGATAGTGCAAAACGGTTTATAGTTTTTTTACTACATGCATGCCAATTAAAAAAAATTAAACTTTTGAGAAAGTTATTTTTAAAAATCCTAAATTTTGTGCATATAAAGTATAATTTTTTGTAAATTTTGAAGTTTTTATATTTTGTACTATTTGGGAAAATGGGCCAAAAAAGTTTGGGAACCTAACATTTTCAATAACAAAATTAATTTGAATAAATTTTTATTTAAAAATATGTAATATAACTCGTGAATTAAAAGACTGCGCCAGAAACACTAATGTACATCTACTCGGGCAAACACTGGAGTGACGAGGGAGGCGTACACAGGACGGCGCAGAGAGCGCACACACCCCGCGGCAGACCCGTAAGGCGTGGCCACAGATCGCCGGGTGTCGGGTTACTGTGCGGCGTATGAGGATGAAGGGAGGGGGGGGGGGCAGGTGGCCACTCTTATTTTTAACCGCCGCCGCTGGACACATTCATGGTGGGTGAGGGGGGGGGGGGGGGAGTGCTGCTGCTCCATAAAATGTTTACTGCTTCCCGGCAGCCGCGAAGACGTGCCGTGTGCAAAGCTAACCCGCTCTATACTTCTACCAGCCGCACTGCCCAATTAGTAGAGGGATCGTAGTGGTTCTGGGACATTCTGTGCTCGCTAGGTAACATCCTCCCTCGCCTCTAGTTCTGTCATTGCCCAGTTAGTAGAGGAATATCAGTGGTTCTGGGACAATGTGCTCTCTAGGTCTCTTCTATAGTTCTGCCAACTACATTGCCCCGTTAGTAGAAGGATCATAGTGGTTCTGGGACACTTTATGCTCTCCAGACCATCATGCTCACATCGAAGGTCAGACAGGTGACAGTTCCAGTCCAACACACAGCATCAACGTGACATTTGCAAGCACCGAGTCTCGAACCTAGCGGTTTCTGGCTCTCTTCTATCTTTTGAAGTATATGCATATCCGAGCGACACTAAGCTAGCCTCGGGCACCTGTCTGTCCGGCCCGTAAATTGAGTTTCGTACTGATCCAAGCACGAGCTTATAACGCTACCTACTGTACATGTTCGCTGCTTCCATAGGAAAATAAACCCCCCTCCATACTAGTCCCTGATTCAACTGCCAACACACCTTAGTTGTGGCATTTAGAATTAGCCAGATTGCAAGCAATAGATAATGTGTAGAAATAAATATTTATCTTAGATTATCAACTCATCGCATTTCTATATCCCGTAGCTATCCATAAAAGCTGTTGTATACAATATGCATCACATTTCCAATTATTTCGACTATGTCCTAATAATAATACACATGAAGAAGTGAATGTTAGTCGTATCTACTGAGTGCCAAGCTGTCGAGTTGGACTCGTAGATGTTCAATCAATGTCCCTGAGAGCAACAGGGTATACAATCCTAAGGTAGATCAGCAATATAGTGCAAGTTCGTAGGGAGAGTAAGTACCCTGTGTAAAACTACTAGACTGCAGTCTATTATACACTGGTGCTGCTTGTGTTTATTCACTGTATAATGTAGCATTGACAGCAGTTCTTTTCGGCTGTGTCGTACAAGGTACTGTCACACTATTGCCAACTAATCACCAGTGAACGAGAGTCCTCGACAGTGTCCAATGGCTAAGGAGAGAGATCCGCGAGTGTCTGCACATCCAGGCTAGGCTTCAACATCCTGCATGTCCCCCTACAGTTCTTGTCGATTGTTGTCCACTTTTCTTGATAAGACATTTTCTTATATGACCGGGCCAGCTTGAATTACGTAACTCCGACATTGTACATGTGTGATCTACAGGCGTACACATAAGATATGTAAATAGTCAAAATATCCAGATACGAAAATGGATCTCAGAGTGTGTTATAAAATAAGTTAATCGAGAAATTTTCCTTTCAAACAGTCTATAAAGGAAGGAAGCAGCACAAATGTCGAAGTGTTTGAAGCCTAACTGGGTTAAAATGATGGTGCGACATATACAGACCTGTGTCCGTGGTACTTTAAGCTAAAAATTATGCTAAGTTTGTAATGGTAAACTTCAATAAACTGTCTGTTAAAGGTTTTGTTCATGCTTGTATTTATATACTAAAGTATTGTAAATGTAATGACGTAACATACTGTGCACTCTACTTGTGTGAAGTTTGCTTATTGCAACCGGAGGAGTATGTGCGGTTTGTTTGCAGATATTATCAGCAATGCATATACCAGAAGTTCATAAGTTGAACATATAAAATTGACAACTCATTGTTAGTTGATTCCTCGCATGTATAGTTCGTTCTTAAATATTATTTCGTGTGAGGCAGCCACAATCATGGACATGGTAACTGAATAGGGAAGGATGCGATGGTACCCCCTCTTGGACAAGGTCACGTAATTAACAAGAATACAGTAGCAAAGGTGCAGGGTGCATCCTCCAATTCTGGCCGCACATCCTGGCGATATGGTGGCGGGTCATTAGCCAACAAGTGGCAGCCAGACACTACAGCAGCCAATCGACGACTGTCTACCTACAAAATGGACACTGGTTGCAGGATTGTTGCAAGGTATGCCTCTGCTTGTTCATGTTGTACACATCAGGAACCAGTAACTACCGCTATTGTGCCTGTAGATACTGAGACTTAAGCAGGTTTCACACGATGCAAGACGAGTGCCAAACTTGCGCGAGATGCCGACCTTGCACAAGAATTTCTCGCACAAGTTTGTGTGCAAGGCACATCTTGCACGAAATGAGAAGATAGAGCAGGTGCTATTTTTCTCGTGCAAGGCGATGTAAATCGCGGTTCTATTGGTCCTTGTATGCTGGTCATGTGACCTGTTGTAAACACAACCATAGAGTAAAAAAAATCTTAATCTGAGGTGTGCTAAGAGGAATACAGGGAAATAAAATATTGCTGGAAGATAACTTTAAATCGTGAATTGAAGTTTACGCAGTTCGCGGAGAAGAAAATAAAACAATAATTTTGGAGGGATAGCTTTGAAACAAATACCTTGTTGAAGTAAGCAACTTCAGATTTTGTATTAAAATACCTTGGCTGTTTGGTACTCACCAGGGCTATCAACTAATTTTTATGCGAGACAATATTCATTTTATTTATCTGTGTGTGAACTCGTTTCGAACGCAATTTAGTTGGCATTCTAGTACGAAATCGTGCAACGTGTGAAGCCTGCTTTACTAACAAGCTGCGAGGCACTGTACACACATGTTGTGACATCAGTTGAACAACCATGTACTAGTGGTTGATGTACGGACCAGCTAACAACCAGGTAAAGTACAGAGCACACACACTGAGCATGAGGGCCAAGTGTTCACCCAGTAGACTCGCACTTGGGCAGGTAGCTGTAGCCTGATGTCGAGTTAGTTGCTCAAAGAAACAGGAGCTAGGGAGGGATCTGCTGTCGCTTGTATGATGGAGCCATACCCTAGCTTTCACTTGAAGAGATTTCGGGAAACCATGGGAGGCCACAATCAGGATGACCGAACCAAGATTCGAACCCAGGCCCTCTGGAATGCAAGTCCAAAACTTGATTACTGTGCCACCTCGCTTGGCGACTCTAATTCAGGATTCGATTCCCAGTCTCTTTCCAGCTGTCATGACTTCGGTTCCATGGCGTATTCCTTCCCACTAGTGATTCTGCGAACTAACAGTCCAGACTCTAATAACCATGCTGTTGGCGAGACGTCAAGTCACAGATGAATGAGAGGCCGCGGTGGAGCAGTGGCTGGAGTGCTCGCACTCCTGCCAAGGCGAACCAGGTCAGATTCCCGGCTGGGTCGCTCCAGGATTTTCGCACTTGCGAATCGTGCCAGACGATGCCGCTGGTCGGCGAGTTTACTCGGGGATGTCCCATTGCGCACGCCCTTGCATTCTGGCGCTGCTTCATACTCATCTCGCTTCAACCTCATCTGCTCTCAAGACGTGAATGCTAAGAGCTGCCAAAACATTCCATTAATGAGCGAGGCGAAGAGCAGACAGTCATATCTTGCAGCAGTTGTGCGGTGGCCATCTCGAGACTGAGATATGCAGCAGATAAGGGGAAGACCAGGCACTGGACAGAAGGGGGACTACCCACTCACCGTGAATATGTCTTTTTCCGCTTTGCTGCCGCTGAAATTAGAGTCCGACAGCAAAATGGAAGAGGCCGATTTGCGATGGAGTTGTTCGCCGGTGGACTGACGAACTGTGAGAGCTACACCGACACCTCCAGGTTACCGACTGCCCAATGACATCACTCTATGTTACCGGTCTGGAGTGGGCGTTACCTGCCCAACTTTGCTTCTGTGTTCTTAATGGTTCCTGTGGCAAATGCAGGTACTACGCCAGTGCATTCATTGTTTCATTGGTGTTACTTAAGATGTTGCAAGTGTACTACAGTCCATTAATAACTAATTTCGTAAGTATAGGTTGTTCACGGTAAAGTGAGCACTTTTGAAGCCTGTACTTACTTTTTCCTTTCAGCCATTTTTTATCCTTTAACCACTTTTTAAAATAAATACGGTCATGTAATTAATAAACACAATATGTATATTCCACCGCACTATGAAGTTAACGCCCAAGGCTAAAATAATATATATTTATTGACTGCTATTCCAAATGAGAGGGTTTTCAAAAGTGCTCATATCCCCATGAATAGCGCATATATATAACTTGGTTTTTGTATAGCCATAGTGTAGATAAGTACATAGAGACAAAATTGTGTGGTGATTACTTTGATGTGGGCGTATGCATTCTCCGATTGGCTACTGGATTCTACAGGAAAGTTCTTATTGGCTGGTCTGCCAGCTGGTAAGTTACCAGGTACTGGTTGGCGTTACATGTTGCTGCGGCGTGTATGAGTGGTAAAAGCATATCTCATCTCTGCACTTTCGAATACTCTGCGGTAAGGCTGCTCACGAGAGCTCGGTGAATTTTACATAGGCTACTTTTAACATATCAGTAAATTTTTGATTGGCTGTAGTCTCCTCGCCACAGTAGGCCTACTGGCTGATTGCCGACCAATAAAGGATTTTTTAGTTTGGTAGCGAGCCAGATACAGTAGGAATCTGAGACCAGGCGTCACTGCAGCAGTGGATGTAGGCTATTCACTTGTAGCTTGTCTCGAATATTGGTAATCGTGTACTGGTCTAAAAACGTCAAAAGAGCATTTTTTTGACATTTATTTTAAAAAATATCTGTGTGCGAAAAGCAAAAAATTTAGTTTGAACCATGATAGGCATGTTTACATTAAATGTTGGCTTTGAATTAAGTAGGTACATTTGTTCTATAAATAAATATATTCCTGCTTATTAAAGCAGGAAGTTAGTCAATAGTGGCTTATTAATGTGTGTGATAAATTTCCAGTGTAACTTTGTCGGCACGTATACCACTGACACAGGGTATTGGGCTGCAGAAGGATATAAGGTTGGCAGGAAGGAGAAAGCAACCAAGGTTGCCAGCACTGTTAGCAGCCTACAGTGTGTTGTATGAAGCCCTAAAGTTCTACTTTCAGGATATTCCTCCGCTTGATGCAAACAAAGCAGCTCATCAGTGTCTAGGGAATTGCACCAAAGGGACTACGCACCACATTCATGCACACTAAATTTAACAATATTTTACACAAGAACTATTTATTTCTAGGCATTACCAACACACCTATTTTATATCTGGTTTTATAAATGTTAATTATAAATGAAATGTTATAGTTTATAATTCAAATGCAAGTGAAAATTCAAATTTACTTTAAATTTAGGTACTTTTCTATTAGTACAAGTATAAAGCGCTTGTGACAAACTACATATTTAGGAATCAACAGAGTACATACTTCATACACATGGTAATTTTTCAAAGGTTTGATAACGAAGAGAGTGAAGAAACCGCGGACAGTCTACAGTGGCAGTTGGCAATCAAGACCACGCACTCCTGCGTGTGAGTGCCACCGCCACGAACTCTCCTATTCACAACTATAAGCTGTTCACAGTAAAATGAGCACTTTTGAAAGCCCTGCGTAAGATCCACTTGTATGTACATTATGTATTCTTCCGCCTTATGTAAAATTAACGTTGCCATGGGCCTCATCACTTTATTCATGCGCCGGTCAAGTAAAACTGTGAAATTTTTAGGAAAGTAAATGTTATACAAATATGTTCATTTTCACACTTCGATCCATTAGGAAAACTGAAAGCGAAAGAAATAATTTAAGTTATCACAAATGGTCACCTAACACTTTATATTCGATGTTAAGGCATTTTAACTATCTTCATCCATTGTTACCAACTTTACTGGGCAAATGTCGCTAAGCGCGCCCATTAAAATATATGCGTTTAGAAATGGTGACTTTTTCTCATGTTCATTTCAAAAGTGCTCACTTCATCGTGAACAGCCTTTACCTCTGATTTTTAACTTTACTTTCAAAGATGGGAGCCGGTGGTCCGGGTGGAGGTCAAGTGCATCTCAAGGCTGAGTCCCATGCGCCCAGGCATGCAGCAGGGAAGGTTCTGTAGTTGATTCACAGTAACTTCACACTTTTCTGAAGCCCTGCTAAATTTATACTTGCAGCATATTCCCCCGCCTCGTGCAAACTAAGCTTAACTACGTGTGGAAAATTACACATAGGACAACTCACCGCTTTCCCGCGTGCTCAGTTATATTATTCTGCATGAGAACTATTTGTTACTACTGCACTACCAACACACATTGTTTCTCGCTGTTTTTGTTCATGTTTATTATAAAATAAATATTATAATGCATAAATAAACTATAGGCAAAACTTCAACTTAACGAAAAATAAGATACGCACGTCTGTGTTTACAGAATTGTAAAACGCTTCATACATGACATATTTAGGAAATAACTAAACACATCATACATGGGGGATATTTTTCAAAGGTTTGATTCAAAAAGGCCAAAGAAACCGTGAATGGACTATAACTACAAGGGCACATGCTCGCGGCTTAACTGGCACTGGCTTCACTCACCTTCCTCATTAAGTTACTGGTTTCTAGTGCGCCATTTTATTTTATGGCACTTACCTTTTTAAACATTTTAATTTGCTTTAATTGTTATGGTAAAGTCCCGTCGTCCTCCCTTGTCTCTCGTGTGTTTGTTTTCCACTGTGAACTACTTCTCTCTCTCTCTCTGTCACTCTCTCGCTGTCTCTATCTCTGTCTCTCTCTCTCTCAGAACGTATACGTTGCGCTGTAGCACGAACGTGAATATTGAACTTATACCACGTAATTATGACGTAGCGAGTGTCATTTTCAAGTCATCATATTCTTACCGTTTCATAACTGCCAGACAACGCTTAGCTAAAATCTGGCGAACAACATTTGTAAAATGTAAACGTGCTATAATAATAAACATTCAGTTATTTCTCAGGAAAGAAAGTTTTGGGACGTAAATCTAAAGTTCAACGGGGTGGATAAGGCTATATCTTAAGGCGTTAGAACGTTTGTAATAACCATGCTAAGTCTATCGTAATGAAATAAACCTGACCACAAGACAGAGTTACTTTTTTTATTTGGATATTTGAAAGAGCTTTCGAAAAGTGACCCCATAATGCAGGTATTCGTTACCAAATCATTATAATGATCAAGTCTTAATATCCTTAATTCTGCAGCATACTAAACTTTGTTACTAGGTTTTTTTCCAGTAAAATTGCATTTAATGCAATCTGTATGGTGTGGAGAACATACTGATTCAATATGAGTGTGATTTATAAACAGGTGAGTGAGTATTGGCATGCTGAATTTTGTTGAAAATAGCGGTCCGACTTGTCATAAATATATTTTTATTCATTCAAGCGAAACTGTTAACATTCATTAAATAAATAGTTTAAACCATATACCGTAGAGGAAAAGGAGTTCTTGTTACTTTCTGTAGCTTGTAGTGTGCCGCGCTTATACTCTAATTCAACACTTTGAACCTTCCCATAACACTCTTGTGTCGGAATTTGAGTGTCATATTTTGAAAACTATAATTATTTGACAACTAATAACTGCAGTAAGGGGACATTTTTCGAAAGCTCTCTCACGCAACCAAATTACAAAAAATGAGAAATATCACCTTAATCGATTTAACTTTGCCATACTGCTTTCCGTAAGCGCCTGCTGTCATCAGCACGCAGTGAAATGTTGAAAAACTTAAGCAATGAGCAACAGAACTTAAAAGAGTTTGTCATCACCTTGGCTCTGACCGAAGTACACCCAATGAAGTTGCAACTTCTTACCACTTACAGTAGAAAAAAAAGTCTGAAACCAGAAAATTCAATCTCCAAGTGCAGCCAGTCACAGACGAGCATTTATTTAATAGAAAATTATTTGTGTTTTAATTTCAAATAAATATGAACGTTCAAAATTAATTTCTGTTGGCCTGCCTCTAGAAAAAATTTCGAGTGAAAAAAGTACAGTGAAATAAAAATCCTGCTTACATTTTGATTTCAAATAAAACACTGTACCGTGTATTTTTATTGGTCAAACTTAGGCAGTAGGATCGTTACTGTGTCAAGGACATTTGTAAAACCTGTTTATTACCTCCCTTCTGTATGACACGTGACAAGTACGTCACACACTACCAACATTGTGTGCGAATTATGTCGCATGTGGAAGAAAGCAAGTAGTTAGTTTGTAACACTGTCAACATTTAGCTGGAATTTACTTATTCAAATGTTTTAAAAAATCAAATAATTGTATTTTAAATTAAAATTGAAACGTATTTCTACAGGAAAACATATTTAAAAAAAAACACATTAAGGAAATTTAGTATAATAATTATCCTGATTGTTTGTAATAGTGTTTACAAACATATTAAATGAATAATCCATTCCATCTACGAAATATCTATTTTTTATAAATTAAATGGCTGTGCATAAAATAAAAAATTATTTTTAATATTAGTACCAATATTTTTTTTTTTACATGTAACCAGACTTAAGTATTATGATTGCCCTACTTGACGATGGTTTACATGCAAACTGTGCTGTATGAAGTATCTAGAATGGAAATAAACTTAGGTATTGATTAAAAAGCGACCATTACTATTTTATTTATACAACATATAAATCAGTTAATCCTAGCTAATTATTCTTCATTGGTAAAAAGCACAAGCTCTCATCTTTCACGCGCGACATAATCTTATTAATGCGAGAATGCAGAGATAATCAACTCATGGTTAATTCCAATTTTTCCGAAAACCTGCCAAAGTTCTACTTCCAGGATAAGGATATTCCTCCGCCACGTGCAAATGCACTGTATTAGTGCGCACTTGATGTGACAATATTTTTTATAAGAACTATTTCGTACTGGGCATTACCTACACACCTAGTTGATCACTTTAATTCACGCAAATTTATAAATTAAATACTCTTGCTATAATATATATAATAAATATAAATAACAGTTCAAATTTAACCAAACGTAAAGGCTGGGCTACAATCACCGTAAGATAATAAAAAAATTTAACCTACAATTGTATATGGGACCAACTACAACACAATATAATGGCGCAAGATGGCGGCCTGCTCGCGATAACGGCGCAAAGATGATAGAATATTTTCAATTCTCTTAGGTAGAGTTCTACGCCAGCCATTCACGAGGCAACATTTCCAACCACGATAGTCGGCGCAATGCAAGTTTATTACAATATTAAATGAACTTTGCAGTACAGTTTCAATTTTAGTTTATTTTAATAGTCAACGCAATTATTAACATGTATATCACAATTTAAATATCCCGAAACAAGACTCCTGCGAAACCTTTTTCATCACAAGTAGATAACCAAAAATAAATATCAGGTTAGCCAACACACTGTTTGTATATATCCGCGATACATGTACAGCCTGTCTTTTTTTTTTTTACTTGTTTCTCACAGTTTCCTTACTAAAGATGTAGCCTGTTCATTTTCACACTTCTACGGTAACGCCACTGTTATTTTGTTACGGTAACGCCACGGTGATTGTAGCCCAGGCATAAGGCCCTTTTACGTTGACACACGTATAGGCTAAAATGCTTGTGATGCATAGAATATTTACTATAGTCTACTCACTGTAAAGTGAGCACTTTTTTAGTCCCTCCTCAAGTTTTCCTTTTAGCCTCTATCAATATTTCCGCCACTTTTTAATATAACCATTGTCTTGTGACCAAAAAAACGCAGTATATACATTCCACCACACCCAAAAGTTAACATCTGAAGCGATCATAAAATATACTTATTGGTGGTTAATGCTTATTGGAAGGGCCTTAAGGGTCCTATGTACCTGCGCGCCCCAAGGTCGAGAAGCGAGGGAGCGATACGGGCGACACTAACACGCACGCCTAGTGTCTCATCGCTCCTACGCGCAAGGCGTGCAGTGTTTCCGTCCTACCGCTTTATTTACTGTGTAAACTAGATCTGTAACTGTGATCTGTGCACTTTCATTGCGTGTAATAAAACCCCAAACTACCTGCGTACAATCGTACTTTTCTCTTACCGCTTAAAGAAACTTCATAGACAAGCTTTAAAAATGCGATATTTGAACACTTTCACGATTTTTTTCTCCATTAATACACTTAATATGGTAAAGGTAAAAATATAACAATGTAGACAATAGTTTTTTATCCTTTGACAAAAATTCGTATTTACAGAACATTTGTTTACCGAGACACGCGTTTAGGCGCGAAGAAAGATCTCGCAGAAAACATTTCAGTACACAGGAGCCTTAAGAATAGTACGAGATCCCAACTAAAATCGACCTACCCTCATCTGTTAATTGAATGAGCGGTATTTTGAATAAAATATAGTATATGAATGAACAAATCGCACATAGGTTGCATAGTCATTTCCTGGCCAGGTTACCCTCAATTAAACAAAATTAGATTCATCTTTGCGTAATCGCTCCCCTCATTTATCTATAAAAATTTCGTACCAATCGGTGGTGCAAAATACAAGTAAAAAATAAATAAACCATTGGGTTGCCTATCTTTTGCTTGGCCCTACTACTAAGTTGTCAGGTATAAACAGGTGAGTTTGCATTATTAATTTACCCTTATCTGTTATCTAATCGAAACGTACGTCAAAATGAAGGTAATTTAAAAGTGCTCAGTTTGCCATGAACCGCCTATAAACAACCAACACGTCATGTGGTAGCGAGCACAGAGCAAGTAAGGAGACAAGAGTGAACGCTGCCATGTTGCGACCATCTTCTTATTTTGAAGTCTTTTTCGTGGGTGCGAGGGAGGGTGGGTGGGTGGTAGGTGCCTAGATTAATACCGACAGCAGACACGCATTACGAGAAATAATCACCTAGTATAATAAAACAAAAATTATAGTTTTTAATGGTTATTTTGTGATATTGAAGTAGTTAATAATCACGTAATCACGTTGTATTCATTTTTTTTTTTTTTTGGGTAGTTGCCAATTTACAGCTTTCATTATTCTTGAGAGGGTTCTAGAACGACGTTTTAGGATTACTTGATTTGAACCCACTCTTGACTAACACCATTTAGTTACATGTGCTGTTTGTGTTAGCTCCGTCTTTGAAATATTTACGTTACCTTCAATTGTGACCAACAGAATAAAATAAAAATTGCACAAGCAGTGTAAAAAAACGGATGAAATATTTGTAATCGTTTTAGTAACTAAATCAGCGCCTGAATATATATGTAGGTTAAATCAGTATGTTTGAGACACAAAACATTCATAGTTTTGACTCAAAACCGATCTGTTCCATAAAATCGTTAATTCTAGTGGTAAAATGTCAATGTTGGTGTTTCCACAGGCACTAACTTCAAATAACGCGATTGTAAGCCCTATGTAGTGTGTGTGTGTCCCCCTGGTAGTGTAGTGAGCAGTGTAGCGGAAGACGGCGGCAAGCCACTGCGCAAGCGCGTACTCGCTGCTCCAGCCAGCCGGGACGGCTGGAGGAAAGGAGACACCACAGCCCCACGTCGCCATATAAGGTCGAGCCAACCGCCACGCCGCTTCTCCAAACTGTCCGTTTATTTCGCCGGAACATATTTCCCGCACGCCACGCCACGCGAGCGGCGGGGTTATTTTGGCCGAGCGAGGAGCGTGCAAGAGCGGGCCAAGTGCCGGCCGACGCCCCCGCATCACCATGCTGGCACCCCGCTACATACGCCTACGTCACAAGCGGCCAAAAGGCACCCCCTCCCCTTTCTGCTTGAGTTTATAACAGACTAGCTTTTCCCGCGTGGGAATCGTGCTTTCGTTACTATATATTTAAAATACAAGAATTAAAATATATATATAATACATATTTAAAAATGGAAAGTAGAATGAAATACAAGTCCAGAAACAAGAAAATTATGTCAAGTTTGGCTGCCATTTCTTGTGTGCCGAGGACCGATATAGGCACGCTCCGAGGTAGTAGAACCAACTAAACATTGAACATAGATTTGATTCCTTTAAGAGTTCAAAAATCCCGCCTTACTTGCTGCCTACATTACATGATCAATGTTTCTTCCAAAATCCATGTTTCTAGGACCAAGGGTTGAGTGCATTTTGAAATTGCAGTGTATTAATACATACTGTATACTTAGTATAATAACAAGGGTTTTTTTTTTTAATGTGTTTACGTAGGTTATGCGCCAAGTTACTGAAATTCATACGCATCGTTAAAACTGAATGCTTACTGGTAATCATGTGGTTTGGTCGTAAGGCAGTGTGTCTCGCCCCGTATGCACTGTAGCTCCTCCTTAGTGGGTGTCTAGATACATACACCCCCGCGTCCAATGCCTGGTTCGCATACACGGCGGACACTATCTACATATCTATGCTTGTTCACGTGTACGCAGATCAAACAAGGCGCTCTCACGTTTCTACTCTATAATACATTTGTCAGCCTTTTCTGAAGCCCTGCTAAAGTTCTACTTCCAGGATATTCTTCCGCCTCGGGCAAACTAAGCTCAACCAAGCCTGGAAAATTACACCAACGGGATTGTGTACCGAATTCTTGCGCATTCGGTTTAACAGTATTTTGTATAAGAACTATTTCTTACTAGGCGTTGCCAACATACTTATTTTCTCGCTGTTCTTTATTCAAATTACTTATAAATGAAGCATTACAATTTATACATAAAATACGAATAACATTTCAATTTAACAAAAAAAAAAAAAAAGTAACTTTTATGAACATAAGTATAAAACGCTAAACACGTCATACATGGGGAGATTTTTCAAAGGTTTGTTTTGAAAAGGGCATTTTCGCTATGTTCACAACTCTGTAGTTATGAGGCGTTATTGCTAAAGAAATGTTTCGGATCAACACCAATTATGTCATCTCATCTACTGATAACATACATGAAGCAATACTGGGCATTCTTGTATCTACTTGTATGCACGTTGTGTATTCTTCCGCCACGTGTAAGATTAACACTGCCAAGGGCCTGATCACTTTATCCATGCGCCGGCCAAGTAAAACTATGAGATTACTAGAATAGCAAATATTTTACAAATCTGCTAATATTTGCTTCTAGATGCATTAAATATACAGAAAGAGAAATAATTAATTTAAGTTGTCACACATGTTTAATTAACACTTTTAATTCGACGTTAAACTATGGAACTACTTTGCCTCCCTTTTTACCAACTTTACTGGGAGCGTGGGAATCGGCGCACCCGTTAAAATATATGCAGGTCGGAGCAGTGACTTTTTTTCCAACGTTGTTTTCAAAAGTGCTCACTTTATTGTGAACGGCCTTTATCAATTTAGCTACCTTCATTTCACTCCCATATCCGAATGAGAATATCATCCTCTAGCGCGGACATTTTGACTTAAACCGCACGGCCTTATCGCCCACCGACACAACCACAGCTCGGTTTTTTTGTCATGTTCGCTCGTTTTTATTTATTTTTGTGCCCGTACTTTTCTATTAATGTGATACTCTTTAAGGCCACCTGTTTTCCGCGAAAAGTTGTACTCCAAAGCACTTAATTTCAGATCCACATTAGTGATATTATACGTTCTGGGTGTCTGTCGACAAATCGCGGACAAACAATGCTGGAGTAACTTGATTCTAATTGGCCCAGTCAAGAGAGGAACATGTCTCGCCACAAATCTTTATCGGCTACTAGTGCATAGTGTTCGTTAGCCGCAGATGACGACCCCTACCACATGCAACCCGCACACCGCGTGTGCTACGCGTGCTGCGTCTTCAGGCGCTCCGCACTCGACTTCAGATTCCAGCGAGAGCGGTAGAACGAGCACTTTCTAAATGAACCTTCGAAAAAAGTCACCGCCCTTGCATGCTGATATTTTAATGGGCGCACTGAGCGACATTCGCCCTGTGAAGTTGGTAATGATGGAGGGAAAGAAGTTCCTTATCTTAACGCTGAATAAAAAGCGTTCGGTAACCATTTGTAACTTAAAATTATTTCCTTCGCTTCCTGTTTTTGTAATGCTTCTAAGTGTAAAAATGAGCAGATATGTAAAGTATTTACTTTCTTAATTTCGCAGATACATTTGATCGATGCAATGAGGCCCATAGCAATGTTAATTTTACATAAGACGGAAGAATACATAACGTGTATACAAATATATCTTAAGGAGGGCTATCAAAAGAGCTCATTTTACAGTGAACAGCCTATACAATCATTTCAGTTACTGCAAACCTACTGAGTGATGTAGCAACACTCGGGGGCTCGCATTGGGGGTGGGGGTTGGCTTAACATTCGCACCACGCACATCTTCATTTCCGTTTTACAGTGTTTCCAAGCGATATCACTCCACTGGACATGGCACATTCCTTCCCCACTCGCCTGCTTCTGTGAGTGACTTGCTCTACTGCTTGTAACTACCTCGCTATCAACGAAACAGCCCTACTTACATATAGGCTGTTCACGGTAAATTGAAAGCCCTGCACATTGAGTGTTCTCCTGCCTTATGTAAAACTAACATTGCCATGGGCCTCATCACTTAATTCATGCGTCAGTCAAGTGAAACTTTGAAATTATTACGAATTTGCTCATTTTTACACTTTCTCGCATTAAAAAATACTGAAAGCGAAAGACCCAATTTAAGATATCACAAATGATTACCTAACTCTTTTTGTTCGATGTTAAGATATGGAACTATTTCCCATCCATCATTACCAACTTTACTGGACGCATGTAACTCAGTGCACCAGTTAAATTATATGTCGGCAGGAACAGTGACATTTTCCTAAGGTTGATTTCAAACGTGCTCACTTTATCGTGAACAGTATTTACCTATTTATTAGCGAATGTGGCTCTAGTGAACACACTCCACCGCCCATACAACTTTGCTGGTGTTGCTTGCACTCACCTGGTGTAACTCACTTCACGAGCTGAATGTACAAAATTGTTTTAGCGCTTAGATTACCTTCAGTTTCCGTTGCGAAGGCCAGAGTGAGAGATGCCTGCACATAAATGTACAAGAATTGCGCAACTGTTATTCTCAGTTACAACAGTGGTGTGTTCATCAAGCGAAAAAGAGGCAAAGTGTGATGAAAGAAACCCCCCAGCCAGGATATCTCAACAACAACTCTGTCCAAATAAAACACGTCAGTCTTGGTAACTTTGTATGGCATGAATAGCAAAATTACATAACTACACGTCGCCCAGAACACATATACAAAATATTTATATTTCCCTAGTCTTCCTTGATAAAATCATTTGCAAATTTAATAAAAACTTCTGTTGGTTAAAAAGTTTACTTTATTTCTAGAGATAAACTGATGTCACGAGACAAGCCAGAAGATTGGAAGATAGATGGAAAGATTGGTGCTCTGCAAACATAGTAGTAGATAATTCTATTTTTGTTACAAGCCCTGATTTAGAACAAGGGAAACATGATGATTCTGTCGATATGCACATGGAAAAATTATGCACTGTACTTGCTTAATAATATAATACCACCACCCCTACATAAAATTTGAAATAATATTGAAACAGCAAATACACATGTTTTTGTACCAAGTTATAAAAGATTTGAAATTCTTAATAAACTATATGGTATTCTTTGCCAACTGTTAAATTTTTTTATTCTGCGTCATAACATAAACCGCAATATTAAAAAAAACAAGAACATGAGATTTTATTCAAAATTTTTTTATCAAGATCTGATATTGTAGTGCTTTCATGGTTCCTTCCAACATCACTGAATCTCTCTGCTGAAACTGAAGTTCTACTTTCAGGCTGTGTCCCAATTCTCTAAGAGAGTACTCTCTCACCCACTCTTGATGTCGCAGAGAGTCCTCTCTGCTGTCCCAACTCGGTGAAGAGAGCGCGAGAGGGAGAGTGAACGACAATGTACTCGGTATTCACTCTCGCACCCTCTCTGGCAGCCATGTTGTTTTCAAGTCTAACCTCACATATCCAGACATATATTTTGTTGTTTCTATAGCAGCGTTAGAAATATTTTATCGACCTAACTTAATCATTGCAATTGTGAAATGTGTTAACACCAATAATATTCCATTTAATATGGAACATAAATTATATGTTCTCATTACATATAGATTGTTTGCACATTATTAAATTCTGTGATTTGCACATAACAATTAAATTTTTGATAATGCAAAAATGTAATCAATTAAAATAAGTTACTATATACATTTATATGAGGAATGTGAAAAGCCAACAATATTTTATTTTTCACTTATTACCTTTCCTGTCTGAGAAATAATGCCGAAGGCTTATAGAGAGCACAAGTGTCAATGAGCTAGTGTGTGTGAGGGTAGAGTTGAGACACAGCCTCAGGCTGTTCCCCTGCCTCATGGAAACAAAGCTCAACTAATCGAGAAAGTCACACCATGCAACTCGCCACATTTATGTACACTCAGTGTAATAATATTTTGTATGAGAACCATTTCTTACTGGACATTAACAACACACCTCTCTTCGCTGTTTTTAATTCATTATGAAATAATGTAATTTATAAACAAAATATAAGTACATGTTTTATTTAACCGAAAATGGATTACTTTTATACTAACACCAATATGAAACACTTGTGATACACAATATATTTAGGATACAATTGAATACATCTTACATGGGATGATTGAAAAAGTGTGTATAACCGTGAACAGACTATTTGACATGAAGTGAAGCAAAGTTGAGAAATACTCACCCCGCTAACTCAGCACAGAACTTTCTGGAATGATATAGATGTAAACTTTTCTGTAGGAAATATTTTGAAATATAAACATTTATGTTTATAAAAATATTTAATCTCGGAGGATTTCAAAATATTTTCAAAGTCAAACCTGTGGTCGTAGAGAGATGTAGAATTAGCATGTTTCAGAAAACACTTAAACTATAGAAAAGAAAATGTCCTTTATAATGAATTTTCTGAGCTTTACTACCTGGCCCAAACAACAAAGCTACGACAATGATGAGGGAACGGCAATAGGGAAGATGTAAGAAGACAAATCTCCATCAATAACTTTTATCTTAGCCAGCACAATGCCCCTTTGCCCCACTTCACTATTTCTTTAGGACAAACAGTTACAGTTTGTTTTTCATCCTTTTCATTTTCCTCTGGTCCCAATTCAAGGCAAAGTTTCTGAATATAACTGTCCCCCCCCCCCCCCCCCCCATTTTTTTTTCTAAATTTCTATGATGCAGTTTATGATATGAACCCACTTGTAGGCACCTCTATTTATAGGACTTCTTCAAGTGGATTTTGGAACAGTACATAGAAGTTTACTTTGAATCAAGTTATGGAGTGCTGGATACAATCTGGTACTGGGGCACCTGCCGGAATCTTTATTACTTCAGCTACAGTTTTGTCACTCATATAATAGCATTTCATACAAAAATAGTAAATATTCATTTTACTTATTTTTAATTAAATATAACTGAAAAATAAAACTGTTTTAGCCCAACAATAAACTAGTTCATACGACAAATCAAATTATAAAGGCACCCAACCTCTTCAGCAAAGAGCTACAGTATAGTTACTACTGTCGCGGCCCAGCAATTCAGGTCAGGTCACAATGTCTCGTCGACAGCGTTGTCAATAGAGACGGAGCAAGTTGCGGGAGAGAAGCAGGAGTCTGCCACACCCAGTAGTAAGGAAACAGCACATAGCATTCGCATGGAGTGACTTCGAGAAACCATGAAGTGAGGACAGCCGGACCAGGAATCGAACCCAGGTCCTCCTGAATGAAAGTTCAGTGTGCCATTTCGCTCAAAATGGCACTGAAGTGGCCAAGGTAAGACATGGGAAGTCTGTAGCATACAATTTTCCGCCTCACCATGAAGGAAATGGCGGGTCCCTCGTTTCTGGGCCATTTCTGCCGAACAACGCTGACAGGGGAATAAGTGGAGGCGTGTGTCCGGGACAACAGGGAAGAGTAGAAGAAATGGGTGTGAGGGGGTGAGTCAAGCGCATGCAAGCGCCATCTAAGTCACATAGTTGTGACTAATTCTACTGTAAGACTAAATTCTGAAATACATGCATAAATTATAAAATGCTTCATAAATATATGGCAACAGTTAAATAAATCTGTCATAATTATGAACTAGATATATTACTATATTGCGTTATTAGTATGTCCTATGTGAAATTAATTAAATTGGCCATACTGATAAGTTGACTTAATGGCACTTGTCATGGTAATACATTCATTAAATTACTAAGAGCAGCGCACACAGGGTATTGAAATATTATTTCTGAAGTAAAATTGGGTCAAAATATTTTACATCTATATATTACTAGGAACTCGCGGATTATACTGAAATATTTTACATCTATATATAACTAGGAACTCACAGATTATACTGAAATATTTTACATCTATGTATTACTAGGAACTCACGGATTATACTGAAATTCTGCAAACTTTACTCTTGGTCGTAACGAGATTTCGACTCGTTGCATGTAAGTTGGGATATCGACTCGTTGCATGTAAGTTGGGATATCAGCCTGCAAATTTGAAATGATGTTGAATTAGACATTACTAAAACTGTTAATAATGACTATTCCTTAATTAGCGTGGGTGGGTTGGGACGTTAATTAGAATAACGGGGCGGGTGGATGGTAGATAAGCTGGCAGCGAGAGGGAGGAAACTGAGGACTGTATCAAATGTTACAGATATGACTTATGGTCATATCCGTGCAAAAAGGGACTACGGGTGTAGCTCAAATGATAGCTAAGGGCAAGGTTTTATTGTAACTGAGGGTGTTTATTATGGAAGTATAACAACAAAGAATTTGCATGATACTGAATGATTAAACACTCGGGAGAGCTACTCCAACTGATATTAATTTAAGTTACAACAAAGTTGTCACGCCTGGTTTATAAGTTATCTATTATGGACAGTCCCCGCCTTATACTTGATGCCGGAGACTGTATCTATCTGACTGGATGGCGGAGGGCGGACATACCCATGTTGTGACCTTCCCTGGTTGCTGGTTGGATGTGGACATTCATAACACTACATTGAAGGTCAGGCATGTTTGCACATTAACAGTAATTTCTCCAACTTAGGCTAGGGGAAAATTTTTCTTATTATTTTGGCATCCTTGTATCCAAACAAGAATTTGCTACAGAGAACAGAAGGGGAAAAGACAGTAGTAAATAAAAGGCAGCCAATTCACTTTATGGAGGGAAGCTTTGTAAAACTTGAATTTCCAGGACCATTGCACACAATATCATACAATGTGAATATTGAATATAATTATTGTTGGACTCTCTATGCTGGAAAATACATAAATCACATCAAACATAGTAAAACGTGCTCGCAAAAATAATATATGAAACAAAATTTTAATAAAACATCAGACCCTTAGAACTCGTATAAAAAATGTAATAAAATAAACAACTTAACTGAGAACAAGTGCCAAAGCACAACTAAATATGGGTATGAACTTTAAACTGAAGTGCCACAAAGGGATGATGCATGCTCACTGCAATAAAGGCACATGTACTTAAAGTTAATTGGAATACCCACAGCACTCTTGTCATTTATTAATTTTTTTAAATAATTTCCATAAATCCTACTGTATGAGTAACAAAAGGTCAAGAAAAACAACACATTACATTTAATTCCTTTTACAATATCTATACAATAATATTTTACACCTTAAAACTATAGATACTTCTTTACAGAATAAAATGCATTAAACAAAAAGTATTTACTTGAGTAATTTTTTAAAACTCTAGCATTAAGATTATATAATAATTTTTATCCACATGGTTCTGGTAACGTATTATATACTGTAATAGTAGATAAATAAAATCCCTTTTGATACAATTCCAATACATACATAGGAATATGCATATCATCCTTGGATTTAGTATTATGATAGTGAATAGTTTTATTCTTTTATTACTTATAAATTTTGCAAAATTTTCACACTGGAAAAACATTAAGCTTTGTAATAGCAATATATTGTTTTATAAATAATGGTTCACAGGAAACTCTATTTTTTACAGTGAGATAAAATTCCAATAGATGATTTTTGTAATTTAAAATTTTTTGTCTCAACTTAAGTATCCAAAAACATTACTCCACATGACATCAGAGAGTAAAATTAGGGAAAATTACATGAACTATAGTATGTAGATGAGAACCAACAATATTACTCATACATATGATGCATGATGGCCTTTGGTTGAGATAGTTCACCACGGTCAATTACAGTTTTGTTTGTGTCGCCAGTTACACAAGATCAGTGATGTTAGTGACTTAGTACCTTCAGACCTGAGCATAGCCAGTATACAGGACAGAGCGCGTGGCCTGCTTGCTCAGTACGAAGTCACTGCCTGGCGGATGGGTTGGCACTCTGCCACTTTGGAAAGCCCTGCTTAAGATCTACTAGTGTGCACCTTGTGTGTTATTTCGCTATATGTAAAATTAACATTGCAATGGGTCTCAACACTTTATTCATGCATCAGCCAAATGAAACTCTGAAATTATTAGGAAAGCAAATACATATTCTATAAATCTGGTCATTTTTGCACTTCAATGCATTAAATAAATGCAGAAAGCGAGAAAAATAATTTAAGTTATCACAAATGGGTACCTAACACTTTTTATTCGACGTTAAGATATGGAACCACTTTCCGTCCATAGTTACCAACTTCACTGGGCACATGTCACTCAGTGCGCCAGTTAAAATATATGCTGGTAGGAGCAGTGACTTTTTCCCAAGGTTGATTTCAAAAGTGTTCACTTTATCTTGAACAGCCTTTACCTGTCTGGACAGTGGCCCGGGGTCGCTTAGCTGAGGTGAAGGTGGACAGCTGCTGCTGTCGGCGCCGGGGAGTGCTGCACTGGTGATGCCGGATGCAGTCCGGGGTGGGCTGTGATTATAGGTGGTCCAGTTGTCCTTGAATCAGGGGTTGGAGAGTCCAAGAAGGATGTCCTCGCCCCTGCGGATGGCTGCAACTATCAGGCGAGGTTGCCCGGCTGTCTTTTGAGTACTGTAAATAAATGTGGGGAGGGAGCTGGGAGATGATGCCTCCCCAGCTGGTGGATAGTGAGAACTCGTTCCCATGGGGTTATACTGTGCAGTGCAGATGAAACGGGGTTGCAACACTGTTTAGTTTTGGAGGTGGTAGCTGCCGTTCTCACTTTCCGCCGAATACCATTCCTCTGAGTATACGGCATAAGGGAAAGGAACTACTACTGGCCTCTACGCAGTGAAGAAGTTGGTGAAGTCCTGAGTGGTGTGAAAGACCAAGGCCGAAGCTGAAGCCGAATAGGCAAGAGTCGTGCCCGGTGCTCCTTCGTCCAGCACAGTTCAACATGGTGGATACAGAGCGCAGGGTTTCCTCAAACTGCCCATCAAGGACACTTGGGTGTGGGTTCAAAAGGGTATCGATGATCCAGAGCCAAACTCTTACTCCCTCCGGCACAGTTCAGCATGTTAGAAGGAGAAGACGAACTGGTAACTTCAGGCCGTGCACACTGACTATTATTCTCCTTGTTAGCGAGCCCTCGGGGGGTGCGAGGGAGGGGGGGCAGGTGCCATCCTTTAGCGTGCCGTATAACTACGTGACCTTAGGCAGTGGACTCAGCCACTCAGCCGATAATACAATCTCACTTTGGGGAGGCTGACAGGACGTCTAATTGCGAAAGAGCGAACAGTACAAGCTGGATGGACGTGTGTGTAATAAAGCCTCTTGTTGCAAGGCCGTATCCTGTAGGCTTGTGACAAGCTTCTAGAATTGTTATGAAGTCGAGTGTGGTATATAGTCGTATAGTGCATCACGCATCACATATAATGTAGTATATTCATAAAACCACCTGTAGTCTAGTGTTTAGATATTAAATGTGAGTTTTTTCAATGAAAAAAGTTACAAATGTTCAAACAAAAAAATTTGCTGTCTCAATCTGTATTTCTATATTATTACTATAAAAAATTATTACTAAAAATAATATTACTAAAAAAATACCCTATTTATTCCCAGAAGAAAACTTAGTAAGTTTAGATTCATGGAAATGTACTGTAAGTTTATTCATGGGAAACCAGTTTTATTAAACTAAGTCATGTAATTGTTGATTTAAGTTGATATGAATGTCTGTACTCTGTTGCACAAATCATAACCTGCTTTTAACTGAAGCACTCTCAAAATCAAACAGAATGCATTTTTAAATAAGCTCTGATGTGTAGCTACAAGAAGAAATGTGTATACAGTTCACAGCTCCAGGAAGGGTCAGCATGGTTATAGGTGCCGAGGGGGAGGGGGTGATGGTTGCACAGGTGGTCGACCTCTACTTCTGTTTGTAATTATTTTACTTAAGGTAAACTTCTTACTTCAATCTTTTTCTATTACAATATTTTTGTGTGTTATATTTTAAACTTTTATTTTTAAATTTTAAATTTGATTCAGAATGTTTAGTTTTTATGACACTTAGGTATAATTTACACTGCCTTTGCGAGCAGAATTTCAATGTGTGTTCTCTTTAAATATTTGTAATTCGTGTTATTTAAAACCTTGGTATACATTCATCCATAACTGCATAACTTCATGTACAAACATACAATAGCATTGAGAAAAATTAAAATGAACGTGTATGTGGTTACAGAAAGCTTGAAATTTGCCCCTCGTCCACTCCTCCAACAGGAAACGAGAAGCTGGCAAGACTGTACCTAGCTGGCCACCTGGTGCGAGGTGACAGCTGGCAAGACTGTACCTAGCTGGCCACCTGGTGCGAGGCAACAGCTGGCAAGACTGTACCTAGCTGGCCACCTGGTGCGAGGCGACAGTTGGCAAGACTGTACCTAGCTGGCCACCTGGTGCAAGGCGACAGTTGGCAAGACTGTACCTAGCTGGCCACCTGGTGCGAGGCGACAGTTGGCAAGACTGTACCTAGCTGGCCACTTGGGGTGAGGCGACAGTTGGCAAGACTGTACGTAGCTGGCCACCTGGAACGAGGCGACAGTTGCCAAGACTGTACCTAGCTGGCCACTTGGGGCGAGGCGACAGTTGGCAAGACTGTACCTAGCTGGCCCCCTGGTGCGAGGTGACAGCTGGCAAAACTGTACCTAGCTGGCCCCCTGGTGCGAGGCGACAGTTGGCAAGACTGTACCTAGCTGGCCACTTGGGGCGAGGCGACAGTTGGCAAGAATGTACCTAGCTGGCCACCTGGAGCGAGGTGACAGCTGGCAAAACTGTACCTAGCTGGCCACTTGGAGCGAGGCGACAGTTGGCAAGACTGTACCTAGCTGGCCACTTGGGGCGAGGCGACAGTTGGCAAGACTGTACCTAGCTGGCCCCCTGGTGCGAGGCGATAGTTGGCAAGACTGTACCTAGCTGGCCCCTGGTGCGAGGCGATAGTTGGCAAGAATGTACTTAGCTGGCCACCTGGGGCGATGCGACAGTGGCGATGCAGCACTACATTGAAGACGAGGGAGGAAATACTGAGAGGGAATCCTGCCACCATAAAACAACAACCCTGTCACGACCATGGTTGTGTAACTGAAAACATTTTTTTTGGGACAATGTTGTAAGTAAAATGTGTTCTTATGTTTTCTGGATAACAAGTCGTAATGGGGATCAGTACTACATACACCACTGTACAGCTGCTATATCACACCACACTACCTAGACTTGGCTTGTTCTCGTGTAGATTTTTAATGTCATCCTCTGTTTTTCTGGGTGATATAGCTCTGCAATGACGTATGGCCAGAAAAACATTTCCATTTAATCACACGTGTCTTTTTTTGTGTAAACATGCTGGCTGGTGTGAACATAATTTTGTGAGTGTGTATGTCTATGTAACGTGCACTGCCCTCAAACACACACAATACATTGAGTCTGTTTTCCAACTGCTGACCGTCTCTGTGAAGCTAGTGTCTTGGAAGCTCTTCCTAGTTGGTAACGAACTCTCTGCAGCTGCTGTCTTGTGACAGAGGCATGCTGAGACTGTGATTTTGTTGGTGCAAACACCATTTGTTTGAAACAACAAATCACCTGTACAGGGTCTATTAAATATTTTGTTACGCAAACCAAAATGTTTGGTTTTTTGAAGCCTTTCAGTTGAGACTACATGTCTCCTACTGCTGTTCAGGCCCCTTCCCTTCCAGTCCGTTCACACTGCCTGATGTGTCTACACATAGAACCAGGTGCCGTAGGGACCAGAGCATCCTCGGAGCAGAGACGAGGGAGTAAGTGAAGAGATTTAGGTGACTCTTAACATCAAGGTCTTGAGAGTAGCTGAAGGTGAAGCAAAGTGAGTATTGTCGCATATCATCCCAGTCTAGCTCAGATTATCTAAGGGTAATCAGACCTAAATGTTAAAAGGGTGAATAACATGAACTTCACACTTAAACTAGACCAATAATGAAGGTCGGGGTTGAATGCAAGCCCATGGATTAGGAGGACATTACTGCCCTTGATGAGGGGTGTCGCTTAACCCACTTGAATAAGAACAAGTGCTGGCTAGGCTGGGACAGAGGTTTTAGATAGTGGGGCTTACTAGCATCCGCTCTGGTTAAATAACTAGGAACAGTGATTGATAGGACCCGTTTAAAATTGGAAGTTCTATTTAGGCTAGAATAGGTTTTTATTATAGAGGACGACTTTGACGAACGCGAAGGACCTTTAAAATGTCAGAGGAGGGGGATTTAATTAAGTTTCGGTGCCTTACTGATATACACTATGGCCCTGGAGGGTTTCCTCACGGGAAAAAATCGGACATTAAAAGTACCACTCTCCATTGAGATATTACCTCATGAATGCCGGGCTGTGGTGCGCTTCTCCTTGTTGGCTGTGTGGGTGGCGGTTGAACAGCAGCTGGCATTGGCTGTGGCGGAGCTCCGTTTGTCTCTAGATTGTACACACATTTGCTGGCTTTCCCTCAGAATAAACTAAAGAGCTAGGCTTGACCTTAAGGGCCTATAATGGGGTACAAACCTACCAATGAGAACTCGCAAAGCAATTCAGTTTTACAAGAAATAAGTTTGTATTAAATATGTATTTAAACACACGGGTCCGCACTTTCCTAATAAAAGAATAATAATAATTAGGGTTGTGCAAGATCTCGAAACTCAAGAAATAAGGAATTCTCGAACAGCAAGCAAGAAAATAAATTTTCTCGAAAAACTGAGAAACTTTTCATGCCAATAAATTTTTTTTACATATGTTAATATGCAGTTACCATTATTTGTTTGTTGAATACACAAGCTTGAAACAAAACAATCATTCTAGAGTGACAGCCAGATGATGGTTATCCTGCCTTATGTAGCACTCAATACTGTATTGAATACTGTCTTATTATCCAAACAGTTATTAAAATAAATTCATTGCACAGTGACATAACGATAAATTATGCATGAAAGGCCTGTAGGCCTATAGCTCACCAACAAACAAATCGCCAACTTGCCGAGTTGTGTGCTGATATAAGAAGTAAATTTCACGTCGTCATATTAGCACAGACAAATATTTTATAACATAAAGGGAACATCCGAATAAGTAAATCATATACCCGATTCTTCTTTTCGGAAATGCCAACCAATAAGTTTACAATAATAAAACAAAAAACTAGCACCATGATGAATGAATGCGTACTGCGCAAGCGCAGTTAAAAAAAAAATCCCACGAGAAAAATATTTCTTTAATAGAAACATATTATTCCATTTTGTTTCTATTATTCACTGTTACTAACCAAATTTAACAATTAACAACTTTTTTTTTTGTGAACAGCACATTTCCACATATTGTGGATCAAGTGACCAATACAATAGGCGTATATTACGATTGAATCATTAGCGAATTACGTAAAACTGGTATTTTGGCACTCGTGGTTACTCTGCTCTTTGTAAGTTCACTTCACGATGGAAAACGTGTACATAACAAATGTGTGTGTTTCAAAATAAAAGTAGTATTCTTTATGAATTAGTTCACGTTCACCTGACATTTGAATGTATGTTTAAAATAATATCATATGCTAGGAAATCACATGATTTTAAAAAATATTTAAGAATGGTTACAATATGTTAACAGAAAATTTCTAATTCTCGTCTCAATTCTCACAAGAAAAATGTTATCTTTCTCGAAAATTTCTGGAAGCCCATATGTTATTCTTGCACAACCCTAATAATAATTAATTATTAATGATGCTTATCCCTAATTGAAATCAGATAAAGGCAACCTGACTACAAAGCTAGTGCTTTTATGTAGTGGATTGTCTTGGCGAGAAGGGATTAATTTGATTAAAGCCAAAATTAATTAAACCTAATTTAATATGGGGCATGTTTAGAAGGAACATAGTTAACAGGGGTTCATTACCAGAAGGAGAATGAAGGTTTGGCTAGAGCCAGAGGATATGTCATCGTCGTCGTGATGCGTTACCTCGAGGTGGTGGTTGACCAAGGAGGAACTGTGGGGTCGATGAGAGTGACGTTGGCAGATCCTCTGGTTGGCGTCTGCATCCAAGGGCTGCTGGAACCCTCTAGATGGTGGTGATCCTCTGGAGCTGGTGGCTACTGAAGACGTTGAGGACCCCTCTGGTGGACACTGGCCTACCAACGCACAGAGTCCTCGGCCATGAAAACAGCGGGACTCGAGGGCCTAGTGGCTAGCGCACCCTGAAGAGATACTCCAGCCCTTACAGCAGTGGAGCAGGGTTGGCAAGCACATATCCTTGGCCGACACCTTTGGCCAATCACAGCGGTGAAGGTGCCGCAGACTGCCCTGAGGCCTCCTCTGCTAGTCCTTATATACTAAAATTCAGAGGTTGTAGGACCTCAGAAGGGTGAGGAGGAAGCTATCCTCGCTTCACAGGGGTTGAGAAATTCAGAGTTTCAGAACGGGTGCCTTTTCTTATTGCCTGTGATGGAGGCGTTGACATATCTTATTGCCTCGTCTGGTGGCTGTGGCACTCTAGTAGAATGTGTGCTTCCCTCCAGCGGCGCGCTGTGGAACTGGCGTGACCATCCTGGATGGTGCCGGCAGCTCAGTAGATAGTACAATCTTCGGAGAGTGGTGTTGACATGACTGCTTGTGGGTGAGTTTCAGTGAACAGCAAGATCTAGGAGCACGTGTGTGTAGTATCAGTTGGGCTCACCAAAGTACCTTGTAGGCACGTGTCCTGCCTCAATTACTGTTTTAAGTGGTGAGACTTGCCCCATAAGGATTAGTGCACTTCAAGATGGGGCGAAGTTGTTCAGTAGTGTGCACTTCCTAGAAGCGCAGAAATGTGTCGCACGTCAGTATGAAGCAGCACCAGAATGAGAGTGCGGGGAAAATGAGAGATCCCCAAGAAATCCCACTGACCAGTAACATCGTCCAGCATGATTCCCACATGCGAAAGAAAATCCGGAAGCAACGACGCCGGGAATCGAACCCGGTTTGCCTAGGGGGGATGACAGTAGTCTGATCACTACACCGGAACAGAAGTGAGTGCCACGTGTAGGTAGTCAGTGGTGTGTTAGTAGAGTGGCGGCAACTGTCTGGCTTCCACACCAACATCCACACAGATCACATTTTCTCTGCTCCACATGCATCAGCAGGCTAACTCAACTCTTATGGTGTTCACTATCAGAAAACATACGCACCAAGCATACAACATAGCTCACAACCAGGAACCTTGTGCAAAATGGATTCACAGTTAAACACTTGCTTTATTTTTTGCCAATTAAATTGTGATGTGTCTGACATTACTTGGCAGTGTTTCTAAATACAGTTTTAAAGTTTTGGTTGTCTTGTCATTCATAAAATGAGCCAGGGTATATTAAGAGTTATTGTAATACTGTACTGAAAATGGACAGTGATTTAAAAATGTCAACTGTTTGCTTATTTTGAAATTTCTGCTTTTGTAATTGAAAAGATGTGGATAACCTTTAAAAAATGTTTGCTAGTACACTGTCATCTGTTTTTAACTCTAAATTTATATCTTGCAACACTTCTTCATTTTAAATATCTATGTAACCAACTTCATTGAGAATTTTATACTCTGCTATGACTGGCTGTTATGCACAGTTGTGGACCAACAGGTTTAAAATCAAAGCTGTCAATTCTTGTTCCCACAACCTATGTTCCACCATTACAGTTATGCTTCCAAGTGTGAACCCAGCTTTACTTCTGTCAAGTCTACTACTCACTGGCACCAGCTGTCAACTAGCATGCCACAAGTAAATATCAATCAATGAGACCTCGGGGGGGTGGGGGGGGGAGACAAATTTTGTTCAAAAACCAGTATTCACATCCTGTCAGCTATCAAAACTACTAAACTTCTGATCAACAATTTGCCCAGCACTTTGCAGTAATGAACAGTATTTCTGAATGTACTTTTAATGGAATACCGAGTTGATTTCAAGCTAGCGTTTTCAAACAGATAATTAATGGTCCTTACAGGTAAATTTGTATTTCATCCACAACATATTTTATCTGTGCTTCACGAAGACCACACTCCATCACTTGCTGCTACTTACAGCTGGTGGTTTACTGGGATCCGTTAAAGGAGTCGCTGTGTACCAAGATAATATTTATGTTAAAGAAAAGTTAAACCTACTGGATTTAGGATTACTGCTAGTGATGTTAACCAACAGTAAATTAAAACTGTTTTCTGATTACAAGTCCAGGCAAAAACATACAATAGAAATATTAAGGACCAAAAGTATTAGTATTGTTCACTAAAGTTTCTCATCAAACACACCTGGCCGTAGCGTAGACACCCAACAAGCCATAGTTGGGGCAAACGTAAATTTACAACCAGAGTGGTGGTGTGATGGCTCTACCTCCTAATAATAGTGCAGAACTGCAACACTGAGAACTGGCCCACCAATTCATCACCAAACCCAGACAGTCACCGGGCTTAAATGTAAGATAACCCCCCTCCCTCCGCCACATTTCAAATTCCCCACCTCACCTTAGTTCACCTCCTGGCCGCTAGATTCTCTGTTTGCCAACCATCGTTCACCGCCTGATAAAGCTGGCCTGGTCAGCAAACTGTCACGACTGTACACCCACGTCTAAAGATCATGTGCGTGCGTGTGTGTGTTTATATCCGAGAGTACCCTCTTATGAATACTTGTGTTTTTGTTTCTATTTTAAGAAGGTAATCACGTGCAGGAATGTTAGACAAAAATGCAGTTTAAAAAATTTAATGATGTACCCCAAGACATCTACGTAATAACACACTGAAGAGGTTCTTTACTTTCTTGGTCTCTTCGAGTTTGGTCTACTGCGGACTGCGAGAAACAATTAGTTTGCTGAGCAGTCCCTTTTCTTCTCCACCCAAAACTTCTTCATTCTTTCTCCGAGGTTCTTTCATCAGACCAGATGTTATAGGTCTTTTTATTTTGTTTTTCCTTCCACTTAAATTCATCAACCTCCCTCCTCCCAGATCTCTCTAGGGTCGATACCAACTCATTTCATGTAATTTTTTGTTTCTTCCACTCGTGTGGCCGCCTTTCTGTGCATTACTAAGAGGAATTTCATTTTTTTATAGTTTTTTTTGTAGTTTTCTATTACACTACTTTTGCCAAGCACATTTTAAGTTAATATAGAATACCATTAATTTTCGATTATTTACTATTGTACATGGTTTTGTTTATTTTATTTGTGTTAAAAAAAATTACTTTTATTGTTTTATTGTATAATCACACAAACTATACAATATATAATTTTTATTTGCTGTAAATAACAAGGGCACATGTATGTACAAAGTGATAAAATGTTTCTGCCAAACACTGTTGGTTGCTAGTTATGTATTTCCTATTGAGTAAACACCACCTGCTACTTAGTCGACAACAGTCTGACGTAACATAGCATACCCACTCTCACTCCATGGCAATGGACGATGCAAGCCGGGAGCCCTCACGTCTGCACCATCCTCTTATCGGGGTCGTAGAGGAACCTCCTGAAGTGCAGGGTGACAAGGATGGGCTTGGTCGCAGCCTCCAAGACATCGGCTCCCGCCTTCCTGCTCTTCCTGGCTGCAAGTTGCTCTGCAGTGGACTGCTTCATGCCACCTGTGCACATACAAGCATGTTACCCCCACAAGGACTGTGCGTATCTAAACATCACACTGTATTTAAGTGCTTCTGAAACTCAATTTTTAGACATTTTAGTAAGTCAAAACTGTTGAGAATATTATTTAAACGTTTTATCAAATTTTTATTTTAGTCAACTAGATAAATAAAATTCTTTTAATCTCCATTTGAGAAATCTGAAATTTATTTTAGTAGTACATATTAAATGAGTACAGTTTGTCCAGTATTTATTATGGTGTAACTACATTAAAGTAAAAGATTTTTATTTTGGATTTAAGTATTTATCAGAGGTTGTATAGGAAGTTAATTATTGATATGGTTTCAATTAATTTCTTCCTGTGAAGGCTGTACTAAGCATGTATGTCTCTGCCCACTCCATATATTTTTTCCGTTCTAGGTTATAAATTAATAAAAAATATCTCGAAAACAGCACTATATAATTATTTTGCTTTTTCTATAAATAAATATTGTTATAGGTAATACACTTTTTACAATTCTTTAAAAATCATATAATTTTGATTGCACTGACATCACGTAGCCTTGACACGAAAACCTCATTTTACAGATACGGTTATGTCAATGAAGGAACCCCCCCCCCCCAAAAAAAATTTCCTGCCTACACCACTGGTCAATAATGATGATTTGCATGCTCATTGTGTTAAGTATCTCGGTGCTTGAAATGCTTTCAGCAACCTGCACAACTTCTATATATATGTTACTAATAATGTTCAATAGTTGCATAAAATTTTTATTGTTCTTGGTTTGTACTTTGGTGATTTCTTTATTTACTATTTATGGTGTGAATGTTCCAACATGTCCCATGCTGTTACAGCTGGTTTCACAGGAGTCCCACACACTGAGCACTAGTGAACCAGTCGCTGCTATCTGGAGTAGAGCGCAGCACTAGGGATTGTCCAACAACAAATGGCAGAAGTAGGTCATAGCTGTGTGGCTTTATTAAAACCATTTGACATTGTGTTAAAGTTGAATGTCGGTGCAAGTACTGAGGAGAAATATTTTCCATTATATGTAACGTTGTGCACAATACACAATGTTGAAGAAACAAAGTGTATTGTGCAATAGCCAGCCGTCAGAAAGCAAGCCGGCCTCCCCCAAGTGCCACGAAGGACCCTGAAGATCGCAGTGTGGTCAGCTGCCACAAAGTGCCCAGAGCGCTGCAGAGCAGCCCAAAGCCAGGTAGCTGAGTAGAGGATGGTTACCCCCAACATGCACCATTCACAAAGGACATCGCAAGCGACATTACACTTCCCACTACAGCCTGGGTGAGGGCAGGGCTGGTGGACTATTTACCTGTGCACAGCCCTAAGATGCCAATTCATTTCTCCAGTAGCTCACTCAAACACCTCGTGTGCTGGGGCTTTCTACTGCTAGCCAGGTCCTCATGACCCACTAAAAGATCTCCAGCATCTACGACTTTGTCTTCAGGGCCTCTCAGAGAATCTGCAGTACTAGCACCAGAGGCTTCTCGCCCGACGAGAAGCTCTGCAGTCAGCTCGCAGCAGTCTGCATAAACCCCTTTATTTCAGTATGCCTACCTTTCTGGTAAGACAACCACCACTGCCCTTCTGGTAAGTGGCCCCCCACAAGACCCTTTGGATGACAGGTTTAGGTTAGTTCCATTGAGTTATCATAGCGACCTAGCAGTTTTATAACTTGTGCAGTCTAGAACCAGATTACCTTCACCTGGAACACGTAGTTACTACCGGGTTTATTCCTGCTGGAATAAACACTTATCTTAAAACCAATCCACAAGTTATTATTTCCAGAGGGTATTTGCACAGATTCCAGGTAGACACCACGGTCTTCAGGAGTAAGCAGGAGACCATGAAGTAATGCTCAAACACATTTGTGAACCATAGAGTAGGACTGCATAGCTCCCCCTCAGGGATGCACGTATGTTGACGCACACGCACATGCGCACACACACGCATGAAGGCCATCCGTTCTGTGCACCTCCGCGTACAGAAAGGTAGAGCCCAACCATTTGACTAGCCACCTTTTAAATTGTCTTTCGGTCAGCCCAGGTTGTACGCCTTCCACAGCGCTGAA
Source organism: Dryococelus australis (assembly GCA_029891345.1). Lineage (NCBI taxonomy): Eukaryota > Metazoa > Arthropoda > Insecta > Phasmatodea > Phasmatidae > Dryococelus > Dryococelus australis. The sequence continues at coordinate 9,373,050 of CM057007.1, read as the reverse complement.
CTGTGCCGAATACGAAAGAAACACAGGGTGCAGCTTTGGTTTGTCCAGCTTCTGCAACTGGAAGTACACTCAGCTAGGGTATTTGTCACCTGCTCACTCTTTCACGAGATCGGCGTCAGAACCATCTCACCTCTTATGAAGTACACTCGGAGTGGAACTCAACAGACGGTAAAAGAGGCAGCTACTGCCAAGCAAGGTTGCAACTCTACGCCAACTGCACTCTGCAGCTTAACCCCGCGGGACCGAGCTCAGGCCACCCCACAGCTGGAGAGGCCTAGCCTCCCAGCTCCCACCAAGATCGCCGGCAGACAACACACAGCCATCGCCATCTTTCTCAAGGGTGAGGAAATGGGATACAGCATCACCAATCCCTGGTTCTGGGAAGGCAGGTTTTACGGCCCGAAGGCCGGCATTCCCTCCATCCTCCTGCACTGTAACTGTACTCTGATGAGTAAGACAGTGCTCAGCACTTTCTCCTCTTCTCTTTTCGGGCCATTCACTATTCTTTTGTGCCATTACACAATATTCTACCGATTTTCTCCGTACAACTTACCCTCCTCGCCAATCTGAGGTACTCCAAATTCATATAATTTAAGCCCTTACCCGAGTACCCCATCATGGATCATCTGAAATTTGCTCTCCTTGCCACTTGTCGAAGTCCTCCAGTCTTCCACCAATCTTAGTGGTAAACTTTTCCAGGGAAGCAGACACACCAGTCCGACCAGGGCTGATACCAGTGGCTCCACCACCTATGCACCATGACCTGGGGCCAGCACTAGTGGCTGACCACCATTGCCGCAACTGGGTAAGCAGTTACCAAAGGACCTCAGTAAGGGAGGTAAGTAAACCTGTGTGAATGTGTCCTCCCCGTCCATAGGACCGCAGCAGACATCACCGCCAGCCACGCAGCTGGTACTGTATACCCAGGGCCGGATTTCCTTTGTAGCTGCCTGTAGGCCCATTAAAATGTGCCACCCCTTCAGTAAAACTGTTTTATTTTTGCTACCTCATATTTATTTGTTATTTTAAGATCCACGGAGAGCATACGTGTAAATGTATTGTTAATAAATCACAACATTACAAAAATAATGATAACCAGAACTGCAAATGTTATGAAAATGAAAACACTGACATGGTATCATTCAATAGTAAGGACAACATTTAGAAATTTAATTTGCTTTCCATGAAAGAAAAAAACCTTAACGTAAGCCTAGTAAGATAACTCGTGTCTTATACGAAGCTCTTCTTTGTAGCCTTCCTTTGGGCAAAGGAATTGATAATATCTTTGAAGTCCAGAAGCATCGTCCCTCAATATTCAGTAATGCCACAGCCGATAACCTGTCTTCCCCCACGGTCGACTTCAGGTAGTTTTTCACACGTCGTAGAGTAGAGAAAGAGTGTTCGTCTGAACAGTTTGTTACTGGAGCACTGAGAATAATTCTGAGTGCTAAGTCTACATTGGGATTGACTTCAATAAACCCTTCTTGGTTTAAAAATTTACTTAATTTTGTTAGGTTGACATTTCCCTCTTCGTCAGGTGTTAGTGGCTTTATATGCACTCTAAGGTGCAATGCAATGACTCTTCTACAATGGATGCTTCAAGATCACTATTGAAGTAAGAGGCCAATTTATGCACAGCTGAAGAAATCTGTGCTGGTTGAAGAGGTAGACCAATCTCGCTGGCTGCGCACAACCAATCTCGGTGACCCAAAATTGAACTGCTTTTCTGCCAATACGGCCAGCAAAAATGGCGTGGATTGAGTTTGAGGTTAGAACACTGTTTAGTAAACAAGTGCTTTTCAGATGTTTTTATAGTTCCTCTAATCCATTCGTAATGCATTTTGATTACATTCAAAGTGGTAAAACTATCTTATTAATATAATAGTGCTTGTCATTTAAAAATTTAGATCCAAACAAACACATTCATCATCATTGTTGACCATGTGACTTTGACAGTTGTGTAGGATTGGGGTAGGTCAATATTGGGTACATGCGCAGAAGACGAATAAGCGGTCTACCTCATCTTTAGTCTACGGTTCATAAGTGCTGAGATGTTCTAAAAAGCCAAACCTCTCTTGAAGCCCCAAATCTATGTTTACTGACTGCAGCTTCGCACCAACAGCATTAAACCTACTAAGGATCGCAGCCCAGAAGACAACCATAAATGCAGTTTCTACTATATTTAATTTTTGTCTCAATGAAGATGCCTCATTCGGATCCTCATTTCAGGTTTTTCTGAACTATCAATTTCTAAGGTCTCAAACCGTCCACACCAAGCATCATTTCAAGTAGACAGAGTCTTCGACAGACTTTGTAGTGTCCAACCTCCTTCTCCTTTGCAATTTTCAGCTAGGGGAGCCCAACGGTATGTGGAAGCTAAGAAAAAAATTATACAGTTCTTGTAGCAGTCCAAAAAAAACGATACTGCTTCAGTGCAAGATTCTGCAGCACATGATCCCACAAGATTAAGAGTGTATGCTGCACATAATCAGCAAAGGGACAAAGTTCCTTCACCCTTGCTTGTACGCCTGTGTATGCTCCAGCTATAGTCGAGACATTGTCATATGACTGGCCCCTGCAGTTTTTCATGTCCAACTCGTATTTGCTCAAAACAGTAAAAACAGCATTGACTATTTTTTCTGACTTATGCCCTACATTTGGGAGAAAGAAAGAAAAAAAAAATTGAACTGTTCCAACTGGCTCCCCAACTTCATCCTTCTTAACATAGAATATAATAAATGTTAGTTGATCAGTGTGCTAAATATCTGGAGTGGAATAGACATTTATACCAAAGTATTTAGCTTCTTTCACTTCCTTAACAATTTCATCCCTTACTTTTTCAGCCATCAAAATAATCACTTCGTCATAATGGTCTTGGGAAGATAAGATGTACATCCCGAACCTCTGTCACTACGTTTTCTTAGATGTTCTGCCATGAATGGATCAAACTCTGTATGAAACTCTAGCGACCCTTGAAAATTGCAATTGCTTTTCCTGCCTACGTGTTCATCAGTACCACAAAATGGTAACCCTCTAATAGCCCAATACTTTACTGCCTATGTGTTCATCAGTACCACGAAATGGTAACCCTCTAATAGCCAAATACTTTACTGCCTACGTGTTCATCAGTACCACAAAATGGTAACCCTCTAATAGCCAAATACTTTACTGCCTACGTGTTCATCAGTACCACAAAATGGTAACCCTCTAATAGCCAAATACTTTACTGCCTACGTGTTCATCAGTACCATGAAATGGTAACCCTCTAATAGCCAAATACTTTGCTGCTGCGATGATACGTTTCAAAACATTTTTCCAGTAGTTGCATTCTTGCTCAAACTGTGTGACGAGCCTGTTATCAATTCGTGCTTTAGTATTTCCTCTCAGTTTAAGTGATGCCACACTCTTTTTATGCTGAGGTGAATTGAAACATTTCATTTTCCCCACTAAATAGCAAGCAAGTCGCACAAAAAACACATCCCTATGGCGAGTATACTAGCCAATGCCCAACTTGTCTCTCCCCATTATGCAGTTTCCGAGGAAAAACATGCCTTGAAACACGCCTTTCTTTATCAGGGTACTTACGTTTCGAAGCACTGAAGTCTGCATCTAAGTTTTGTTCGATTCCATGAACAGCCACATAGTCTCGTAGCTCCTCCTCAATTTCCCACTGGGCAGGATCTGTACTGGGTTCAAAAACAAGCTTCTTAGGATTGCTAGTTGCATCTGGTTCCATCAAATTCGTACAGGTCGCTTCAGCATGGATATGTAGATGGATACTGCCACTGTTATGTGAATTATTGGTACTTCATGTTGGAATTCGCTGTTCTTGAGCAGAAAATAATTTTTCTGGGAATTCCGAAACACATGCATCGGTAGCCTCTAAGTCATCACTATCAAAGGAAGGACGATTTATAGAAGCACTGCCGCTGTTGGTAGCATTATCACTTGCAGCCATGACGTTTGCGACATCTTCGTCCTGTCGGTTATCACTGTTACTTACAAAGAAAGAAGAAATCTTAGGAATTTGCTTTAAAAGAGCACCACTCCTTTCTTCTTTAACTTTTTTTGTACTGAGCACCACTGAGTCTTGCTCTTTGGTTACTCATTTTGGTCACGATTCACAAGCAGCTAAATTCGCAACACTTAAACACATAGATGCACACGTACCTATTTTACACTTATAAGCTCAGACATGTTGATAGTTTGCCCGAACATAAATACACAACATTGGTATGAAACATATGATGTGGCCCATGCCGCATTACATCAGCATGACAACTATACCATTTCAAAAAGAGAACAATTGTATTGAATCATACTGCCCTTATCGCCGTGATCAATCCTCTCACCGCGAGGGCGGTGAAGGTTCAAATTCCCTGCCCCCTCTCCCCCCACGGAACAATCTATGTGATAAAACTGCGGCAGAAATGGGCGCGACGGGAGTTTTGTGAAATTAAATACAAAGGATAATTTACTAAGGGAATTCCCATGTGAACATAAAGGTTGAAAATGGAAACAATGAGTATCAAATATGCGCTGTGTGCAGTTTATTACCTAGAAAGTATCGTCTAAGCGAAGATTATTAACACAGCACGTTCACGCCTGTGTGTCACATTTCACGGTGATAGCGAAGTAACACAGCTGTCTTCAGCATCAATGATGACAATTTAAGGCAGACATGTCTCTCTCCATGCCGTCCCTTGGAAAAGTGCACTCTAGGCCCGGGCCTAATGGGAAATCCGGCCCTGTGTATACAGAACGTGCCTTAGTACACCTGAAGTAAAACAGACGTTAAATAAGCCAGTGGGACTGACCTAACGCACCCAGGACTAGCCTGACAGTGACGTAGGCACTGACTCCAGATAGCATCACGTGTCAATGTATTGTTTAGGCAAGAATGCAAGGTAACTTCATCAACACATCAGTAACCAGGGTAAGCCTTGGTGTCAAGCGACAGGGAGCAGATGGCACCTGCTGTTTTATTCTAGTCACTGCTGTGTTTCTCGTCTTGTTCTGGCAGGACATGTATGTTACAGGCATACAATTTCTATCCGTACTATGGCACACGACACTCGGATACAGTACTGTCACTACACTGTCTAAATTGTCGAGACATCTTTTCAAGATAGCTAGCGTATGAAGGAGCTGTTCTTTCTGTTAGTTATCCAGCTAATACAGTCAGTCTTAACCTGACATGTGTGCTGTGTTCACTAGTTTAACACGTGTGTCAGCACAGCCCTGAAAGTTTAATTACGACAAAGTATAGGAGAAAATTATGTACCTCACAGTATAATAAATTGCATTGCAGTTAACAGGAACTGCATATTTTTATCACAGCTAAAAGATTATTAATAATTAGGGTTGTGCAAATATTTGGTATACCAAAACGAAAAAAGGCAACTTTCATTTTCGCTTTGGTAAGAAATTTGGTTATCGAAAGTTGTAATAAAACAAAAATTCTCAATGTATTTTCGGGTGTTTAATGAATGTTCATGTAATGCACCAGCAAAGAAAATTTTTGCCTGTAAAGCTTCTTGTTTGTTTTTATTATTTTATAACTGAAATAACTATATTACAGAAAATTTAAATGTAGGCAAGATCCCCTGTGGTAAATACTCCATATCGTACATTTTTTTGGTTAGATTTTGCAACAAATTTGTTATAATGAATAACCTACTAAAATTTTATGAATTTCGTTAATCTTTCGTTAAGACTGAGCAATAATGACATTATTTTTCATTATCATTTCAGTTTCACAAAAGTTCATAACATATCTTTAATTTTCATTTTGTGAGAAAAAGTCACATTTGTACAACCCTATTAATAATGTTAAAACAGTGGAACCCTCTTGTAACATTTTCCTGTTTAATAAGCTGCCGTCTCTTGGTGCACAAACATGTTTGTCAATATGAAATTACCCTCTTATAAAGTTTTCCCATATGTAAAGTTGATATTTATTGGGGATCTTGAGAAATGTTATAGCAGTGTTCTACTGTACTAATTGTTTGCAACCTAGGTGGGTAAAAGTGGGGTGGCTTACATACCCTAACCCTCACTCATCTAAGCCGTGTCTGACTTGCAGGCAGGTTCATTTCAAGAGAGCTCCACACTAACAATCTGCAGTCTTGTAGAGAGTTGGACAGACCTACCTGACACGTACACCTTCACCTTGCCGCTCTGACCGAACGTGTACTGCAGCACGCCTTCCTCTCCTGTTGACAGCTGCACCTTCATGCCGAGGAAGGGCTGCATGTTGGTCAGCTTGTGGAACAGTCCTGCCACCACCACCTCGTCCGGTCCAGCCATTCTCAGCACACTGCCTTGACGGCTCTTCTCTTTGTACACCTGCAGCTGGCGCGTGTCACTTAGCCGTGCCACCAGCCGGCCCTGGAAGGCCAGGCGACACGTGCTTGAGTGCACGTCTGCATCCAGCCGTGAACCAATCACCACACCCCTGGGCCACACACAAACTGTTCATTTAGAACACACTCTCTGGCTCAGCAGACTGAGTACCAACAGTCTAGAGTCTTAGGTTACCAGCCACTCACAATATCATATTCTTTCCAGAAAAGAAGGAAATTTCATTAAAAAGGAAAGGCAATGCAATTTCATTAGCATTGCAAATTATTTACACTGGAAAAAAAATACACTTTTTAAAAATAATGTTGAAAAAACTGATTAATCAAGTAATTAATATTTCAAACAAACTATTATTTTTTTTTTAAATTTAATTATTAACATAAAATAATGTTCCCATTATCAGTTAAAATAAAATAAGTATCAAGGCTACAGAGTAGAAATATAAACCTATATGCTTACAGTAGCTTTACACAACTGACGCGTTCCGCTTTCTAACATACAATAAACGATTAAGACTCATCGAGCAACATGTATTTATGCCACCCAAGGAATGGTCAAACCAGAGACGGTCATTCACAAGTGCCTACAGGATCGCCCTTGTTGTGGAGGGCAATTACAGACAAGTGAAATATTACGTTGCGCAAGTGGTCAGAAAACACGCCATCTTCCCCGAAGATTGCCGAGCGGCCAGATGCCACGAAGCATTCCAAGCGCAGCCGAAGCTGAGCGTTTAGGGTGGCTCCCCTACCCTGCCTTGCTCACGAGAGACATCACACCTCCCACTCCAGTCCAGGCGTGGAGAGGCCCAGCACACTATAAATACGTGTGCGTGGTCCTCAAACGCCAGTAGCTCGCTCAATCACCTCGTGAGCTGGAGCTCTACTGCTAGTCAGGTCCTCATGATCCACTACAAGATCTTATCGTCTTTGACACTGTCTGCAGGACTTCCCGAGGCTTCAATCAGAAGCTGTCCATCTGTAAGCTTGCAAACGTCTGCACAACATCTTCTTTGTCGCCAACCCTTCTGATTCGACAACCACCACTGCCCTTCTGGTAAATGGCCCAAGAAATCTCTTAAGTATGCCAAGTTAATGTTAGTTACATTGAGTTGTTTTCATAGCCATCTACCAATTTTCTACCTTGCGCAGTATAGAATTAGATCATCATCTGGAATACGTAGTTACTTCCGTTCACTATTTGTTTGGTTAAGAGGTATTCTTACAGGAATAAATACATTCTGAATCCAACCTGAGAGTAATCATTTCTGGAGAGAGTTTTTTTGATTACGAGAAACACTATGCCATCAGGAGTAAGCAGGAGATGGGAAATTTACTCAGCCAATTGATTATTGCAAACCATAGAGTAGGACTGTGAGCTCACCTTCAGGGACATCCGTACATCAGCACACACCCATTACAAAGGCCACCCGTTCTGTGCACAGACAGGTAGAGCCCCAATCACTAGCAACACAATCCAAAGGTGGTTAGGCATTCAGTCCTGGAGGTCTGGCCTCTTTTGCTAACCACACCCATCAGTTGTCGGAACGCGACCAAAGCAATCCAGGCTCTAGTAGATCGGTGCCGAACTGTAGGAGCAAGGCGAGCCACTGCAGTTTGTCAAATACGACTGTTGGAAGTAGACGCAGATAGGGACTCGTCACCTGCTAACTCCTACGAGACAACGTTGAGAAACTGTCACTTCTCTATTCAGTACACACAAAGGAGTGGGGCTCAAAGGAAAGTGATGGAGGCAGCTACTGCTACCACCTAGCAAGGGTTGCAACCCTAAGCCAACTGCACTCTGCAGGGAAACCCCATGGGATCGAACTCGGACAGCCAGACGAATGGAGGGGCATCACCTCCCAGTCTCTCCCCGCACACCTTCCTTGTTTGCAGCTCCCACCAAACTCGCCTGTAGCTAGCATCCTGTCATCACCATCTTCCTAACAGGCAAAGACATCAGGTACGGTATAACCAACCCCTGGTCCCGGAGTAGAAAAGTTCCCGGTGCAACTGGCGCTGGTCTCGCCAAACCTCCCCTCTATGTGGCAGATGCCTATTAAAACGTCATCCCTAGAGCGCTTCTTTCTAGCTTTAAGTTAGCCCCGCAAAAACAAAAGCTAAATTGGCTCTTTGATCTTCAGGGTCCACTGGGAACTTTGCAATGTTGAAACCGCCATGCTGTCCGAAAGAGAAAAAGAAAACTACGCTAACTACTCACACATTCACTAACTACTCGCATTCTGCGTTTGTCCTTCACGAATTTAAGCATGACTGTATCCCCATTAACTGCATTTGCGGCCCAGTGCACCCGTGTTATGACACACTTAGTCTTAGGGGATATTCTGGAGCAGCAGACCAGCCAGGCCGCCTAGGGCAAATACCAGTGACAACCGCTCCAGCTCAACTACCTACGCACCAGGACCAAGGGGCCAGTACCAGCCACCCACCACTGCCACCTCAGCGGAGTAAGCAGGTACCCAAGAATGTCGTTAAGTCAGGTAAACCTGAGAGAGTGAGTGTCTCCGTCCGTAGTTACATTAGCTGCCACCAACCACTGCCACCTCAGCGGAGTAAGCAGGTACCCAAGAATGTCGTTAAGTCAGGTAAACCTGAGAGAGTGAGTGTCTCCGTCCGTAGTTACATTAGCTGTCCCAGACTTCGTACCAACTCGTAAGGCCAGGTGGCCAGAGTTGTACACCGGCGAAGTCCTGGTATAGTGACCTTAACTTGACGTTAAATACCCAGAGTGTCTGACCTAGCGTAATCAAAACCACCCAGACCATGATGTAACTGACGACTTAGAGAGCGTCACACGTCACAACAAAGCATTTTAATACAACAAAAATACTGTACCCTGCAGTATACAAAATTAATGTAAACAAGAAATTGGAAAAAAAAAAAAAAAATCATAAACATAATTGTTATAGTTTATCAAAGATATTTGGAAATTATGTAATGAATATTTACAACAAAGCTATAAGTAGTTTTGTGGCATGAAAATCAATTATATAAAATCAGAGGTACATAAATTCAATCCATCAGGACAAACATTTTTGATCACCACATGAATTCTGGCAGGATGCAGAAAAGGTTTAAAAAGGAGGATATGTCCTTTAGCTGGATGACTGGAAATGCGAATCGAGTTTATGGGAAATCATTTTTCAGTAGCACCAAACACCTGGCGGCCCACCCAACCACCAGCACACTTCGTCTTCCATTACATCAGTGAAGATGCTATTGCGAGCACTCCTGCACTGATGATGTAGTGGTCATGGGAAAATTCTAACATGTCACTAATGTCTGGTCACAAATAGCTTTTAACTTACTTTTTACATCTGGATGCTAGTTTCACTCTTCTACTTTCATCTCTAATGTATATTACGTGAAACAGAAGCATTTTCAGAGTCTGTTATAAAAAAAAATTTTTTTTAATACGTTTTTGTGTTAAATCAATACAGAACACTGAAAGCAATTTAAATTTATTTTAAGAAATGAATATTTTGTACTAGTACATAATAAATTAATAATACGTTGTTTCAGATTATTTTGTGCATTTGTACCAAGGATGGTATTTTCACAATTTTTTTTTTTTTTAATGAAAGGTAGGATGGTGGCGTAGATTTTTGAAGAACTGAGAAAACTTGGGAAAATGAGAAAGAGAAGAAAAATAGCTGAACAGACATTTTGCTGTATTGATTGCATTGTCCATTTAAGTATAAAAAGCTCCAGTTTATAAACTTCAACTGCTGTGTTACTGTTTATAAAGGCACATTTATTCTGCTACATTGTCTATCATAATAAAAGATAAAGGTTGAGTGATCATTATAACGAGGAATGTATTGGGACAGTGGGCAGTTCTGCTATGTCCAATGTTGACTTGCACAGAGCGATTTCAGTGTACTTAAAGATTTACATGAACTAACTTACTAATACACAAGACAAGTCAAAATGAATGAATAAAATTCACATGGCTACCACAACATAACTGGACAAAAGTCAATGCAGTGTGCATATGTAAATAAGCCCAATGGAAATTAACATTTGCTTAACAAATGCTTAACTAAAACTGCAAAAGGTCACGCTCACTGAAATAAATACCATTAGTAATACCAGCAGAGCAGCATACTATAAAACAGTACGGCACTGAATTTGGTTTCTTTCATACATGGATACGACAATAACATGTCGAGTATCTTCGTAGTGCCAGGCGACAGGTGTGAATGCAGTTGACATGTCTGTGACATTAAGTAGTACGTGTATTGGGCAGAGTAAGGGAGCTACTGATTCACTAACTTATCTAAAGACCTTGTGATTGGGCGCTGTAGTTACCATTAATGTGACATGCTTTAAGTTGGTATGCCGAGGATGTGGTGAACATAGTTGTTGTTTGACAACATAAACATATCACAACCAGACGCAAACCAAGTAGTACTTTAACATACTTTCGCTTACTTCCTGCATTCCACTGGTATGTCTATTGCCACGCGTGGTGTCTCTATCCCTGTCAACTATTACTATCAACAGGTAGTCAGAAAAGCCTTTAGTTTGCATGCAACTCACGTGTTAGAACTGTCTGCACGATCTAGAAATTTCTGCATAGATAAGAAACTGCAACATATGAGGGAGGTAGAAAGAGTTTGTGTTCACTTGAGATTTTTCACACGGTACACCAGGCTGTCAAAAGAGCTCGACTAACATGTAACCAGCGTTAGGTACCTGGATGGAGGGATGAGCACAGGCTGGTCGAACTCCAGCAACACGAGCTGTGATTCGTCAGACAGCTCCTCCTTGTAGTGGTACTCCCTGGTGAGATCGAAGCCCTCGGGCCCTGCCCCCGGCTCCCCGAACACCGTCACACGAGCCATGACTGTGTCGTGTCCCAGGCTGATATGGAACTTGGACTTGCTGCGCACCATGCCTTTGAAGTAGGGTATCTTGGTGATGGAGACAACGGCGGTGGTCACCGTGGGCACGGAGCTCGGTTGGCATACTAGCCCCCGCTCCAGGCTCTTGGCGTCCAGCTGCGTGACGAGCATGCCCACACGGTCCCCCTGTCCTGCCGTGTCCACCGGCCGCCGGAACATCTGCAGCGACTTGACCTTCCTCGTCACGCCCAGAGACGCTATCTCCACCGTCTGCAAAAACACAGCAGGGCACGTGCCTTCACCACACTGCAAGGCTGTGAGAGAAACAACTGCACAATGGATACTCAGCTCAAGCAACTTATTACAATCTTCTACCTCTACTTACTCCACTACAATGAAATATGGGGTAAGGTACAAGGTAGTTCAAGAAAATGTTGATGTACATTGCAAAACAACAGTGTATACTGCTCGCATACTTACTTTTGTAGAGATATAAACAAATTGAGCTGTATAATCGTGCTATTAATAAACACTAACTGTAGCTGCTAGAAAAATTTATATACGATACTACAGATATTATTTATCTTCATATCCTATCTACCGTGGCATTATTTCGAATGTTGTAACAATTTACAGAATGATGTTTATGATTTTGTTTAATCATGTAGGCAATTTTAGTTAGATATTTATTTATTATTTATTCTGCTTGTTGGTATGTTACATATATTTGATTGAGTTCTGTCCCTTCTGTTTTTATTGTATGTAATAATAACAAACATCAGATGCTACTGAAGACTGTAATTAAAAGCATTTCAAGCAATTCTCTTCATGTTTTATAAATGGATGTCCATGAATATATCCCTCTACATGAGCACACAGTTAATGTCTCAACATCCTATTTTAACAATACACAGTGCCTGCACATGTCACAGCTGACTGCTGTCGATTTTGTCAAGCAGTGTGGAAAATAATCTGTATAGAAAATACACATTATCATTTGTAAAAACTATATAGCATGCAAAATAAAAATAGCTATTTTTTAATTACATAAAAGATTTTTTGCAATAAAGTGTAAAAGTTACCCAGCCACAGAAGACTAATCCACATGGTCTGTTCATCCCAGGAAAATTGAACTTATAAATAAATTCCAAACAGAACTATGAGCTGCTTAAAACTTACTATAAGTTTGACGTGTGACGCTTACTGGCCCAAGCAACTACGACTTTGTTCCATCTGTGAATAATTTTCCCTGGCGCACTGGATGGAGTCGGAACAAGTGTAATACTTACCAAAGTGCCTACAAGTTACTCCCTAGTTGCAGTGTCAGTGTTATACTGTTCATCACCTGCGGTCAGTAAGCTATGCCACACCACCCCCTCAACCAACGTGAAGTATGAGCGAGCCAGCGGCCGAGTCACCGCAGGCACTACAGAATGGTCAAGAAGTTCAGGGGTGTATCGAGGGATGGTGCCGCCCACGCTCCAGCCAACAATGGAGGCCAAGCACACAACCCTTAGGTCCGCCCACAGACAAGCGCCTATCGCATCCCCACCACGCAGCCCGGCCAGCGGTTTATGTACTGGCGTGCAGTTGAAAATTGCCACTTGTTCGCTAGACAACCCAGAAGCTCTTCAACACCATCACCTACATCTACCAAGCCTTCCAGAGGATCTCCTCCAGCCTGCTCTGAAGAAGTTGCCAACCTTCCCTAGTTGATTGGACTTGGTAACAGCTACTCCCACGACCCTTTGAGAAGTGGGCCACCTAAGTCCCTTCAGAACACGGCACAGAAAATATAGGGAAAGTTAACAGCTACTTAGTCGAAACTGCCACCTCCTAGTCTACAAACAGGTTCCCTTCACCTGGAATGTGCATAGTTTAAACTTCTGGCCAGCTCAAGGTAGTTAGGAGGTAGTACGGACCACGAGTGTTTATTCCTCCCCGGAATATAACAAGTTTCTCACATACTTTGACTTTCATTCCTTAGGTGACTGTGTGAATCACCCTATTTAACCGTCGAATGCATGACTGCCGGCTCCCCATCAGAAACTCGGATGTCAAAAAAACCGCATGCGCACATGCACGTACGCGCATGCACGCACAAAATCTCTCTCTCTTGCGTGCGCTCGCTCTCCCTCCCTGGCCACCAATTCGGTGCACCCAATGCATTGAATGGTAGAGCCACAGCCACCAGTCAGACAACCCCTAAGGAGACTAGGCAGCCAGACCAGTTTGGGCTCCGTAAACCACACCCCTTGTGTTGCCAGAGGGCGTTTTTGACAGATTCTGGGGAACCTTACTGTCTTAGAACCTACACCCGAAGTTGTAGTCTGACGACTCAGAGAAAACCCGACCTCCAACCACTGCACCGCTTGTGTTGCCAGTTGAGGTAACAGTACGGCTGTGCATCGGCCCAGCTGCCGCTGGCAGAACAAGCTTAGTTAGGGACCAGAATCGCCTGCTGCCCTCTTGTGAGGCAGGACTTACCACTCCTCCACACCTTTTACCAAAAGAGGTGGAAAGGATCTGCAGGAGAGGAAGGCCACTGCAACCTACAAATCTACATGGGGCTGCACCCCATTTATTATTGCATTTTGACAAGATAACACCCGGGGACAGAGCAAGTTGGAGCCTGCAATTTGGTGGGGCTTCATCCCACTCTCTCTTTGCAGCCCCCAAGAAGACGCCGAGGACCCCACACCCAGTTGTTGCTGCGTTCCGACGTGGAGGAGACATCCCACTGGGCCTAGTTTGCCCGTGGTTCTGTGGAGGTCGCAGCACCAGCCCAACCTGGAACTACGCCACCAGTTCCCGCCGCAACGGTACCTGGGGGAGCCTCCAGAAGCCACAACCAGCCTGCTCGACCAGCACCGCCACTGAGTCGCTCAAGTCTCAGCACAGGTGACCTCTAGCTACACCACCCGGCACGTAGCCAAGCCACGAAACGACTTTGTACCTAGATGACATGCGACTCGACCCACACTGTACACCGGTCAGGCACCTACCGGCAAATAATACTGAACTAGCCAGTTTAACCCCTTGTGTAAAGGACCTGCACAAAAGAGACTAAGCTCTTCCCTGACTTAGCTACAGACTGTCCAGTGAGCGTCAAATTTCAGTATTTGAAAAATATGGTAAAATATTTTCTAGTTTATGCAAATCAACCTGTAAAAGTGGTATAGTACCTGTCTGCAACTGGATAGAGTTAATTTGTGCACACTGACCGGCATATCTACAACTACTTTGAAAGTGAACTAAGAAAAGTTACTCGATTTCTTGTTACCATTGTAATGGAAACCAGAACTCTAAATAAATCAGTGTACAAATGTGTGTAATGACGTTAGTGTGTGGGCACATGTCAGCATGTACAAGAGAACCATAGCATGTTGACATCGTCGGGTGAGACACGAGACGAACGATGACACAATTACTTACTGATTATATGGGCGCCAGCTGTGCTTCCCAATCACCGCACTGTTGAGAATCAGGGTTCTCAAGGATGTTGTGGGTTCTGTGTACCTGTCTAACCCGAGCATACTTACAAACACATTGGCAATACTAATCTTTTACTAAACATTTTAACACTTTGAAAAGAAATACATGTGGCTAGGACACTGTCACTATAAATGAAAGAATATGGTTCACTGTGATACCCGTTTTATTTATACCATTCGTACAAATCAACGTGCCATTAAATTAATGATACACTCGGTCGTATCTAGCTAACTCCGCTTGGCTGCTCCCCAGCCCGCAATTACTCTATTGCACACCTAGATGGATGATCTCACCGCGGTGTATGAAAATTCAATCTTCACAAGGGAAGAAAGTCGATAGCCGCTAGGGTGGACTGACGATTTTCCCCGAGGATAGGACACGGACACACTTAATAGTACATTAACACGTGTGATTACTTGGCATCACTAACGCAAACTTGTCTTGGCTCACCTGCCAGTACGTGGGTAGTGTGGTGACGGCCCATACACAAAGCCGGCTAGAATGGAAGTAATGTCACCGTACATAAATTACAAAATTATATAAATTTAACAAAGGCCCTTAAAAGATGTGGGGCACAAGACGAGAAGTCACAATAAAAACTCACGTGCATGAAAACAAGTTTAGATGGCGTGGATGCCGCTGGATAAAGTTCGTTGCGGACCACGTGGTGCAGGTGAAATTGATATATTTCTTAGTGGAAACAGCAAATTAATGCCAACAAATATTATTCTATTAGAGAATATTATTCACTTTACGATTGAAGTGATTACAGGCGTGTAGCATGCCTGATGGCAGAAAACGCAAACATTAAAGTGACTGCGTGGTCAAACACAAAAGCATCCATTTACATGAAAATTACACGGAACCCTGACAAAATTTAACACAGAACCCTTAGTAAAATATTGCACACATGATATTACATAAATAAGATCTCAAAATGCAATGATGGCATAGACATAGAATTGGTGTTTGTTAGCCACGTGGTTGTACGTGATGTAAAATATTCAAACATTAAAATTACCCTCGAATACATACATAGAATTAAAGCCCTTAAAATTGCATGCAGCAATAATACAGAAATTACAATGAAATGCCTTTAGCAGAAGCGGATGTCGCTTGATTCAAGTTTTGCAGGTCGCACGACTTCGACATATTTTTCTTCCTTCTCCTCAATTAATTTGAAAATGCCACAAGGGCGAAATAAATTAGCTATGCAGAAGCATAATTCTGGGGAAATATATGGCAAAACATACGCAAGCAAAGGTTAACCGGTATACTAAAAGTGCTATTGAAATCTACATCAGTGAACAAAAAGTTGTAGTGCGTACGTGACAGTGTCTTACCTCGCCAGCTATCGTAGACAGACTGTCCAGAGGCAAGCGTCACACGGACCTACCATGGCTGCCTACGGGGTTCACATAAGCGGAAGTGCTATGCACGCCGAGTAAAATATTTTATTATTAAAAATAAAAAAGACACAAATAATTTAAATATTGTTTTACATTTTATAATTTTCCTGTGAATTTTCTGTATTATCTCAGTGTCTCTTTACCGAGGCATTCATGCCGGAATATTAGTGTTTTTAATCTCCGTGCAGCGTGCACTTTGAATTTCATAATCAAACATTTTGGAGGAAAAAAAAAAAAAAAAAAAAAAAAAAAAAAAAAAAAAAAAACCCACACACACACACACACACACTTTAAAACACGGTAAGACATATCAAACCCTGAAAATAAAAATACAAGAGACATTTTACGCTGCAAAATAATATTCTTTATGTGAAAGTTAAAAAATATTGGCCTCTTTGCGCACGTGCATGTACACGCGACACATGCATGGTGAGCGCCATTATGGGCTCTAGTGCTGCTGGCTGTTAGCCGGCATCAAGTCAATGTGAAGTGAAGTATTAGTTGCACGGTGGAGGACACACATTGTGCTAGAGGGAGAAACTACTTCAGTTTCCAAAAATGCTCCGCTAACAACAAACAACTACAGCAAACAAAATATTAGCATTGGAAACCCAAGCCCCTCTTCCTGCCACATGTATGGATTCCCCTCTCATTTCCCAGAGACATCAGAGGCTGTGTAACTGACAAATCACCTTTGTCTTTGTGTGAGAAATTCAGTGGACTTTATCTCTGTTAAAAACAGTTCTAAGAATAAAGCATTGAAAATGAAAACCAGACAAATTCCACACAATAGACAACAAAGAACCCAGGGGCCTGATTCCGGGCAAACTTCGTTGATCAAAGATCTTGCGTTGCTCATCTCATGTGAAGCTCATAGATCTTTAATGATGTCATGCTTCCTTCAGTTGAATTTATCCTATATTCACGACAAACAGGCAAGATGGTGGACACATGAGTAAAATACGCCAAGCACAGTATATATTCTTTTAAATGAAAATGTTGGGGTCTGTAAAATGTATTTCTATGCTAAAAGACAATGTACATTAATTTTCCACTAGGGCCTGTAACTATTGTTCAGCGAAATAAAATGGCACTCAGAGACAAATATTAACTCGCTATTCCAAAATGCTGTCACACAATAAATTTTTTAGGTCTTTTAAATGGTTATTAGTTCATTATGTAACTTACACAACTGTTAACAGTTAGTTAGGTCTAGAATCCATTTGTCTAATTAATATTGCTCAATTATTCAGACAGTTAAAACAACTGGATGCCATTAAAATATAATTTCCCCTTCAATATCATTTATCACTAACTGAAATAAACATGCCCATTAACAAGAAACACAAGTGCGTGGAATAGTTTGGATGCATAAAAACAGCGTTACTTAACTTCGGGCCGCATGGCTTGAACTGTTTTCACATATAATAATTCCCATATTCCAAAACAAAAGCATTAATAGTGAAACAAAACATTGACATGTGACACATGTTGCGCATTGGGAATGCACACTCTGCTCTCCGACTTTGTCCCCATCTTTGAGCACGTCGCTCATACAGGAGCAAGTCATCAGTCCTCAACATTACAATGGGACAATGTGCCTACAGTGTATTTTGGCGCATGTCAAGAGGGACTACAGACACGTGACCTGAAATTGTACTGTTTGCCAAGAAACTCCCAGAAGTCATT
Source organism: Dryococelus australis (assembly GCA_029891345.1). NCBI lineage: Eukaryota > Metazoa > Arthropoda > Insecta > Phasmatodea > Phasmatidae > Dryococelus > Dryococelus australis. The sequence goes on along the minus strand of CM057007.1, from coordinate 9,355,227 downwards.
GCGTCATCGCCCTACCCCCCAAATGTGGGATTTTACTGTTGGCTGAGACATCGGAACCCTCAAGAAAGGTCAAACTAGTGCCTAGGCTTGCCACTGGAGGGCAGCACCCAATCTAATCCAGCGGTTCCAGCCTCTCATCAAGGTGATAAGGAATGAAAGGCATCCCTTCAGAGCAAGAATATTTAACCCCTGTAGAGAGAGCCTAGCCACCCCATCACCCTTCCGAGGGCCTACAAGTTTGGAAATTTAGTATAAAAGTGCCAGCACAACCCTGGCTCTAGACAGTCGCTGCACTTTCCACTTTGCAAAGGCTGGACGTATCAGTAGGGGTAAGTGGTCAACAACCTTCTCTCCCAGCTTGCGGAGGCCAGAGAACTTCATAACGGCGCTGACGCGAACACGTTTCAGAAGACGGCACCACAAGAGACTCTCCACTTCGCAGCAACTGCCAACAACCATCCTGCAGATTCTGCCATTGCCAGTCAACAACATCCAGAGGCTCCCGAAGACGTTGCCTGCTTCTACCACCCACCTCCTGGTAACCCACCAGCTCTCCCTTAGTGGCAGGTCGAGCTAACATCCCTTCTGAACCTCTTGTAACCCACCAGGCAGTGCGGTGACTTCAATTACCCTTCAGGTAATTTAAATCTGATTAGGTTCCTTAAAAACACATCCCTGATAGACTAGGTGCTCTCAAATGCGCTAGTTATTCATTAACGTCAGATCTCACTAATTAACACACCTCTCTCTTACACAGGTCACCTTCACCTGTTTTAATCATAAGTAGGTTCCGTAAACTCATTGAGGAGTTAGCGTGGCATCAACGCGTTTTACTTATTACATATAGTAAAATACGTATATTTACCATATTCTTACGAGCATCATTTTAACCTAAATTGTATAACCCTTTTTCTCAACATTTAAACTTCTTTTAATTCAGAAATGTGAGGAAATTAATCTGCTTTGAGGAAAACCTGGTAGCTGCATGTAAGCACTAAGTCAGGCCTGCCGTTTTAACGGATTTGATCTGTTTTTACTGATTTTTAACACCCTGGAAAAGTCCAAACCCAAACTTTAGATTTTTCTTTTACAGCACTTTGCTCAAAGTGGCGACACTAGCGCCCACAGCGATGTGTGTCAGTTTCACTGATGCATTAGTTTGAAAGATTCTTATAATGGAGGTGAATAATTAAGCAAAATATTTTGGACATACGTTATTGTTTCAATAGTGTATCTCCAAAATATTTTGCTTAATTATTCACTGGTGCAGGTATACAGTTATGTACATATTTCTGTTCCTGGCTGTATGATCATATGCAAAGGTCAAGGCCATTATTGAAAAGAACCTTTGGCAGTTGCTGCGAATTGCCGTTTTTATGCATACAATGCAAATTTGGTGACTGTGTTTTGTGTTTGGCATTGATATCACAATGGTGAGGAAACAAAAATTATTGCCAATACAGTCGCTGTATAAACGAAAGTATAAGTGTGAGTGGAGAAAATATTTAACATGGTTGGTACATTCCAAACCAAAACAACTACATTAAATATGTAAACGTCGTTCATATCCATATTTTTTCTGTCATTTGCAATTTTTTTTATTCGAATTTTACAGGATTTGAACAAATATTCCAGGATTTTACAGGATTTTTATATACAGGAACCAGGATTTCAGCTTCAGGTAGCACACTAACATATTAAAAGGCAAACTGAGATCTGCCAACAGGTAAACCTTCGGCTGCACCCAAAGCACTAGCGACACTAACTCTCGTAGAGAACCAACCAGACCGGGTCTTCAGTTCTTCTCCCAGCTTCTTGCAAAGGCTGGAGGGGGACTAGAAGCACTCAGGTCTGATTGACCTCTTGTGGGTTAATAACCCAGGATTCAGTACTTTGCGCCACCCTCCGTTTATTCCCAGCTTGCAAAAACTGGACGTTGGGATCACAGGGTGCAACCACTGTGTCCTGGAAGTACACGTTAGCGCAGTTGAAATGCCAGTTTCTCCTCTGCAGTTTGCACTAGAGTTTAAATGTCTTACACCCAGCAGGGTAGTCGCAGTAAAAGTCATAGAAGAGCCCTGCGGGCAGCTATAAGAGAATTAATTACTTTAATACTTGTGGAAGCCACCGTAGATAATAGTGACACCTCCCAACACGTTGAATCAACAATACCTTCATTTGAACAGCCAATAAAGCTACCTATTTAAGAACATCCGGCCATTGAGGCCATCCGTCAGAAAGAGAAAGATCTCCTGGGTCTGGATTGGCCCTGGCATACGACAGAATTACCAGATCTCCGCAGCCCCTGACATGAGCATCGCCACTCCACGTACCACAGCAGCAACACGGCAGAAGGAAATACCATTCCTGCTTCACATCGAACAACAGGTACCTAAAAGACATAGGGTAGTAAGTGTAGCCCCAGATTTTGGACCCTCTCGTCAACCTACTAAGCCAACTCTACATAAAGGTCGGGCATCTCAAGAACCTAAGGTCCCAACCTAGTTCCCCTAATGCTCCCCGTGAGGCTGGCTTCACGATACTCGACGTCCCTAAAAGTGAACCGAACCAAAGTTTCCTACCAGGAAACATATCAGGTAAAGTTTACTTTTGGGTTTAAATCCCCTTCATCTTTGGTCGCCACTAAAATAAATCCAAAGTGTAAGTATCTCCAACATGGGGAACTCCCGACCCAGCCTGGCATTCTCGTATTTTGCACCTTGGTGTTGTTCCACCTGGAACATACTGTATTGTGCACCAAAGGAAAAGGGTGAAGTGTCAACGTAATTCAAATACAACACATATATACACAATAATATTTATGTAAAATAGTTTTGTACAGTCAATATGTTAAATAAAATATTACTATCACATTACTTTGAAAGTAGTGAGTTTAATTCTAATATTTGTAGTTTTATGAAAGAGAATAGTATTTTGTGAATGTAAATAAGGATATAAACTTTTTCAAAATATTATTCGCATTTGTTTACAATATGTTTATATTTATAACGACTGTTCTCATTACGCAAAACGTTAAACACAACAGTCTAATGTAAAAAGTGACTATGTATTTAGCTATATGATCATTGGTTGCAAAATCAATTACATAGTAAAATATTATACTTTTCTACACTGCCTACGCTTTTACTACCTAACTTCAGTAATAACTTAGAAAAAGTCTTGCATATTTAAAAAATAAAACACAATAATAAACAAACTGCAAAATATAAAACAAAAAAGAAATGATACATCTTTGTTCTTTTTTGCCGCTGTGCCACAGTAAATAAATAAATAAAACGTTAAGACACTTGTGGCCTCTCTTATTTCTTTTTTATTTTCGTAGACATGCGACAGTTCATGTGCTTTTTGTAACTGAAAGAGACGATTTGTGGGAGTCGCCCACCACCTGTTACCAACATAGTAGTTTTTCATGAAGGTGAACGTAAGCTATATATGATGCAATAAGCAAAACAGACAATTGACAGCAGTAATCATACTGATGATGTCATCAATAAGGGAAGAGAAGCGGTGTACGGTGCTCCATCATCACACTCGCTAGAATATCGATGGCCAATGAACTACATCGTTACTCTTTGATCGAACATTGCAATGAGAGGTGCTCGGAATCAGGCCCCAGCAGTCAATAGAACATGAATTAATTAGTGACAGACAATAAACCTGATAAGAAAATTGGGGAACAACAACCACAATGTACACAATTACGGAAAATATTATTTCTTGGGAGGGGAAAAAAAAAAAAAAAAAAAAAAACCCTACACTAATGAATCAAACAAAAAACAATATCAGAGGATAAGATGAGACAATGTAAATGAAAACTCAAAGGCACTCTAATAAAAGACTACACAGCCACAATGAACATAAATCTGGAAAAGTTAAATCATACAATACCACTGCCATTAAGGTGGATTCCCACCCGCCAACTTGGATTTATCGATTTTTCGCCAAAGCTTATATTTCAGATAGTGTACTGAAATTTCCCGCATGACGTATCCTAAAGAACAGCTTCCCAAACTTTATCAAACAGCCACAGCTTCTCTACATTTATTAATTTTTAGCTGGTAACTGTTGAGGCAAAATGCGAGATTATTTCTTGCGAACGATTACAAAGGCGACGATATCAACAGTAATCAAGAAATACTGACCTCAGAAACTGCACTAGGTAATGCTCTGTGCTATGTCGTTCTAAAAATATAATACAATGCCGTATTTTCAGAGTATGGCAAAAATTCCATAATTCCAAGATGGTGGGTGGGAATCTGCCTTAAACTTGATTGATTATGTCACCTTTGGAGCAAAGGGTTCTGGGTAATCCATACAAGTGTAGCTTATCTTATATGTCAGCTGCTAGCTCCACCCCCCACCAGATGTCTCTGCGCTACATGTCTGGGGGCAGAAACAGAAGAAGCACTACCGTAGGCGGGGCTAGCACTCACATCGTTGACTGCGACGGCTCCCTGCAGCACAGTACCAGTGAGGATGGTTCCCTTGCCGCGCATGGGGAAGCAGTGGTCGACTGCCAGCAGGAACGGCAGGGAGCTGTCCCTCTGCGGCACAAAGGTGCACCCCTTCAGGGTGTCCACCAGCTGCTCCAGGCCTGCCAACACAACATCCTCACTATCAGGGGGTGGGGTGTTCACACCATAGGGAACAACAGGTTACTTATTTTTTCAGGCCCTCTCCACGCACAGCCGTAATAGAGTAAAATATTTTGAAATCTTATTAAAGCAATTACAAATTGTTTCCTAGTTGTTACACTGCAGGAGCTTAAGCATTTTATACATTAAAAAAAAATTATGCATTCTCACAGATTTAAACAAAAAAAATTTTTGCCTCTTAATTTTTATTATGTTGGCTGGCCATATTGTTGTTGTTGACGATAGCGTAATGCCAGGATAAGTTTGAATTCCTGAAATGCATTGCAATTCTTGGCAGAACAACGTTATCTTCTGATCCCACCCATAATTCATTTTATTCCACTGTTGAAGGTGGTTTACAAGTGTTCAAATTTCCTAAAGATATCGAACGATACGTGTGATTATAATAATATTTGTACTGCAGTTTTAAGAAGTTCAAGGTATATCCGTCAGGAGCACTGTAAGTACTCAGTAGCACCAACTTCATAGTTCGAAGCGATGCAGTAGTTGTGCCGTCTAAGTTGGTATGCGTGGAAAGGGCCAAAAAAATTGGCGACCACCCAATAACATTGCTGTTGCCACTCTGGTATACACCTTATTTACTCTATGCTCACTATCACAGGCAATCCTGTAATTACAAAGGATATAAACTGTCTCACTCTGACCAGTACTGTAATTTGTGCGAGATGTGTATGTCGCAGACAATCCAGTTTCATTCATTCAGAGTAAGTACACAGCCTGCCACTCCACAACGTTAAGACAAAATATAGTCAAATTGCCAATAGCTGTGGTAAGCACATTAATTAGTTTGTGTTAATGACAAAAATAACTTCTTTCAATATATCTGTTTCAAAAAAATACTGTCTAACCAACTAATCTTCCAGTTCAACATTTCCAGTTCTATATAGAAGGGATCTTACCTTTTTTTTTTAATAAAAAAAATAGGCAAATTTGCAATGTTTAACAATGAGGTTTGTATTATTAATTTTTGCAACAATAATAAAAAAGGTCAAAAAAATTAAATTATTGATGTGATCCAGCATACTGGAAAATGAGACATTTTTATCACTTTTTGCCATTGCATTTGTCATTACAATATAATACAGATCAACAAATATTTTTCATTAAGCATACAAATTACTGTTAAACTTCCTACGTCCATCATATCAAAAAATTGAAGAAAATGTTGAATAATGATGTATTTATTAATGAGATTTTAACAGCAGCAAAAACAGTGAGACCTCTTATGTATTGAACCCAGATGGACTGATAGTCTGCATCCATGGAACATATTCTGTGGTCCCATTTTTTATTTATCTGGGGGGCCAGGGTAGCTGAGCGATTAGCCTGCTCGCCTCCCACCAAGGCAATCTGGGTTCAATCCATGGCTGGGTCACTCCGGATTTTTGCATGTGAGAATCGTGCCAGACGATGCAGTTGATTGGCTGGTTTTCTAGGGGATCTTCCATCTCTCTCGCCCCTTCATTCCGACGCTACTCCATACTCACCTCAATCACCCTCATCGGCTGAAGACCTCGATGTCAAGAGCCGCACAAATATCTCCACTCCACTTTATTCATCTGCGTTTCAAGACTACGTTCGTTGAAGGTTCACATGTATTGAAATTTCTTGCCAGTTCTCCGAGAAACAACTGATAGAGAATCCACTGTAATATTTATTGAAACTAAGCCACAAATACACATTAAAACTGTATAAAAATCTAATGTAAATATGAACAGGTGAATGCGAGCAAGTAACAGTTTGGCATTAACGTAATGTGCATGAAAGCTATGTACTGTGATTACAATGGGGTTGAGAATGGAGTGGCTATAGACTTGTAGCTTATAGTACATGAGTAACTGATAGCAGGTGTGCGACATATACGACAATTACGTCAAATTAGACAAATTTGTCAATATGTCATCACAATGTTATTTCATAAATAATACAAGTTTCCCTTATTTGACAGGCAAAAAAAAGTGTAAATTGTCAGCTTTAAAATAACTGTTTCATAAACGTGACAATTACATGTCAAACCGTAAGCTTCATTTATTACACCCTAGATAGCTCTCAAGTGCACTTACGATAATTAATTGCAGCCTTATATGTGATTCATGAACAATCGATTCCTACCACAAATAATTAAGTGGTAAATTTTAATTCCTCTCACATAACCTTGTTCACTCTAGCAGCAGAATGTTGAGTAATGTGGATAAGATTACTATATTAAACTTGATCCGAGAGGAAATTGATGGGCTATTTGGCAAGCAATGTTAATTCACACAATATTGAAACACAAATGCACTTCCATGTTATATAAACATTACAAATTACTGGTTACATAGGAAAACTCGGCTGTCACTTCTGCAGTGACAATTCTACAAATTTGTAGATAATGTCACCGAGCGATTATACTGATCTGTTTCATAAAACAGTCTGCGGTGTAATATTTGACAAATTTGACGGATTTTTACCTGTCAGCTCTAAAATTTTGTGAAACAACTATATGTTAAATAGTCATACAATTCTACAAATTTGTAAACTTGTCAACTATTACTGTCTGACAATTCCCTGTCATCTGTCGAATTGTAACTTTTATGAAATAGGCCCCCGTATGGATCCTCGTGACAGGGGCACGACTTCGAGCACATGCAACCAGAGAGGACCTCAGTGGATACCCAGGATACACTTCCACACCAGCACCATGCACCATGCACATCTGAGACAGTGATACATATACACTGCTCCATCATTTCTCACATCTCATACTGGAGCGGTTTGGGCTGTTCTTATGAACGAGCTCTTGAGAGCCAATGAGGGTGAAACAAGGTGGCTATGGAGCAGCACCACAATGTAAGGGTGGGAAAATGGGACATCCCTGAGAAAACCTGCCAACCAGTAGCATCATACAGCACAACTCCGACATGCGAAAATCCCAGGAGCGACTCCCACTGGAAATTGAACCTGGTTCACTGAAATCAGGGGCGAGCACTTTAGCTGCTAACAGCAGCAGTGCCATCTCGTCAAAGGATCAGGTTACGATGTCGAGGTCTAACTCACCAATGGGAGTGTCTGTTTGTGAGGCGTCAGGCCCGCCTGGCTTGGCTGCCACGCTCACCACCGGGGCATCTTTGAACACAGTGTTGGCCAGCGTCAGCTTCATCTTCTTGCTCATCTGCAACTGGAGTTCTCTATTTAGTCATCCAGCACTTTCTCCATCAACCTTTCAAGACATTCCCTTCCCAAACAACATAACAGCTGAATACAAACATTACCCATAATATATCTACCTAGATCAATACTATACGATTATATTATTAAAATTATTATTGTTAATCCAGATATTAGGATTTGCAGATTGCCTGGGCATAGCCTTCCTTCTCTTCGTTTACTGTTGCTGGTATCTACGTAACGGTGTACGTGTCTGCAAGAACAAACTCACCATCACCTTTACTGGTTTTTTTCTGGGGAGGGAGGGGGCAACATCCACAACCACAATAAGGTACGCAACTTGGATTAACAATGCTTCTTCAGCCAGCTATAAGGACCTTCAAGGAGTCTAAAGTAAAGTCCGCAAATGTCCCTCACTTTTAACTCGTGCTCAGAGTCATGGCACCTGGGCAAATACTACTCCAGTGACTACCATGTATCTGAACAGCAACATAGTGACACAAAACCCAACTCTTGGGATATGTCCTCACTTCACATCTCTTGAGCTACTCCGGCACATCCTGTTTTCATTTGCTGCATTAAAAAATGAATTTTGCCATAAATACAGTGACTGGAATGTACACACTGACCAAGCAGCACTGTGTAATTGTCACAAATATCGAGATATTATAACTGTACCAATCATTCTAACATTTATAACAAAAAAAGAAACCAATCTCAAAGGACTACTACTTTAATAATAATTTGAGACCATGTACAACTACTTGATAATTACGTATATTAGTATTTTAGATTTTAGTAGTGTTCTATTCAGACGCTATTGATAGTCACTTGTTCTAAGATGGTGGAGATTAGATGATATAGTATTTTAGCAAGTTTCGTTACATCATTTTAGTTGACTAATGATGGTCACGCAAACTTTTAGTAAATTAAAAGAGTCAATTTGAACACTGCCTTAGTAAGACTCAAGAAATTACACAACGTTTCGAATCTGCAACTAACTTTAGAGGGAATTCCAGTTATGGTCAATGGTAAAAATTACGTAATTATTTGCAGGGAGTTTTCCAAATGTTTATTTTAAAAAAATGCCCCGTCAGGACTGAGCATACTGTGTGCAGGCCTTACACAGGGCAGATGTACTCTAGCAATAAACGACCTTCTGTATGATGGCGTCCCTCTTGTCTGGAGGCAGCAGGTCGATCTTGTTGAGGACGACGATCATTTTTCCGCACGTCACCTCTCCAATGATGAGGCATTCTGCTGTCTGTGTCTGCACACCCTTAACCACGTCAACAACCAGCAGCATCAGGTCTATGATCTGAGATCCTGCACAGTTATTACCTGTGAGCTCAGTGCACACAAAACAAGGCTGTAGAAAGCATGTTTTTCTAGCAAGGATGGATCATTTCAAATCTTCTCTAATTTTATGTCCACACCCACTAATGCCCGGTTGCACCAACATCTTCCCAGATCTGAGATAAAATGATCCTAGTTCCAAACTAAGATCCAGTTTGATCTTAGTTCCAATGTAGAAGTGTTGCACCAACGAAATTTCAAGATTCGTCGATATTGGTTCCAAAGTGAGAGATCGAGATTTAGTACGAGACAAATTTTCCTACTGGTTCATAATATATGGCGCCGTAGAAGTAGGCATATTTATCACTATAGATAGAACTAGATGTGCAATGTTTTATCTGTTTTAAGTGAATTATTGTTGTACAAATTTTACTGAATAATATTAAAGTGCATATAATGTTGTTTTAATTTCTAAGAAAACAATTGACCGTAGTTCTATATATCTGTTGGTGTATTTTCAAACTACATTTGTCAACGATGGCTGCTGATCTCGGTTCGAGTTTTGGAACAGCCAATTTCAGCAGTTCAAAATGAACTTCATCTCGATCTCCAGTTCAGTTCTGAACTCGAATGGCGCAACAGTTTTCTGTGTCAATCTTAGATGCAATCTCGGATCGAGTTTCGAACCACGATGGTGCAACCGGGCATTAGAGTGTGAAGAGAGCCTTGGTGGCTAGCTTTCATTTAGAATTCATAACATTTTTTAAGGATTATTTTATTTTATTAATTCCCAGATATTATGGATTGTAGATTGCTGGTACTTTTATTAGAGGCGTACATTTATTGTCAGTCTTCGAAAGTAATTAATTAATTGCCATTAATCATACATGGAGTGGAGAGATTTAGGTTGCTCATAACACAGAGGTCTTGAGAGCTGAAGAAGATGAAGTGCGGTGAGTATGTAGCAGTGCTAGAATGAAAAGTCAGGGGAAAATGGAGTTCCCCGAGAAAACACGCAGACCAGCAGTATCACCCAGCGCTATTCTCATAAGTGAAAGTCCAGGAGCGATTCTGCTGGGAATCAAACCCAGTTTGCCTAGGTGTGAGGAGAGTAATCTTAACAATAACATTACTACGGCCCCAATCATACATGATTACCTGTAACTCTTACTATTGTGGAGTTACATTACATAAATTAGGTTTAAAAATGTTAGGGTCCGAATCACGGCCGTAGAAGACAGGTCTGGACACTAGCTTGAAAAGTTGACACCCTTATTGACCCATTTAGTTCATAAACCCAGCCGCAGATTGCTGCTCTACCGAAGTAATGCTGTTTATATGGCTAGCATTGGGAGGGGAATTGCAATCTTTCTTAAAATGGCATTCATATCTCTATGGTGTTATCCCTATAACAGCAATGCTAACAACACTAGTTTGCTTGCAGCGATCTGCAGCTACTGCATGAACTGAATCTTTCAACAAAGGGGGCCCCTCACTAACATTGAGAGGCCAAGAAGAGCGCATCAGAGACAAACCGGGTGAAGGTTATGACATTATCACATTTTGTAAACTCAATACAGGCTTTGGCAGTGTGGCAGAAGATGTAAGTAGCTTACGTAAAGACTTTTGCAAGTTAGTTCAGGTTGTTTTTGTTGGGGGAAAAGGCAACAGCACTGATAGGGACAAAAACTATTCAGTTGGAGCAGACATGAGCAACATTGCCAGAGCCACTAGTCACACCAACGTGTTGGTCTGCGAGGCGCTGCAACGGCATGACTAGCCTTTCTTACAAAGGAAGGTGCAGACAGCTAACATTGTACTGCAGCGCAGTGCAAGGTCTGGCAGACTGAGCCATGTTGGTGTGATTGGACTACAGGAAATAACCAGGGCTGACCACGCGAGACATGGTCTGCATCTGAGTCGTGCTGGCAAGGGGAAACTCGCTGACATGGCCAGTAGGATTCTTACAGACCGTGGTTCTAGTCAAAATATCCAGGTAATCTTTGGAAACCATGGAAAATTTTTAGGCTACAGAAACCCATGCCCATAAGGCCTACTTCATGTAACAAAGAAGTTTCACTTTCACACTCAATACCAGAAATATTCAATAATTGTGCAAATATTAAAAAATCTATGATAATTAATGAAAATAATTTGTATTTATTCCATGAGGATATTAGAGGTTTCATAAGCTAAATTGATGAGCTTTCTTTGTGCTTGGACAAATTATCCGCAGAATGCAATTTGGATGTACAAATATTATGTATAACAGAAACACATTTAACTGAATCCTCTGCTAAGCAAATTAAAATTCCTGGTTATTCCCTCTGTTCGACTTATTGTAGAGATTGCAGGACTAAGGGTGGTACCTACATTTTCATCAAAAATTATTTAATGTTTAAAAATGACACACATTTGTTATGCGAAGACCAAATGTTTGAGTGCAGTTATGTGGAAGTAATAACTAGCAAATTAAAAAAAGTGGGGGTCCTCACTATACATAGAGCCCCTTCTGCCAACTTTAGTAACTTCTTAAAATTTCTTGAAGCAAATCTTGAAGCCATTTACGGAGCCAATCTAGAAATTATTCTCGGTGGAGACTTACATTGATTATTTAAAAGAAAGCAACCAAAGAACTGAACTCGATAGTCTACCGAGTACCTTCAACCTTAAATTCATAGTAAACTTTGCTAATAGAATAGAAGGAACTAGTCAGGCAGCAATTGATAACAATTTCATGGATAGTAATGTAGCTTGAGGGTGCCACTGTCTCCCAATAATAAATGGCTTATCAGATCATGATGCACACATATTAGTTATACCCTCCATAAAAATGCACTCCAAAAACATTTCTTATAAGAAAATGCAGAATTTTTCGCTGGAAAATGTCTTACAATTGAAAAGTGAGCTCAACATTGTATACTTGTACCGAAGCAAATGAAAAATTTAACTCTTTTCTAAACCAAATTCTCCATTGTTTAGAAAAATGTTTCCCATCCCGAATGACCCACAGTAATACAAATCCAAAGAAAAATTAATAGCTCACCAAAGGAATAAAAATTTCCTACTAAAACAAAAGAAAACTATACAAGGCCGCCAGAACCAGCAGCAAACCTGACACAATGAATCACTACAGGAAATACTGCAAAATTTTGAGTAAGGTCATAAAATCTGCAAAAAAGGATTTTTTTCTGTAACCTCATTACGAATTCTCAAAACAAAATAAAAACTACATTCAATATTGTAAAATCACAACAGGAAGAACAACAGAGTAATGTCCTGTTGTAAACCTAAAAGTAAATGACTACATAACCTCAGACTCTAAATTAGTCACAGATAAATTTAATTCATACTACTTAAAATGTTGTAGAATACATTATTTGTGGGGGGGGGGGGGATGTTACGCCCCTGTACTGTACGGAGGAAGGCTGCACTTTACCTCCGATGATGGTGCGTATGAGCGAGGCATGGCCGGGACAGTCGACGAAGGTGTACTGCACGCGCGTCTTGCCGCAGCAGGGGGCGAGGTGCCCGGAGTGTCGACGGTGAGCGAGCTGAAGCCAAGGTCGAGAGTGATGCCACGCTCCTGGGACTGCGGGTGCTTGTCGAAGGCGGCGGTGCTGGCCGTCGTGCTGAGAGCCCTCGCCAGCGCCGTCTTGCCGCTGTCCACGTGCCCCAGCAGACCCACGTTGAAGTTTAGCACCTCGTGCTCCGCCCCCGCCCGTCGCTCGTCCATCTCACAGCCCCATTGTCTTAAGAATTACCAACAAATCTAAAAAATTAGGAACGTCAAAAATCTAAAACCCACGAAGCTCAATACACACCAGGCCTAGAGAGACAATAGCACGCAACAGTAACGTTCGAACAACAAATGACATAACCTCAACTCACCGTCGAAAAACACACGAGTGATGTAACTTCCGTGATGGTACAGCGTATGTGGAATTAATAGTCAACTATCACAGATTGCATGAGAGTACACTTCCTATTCGTACTGAAACGCCGGAGTTTAATAGTTGTTACATAGATGTTTTTCATGGGTAAGTACTTTTGTTTTCATGTCGTCAAAAACAAAACTTCATGAACGTGATTTAATTTTGCATAGTTTAATTTATATTGTCGATGAAGCTATCATTGAAAACAAAATTGCTTTCAAACACTCATAACTGTAATTATTTTCATAAAGACAGTACATTAAATTATAAACGGAATATTTTTATAAAGGAAAATTTTTTCCAGGAACGCTTGAAATTGTTGGCTTTCCTGGTTTACAGCATATTTAAATTGGAAAGGTTGGTACGTTTGATTGTCATGTAAAGCTGTTGTGGTTTCTGTCGGTCGGTTGAATAGTGACGGTGTTATTATTTTTGTATCGACAGGTCGAATTAAAAATGTATGTGTAGTACTGTTTGTCTGTGCTTTATGAAACTTGATATTCCATTACGTTATCTGTACGTAAGCTGTGTGTTATTCAGTTGGCACGGACTCGTTAAGGCGTTGCTGGTGTAACTATCTGTTCAACTCCGTTTGACGTTTTGCTGTTTGTGGAAGTTGTGTTTTTGTCCTCATTGGCAGTTTCTGTTACTGGATAGTTGGATGTGTGCCCTCTTTCTGGAAGAACAGCGGGGTGAGTAACACATCATTTATTAGCTCTAAGTTTCAGCTCCTTGCACTTCGCTGGACGAACTGCGTCACATTGTAAATGCGTAAAACCAGCAAATAGATGCTGAGTATTTCGATTGATTGAGATGATCACTTATATTTCAGTTAGTCTTCATTCTGTTTGACACCCAGTTGAAATGGCAGGGGTATGTCACGTACGATATGGTTACAAAATGTTTCCTGCGATTTCAGTTAGTGTAAATAATAGGGCGGGAAAAGTCTAATAGGAAATAAAAAATATACGCACCAAACCCTGACGAATGAATTTATAGAACTGAAAATAGATAGCTTTGGCGATACTAATAGTACCTAACGGTAAATTGGCTCCAAATACGGCAATTGAAATTCGCAAGTTTGTGGAAGCCAGCATTGAAAAACAGTGTTCTCAATCGCGACTTGTGCCAACTTTGTGAGAATCTGTTTTGTAACTATGTTAACCATATCTCTCGCCGCAACATCGTATAAGTTTTATTGCGTCAGAAATGTCTGGACAGAAATACCTACATCACTCTGGTAGTAAGTACAGTATAGTTTTTAGGTGATCCATAAACATACATGTTCCTAAGTGGCAGCCTGGTTCGTGCTCTTTGTAATTCTGTACCTAGCAGCAAACTCTCTGACGTTTATACACGGCAATAGCCGGCGGCATTCCTTTACATTACATGCAGTCTAGACTAGCACCAGCACGGGTGGTAGCGTGTACGTGACAGAGCGGGTAGCTTTACAGATGCCGAATGGAATGGCCGCTCGTTTGACGCAGTACTCACGAGTATGATATATACAGTAATTTGTCTTCTGCCTGTTAACACGGCCTTGTGAATTGTCTTCAGAAATGTCAAGTCTGATATATTCACATACTAAGATTCTAATCGTTTTGTAACACAGAAAATATGTTTAACGTGTAGGTATACCGGCGAGTGCTTATGGCGCAGTTGTGCGGATGTATGATACACGACGTGAATATAAACATACTTCAATATGGTTTCAGGAGGGGATGCTCACGAGAGACACAGCTAGTTGGGCTATTGGAGGATGGTGCAGGTAGTTGATGGGAAGCAGGTGGATGCCTGCTTCATAGATTTTGAGAAAGCATTTGATAAGGTGTCCCATGGGACATTGACGAAGAAATTGGGGAAGCTGATACATGAGAGGAGGGTAGTGGAATGGATAGGGGACATCCTCAGGGGGCGAAGGCAGAGGGTGAAAGTGGGGGATGCAATATCAGGGAAAGGAGAGGTTACGTCAGGGGTGCCGCAGAGAAGCATACTGGGTCCTTTACTTACCATAATGGTAAATGACACGGGTTTGGGGATTAGGGGAAAAATAAATAAAATAATAAAAATAATATGGTTTGCAGTTTGTGTTGTGTATTCTGAAGTGGGGGGGGGGGGGCATATGGCACAGTGGTACGGCAGATTTAATTCGATGGCCGATGGGGCCCGTGCGTGGAGGTGCGAGAACTTGAAAAGGTGTAAAGAAAGGCAGCAAGATGGGTGAAGGGTAGGTGGAGAAGGCAGGGGCAGGATGGTGAGGATGAAGGGAATTATAGGCCGTCAGTGATGATGAAAGAAATGGGGTGGAGCTCATTGAAGGGCAGGAGGAAAGTTGAACGGTTGATTAGGATGTAAAGGATGCTGAATGAAAGAGTGAGGGTGGGGAAGGTTATGCTGCCAGCTAAGGGGGTTGCTAGTGGGAGAATACAGTAAGAAGCTTCATAGGGTGTGGAGCAGAACAGAGCAGGGTATGCAGTCTATGATTGTGAGAGAGTGCAATGTGTCGGAGGAATTGGTATATGTGAGAGGGGTTGGAAAGTTCAGGAAGGGAGTGGACGAGGAGTTTAGTCGGGTAAGAGATATATAGAGAGCTCGCCACCGGGCGGTAGCCTAATTGAGAGTGTATTATTATTATTAGTTTTCACATGCAGAATGTTTATAATGTCGAAATTTTGACCCCTTTCAGGTATAGCGTTTAGTGTCATTGAAATAATTTTGTGTGCTGTGCCAATTTTATGTCATTTGTGAATGTGCGCGACATATTGCCTTCACAAGTTACCTGCAATTCGACCGCGAACCTAACATATTTCAATGCTAACGTGCACGGGAATCTGTAGTATAACAATTACTTAACGTTTATTTTCTTAATAATAAAAATAGTGCTGCTACATATAAAGTAATTAAGACGGACAGTTTTGCTGTATTTATAAATGGCAAAAATATTTGTGCAGATCCTATCTTGCGCAACATGTTAAAATTATATTTTCAACTATAAATATTAATTTATCCTCGCAACCATCTCTTAGAAAATTTGAACATTTATTGTATAACACACAAGTGTTGCTATAGACTGTTAACAGTAAAATGAGCATTTTTGAAAGCCCTGCTTAAGATCTACTTGTATACACATTGTGTATTCCTTCGCCTTGTGTAAATTAACATTGTCATTTGCCTCATCACATTACTCGTGTGTCGCCAGGTGAAACTCTGAATTATAAGAAAAGAAAATATGTTAAAGATGTGGTAAATTTTACACATTGTTGTATTAAAAAAACACAGTGAAAGAAATAATTTTAAGTTATCACAAATCGTTACCTAACACTTTTTATTCGACATTAAGTTATGGAACTGTTTTCTATGTATCATTAACAACTTCACTGGGCGCATGTCACTCAGTGTGCCCGTTAAAATATATGCTGACGGTGACATTTTTCTAATGTTGATTTCAAAAGTGCTCACTTTATCGTGAACAGCCTGTATGAGAATGGCCCCATATTTTGTAACGTAAAAAATGTAAACTAGAAACAGATTGTGACTGCTCAGTCATATTACAATTAATAGAGAAAAAAAACTAGTGAAAATATATTCGTGGGACTAGAATCGAACGAAGGTAATTCGTACATCAATATGACAACATATATCACTGGTTATAACCATATCCTTGTATTTATAAATGTATTTAGTTCATTTGTCTAGATCGACCGTTTCGATATTTAGAAATACGAAAATATTTGTGCTCTTATCGTACCTGGGGCATAGCATTGAACTGCAAATGAAACTAAAAATATATTATGTGCAGTTCTCTCCGGAAATTCGAAAAATCATTATATCCAGTGTTAGTATAAGAATAAAATTTATATTATTACGAATGAAAAATAGGAGCAGTTTGACAGCTTGAACATGTTATAATTCTTCAAACTAGTGAAAATTTTTGGGTCGAGCTGGGATCGAAGTACATAATTTCGCACATCAACAAATATCACATCCTTATAGTATATATTTATTTCATTAGTCTAGACAAAAATGTACCTAAAGATCATATTTGGGGTAACAGGATTATAATGCCATTACAGCTGTAAATATTACATTTTAGATTTGTAAGATTATAGATTGTGTAAGATTATAGATTTGGCAGAGGATTCAGGAGTGGGAGACCGGAGTCGTCCATCTTGGATGACGTCACAGTCGGTAGTCGCGCACTACGGCCTGGGGCAGCCATGTTACCGACAAAATGTCTAGTTTTGGCCCAAAATTGGTTCAGAAATTGGAGCTTTTACCCCGAAACAGCCTTTACTCCCCCCCCCCCCAAAGTTGCCATAAAATTGAACAATATATTATTTCTTAGACGTATATTTTCCTTTTGTTTCCCCCCAAATCGATTGTGTAAATGAGCTAAGTAGATTCGGGGCTCCCCAATGCGTGAGCAGCCCAAAATTCCTTAAATGGCTAAGCAATCTGAAAGCTTTGAGCCAGTCCCTGATGATGAGGCTGCAGTGGCCATTTTTGTTTACATTTCTGACTCAGATCATGTTAGATGTGGGTAAACTTGATTCCAGTGACCTCGTACTCGAAGGAAAAATAAATCACAGTAAATCTAAAAAAAAAAATTAAAAATCGGGGAACGAATTCCATGTTTGACCTTGACCTTAAGGACGCTGCCTGCCGGGCACTGGGATTGCTTCTGCAGTGCGTTTGACATTCAGGTTTTTTTTATGAAGTTGTTTACGAAAGGAAGCACTTCAGACGAAGGATGAATAATCCACTGAAGACATCACTATTCCATTGCCTTCCTTACGCTGATGATTTTGTTCTGATGGTGGATTCCGAAGTTGATTTGCAAATATTATATAGATTGTATCTTTGTTGCCAAAAGTACAATATGGTCAATGACTATAAGTAAATTTCCCTTAAGATGCAAGTTAGAACTAGAGAGAAAAATGATTGAACAGGTGATGGCAATAAAATACTTGGTGTTGAGATAACAAGTAGGGGATCACTGCAGAATGAAGTTGCACATCAGGCGAATAAAGCAGCGAGAATAGCGGGCTGCATGAACGACATCTTACGGAATAAGTTCTTGAATGACACTAAGACGAGAATCTACAAAGGAGTATACACTCAATATCGACTTACGCTGCTGAGACAAGGGCGGATACCTCAAAAACTAAACGAATCTGAGAGACGACTGAAATGATTATTTTGAGGAAAATTGTACTTAAATCCAGGAGAGAATATCAGAAGTGAAGAGACTGTGGCATTTGAATATCCAACAATAGGGGATTGGGTAGAAAACGAAGGATGAAATGGTATCGATACGTATCCCGCATGGCATCGGACAAAATTGTGCGAGTGGTAAGAGAGAATTTACCAGTGGATGGAAAGAGATCGCCTGGAAGACCGAAAAGGAAAGGGAAGGACTTTTTAATTTCCGGGCGGAACAGGCTGTAAGCCTACTGTGAAGAGAAGAAGCCTTCCAACATAGCATAAAACTGCTATTTTACACTGCTGTATTTCAAAATTTACTGGTGGAAAACAATGGCATTCAGTCTGGTAAGTTATTTTATGGCCGACTCTTCTATCGCAGTTCGTGGGGTATTATTGGTTGTACTCCCATTTACCAGAGTAAAAGATCTGATCAAATGTCAAGTACTTGCTCGGACCAGCGAGCTATTCGATAGCAGTGATCAAAATGAATAGTACCTGCTATCGTCCCAACGTTGGCTTTGGTCGTACCATTGTTGACTGCAGTTGTATTAGCGTACCTACGTTGTCAATGGTACCGTTATCAAACCATCAGGGTGGGCCCTTGAAATTCAGTATGTAGATAAAATCCCCGGCCTCAAGGATGCACGCAAGTAATATTTTCCCAGTATCTTAGTCATAGTAACATAAATTGCAACCCATTTGGGCTAGGTCCTCGATAATAAGTACATAGGCATCATTTCTCAGCACGATAATGTTACATCATTATCAGTTACCCTAACTAAAAATGTTTAAACGCATTTTATAACCACCATAGTCCACATCAACACCATCGCAGTTATCGCAAACAAAGAAAATGCCAAAACACACATGGTCGGTTGGTTTGGTTGGTCTTTCCCAGTGATATGTCCAATCGACCTTGGGCTTGATCATTTGTCGAGGTTGGCATGGGTGTTTGGTCTGGTCAGCTGGTATGAACAAACACTGTGGATTGATATTGATGGTTAGTCGGTCGGTCTTGTTCATGGATCATGTCGGCTTTGGTGGTCACTTGCTTGGTCGTCTGGTATGGCTTTTTAGTCTGGTCGATCTTGTCCATTTGTCTTGCCAGGTGGTCGCTCTTGATGGTTAGTATATCCAGTCAGTCGTGATGGTTTGATTGCTGGTTTGTCTGATTGGTGTGAACAGTTTGAATGGTCGCTGTAAATTGATCTGGTCGGTATTGTCTTTGGAATGGGTGGTTGGGATGATCTTAGTCCTTGGTATGTACAGTGGGCCTTTATGGCCAGTTGTAGTTGATTAGTATGGGTGTTCGGTATGGTCGTCCGGTCTTGATATTATGTGACGGTGTTTGCCAACACACAGGACGAGGACTTTGTCTCAGTGCTTCCTTAATGTAGGGGTTCTAAGTTTGTAAACAGCTGAGAGCCCCACAATGATATTAAAAAAGGGATTTGGGTTGGTTACAGTGAAAAGGTTAGAATTATTCGTTGCTTTGTCTTTTATATTGGTGTTAATTCATTTACAAAGCTTACCCCCCCCCCCCCAATATCACAATAAATAGATATCAAAAATATATAAATCTGTATAAAAACTAAAATTGCATTTTACAAAACTACAATTCTTTCCAGCTATATCCAGGTTACATTAAATATTTTTGTTTGACATAATACTTAAATTTAAATGGCAGCAAGCCCTCCCTCCCCCCTTTTTAAAATGTTTACGGAACAGCAGTTCCTGCCTAAGTGAATAAATACCCTGTGCTGTCTCCCCGAACCTGGGCGAGACACCTCTATTTATATTTTATTGAAAACCATTGGGAACGTTACAAAATGATCTTCACTCCGTCGATATCCGGAAGTCCTGGAAGGGCACACTGGTGGTACGTGACTGGCTGGCTGGCGTCACGTTGTCAAGATGACGTACAAGGGAGGGGAAGGCAGTCGAAGTTTTCGCGGGGCTGCAGTAGCCCCGCGGCGCCCACACTTGCAGACCAGCAGGCCCGCCCAGCGGACGTGAGGCTTGGAGCTCGTCAAACACACCCCCGTTGCAGCGAAGGTAAGCCGTCCCAAACGGCCAACATTTTCTCAACTTCATTATGGCTCGGTCGGTTTAGCTTTCGTTCGATGTGCAGGAATAGCCGTCACAATTAAATATTAGTTCTCGAGGCCTGAAATGTCACATACGTACTGAATTTCAAGAGCCCAACCCGCATGGCCTGAGAAAGGTATCTTCTATAGCGTAGGCATACTCAGCTGGTGTCAGCGATTATACTACAAAAAACGAAGTTGGAACAGGGGTCGCAGGCACATCATTAAAATAATTCACGGTAAAGTGAGCACTTTTGAATGCTATCTCATTTGGAATAAAAGTCAATTACGAACATTATATTTTAGCATTAGACATTAACTTAAGAGTGCGGTGGAATATACAGACTGTGTTTATTATTTACATGCTAATATTTATTTTAAAAGGTGATTAAAGGATAAGAAATGGCTGAAAGAAAAAAGTAACTAGGGCCTCACAAAAGCTCACTTTACTGTGAACAGCCTATACCAACTACACTGGGCGCATGTAGGGGCAGCGACAATTTTCAAATGTTTCTTTTTAAAAGTGCTCAATTCACCGCCTAGAGGAAGACTTCTACAGCAGTGTTTCACGGGGGAACCGCAGTTTCACACGTGCTAAATTAGAGCTATCACGTTCAGTGTCTAGGAGGAGGCGGCGGCGCCGGCGCCGCTGAGTGTCCCGCAGGTAGGCTATAGTCCATTCACGGTTTCTTCGGCCTTTTGAATCGAACCTTTGAAAAGTCTCCCCGTATATGACGTGTTTAGTTATTTCCTAAATACGCCCTGTATCACAAGCGTTTTATACTTGTGTTAATAAGTTACTTTTTTCCCTGAATACTAAGGGAGGTATGAGCCCTTAAAAAAGGAAGTTTTAAACCATATTTCTGCAAAATATCGGTAACGAAGTAAAATACAATGACAACTCTCGGAACATTATTGTATGTTATTGGGACCTTCAACGTAAGAGCTGATATTTTGCACAAATGCGGCTTAAAATCTCGATTAAAAAAAAAAAAAAGAGCTCATACCTCCCTTAATATTCGGTTTAGGTATAAATTGTCACCTATGTTTTCCTTTTACTTTTTCATGGAGAATCGCCTCCCGAAGTTTGTCGTTCCAATTGAGAAGCATCCTGTATATGTTATCCCTCCGTGGTTAATTTCGGATTCAAAGTAATTACTGACGTAAGATTATAAAAAATGTACTTTTTACGAGTTGTTTAATATTTTTGTGTGCTATTTTAATCGTGTTTTATCTGCTTCTTGTAAAAAGTCGCGACCATATTTATATCTGACCAATTAGTTCCTGCCTTTTCGCAAGTAGGAAATAACGCACAGGGAAAATTTGATACAAAAGTATTAAGCTATTAGCAAATTGCAACTTCATTATAATGAAACCTGTGAAACTGTAATTGACAGGAAAACGAAGCATTTATGCATATAGGTGAAGCCGAGTTAGTTATATGGACCTGCACGTTTTTGGTGAAATAGTTGTTTGCGCGAATACGCGTATCTTGGTAAATAAATGTCCTGCAAACACGACATTTTGGCAGGGGGAAAAAAAAAAGGTATCAATGTCCCCATTTTACGTTTGTCACATTTAGTATATTCTTGGAGAAAAAATCGTGAAGATGGTCAAATATCGCAATTTTAAAGCTTTCCTGTGCAGTTTCCTTAAGCGGCAAGAGAAAAGTACAAAGGTACGGACGCAGTTTAATCTGTGAGCTTCCATCGCGTGTAATAAAACCCCACTGTTACAGATCTTAATTGCACAGTATACAGTGTTCGGGCGGAAACACTGCACGCCTTGCGCGTAGGAGCGATGAGGCACTAGGCGTGCGTGTTAGTGTCGCCCGTATTGCTCCCACGCTTCTTGACCTTGGGCGCGCAGTTCCAACTCACTCCTAAGGCAGTCGCCTACTTAGAGACGATATTTTATAAAGTTAGAGCGCTCATACGCGTAGTGAGGACAACGCTGCCAAGCGCAACAAGTGTGCCATCGCCAAGTCCTGAACTGGCGCGTGTATTCTTACTGTGCTACTTGCTACTGTTACATTAGCATTTTATTGGCGGGAATAACGCAGGCTCCTGTCGTAGTTTCGCTCGTATCCGAGTAGATCGTTTTAAGATACAGCATTCTTTAAAAAAAAATAAAAAAATAAATAAACAATGTTCGAAAGCTCCAAAATAAAACTTCTGTCAGCAGTATGAAATTGTATGTTCATGAGAACCTGGCTGCAGTACCGCAGGAGCCATCTTGGATTTCCCTTCTATCCCTTTGGAATTTCCCTTTTTCCCTTCCTACTCTTATCATTCCACCTCGACTCTTCACATTCTTGCATTCCGATTAGTTTTCTCATGCTCTGACATTCCGATATTGTTTCTTATGCTCTAGTATTCCTACCTTTCTCGTATGTTCTATCCCTTGGGGGTTTTCTCGTATTCTTTCTGGTCTCCTTTATTTTCACCATTTCCTCTCTCTTCTTTTAGAGTCCATCTTGGATGTTCCCTAATCCCCATAATTTGTTGTAGGCGGCCATCTGTGATTGTCGCACCCGCCATCAGTATGTTTGAAGTGCTACAGTTCGCGGCTAGGAGCGTGACGTGTGTACCTGCACACATGTGGTGCCTGCAGTGTCTTTCCTATGCGTATTCATCCTTACATATCCTCTTTTTTTTTTCGCAATGATGAGTTGGTCTGGAGAGTGCGTAGGCCGATGCGAGTATTTAATATATTCGCGTAACTGTACTATGGCGTTTTAACATATATGTAACATTGAGGCCTGTACATTTTTTCCCACACGTTGGGGTGGTAAAAAACTATATACGTATTTGCCGTTAAACATCCTCTTCCCCTAGATGTCGCAAGGGTCTCTTGTAGTCAACACCCCACTGGCGACCCAGAGGGTGTCGGAACGATCCCGCACTCTCCCCAGGCACTTTTGGACTTCCGAAACCGCTACCGACTAAAAAAAAAAATCCCAATACGCCTGGCAACCACCGTTTGAACACACCTCCCCGATGCTAGTGCGCCCCTGCTGGCGATGAGTGATCCAGCACACATGCACGAAATGGTCTCGCAGAAACCAGCACTCCTAGCTGCGAACTGTAGCACTTCAAACATACTGGTGGCGGGCGCAAGTTTCACAGATGGCCGCCTACAGCAGCTAACTGGCGGGGAATTTAATATGGCTTATCACACACTGGTGGCGGATGCGGGAATTAAGTATAGCCGCCTACACGAGATGGTGATGAGGGAACATCCAAAATAGACTCGAAAAGCAAGAGGGGAAAATGTTAAAATTAAGGAGACAAGAAAGAATATGAGAACCCCCAAGGGATAGAACGGACGAGAGATATAGAAAGGAATGCCAGTGTGTGAGGAAAAATGTCGGAATGGTCAGAGCATGAGAAAACTAATCGGAATGCAAGAGCGTGAAGTGTCGAGGTGGAATGATAGAGCAAGAGGAAAAAAAAGGAAAATCAAAGATGGCCGCTGTTCAATAATAATTAAAGCATATTTTGGCCGCCATGCCACCTCGGCCTCGCAGCCAGGTTCGCATGCATTTCATACTTCTTGCATGCTTGATATCTTGAAAGTACCGTTTGTTCCTCGTTTGGAATGAGTTTAGGTAAACGCATTGTGGACTTGTTGAATAGTTTAGTCAACATACGCGTTTTTTAAACATAATACAACGCTGTTATAGTTTAGTTAGGCGACCGCCTTAAGTAGTCACCTAGTCACTTAATCAGCGCTATGTTTGGACAGTAGGTGGAGATGGGTGCAGAAGGATGGTGTTAGGTAGTGTGATGTAAGACATTTGAGCGTGGTATGAGAGACATTGCTGTGTGTAGCCAGGCTGGCTGTTGGAGCGAGTGACCCGGTAGCGGTCGGCGATGACTGCTGTCTTCACCCCGCAGTTCCGGCACTAGGCAGTGTTGCAAGGCTCCTGCCTGCCTGCTCGGGTCGACAACCCGGCCATCTCGCCAATACATCTCCTCTGACAGTTCGCCTGTATCCTCTCCTAAAGCACGAACCGGCCAGCGCCGCACCGCTGGCGCTCTGCAAGCCGCACGGCGCCTTCCCTGGCTGCCATCGAGTTTTCATCACGAAATTACACATTACGTAACTACGGTCGAGCCTACCCAGACACTCGTGGGCACTTGAATTAGCGTCACCTGCGTAGTAGCGTGTAACACTCCTCGACCTGATGACGGCGGTGATATGGACTCCACAAGGCACCGGCAGTGATCGGGAGCCGTATGGTCACTGCACAGCCTCCCGCATTGCACGGAGATCGGCTGGAGCAGGGTCCACGGCGCGCACATCTCTACAGCATCCAAGGCGACCTCGGTGGCCAGGCAAGCAACCTCAAGTCTGTGGAGTGTTTATCCAACAACTCTTGTCGCAATTCAGGAGCGGTGGGGCTGGCGCATTGTCTTGCTGTAGGTACAAGTCTCTCGCTGGGATCTGTAGGTGCAGAAATGAACGATCTGGCCACTTCGTACAATCCACTCAAGGAATGAATTAGGAAATTACACTCGTTGCCATAGAAGTAGTGGTACCCAGAGCGAATTATCGACCACAGGCGAGGGTAATGTAGCAGCTAGTGGTCGCAGGACAATGCTGTGTGTAATGTAATAATTATACGTTTATAGTGAATGTCGGCAACTAGTTAGTTTAACCTCGGTCATGCGTTAGACACAGGCATGCACAATTTAGTTTGAGAGAAGACGAATCATGGGGTAATGGGAGCGTGGGTATTCCTTCCATCGAACTGTCAGCCACCTGGAACATTTTGACGGATCTACGTAGCGGTACTGTGAACAGGAGGATACGACGAAATTCACTGTCGGACAAAAACAATAGTGCGCACAAAATGATGTATCAGATGTTCCTCAAAGTTTGTGGAGGTAGTAATACAGATGAGTAATTCACGTGATCCCAAAAACAGCAGCAGAACAATTACATGGGGATTTATGGTACACCTTCATATTCAATAGTTGCACCCCTCGTACTGCGATACACGCCGCTATGGGGTCTGGCATGGAGTCAAGCAGAATATGGATGTTAACACTGAGGTAGACGGGCCCATAATTGTTGGAAGGTGTGTTCCGAATACTGTGGCATGGCGGCAGCTGGCATTTTAACTGGTCACACACATGCTCGATTGGTGACATTTCAGGGGCGTTGGCAGGTCATGGTAGTGTTTGGTCATGATGGTGGCAGTCTGGGCGACCTGTAATATGCGAGGCCAGATGATATCCTGCTTGAATATCGCACCTGGAATCCCGGTCGGACATGGGAGCGTAAGATCTCGTCCACATACTGTTTTGCCGTTAAAATTTGCACAACACGAGAATGGATCGGCTATCGTATGCAATGGCTCTCCACGCCATAATGCCTGCCATGAGCTAGTGTGTGTTGTTTTGTGATGGGCGGAAAGTAACTGCTCGTTACCACGCAGGATCCGAAGTAACGAGTATAGATTCTCGGAAATACTCGTTACACAAAGTAACTATTCACGAAGCTTTCGCAGGTAGGTATCGTGCAGGCTCGAGTTGTACGTAGTTAGAAAGTAACGATGTAACGAGTCCTCTCTTCGAGCAGCTCAGAATCCCAGAGAATTAGGATCGGGCGAAAACTATTTTATTCATTACCTCTTCCGGTAGAGGGGGGTTGTGATTTTATATTTATAATTTCGATGTTTGTATATGCAACTTAGACTTTTAACTGTACAAAGTGTCTTATTGTGCGTTTCTTAATTTTTTTCGGTCTTATCGTAATTTTTAATGTAAATTGCTGCTCAGACTATAGAAAATTCATTTGAGAGCTTCGTGGAACTGCTGCATTATTTGTTGTGACTACATGTAATTGATGTAAACAAGGTTCAGTATGTAAAACTTTTGCATTTATTGTTCTAGTGGACAGTCGTCCTAAGGGGATTTATAATATTGATGAAAGATTGTTTAACTCGCGTTTTTTACTGTCAATTTTTTTATGTAGAGATACGATGGTTGGTTATTTTTAATGTTATTGTTTATTGGTAAAATATTATTCGCGTTGTGCATATTTTTTGTTAAATTTTATTCGCTTAACACGCTGAAAGGTTTTTGAAGAAAATGAGTTCCAGTAAAATTTTAAAAATTACTCTTGCAACTTTTGTTAATATTAGCTAATAAAATAATTAACTATTAGGATTTCAAATTCCCAAAAAAAATGCTTATTTTGTTGTGATATGCATGATATATTTTGCAGTTCTGTCATAAATTGTGCACCGCTGCCATAATCAAATAAAATTGGTTTAGTGAGTCTGGACTAAATTGTTAGGCATTTTTATTTGCAATCTATGTGGTGAGCAATTTTAGAGATCAGATAAGTATATTGGATTAAAAGCATGTTATAATGCAAAGACACCTACCGTTACAGAAAACAAAGTTAGAAAAAGGTCGGGGGGGGGGGGGTTATTTTTGGCCGGAAATCAGGGAACTGTCAGAATTTTCTGATTGTAAAAAGGTGGCAACCCTGCCTCTGCGCCTGGCGCACGATCCGTGGATCCTCCCAGCGAGTGCCTTCACGTATCCACCGCTCCCAACATCGGACAGTGAGGTTGGAACGATCCACGTGGTGGGCTGTACTGCGATGTGACCACCACGCGGTTTACAGCCCGATTATGAATCTTAATGTCGAAGTCCGTCAGTTGCGAAAAGCGATGTCTTAGTCGTTTTCCTGAAATTCTTTTTCGCACGATGCTTGCTTGGTATCGTCTGGTGTTTCTCGCGTAAAGGCTTCCGCCTGCCTGTTGCATGAACTGCGTCGCAGTGTGTCTCAAATACAAGTGTTCCCTCGAAACTACAAACGTACGCCCAAGGTGCTGATATACGAAAGGTATCCACACTCCGAACGAGGACTTTTGAGTACTTTCTAAATGTCACACTTTTTAAAAACACCATTTCAGAGTACTTCTAAACGGCTTTTTCGAAGTGCTGTATCTGAAAATATACACACCAGATACATACAAAACTTACTCCGCTATACACTGGCTCTTCCTACAGACTTTCCACCAATAAAATAATAGGGCCACCGCTGAAAGTCCCATAGGTACACGCAGCACGACGAGAACACTGCACGTCAGCTCAGAGCCTTGCGCTTAGAGGCGATGGGGGACTTGATACGCATGGCACTCTCGCCGTTATCGTTCCCGCGCTTCTGTGCCTCAAACGCGGAAGAAAGCTGCAGGTAGGCGGGGACCTTAATGTGGCTCAGACTACGCACCAGTGTCCACGACCGCTGGCCGGTGCTTACAGTGCCACTGCCGGGGGTCGCGTGTAATAAAATGCAAATACACTAACACGGCGTCATGTTCGCACCAGCCCGTACTCTCGCTGTTCGTATCGTTTCAAAAGTGCTCAGTCTACTGTGTATAACTAGAAAGCGACAGGCAGCTGAGGCAGTGAGGTCAGACCGGACGTGAAGGCTTACGGCGGAAGTGCGCGTGTTGGCAGGCAGCTAGGAGCGCTCCTATTGGGTCAGCGGGTTGACCGCCTACCACCTCGTCGCAGTTGGAGCGTGCCACGTGGCTAACGGAGCTGCAAGCCATGCTTCACACTCTTATTTGTATTAACGGCCGGACCAGCGGCTCGGTCCAGCACTGCCTGCGGCCCCTTCGGGGAAGGAATCGTGTGTCAGTGTTCATCCTGCGGGTAGAAGTGGCAGGTCTCTTCACTCAGGCCGCGGTTACACGCGTGCTGTTACACATTCAGCTAAATACATTCGGTAGCCATGTCTGAACAAGTTTCAAAATAGAACGTGTTTTCGCGGTCACACGCCCAAAGCTAAATGAACTAGGTGGAAATTCTAACCTCAACAAACATGGAACTTAAAATGTGCGATATTTAATTAGAATAGCCTCCAACATTTATCACTATTTAACTTTTTAATTCTTACGAAACGTACAATTTTACTGTAATGGCCTTAAACTTAAGTTAATTCAACAAGTGCAGGAATTCCCGCCAAATTCAGCAATATTTAATACACTGCTTGTTTACGTCGAAGCAGCCAATAGGAGCGCAGCAGAGAAGAGAAGTTGTTCGAAACTACTTATGAAAAGTGTTCACTTTGAAGGAGAAACAACTGATCGGAACTCGTTCGAAGTTAATGTAACCTCTTCAACAGCTGAACTTGTTTAAAGTGAAGTAGTTCTGCATCCCGTGTAACGTATGTGCAAACAATAGACTAAAAAAGAGGTAGACCGATTATTCGTCTTCTGCGCATGTGCGTCACGTCGCCCCTCCTCTAAAACTGGTTCCACAATAGTGCATGTGCGTCACGTCGACCTTCCCCTAATACTGGTTCATCAATAGTGCAATGCGTAGGGCTGCGCCGAGCTATACTTGCGGTTTCACAACTAAGCGATCTGTCGGCAACGGACGCAGTCTGTGATGGTGCTGCTATCTAGTTTGAAGCGTGGAAATTACATTTCCAGACCTCGCGAATGTTACAAAAGACACGCCCAAAAAAATTTAAACTGTGTTTTAAGTGGTAGAAGATAAAAACAGGGTAGTATGAACACTATGTGCGACGAAAACTAGCGGGAGCGAGCCATAAGATGAAGGATAATTATGTTGATATTAATAGACGAATTTTATGACATTGTCCACATCTATCAGAAGCCTTGTCTTCTATTTTGCACATCCATGCATCCGACGAAAACATCGGCGTAAAAGCGCGATTGTCGTTACCAAATTGTAAAAGAATATTCTCCTTGTAAACAAACTCTTCTCCGTCGCAGGCTGACGCAGACAATCGCAACGCACTCGACGCCGACGCGCTGCGACGGAATCTGCTTCATCCTGATTGGCTACCGCTCATCGCAACGCATCGCACTATCGTGGAACCAGCTTAAGTAACAGAACTGTCAGTCATGTGGTCAACATGATGACCGCGTTTGTGTGTGTGTGTCAATTTTTAAGGCAATCACCTTTATATGATTAAAGCACTTTTACCTATTTGTATTTAATCAAATTGCTTTATAAAATTGGTTAGAGGACGAATGGAAACTTCTCAAAGTGCGCGCTTATTAATCAGTGCTCTAACCTCAAATTCAATCCACGCCGTTTTTGCTAGTCGTGTTGGTAGAAAAGCAGTTGAATGTTGGGACACGGGGACGGGTTTTGCGCAGCCAGCGAGATCAGTCTACCTCGTGTGGTGCAAACGGGACAGATACGTGGATGTTACAATGGGTAGTAACTTCTCTCTGTTCGTGGCCTAGGCCCGCACACAGCAGGCGAGTGTACATAGGTGTAGGCCGTTCACGGTCAAGTGAGCATTTTTGAAGCCCTAGTTACTTTTTTCTTCCAACCAATTCATATCCTTCCACCACTTGTTATTGTAAATCTGCCATGTGAGTAATAAACACAGTGTATACATTCACCATGCCTAAAACCAAAAGTCTGTGCCCACAGTGAAATATATTTATTGATTATTATGTCTAATGAAACAAATTCAAAAAGTGCTCACTTTACCGTGAACGGCCTGTAAAAGCCCTTACACTATTGAAAACTTTAAAATTTGACTTTACGATTTGACTACTTTTCTTTCCGACACGATGTTTCTTGAAACAATGGAACTGTTAACGGTAAACTCAAGCACTCTTAACTTTACGATTTCGAAAAATTGAAAATTAAATTTCAAAGTCAAGCAGCCATTTTGCCGAGAATATAACTGGTTATGTGGGAAGTGCGTTATTTTATTGTAGGGCGATTTTAATCTCGGTATATTAAACAAAACTAGTCTTAACTTAAATGGCAAATAAATATAATGTGGAGAGGAAATGTACGAATAGACATATTTTAATGTAGTAAACAAATGAGTTTTTTGTTTTGAAATGAACCTTTAATATAAATTTTAAGCCTTTTTTTTTTTTTTTTTTTTTAAGGTACATAAAATGCATTCTTGGATAGTATCATAATTATTTACATAACAAGATACACATTTTGACGAAGCTCGCAGAACCGATGTTCAATTGTCTGAACTCTGATTTT
Source organism: Dryococelus australis (assembly GCA_029891345.1). Classification (NCBI taxonomy): domain Eukaryota; kingdom Metazoa; phylum Arthropoda; class Insecta; order Phasmatodea; family Phasmatidae; genus Dryococelus; species Dryococelus australis. Next base: position 9,324,856 of record CM057007.1, on the reverse strand, counting down.
ACATTATTGTATTGTGGGTTGGCGGTTTCGTCGGAGGAAAAGGAAACGTAAAGTCTCTATTGTGTAAGAACCTTCAGGTACGAGTAGTGTACGTGGCTGCAGTGGAGTGTGATTGGTGGTACTTGGCGCGGGTCAGGCCCTGGCTACACTCGTCACAGGTGGCACACGTCTCCTCTACACCCCCTGGAGGAAGCGGCAGAGAGGGTGGCGTCGAAATAGATGTGGCTGCACGAAGGGGAGCCTCTCTCGGAAATAGCTGCTGCAAGTAGCGGGCTTCCTGTTGGACGCAGCACTTCCTGTACACCCGCCCTCTGCCCCTCGTACATCCCCACACAGCAGGGTGATATATACCAGTGGCTTACCCTATACCAGACCTGCCGTTTTTACGGATTTTTAATACTGTAGAAAAAAAGCTAAATCCAAACTTCACGGGAGTTTTTTTTTGGGCGCTTTGTTTAAAGTGGCTGCTGCGTACATGCGACACTAGCGCCCACAGAGGTGTACAATTACGCGAAATATTTTGGACATAAACCATTGCTTCAATAGTGTATGTCCAAAACATTGTCCAAAATATTTTGCTTCATTATTCACTGGTGCAATGGCCAAGACCATTATTGAAAAACCTTTGCCGCGAACTGCAGTTCTTACGCATGCAATCCGAATTTGGCGACTGTGCTTTGCGTTTGGCATTGGTATCACAAGGTGAGGAAACGAAAATTATCGCCGATAGTCGTATAAACGAAGATAATAATTACCATGGTTTGTAAATTTCAAACCAAAACAACTACATTAAATATGTAAACATTTTTCATGTCCATTTTTTTTTGTAATTTGCATTTTTTCCTTATTGAAAGAATTTTACAGAATTTGACTCAATGATTCCAGGATTTTACAGGATTTTTATATACAGGAACCAGGATTTCATCTTCAGTGCTGGTGGAAGCCCTGCCCTATACATATTGGAAATGTTTGACCCTTTATAGTTTACGCCTTAACTTTAAATTTAAACACATTTAGAACTGAGTTTCGCGTTTCCGATTCGAGAAACAGAGTTTTAGTAACTCCAGTACCGTACACGCATAGTGCTGCTATCTGGTATTTATTTCCACAAACGGGAGCGACTAGCGATGAATAACTCGAAAGCGAGTTACCCTGCCACGTTCCTTCGACAGGGTAAGCAGTCGTCCTGTTTGCGTCCTCCAGTCCTCCTTTCCTTGGAAAGTTGATGAAAATGTTTGGGAAAACGGGAGTCTTTTTATAACTTCTAATATGTTCTCTAAATAATATTCAGTTTATTTATTATCACATTCATTTAGTTTTCGTTTTTATAACTAATATCAGGTATTATAAAACGGTAAATACATGCGGAGGGTAAGAAAAATTGGAAGTTGCGTTTGTTAGTAGGAATTGAAAATGGAACCACAGTCTGGCACAAGCAAATGTTATCTAAAATACTCAAATACGTGGGGCTATTATATTGCTTGCCTTGTAAAAAAACTCACTACACGCCACTGATCTATACTGACAATAAAACGTCGTGATTGAAATAACTGTAGTCTCTTTCACTTGAGTGGTGGAGGAGGGGGGGGGGGGTAGTTGAGCGGTTAGACCGCTCGCCTCGTACTACGGTGAACCGGGTTCTATCCCTAGCTGGGTCACTCCCGGATTTTCGCAAGTAGGAATAGTTCCGGACGATGCCGCTAGTCGGCGTGCGAGTTTTCTCGGGGATCTCCCGTTTACCCCCGCCCTTGCATTTCTGTGCTGCTCCATTCTCACTTCATTTTATCCTTATCGGCCGCCCAAATCTCTCTGCTCAACTCGTTCGTTCAAGTATATGACTAAGATGCCAGCATGACCTAAAGTCTGCGCCGATGATCCAAAGATTATTATTATTATACAATATATTAAATGTTTTTCTTCAAGTCGAATTACCGTTTTCAATAAAAAGGTGTCCCGGCCGGAAACCACAGTGTTCAGGAAGTTGTAACGTAATTTGTTCGAGAGGTCGGTCGGAAGGCGAGATATACCGCAGTACGCTCAGCTCCTCCACTGGAATGCCGGCAGGCTTCAGTGGTTGGAGAGTCCTCGCTTGACATCTGCTGAACAAGCTGCTGGACATGTACTGTAACTGTTTCTTGCCACAGTGGCTGGGCCTCATCTTAGTCTCTACGCGGGAACAGAATATCCACTGCCAACTGCGGGCTCCGTGATTGTGGCGGCCTCCGAACCACTGATGCACTTCTCCCAAGAGGGCTGCAAATAGCTGGGCTAATTGCGTTAGCTTATTATTACTTGTTCACTGCCGGGAAACTACTTGACCTTTCGTCCTTAACAATACATGTTATCAGTTCACCTCTTCATTTAAATATGATTTTTACAGAGGAAATATTATATCTGACTTCCAGTTAAGTCTTTCTAGAATTAGGGGGGTTTAAAACAGCACAATGTTGCTTGAAAACGAGCTATTTCTGTAAACTGTGCTTACAAAACTACAAATCAAGCAATTTGTAAGAAAGTTATATATTTACAATATATTCAGTAAAAATAATTTTAAGATTCATTTTAATGAAAAAAAAAATCTCTCGTACAGCACATTGACCAAACAAACGCCCCTCCATGGGAGAGGAGCGTGACTGAAGAGATCTGGGTGAGATGAGGGTGAAGCATTCCGGCGATACCCTAAACTCACCTCGCAAGGCCAGTGGAGACAAGAAACGCCCCGACCAGCGGCATCGTCCAGCACGATTCCCACATACAAAAATCCGGGAGCGACTCCGCTGTGAATCGAACCCGATTCGACTGGTGGGAGGCGAGTAGTCTACCCGCTCAGCCACCGCGGCTCCCTTAGTGTAGGAAGCAGTAGAGTGGTTTGCAAGCCCGGGGCGTTGTCTTCAGAGCGGAACTCTCAGGTGGTTATTGCAGCTCTGGTGAAAGGCTGACCTTGACGGTATGCAGGTTTCCAGTCGGCAAGACGTCCTGCGCCTTGGCCGCTCGCCTCATTCCCGCGCTAACGGTGCTCCGGTCATCTTCCGCCTTCCTTCCTGCTGCCAGTCCCTTCTCTCGCTCGCCGGTCGCTCTACCCGCTGCACTACCGCGGCCGTATCGCACCGCACTCCACCACGTGCCCTCTCATCCGTCCAGCGGCCTGTCTGTTAAACTGTAATTAACGTCCTTAATTGTCTCTGTTTGGATACAGTTATAATCAACTCATACTCATCATTAATAAGTGTTCAGTCTGTTGCCACCATTTGTAATGTCTTTCATGCATCTAGTCCAGTAGTCCAGCCTGCCAGTCGCACTCTTAACTGCTTGACACTTGCAGTCGCAGATTTCCCTTCCACTGGTCACTCGTCTTCTGTCGCTCGGAACTCAGCCACTCACTCGTTCAACTTCTCGGTTCGGAGGCCTGTCGCCCGTACCATCTAGAAGGTTCATCACACCCCGAGTCGCGTTGAGAGAACGAGGTCGGTAATCCAGAGCATTCTTCAGATAAACGCAGAAATAAATTCAACCAGGGTCAGCAACGTCGGTGCAAAAATAATTATCGTGTCGGCTCACTTTCTGGAACAGATACGCGGCCACTGGCCTATCGCTCGCTTGTTCATTCAAAACAATCGTTTGACTTACTGCTGCCACTATCATATAACTACTGTCCTTCACTTCTGCTCGCTCGCGTGGGATGCGAAGCAGCGAGCCCGTAAAAATATTCTACAATAATTTTATACTTTGGGTAACATTAAAGTGCCGTATTTCAACATTCGACTAATTTTTGCATATAAATTTAATTTATTTCATATTTGACGTGCATAAAAAAAAACTATGAGGAAAGTGTGAATGAGTGAAGAGATTTTGGCGGCTCTTAACGTCGAGGTCTTGAGAGCCGATGAAGGGGGAGAGGTTTTGGCAATGGTTGGTAAGAAATACTCCTACTGTAAAATGTTATTACATTGAGTTATGGTACATTATGTGTAAAGGAAATGTTTCTTACTGACGTGTGTAGGTTTTCGGGCAGCGCTGTTGGAAATATATTTCAGTACATGTATATACATTATTTTTGTCTGTTTATCATTGGCTTCTCTTAGAGCTCCTTTTACACATGGCGGATGGATACGCAGTGAGTAGCCCGACAGTATCACTTGAGAGTTTCAGATAAGTTGGGAGTAACCATTCAATAGATAGTTTTTGTGAGATTCGGCTGTCTTAGTGATTTCGATTAGGTTTGACAATGCTGCGGGCTCTGTTATGGAACTAAGAGTTTTTTAAAGCTTTAATGTGTTATTTTCTTTTTGATAAATTAAAATCCGGCTACTTATTTTCTAGAATATATGATAACTTCTATGGTTTTTTTAAAAATATATAAATGGATGCTTAAACACTAAATCTCTAAAACTAATTCACCTTAACAATAATTACTTGGAAATAAAATATGAAATTAAACCAGCGAATTAAAAAATTCGGCTTATAGCTATTAAAAAATTTAATAGTTTTATAACAAATATTGCTGATATAATTTATACAATGTTGCGATAGTACAATGGTAGTATACATAACGGATTATATAGATTGTTAAAGATTTTAAGAATAGAAAATTTTTAATTTAAAATGATACTTGTGGTAGTTTTAATGACATTTGTGATGTCTATTTGTAATTTTTAATAGTACAAAACATGGTGTTAAAGCTTATCTTCCATATCTATGAAATCCTGATATTAAAACTATAAACGATGTTGTGCAAATTATAAGAGCACATATAAAAATTATGGGCGAGAAATATAAAGATCCAGATGTTTGTTATAAAATCTAACTTGCGGATGTAAAAATGGCATTTCTAAAAGAATTTCTCTAAAATATTTGAAATAAAGAAACATTTTATTTTTTTATATTTAGATTTAACACAATTTTTTTTCTGGAATTTCTAATAAAGAAGAGGTAAGCCAATATTTAATATATAATATATAATTTCAAGATGGAAAGAAAAATTTAAAGTAAACTGTAATATAATAATACACTGGTCTAATGCTATTGGAATCGATAATTTAACTTTGATAAATAGTAATTCTACAGTTAAAATGTTTGCAGCAAATTTATTTGTCAAATAAGACATGGAGTAAATGACAAACCTTGGAAACCTTATTATAGTTTTTAAATTTCCCATATTAAAAATGAAACATTTTATTCCAGCTTAGTTAAAGAAAATTAGCTAACAAGATTAGAAGCAAAGATTTATAATTATATTAATAAAAATGTCCAAACAGAAAAAGGATTTAATTCAATAAAAATTGTTTTGAGTTAATTGAAAATAATAGGAAAAACTTTGAAAATAGTCCAGTTTATTTTGTCCAAATGTATAAAATGTGCAAAAAATGAACTGATAATTTAGAAAATAGTTGTTTTAATAATTTAATACAATGTTATTGATACAATAAGATCATCAAAATAAACTAGAATACAAATAAAATTATCAGAAGAAGACGAAGAAAATAGCCATGAACTTAAAAAATTTCATTATTTATGCTTCCAGTTTTAATATTCTACCAAATAATTTGATAGAACTTATGGAGGGAAAAATATTTTTACCATAAAACAAAAAAATATTAAATCTGGAAGAACTTATCTTTTAAAATCTAAATATATTTTTGTACAGTTTCTAAATATATAGCAATTAAAGAGTTAAGATTAATAAAAAATATAAAATTATATTCCACTTGATCATAGAAAAAGATTAAATATTACAAACAATCTTGCCCTTTATTAAGTTAAACCATTAAATTCTGCATATCTGAAATCTGCTACGAAAGGAAAAGTATGAGAAATGTAAAGCTACAACTCGTATAATTTAATTTTTTAGAGAAATAAATCTAAGAATAATATAAATTCAAATTAGCGAAGGAAGAAAAAATAACTCGTATAATAAATTAATAAAGTATTTGAGTAAAAATACATTAATTTGGGAAAAAAATATTTTTTAAATATTTATGCTTTTATTATAAATTGCAAAGGAAATAATTATGTTTGTGCTCTAAACGAAAAAATAAAATAAATTGTATTAAAAAAAAATTAAATAAATCATAAAAAAAAATTTCCCATATTTTAACTTATTCTATCACACTGTACAGCGGTGGGAATGGGATGCTAAAGTAAATCTTAATGATGTAAAATAAGTGCACACTTATAGGGACTCGAACTAGAAACATGGAACGGACGACATCATTAGACAACAGTGAAATGCTCGCAGGATGCCCCGAGCTAGTGCACTGGACTGAACATGTAACTTGTTCGTCGTAAACTGCGCACTTCATAGGCCCTGCATTTCCTCCTACCCGTTGTGCAAATCCCCGTACATTGTCTGCTGCCTCTCATGTTTACCTGAATTTATCTGCTGCTGTTACACGTATACATATTTACTGTGGCGCCACTTCTTATAATAATTAAGAAAAGGTACATTTGCAATAGTATTATAACATTGCCCTTTTAAAGTAAGTTAAGACGAAGCACTTCAGAAATCAACATTTAAAAAATATCACTGCTTGATATGTCCATATGTGCAGCCATACATACTGGCATGCAGGCTCCCAGTTATGTGCATATACCCCACCATACATACTGGCATTCAGTCTACTAGGTATGTATATATTCGTCGCCATTCATACTATCATGCAGGCTCCCAGTTATGTGAATATACGCTGCCGCCTATACTGGCATGCAGGCTCCCAGTAATGTGCATATATGCTGCCGCCTATACTGGCATGCAGGCTCCCAGTTATGTTCATATACGTCGTCATTGACACTGGCATGCAGGCTCCCAGTTATGTTCATATACGTCGCCATTCATACTGGCATGCAGGCTCCCAGTAATGTTCATATACGTCGCCATTCATACTGGCATGCAGGCTGCCAGTTATGTACATATACGCTGCCGCCTATACTGGCATGCAGGCTTCCAGTTATGTACATATACGCTGCCGCCTATACTGGCATGCAGGCACCCAGTTATGTGCATATACGCTGCCGCCTATACTGGCATGCAGGCTCCCTGTTATGTACATATACGCTGCCGCATATACTGGCATGCAGGTTCCCAGTTATGTACATATACGCTGCTTCCTATACTGGCATGCAGGCTCCCAGTAATGTGCATTTACGCTGCCGCCTATACTGGCATGCAGGCACTCAGTTATGTACACATACGCTGCCGCCTATACTGGCATGCAGGCTCCCTGTTATGTACATATACGCTGCCGCATATACTGGCATGCAGGTTCCCAGTTATGTGCATATACGCTGCTTCCTATACTGGCATGCAGGCTCCCAGTTATGTGCATATGTGCAGCTATCCATACTGGCATGCAGGCTCCCAGTTATGTGCATATGTGCAGCTATCCATACTGGCATGCAGGCTCCCAGTTATGTACATATACGCTGCCGCCTATACTGGCATGCAGGCTTCCAGTTATGTACATATACGCTGCCGCCTATACTGGCATGCAGGCACCCAGTTATGTGCATATACGCTGCCGCCTATACTGGCATGCAGGCTCCCTGTTATGTACATATACGCTGCCGCATATACTGGCATGCAGGTTCCCAGTTATGTGCATATACGCTGCTTCCTATACTGGCATGCAGGCTCCCAGTTATGTGCATATGTGCAGCTATCCATACTGGCATGCAGGCTCCCAGTTATGTGCATATGTGCAGCTATCCATACTGGCATGCAGGCTCCCAGTTATGTACATATACGCTGCCGCCTATACTGGCATGCAGGCACCCAGTTATGTGCATATACGCTGCCGCCTATACTGGCATGCAGGCTCCCTGTTATGTACATATACGCTGCCGCATATACTGGCATGCAGGTTCCCAGTTATGTACATATACGCTGCCGCCTATACTGGCATGCAGGCTTCCAGTTATGTACATATACGCTGCCGCCTATACTGGCATGCAGGCACCCAGTTATGTGCATATACGCTGCCGCCTATACTGGCATGCAGGCTCCCTGTTATGTACATATACGCTGCCGCATATACTGGCATGCAGGTTCCCAGTTATGTGCATATACGCTGCTTCCTATACTGGCATGCAGGCTCCCAGTTATGTGCATATGTGCAGCTATCCATACTGGCATGCAGGCTCCCAGTTAAGTCGGAAGTGATATAGGTAAAGCAGTTCTGCCGATAGCACCACAACAGCTGGCAGGTGAAGATGCGAAGAGCTGGGTGCGGGCCACGAGGGGAGAGGTAAGCTGTGCGCGCAGACTGTCGCAACCGGAATACCGTGCTATAAACATTAGTCCCCGTATCATCACTTACCATTTGCGCATTGGCCGATGCGCTTCGAATGTTTTTGTAACTGTCTATACATAGCGGGGCCGTTGCTAATAAATACCAGCTGTCGCCTGCTGGGCTGTACAGTCGGCCCAAGCACTGGCATTTAGGTAGACGATCCGTCAGGACCAGGGGCGCTTACATTGTGTTGACGTATTGCCAGTGTAGTGTTAAAATTAGTAACAAATCATGTCGGTGGTTATGTACTCCATAGTAAGAAGTGTATTAAGTAGGACTTTCCAAAGCGACGAACTAACATGCGGAGAAGCAGTGTACTGAATACGGAAGGAAGAATGTTGCCAGTTTGTAGTTGGCACGTGTCTGTGTGGCTCAGCTTCCACGCCTTTGACTGAAGGTGGGCGGTGCAGGTTCACGGCCGGGAGTGTACCGTGGCGGCTAATTGCCGTGCGCATCCCACTGGTTCTGGTTACTGCCCTCCCTACCTCCCTTTCTCTCCCCCCCCCCCCCCCAGTCTGTTCTCATGCTCCGGGCACATTGCGTACATCCACCCGTCATTCTGTCTCGCTTCCAGCCCGAGCGGCCTACTAGGAACAGCCGCAACCCAAAGTCTTAACTAGATTATCTTACTTACCTCCTTCGTTTGTCCAAGTTGGTCTAAATCTTAGTTCACCTCCAATTCCGTGTATGTAGTTCTTCGTAAGACATCCGACTCTTGTAGTTTTCGACCATTCCGAATGTAAGTCTTCAAAATGTTGGCTATTTTAAATTTTAGAGTGCTATGTTATATATCTGTAACTATTTAACAGATTTAAACAATATCCTGTATGTTGACAATTAATCGTACAAACGTTGGAATTAGAAACTCGCTTTGTTATTAGTTGGCTATTTCGGAAGATATAACTACGTGAAAAATTGATATTTTAAACCATATATGGGAAACTGTTTTCCACCAAATTTGACATTTACGTAAGTAGGCCATTTAAACGTATATTTGAACTGATAAAGTACGTACTTTTTAAATGGTTGTTTTATAAATATATTTGTTAATTTGCAATAACTTAAGTATTATTTAACCAATTTCGACCAAACCTGGTGTGCTGTAAGTATATCGTACGACCTAAAATATGCCAACAAATATCCTTTTCTGTACAGTTTTTGTGATAGCGCCGCTTTTAAGAAAATTATGTTTTTGTATATCTTGGGACCAAATAAACAGATTACTACCAAATGTGTAAACAATTAGTACGACAGGTGGTCATGTAAATAATCATCTTAAAAATAATCACACTTATTTTCAAAATGGCTACATTATAAACATTTTAGTTTAGTATGCCATATCCACGAAAACATTCATCCTATTTTTATTATCCATTACAATAATTAAATATTTCTACACTGATATTCTTATCTACCATTTTGTAAGACAGTGCCACATGGAAATTTGAAGTTTTCATATCGGGAAATAATATACCGATTTTTACGAGATTTTGCAACCAAACAGCACTACAAAAGGCCATGCCAACTGATATGTTTTGAGTGGATCACACACTTATTTTCAAAATGTCTGCCGTAAAAAATAAGTTTGGTACACTCTATCTACGAAACCAGGTTACTCATTTCAACCTAACTTGGTATGGTCGCAGTGTCTGTACAGTCCCTTTTCCTTCCCCATTCCACCAAATTTTTCTCACAAGGAGTGCTCCTGTAGGGCACGTAAATTTACATGATTGAAGTTACACTTGATTTTTTATTTTCAAAATTACTGAACTGTAAATATTTCAGGTTGGTAATCTCCTTCTACCATAGCATTACCTTGATTACAACCGAAGTTCAGGCTCGTTATCTTGCCTACGTAATGCAGTCTGTTTCGTGCTAGTTGACGGTCCGATGGATTCAAGTTTCAAATCCCGAGTAAAGCACTTGTGTACTTGTATCACTGATATTGCTTGTGTTTCTGGTTCTATCTGTTAGGGCATTTCTCTCAACACGACGTTAATGCCCACCTACAATCTACACCTTTTGAGAACTTCACCAAAACTGAGCACTTTTGAAACAAACATTTGTATCAAATCACTGCTCGTAGCAATGCTGCATGCAGGACACACTGCTGTGCTTGCCAGCTACCTTGCAACGAGTCACAATAGTAGTCAACACATGGCAATCCATTGCATCGTGGCCGTGGCATTAGGAAAATGAAATAATCTTGCCAGTTTCGTATTTTCTTTCGCCAGACAGCCCGCGTGTTCCAAACAACCACTACATTAAAAACAGGCTTAATGTAGCGTAGACTATTTGTGATGACTATGTTTAGATATAGTCTTGTACAAGTGAATCTTCATTTTGCGGTTTGCAACCCCCCCCCCCCCCTTCGCTTCTATGACTGTATAACAATAACCTATGATTGTGTTACGTTTGTGATATTGAGATATAGTATAGCCACTGAAGTTAAGTGTTCCGTGTTGTATACACATTAGAATGTGAATTAGCATATTAGTCATGCGTTTGTTTTCCAACCAGTTCTCGGAGTCACGTGGATGTCGCATGAATGACTGAGGCCTATGGCAAAGTTATGTTTACGTATGGCAGGATGATAGATACCTAATGAGAAGGAAACCACATCCTAAGCAAGAACGCTCAGCTCTGGTTGTATTGTATTAAACAAGACACAACACGCGTGAATAGATTAAGAACTACATATTTGTAGTTTTTATATAACTAACCAGACTTGTGAATACACGTCTGTATATTTGAGCTGTGCGCACGGTTAGGAAAGTAAAATGTGCTCAGAGCTAGAAGTTTGCACAGTAAAAAAACTTCGCAGTTAGAAGCAAGCAGAAATTTTTTTTATCAAACGCAATGGAGTTGCTACTGTTTATTGCAATGGAGACATTTTGTAAGTTTCAAGTTTTAGCCAACCACCGACAAACTTGCATTAAAAGACATATTTTAAAGTAATTATTTCAAATTACGCACTAAAGTATTAATTTACTTGCTTCGGAAAAAAATCCGCCAAAAAGAAAAATATGAATAAACAAACAACTATTTCTATTTTGATCGAATACAGCACACTGAGATGCGTTTCTGTATTTCGAACTAGAGCAGTGATATCGCTGTTGTCAGTTGAACTTTGTGGCAAGAGTGCTGTGATGGCGTGTGTGTGTGTGCACTACCAGTGCAGTGATACTGAGGCTGCGCTGTGTTGTTGCAGGTCGGTATTGATGTAGCCGCCGGCCGCCAGGAGCCGCCACTGCGCTTGCTCTGCCTGCTACACGGTGAGTCTCTCCTCCCCTCCACTCTTATACAGCGTGTAGCTATATTGTGTAGTAGAGTATGTTCGCAGCATCTCCATCCTTTTAGAATCATCTCCCCGTGTGTAACATGTTTACTAAATATGACTTGTATCACAAGCTCTTTGTACTTCCGGTAGAATAAAAGTTTACTTATCATTTACAATATTGTTACGTGCTGCAGCTGGCGCCGACTCAGCTGCCCCGCGCCGTAATAGGAGACCCGCCTCGCCCTCCCCTCTACCTGGAACGATGCGCTCGCAGCCTCCTGATCTCTCCTTCCTTCTGGGAATCCCGCGAATGCCGACAGCGACGAGACTTGCTGGCGTCACAGACCTCCTCTCGCCTGCTAGAGTTTCCGATACGTTTAGCGACGACACAAGAATGTTCTGGTGAGACTGGCTGGCGCCTCAGCCCTCCGCGACGCACCACGCGAGTTGGGGAAGATTCTAGATGGCGGCCTAAGACACTATATATACTGCCGCAACCCAGCGGCCGGCAGTCTTTGATGGAGGCCGCCTGGCCGAGTGTGCGCGAGCTAAGTGCAGTGTGGACAGCGACTGGAGATTGCGGGACGACGGCGAGTGAGGTGTTCGTGGCGTGAATGTACGAGAGGATGTGAAACCGACGAGTGAAGCCTACTGTGCGTGAGGGCGCTTGGTGGACTCTAGAACATTACGACTGGCGGGACATGGACTGAACTGAGGTGGGACTAAATGGAAGTGTAATACTGATTTTATTGTAAATATTCGAACTGTCAAATATGGACGCATAAATTATAAAATAATTGAATAGGTTGATACACTGTCTATTGAGACTGATCTTTAATTATTTAATTTCATTGATCTCCTTGTCGTAATTATAAATTTTATTAATTGGCGTCAATTGTGAACAGTAAGTGATTTCAATTTATTGTGAGAATTTGAGTTCAGAGAATTTTGCCGTAGTTATTGTAAATAAAATAAGGAAATTATAATTAATTCTTTTATTTGATTGAGACCTCCATCCCTTAACGAACTTGGTATCGCCCACTTAATTCCTAGAGAGAAATTGCAACAATATGAATACAAACACACAGTTGTCCCTCGGTGTGATTTGATGGACTTCGTGAAGCTTTATTTGCGTGAGGCGGAACTAGTCTGATAGCAGAACTTCAGCAGGGCTTTAAAAACGTCTGAGTAAACCACGGATGATTTATATGGTGTACTGATTTTGTAGTTTTTAAGTTATTGAAAAAAAAAAACAGTTTTTATTATGTATACTGTATAAACCTTTACCGTTTGTTAAAAAATAGTCACTAAAACAAACCCCATCGAAATTTATTAGTTATTGGCAGAGAACTGCAAAATTCGCGTTAATATTTGGGGACACTTTAAACTTTAAATACATGTACCTTTGCAATAAGTTAGTCATTGGACCGTGCTATATTTAACACGCCCTGGGTTGCTCTGCGCCAGCAAATGAACAGTTCACAATTGATTAGTCCAATCACGTGCAGTCTAGTCAGAAAGGGAGTGGCTTCACGTCTATGCAGCAGCCAATGGAGAAACTACGCCGGCTCCAGTATATAAAGCACTTTGAAGTTTAGCCTGATGTCAAATAACGCGAATTTTGCAGGTCTCTAAGTATAGGCGTCCAGACCTAGATCTCTTCAGCATTGAGTAGATGGGCCTGAGAGATCATAACCCCGTTGTAGTGAGAGGGATGTATCGTCGTCCAAATCCTGCCAGTTAGACTGGTCCATTCTAACTGCAGTCATGGTCTCACATGACTCATCCTTTCTCGAAGTCATCACGTGGACATCGAAATCAATGCTATCCTTTGTCACAAACGTAGCGAGAAAACACCAGACAGCCATGACGCCCCGCAACATGCGTATAACTAACTACCCAGTAGGTTAGTGAAGCGAAGGACATTCGGTCCTGATGAAAGCTTCAATGTTCTCTCAAGAGCTCGTTGCCAAGATCCGCTCAATCACAATCATCTTCTATAAGCTTTCATGCACTATTATGTCCAATCAGCATGTGCTTAACATCCACACTGATGTCACATTTTGCTATAGTATTTCTTGCAAAGATGGCGGAAGTGCCCCAGAGTAGAGTACCTGTGCGTGGTAGTAGCAAGCAGGAGATAGGCCCTGGTCACCATAAGACTGTCGTACGTAAATTCTTAGTTTACATAATTAGGGGCATAAACCTCAGCAAAATACATATCTTCCAGATACCTCGCCAGTTGGACAGCACAGTCCAAATCATATTCTGCATGTCGGCCTGTTTTGAATTATCGAGTACACTTCGCGTGGGGTTAATCCCAGTGCACACATTCTTTGCCAGTATATTGTGCACATAGCCTCTGCTTTCGCACTGTCTGCTAATATATGACCAGCTCACACACTACAGTGGTTTGTCAGTGAGAGCAAATGAATGTAATGCCCTGTTATGTACTTAATTGGAAAATATCCAAACCCTTGCACTTTTGTTTCACAGTTTAATTTCTATGTGTACACCTGCTATTTTCAGAGCCATCCCACTGTTTCAACAATCTCTCCCTACACAGTCGTTTCTTCAACAGTAGCCTTCCTACATCAGTCCTCTGACCATAGGAGATCTTTCCCGTGCAGTGTATAAGAAGGTTGGTGAGAACAGCCGAAGTCGGGGCTTGCAGTGCGTCCTGGGAAACTGTTTTATAGGCCTGATTTACGACAAGTAGCACACTCTTTGCGCCTTCTTGTGTGGGACTCTGCGGTAGTTGTTTCCAAGATAACATGCCATGTATAATTGTCAATAAATACATGTTTAAAAATCGCCATAATTGTGTGTTGCAATAATTCAATACCCGTGCTGCTGAAGCAAATGGCTCTTGGCGTGTGTCATCACATTGTTAGGAAGATGCCGCATGCGTTCCTCAAATAAAATGTATTCTCAGAAAACCGCCTCAAGGCCTCAAAGTGCAGTAGAGGTCTTCCATCAAATGTGATATGCTTCCTTTAGAAAATGTTTTTTAACAGAAGTCCATTAGTCTTTTCGATTGCAAACCAAAGTATTCAAAGTTTGTCCTGGCCTCACTATCATGTGTCGAGTTTTCACAAACATGTAAGAACTTGTCATTCGCGTATCTTAAACTTTACAAGCTTCTGGCATTTCAACCCTTGGCATTACATTTAAGAGCATCATGTATGTGATCCAGAACAGACATTTGCAGGCAGCTTTTGTTCAGTCGCTTAACGACCTACCTCACTCTAAAGCTATTCTTCAAGAAATCCATAGCAACACTATACAGGTTTGCAGGACATTCAAAATGTTTCTCGTTCTTGTTATCGGATAACAAAGTGTTGAGAAACGCTGATAGATAGTCTTTCAGATCTAACACACAGTCTTATCGACCTAGAGAGATGGCAAATGAGACGGCGTTTTCTCTCTGTCAGCACATGGCAGGTAGAGAGCCCCAAGGGGCCCCGCGTTTATTCTGCGTGATGAAGTTGCTCCAAGGATTCATCCTCTTACCCTTCACACTATTCCTACAAGCTCATCTTTCTCCCGTGTACTCATCGCGAGTATGCACACACTGCATGGCATGACAAGTCCCCTGCAACTCGAATTATGGGAAACGAATCACTACAGATGATACCGGGAGTCGAGTTTCTACACTCGCACAATTACGGCACTTAAAAATGTTTTTGTTTTCTTAAACAAAATATTTACCATGGTATATTCACGGTTACTTCCAACTTTTCTGAAGCCCGGCTGAAGATCTATTTCCAGGATATTGCTCCGCCTCGTGCAAACAAAGCTGTACGATGTCTACAAAATTACACTAGAGGCACAACCCACCGCGTTCCAGCGCACTCAGTTCAATGCAATTTTTATTCATATTAATTATAAATGAAATATTTTCATTTGTAGATGAAATACAGGCAAAACTTCAATTCAACAAGTAATAAGGTACTTTTATGTCAATGTATAGTAAGCCTGCGAGACATGAGATATGTAGGAAACCGCCTGACATGTCATACACGGGGAGATTTTTCAAGGGTTTGATTCGAAAAGTGTGAAGAAACCCGGAACAGACTTGACATGTGCACTGCATAGGTAGTCGTGTAGTTTTTAAAGACTGCTCACGATCAGTACTAAATCAACCTTAGAAAAACGCTACTGCCCCTATCTGCATATATTTTAACGGACGCACTGAGCGACATGCGCCCAGTGAAGTTGGTAATGATAGATTGAAAATAGCGTAAAAGTGGCAAGTTTAGTAACATATTTTCTTTTCTTATAATTTCACAGTTTCACCTGACCAACGCATGAATGAAGTGATGAGGCCCATGGCAATGTTAATTTTAGATAAGGCGTAAGAGTACATACAAGTAGATCTTAAGCAGGGCTTTCAAAAGTGCTCATTTTACCGTGAACAGCCTATATCGTTAGATATTTTACGAATGTGTTCTTGGGTAATGTATTAAAATTCTTAAAGGATAGTGGTGGCACAGCGTACTTTATAATAGTTTCTTTCACATCTGATAGTTCGTGGACTTATACTGTCGTGAATACTTGCATGAGTTGACTTATATAGTGGTGGTTTTACCTGCGTGGTTGTGATATATATTCTCTCGAAGACATTTGCGGTATGAAATAATTGCGCAAACAATGCTACTGCCCAGAAAACGTAGCCGAGACGTAAAATACAAACAGGCGACGTGAATAATTGTAGTTCACTGTTTGTTGGAACACTGGAAGTAAAGTATAAGCGCGGTTCTAGAGGAAACAAATGATTCGGATATTATTCGCTCGTTAATTTGTTGATAAGGACGTCTTTACTTCTATGCTGCTTGATGACTATAGTTTATTCGCGGTTTCTTCGCATTTTTCAATTAAACTTTGGTTGTTTCCTAAATATGTCGTGTTTCAGATCAATAAAAAGTAGTACCTTACTTTGTGAGTTGAGTGAAGAGATTTGAACGGCTCTAAACAGAGCCGATGAGGGTGATCGAGGTGAGTATGGAGCAGCGCTGCAATGAAGAAGCAGAGGAAACGGGAGATCCCGGAGAATACTCGCCAACCAAACGGCATCGCCCGGCACGATTCCCACTTGCGAAAATCCGGAGTGACCCGGCCGGGGATTGAGCCCGGATCGCCTTGGTGGGAGACGAGTAGGCTAACCGCTCAGCCACCGCGACCCCACTTTACTTCGTGTTAAATTCAACTTTTGCATATATTTTATTTATAAATTACAATATTTAATTTATACTTAGTATGAATGAAATCGGAAAGAAGATAGGCAAGTTGATAATGCCTAGTAAGAAACTGTCCTTGTGCAAAAGTATTATTAAAGTGAGTGCGCATGAATGCGGCGCGCTGTCCCTTCAGTGTATTGCCTTAAGACTGCTAAGCTTTGTTTGCATGGGACGGAGTAATATCGTAAAAGTAGAACTTGAGCAGAGCTCCGGAAAAGTTGGTAGTAACGGTGACCGGGCTACATATGCTTGTCACGGTAAAGTGAGCACTTTGAAATCAACCTTTGGGGAACATGACTGCACACACTGTTATGAACGCTCTTGGTTGATAGCGAATTAAGTAGTCTCGTGTCTCGAGCCGAGATCGGATGTAAGATCGAGACTGAAAACTGTTTCACCATTCGAGTTCGGAGCTGGACTGGAGATCGAGATGAAGTTCATTTCGAACCGCCAATTTCGGCGGTTCGAAATCTCGATCCGAGATCAGCAGTCATCGTCGACAAATGTAGTTTGAAAATACGCCAACAGATAGAGCTACGTTCGATTGTTTTCTTTGGAAATTAAAACGACTTTATACGCACTTAAATATTATTCAGTAAAATTCGTACAACAGTAATTCACTTAAAACGGATACAACATCGCACATCTGATTCTATCTATAGTGAAAAATACGCCTACTTCCATGACGTCATATATTACGAACCAAAAGCAAAATTTGTCTCATACTTAATTTCGATCTGTCACTTTGAAACCAAGATCGACGAATCGATCAAGAATCATGAAATTTCGTGGTGCAACACTTTTACATTGGAACCAAGATCAAACTGGGTCCTAGTTCGAAACTAGGATCATTCGATCTCGGGTCAGGGAAAATGTTGGTGCAACCGGGCATTAGAGTACAAATTAGCGTACTAGTAATACTCATACTGTAGGTTACTAACAAATGTACTTTTATACTTGCTTGGTGCAAGCATTAAGTGCCTACTTAGGGCCCTTGGCAATGTAAAATTGATATATGGCGGAAGGGTGCAAAACGAAGATAAATGTATATGTTAAGCGAGGCTTTGAAAAGCGCTCAGTTAACAGTGAACAGCCTATATAACCAGACGTTGGCGGCAGGTAGTGCAGTACGGCACAGTGTGTAGCGGCACTAACGAGGTGCGATACACCTAGTGGAGCTGCGACCTGTCAGTGCCAGGCAAACTATCGCCTGCCGCACAGTGTGTGCTACACGCAGCAAGTCAGTCTACTCTCAACACACTACACGTTGGCGGCAGGTAGTGCAGTACGGCACAGTGTGTAGCGGCACTAACGAGGTGCGATACACCTAGTGGAGCTGCGACCTGTCAGTGCCAGGCAAACTATCGCCTGACGCACAGTGTGTGCTACACGCAGCAAGTCAGTCTACTCTCAACACACTACACGTTGGCGGCAGGTAGTGTAGTGCAGTACGGCACAGTGTGTAGCGGCACTAACGAGGTGCGATACACCTAGTGGAGCTGCGACCTGTCAGTGCCAGGCAAACTATCGCCTGACGCACAGTGTGTGCTACACGCAGCAAGTCGGTCTACTCTCAACACACTACACGTTGGCGGCAGGTAGTGCAGTACGGCACAGTGTGTAGCGGCACTAACGAGGTGCGATACACCTAGCGGAGCTGCGACCTGTCAGTGCCAGGCAAACTATCGCCTGACGCACAGTGTGTGCTACACGCAGCAAGTCGGTCTACTCTCAACACACTACACGTTGGCGGCAGGTAGTGCAGTACGGCACAGTGTGTAGCGGCACTAACGAGGTGCGATACACCTAGTGGAGCTGCGACCTGTCAGTGCCAGGCAAACTATCGCCTGACGCACAGTGTGTGCTACACGCAGCAAGTCAGTCTACTCTCAACACACTACACGTTGGCGGCAGGTAGTGTAGTGCAGTACGGCTCAGTGTGTAGCGGCACTAACGAGGTGCGATACACCTAGTGGAGCTGCGACCTGTCAGTGCCAGGCAAACTATCGCCTGACGCACAGTGTGTGCTACACGCAGCAAGTCAGTCTACTCTCAACACACTACACGTTGGCGGCAGGTAGTGCAGTACGGCACAGTGTGTAGCGGCACTAACGAGGTGCGATACACCTAGCGGAGCTGCGACCTGTCAGTGCCAGGCAAACTATCGCCTGCCGCACAGTGTGTGCTACACGCAGCAAGTCGGTCTACTCTCAACACACTACACGCTTACTTCCAGCCCTCTCTGTAGCCCTGCTGAAGTTAAACCTACTTCCAGAATATTCCTCCGCCTCGTGCAAACAAAGCTTGACCAAGTTTAGAAAATCACACCAACGGGACCACGGACCACATTCGTGCACACTCCGCGTAAGAATATTTTGCATCAACTATTGCTTATAGGTTGTACACGGGAAAGTGAGCACTTTTGACGTCCTGGTTACTTTTTCCTTTCAGCCATTTTTTATACTTTAACCGCCTTTTTAAAACCGATATTGCCGTGTAAGTGATACATTTATATTCCACAGCATTCGGAATTTAACGTCTAGGGTTAAAATAAAATATATTTGACTATTATTCCAAATGAGAGAGCTTTCAAAAGTGCTCACTTTACCGCGAACTGTCCATACGAAACATTACCAACACACCTGTTTTCTACATGTATTTTATTGATATTAATTAAAATATGATTTATAAATAGGATGTACCTAAAAGTTTAATTTAACATGAATTATGTAGGCTACTGTAAACCGAGCTAATTTGTTGCTACTCTGCTCCATTGAAGAAATGTTTCCTAGCTCTCTAGCAAGCACTCTGGTGACCACATAGATTGCACCAAATGGCCTGAAAATAAGTATCTAGGTTCTGTCGTTGTATGGTACCCATAAGTAGTCTACATACACAATGATAGAGGACTGACTTTGTTCCAGTAGATTTTTCTACAACTTTTGCATGGATTTACGAACTGAAGCAAAAGTAACCCACCCCTATGGGTTACTTTGCCCCATCTAACGAAAATTCATATATATATATATATATATATATATATATATATATATATATATATGGGTCTAGTTAAATATGTGTGGTGTCGAGCCTATGGCTTACAGACATCATTTATTGCATTAAAATAATCTATTGGAAATGCACAATATTTTATTTCTAAAAGTCTAAAATATTGGAGCAAAGTTTACTGCATTTTAATGTTAGCAGAATTATTAAACACATGTAATTTGACTTAGTTAGAAAATAACTAAACACGTCATACATTGGGTGACTTTTCAAAGGTTTGATTCAAAAAATTGAGAAGAAACCCTGAATAGACTTAAATGGCCAATATACGTTAAAGTGAGACCGGAATCAGTGTGGTGTTACGAGATATTAAATTCATTCATCCATTATTCGTATATTGAAGTTTCATCGACAAGGCAGATTTAATGACTATTTGTTGTGTGAATTAAATATTGATTAGCTTAAGAGAATTACTGCTATCAATTCAAGACGTCAAAAGGTATCCACCAATAAAATATAACTAAACAATTTATGCCTTTACAAAGCCACGGTTTCAAAAGGCAATCTCAAACATACTGATCTAATGACATTCAATAAATAAATAAATAAATGTCGCAGGTAGCCTCCAATTCTCCTTATAGTACATGTGTGTGTATCCACGTCAAAACAGCATTTTCAGGCGAAAGTATGGTGGGACGTTGAATGTCAATAACTACATAACTTGTGCAGCGAATGGCATTCAGCTTTGGCGCAGCCCGTGGAATGACGCGGAGAGCCCTGCACAGTTGAGGCGCTTACGAAAAGTAACCTGGTAAAGTTAACTTGGTTAACTCTGTCACGTGACCAGGTTTACACGATCACTTGCGGTTAACCAGGTTGCTTTGAACGTTTTAGAGTAACTCTGGTTTTGAGACGGCGGGAACTCGAAAAATATTTAGTGCAGTTATTAAATACTATGCTATATGACGATGATGACTATGAAGAGTTTTTTGTAAAATTATATCATGAACAACGTAAAAAAAAACATTGCATTAAGCAGTACTGCGATAGTACAATACCTGGCTACAATGATTCGCCAAAGCATCTAAACGTTAATAATTCTACATATTTTGATCGTTTCCAGAATTGAAAACTTATTTTCGTTTACTTGTTTGTTTTTGTTTGTGCAGTGTTAACGCGCCATTTCACGCGTGTCGTCTGCTAGAGCCAAGTTCACCCTGCTGTCGAGCAGGGTTAGCCCAGAGTCGATCGAGTTAACCGGGTGACGTTTCGTAAGCGCCTTTGGTCTGCATCACGAGAGTAGAGTGGCTTGCCCTTGTGTCTCCGGGGACAACCACGGTGCGATAGTGAGCGAGTTACAGCAGTTGTTAGTTAGTTAGTTGTAGTTACTGGCGTTACTAACGATGCTGCTGTGTGATGCTAATTGTTCCCGCTGGCCGGTCGAGCCCCCTCATCGTCCACCTTTCCGATATAATCAGTCTACTCATCGTTCAAAATTGTTAGCCTGTATATTCCTGCAGTAATGTTCACCCGGAAGTGGTTTCTAGAAATATTTTCCTTATTGAAATGTAATTACTAATCAAAGAAAACATACCAATCTAGATAGTAGATAGTGTGAATAATAATTACTATTAGTATAATTTTAGAAACTAAGTTACTAAATGTTCCTCTTGAACCCTCACAAGTAATACATCACGTATCAATACTAACAATAATATTCAGTACACTGATGTCGAACTACCCACATAGACATCAATAATACACATACACACAAGAATACAGATATACACTGAAGAAGCAACACAGACACAGACATCAAACACACGACGGACACCTCACAAAAAGACGACAATCGTCGGCTCCTCTGTCTCCGGAGAGGATGGCGGGGCGAGGGTTCAAGGGTGGAGGCAGAGGAATTTTAACTTAGACATTTAAAAATTTTAACGTAACTTTTTCTTTTAAACGTTAACAAAATAATTTTAATCGTTTATTTTAAAATTTAACTCGTTTTTAAATGTTATAACCCGACAAATTTTATGTTTCGACTATTTTATAAATTTATTTTAAATTCAAGTAATTGGGGTCAGTTATGGCCTTCAGCTGGGTACTGGCGCCATTTGACTATGTCCTGTTGTGTCTAATACTCACTGGTTGAATCACGTATGGCGTGTTCCCTAAATACGCCATATACCACTAGCGTTTTAAACTTCTGTTAACATGAAACTATCTTACTTTAAATTAAACTGTAATTATATTTCTTACTAATTAATAGAATCAATATTAGGTAGTAAAACAAGGAAAATAGGCTTATTGGTAATACGTAGTTATCGTGCAGAATTGTATTAAGCTTAGTATAGGCCGTTCACGGTAAAGTGAGCACTTTTTGAAGCTGTTTCATCACACATTGTGGCCTCGGACTTTTGGGTATGGTGAATGTATACACTGTCTTTATTACTCACAAGGCAGGGTTTACGTTAATTGTAATTTCCTTAGGTGTAATTTCATAGACTGCTTAAACTTTGTTTGCACAGAGCAGGGGAATAGTTTGAAAATAGAAATTTAGCACAGCTTCAGAAAAGTTGGAAGTACCCATGAATAAATGGACTGTACCGAAATAATATTTCTCAAAACTGTCGGGCAAATAATAATTATTACTTGGGTGAAGAGGGGAGGAGGGGTGATGGGGCGGGTGGAGGGAAAATTTGTAATTTTATGTCACGATAACAGATAACTTGAACTCCCAAATGATTCGAAAACTAATCATGTTGCTACAATGCATATATGAGACTTTAAACTTAAAAACTTTATTCTTGCAATTTTCAAACGTTTTAACACGCAGTTTGGTTTCAGCTGAAGTGTTAATTACGTTGCAGGAGCGAGTTAATTTCTTTGAAATCAAGATACTTCGTTCATCTGCGGCAAGTATCTAACTTTAGGTTATTTTTGACTTTCAATTTTGTCTCGGAAGTTAAAATTGAAATATCGGCGTACCTCATAACAAATTCCCAAGAAATGTTCATGACGTTCTATTAACATGACATGTTATTTTGAGCTCTAGCCTAGCGTAGTGCTGGTGTTCCATTTTGAGATTTTTACGAAAACATAGAAAACTTTTAATTCGCATAACTTTTTTTTTAGTATTTTATTCTTATATTTTCTTCAGACTTTTATTTCATGCCACAACCACAAAGGATGTGGTGATACAAATGTGAAAAACAAATTGTAATCTCTTGAACGCTCTAAAGGGAAGTGGTAAACGCCATATTGGATTGATATAACTTTAATTTACTTATGTGCGATTATTTGACTTGGTTTCGGCGTAGAATATTGATCAATTATACTTTACAGACTTATCTTGACTTCGTGTATTATTATCGCTTGTGTGATCTTTGCACTAAATTTCGTACTATAATTTCTCCTGCAGGCAGACAAGTCGCATGAAAAAAGCAACATTATTGGTCCTTCTAAGCCGGTCATGTGTCAAACCAGAGATGGAAGCGAATCACACTTTGGTTAAGAAGTTTCATATTTTTCAGAGAAGAAAGTAGCTTTACTATCCAAATATGTAATACAAAACTAGGTTTTCGGAAGATTTACAATTACAGTAGTGGCTGACTCACCAGGACCGTCAACGACTCTTACAAGGCAAGTTTTGTTTCATATTTTTTGTGCGAACTGTATGTGAACATGCTTAGTATGGAATATGCTTGTTTTTTTCTCTTTTTTTCTCGAGTCGTGTAAAAGCACCTTTAGGGAAAGTGCGACATGTTGAAGTCTCGCTAAAATTTTGAACACCATGTAATCGTTATTTTGAACACCATGTAATCGTTATTTTGAACACCATGTAATCGTTATTTTGAACACCGTGTAATCGTTATTTTGAACACCGTGTAATCGTTATTTTGAACACCGTGTAATCGTTATTTTGAACACCGTGTAATCGTTATTTTGAACACCGTGTAATCGTTATTTTGAACACCGTGTAATCGTTATTTTGAACACCGTGTAATCGTTATTTTGAACACCGTGTAATCGTTATTTTGAACACCGTGTAATCGTTATTTTGATCACCGTGTTATCGTTAGCAGTTTGAACACCGTGTTATCGTTAGCAGTTTGAACACCGTGTTATCGTTAGCAGTTTGAACACCATGTCTGTGTACGGACAGTAAATTTTCACGCGTACACTCTAAAATACACACTAAAACTGCTCCAAATCGGTTAATTTGGATGCAGATCTGTTGAAACTGCTCCTCTTAATCAGTACACTTCTAATCATATGAGTTGCTGGTACTCACTAATTAAATGAAATCAGTAATTCAGGCTTAGAGTATAGAATTCTGTAAATTTCACCTCACTATTGAATCCTTTATTTTAATTTAGTAAGCAGGGGGCGCCTTGAAAATCTATTCTCTACTCGAAATAAAAACCGTTCGATTGTAACATTCCTGATTGGACATGACGAACTGTGTCTTGTCACTGTTCTTCAGTGTCGATGACCGTGCTGTGGAACACAACAGGCACTTAACATACACGTATGGATACACCGGGCTATATGTGGGGCCACGTGAGCTGGAGACGCTGCTGAAGTAAAGTGCAACAGCCACTGAAACGTTCAGAACTTCAGACACACATTGCCGAGGGATGCTTCGCTCGTAGCTCGTTGACTGTATTTATTTCTCTACGTACTACCGCATAGTGCACAGAGGTTTATAAACTGCCAGCCTCTGAAAACCCTGCTCCAAATCTACTTGAATGCACATTCTGTATTCTTACATCTTACGTACAGATTTCCATTGCCACGTCAGTCTTACGTCCGGTCAGTTAACCGCGAATAGTCTACAAAAGTGTAGTCAGTCGAGGCCAGTCAACTGTAATTTTGTGATATTGGAACAATGGTTGGCGCGAGACTAGCATTATAATCTTAAAACTCCTTCAGCTTCCTTTAACTTGTCAGCGCCTGACTCAGTCATACGGTGTGTAGATGCGGCTGTGGAGAGATGCACAAGGGCCTGAATCTGCCGCGAAGGAAAGTTGTCTGTTTTAAGTATGACCACGTAATAAAATATCCTTGAAAAGACTAGCTTGTTTCCGTGACTTGCATTGCGAACGAGTTTGCTAGCAGGTATCGTAGCCAGTGGTTGAACTAATATACGACGTGAGGTGATTGATATCCACGTGCGTATCTATCTCACTGCACTCGGCAGTGAGTGTGTATTATGGTAGGCCAGTCACGGTTACTTCGAACTTTTCTCATGGCAAACATGCTTAAGTTCTACTTTTAGGATATTCCTCCGCCTCAAAGCTTAACTGAGTCCAGAAAATTACACCAAAGGGACAACACACCACATTCGTACGAACTCAGTGTAATCATATATTGGATAAGAACTATTTCTTACTAGGCGTTACCAACAGACATATTCCCCCCCCCCCCTGTTTATATTCATGTTATAAGGCTGTTCACGATGAAGTGAAAACTTTAGAAATGGGCCTTAGAAAAGTCACTGCTTCTGCATGCATATATTTTAATGGGCGCACTGAGTTACATTCGCCCAGCAAAGATGGTAATGACGGATGGAAAGTAGTTCCATCCCAACGTCAGATAAAACGTGTCACATTCTAAATTCGATTCAGTGGAAAACCACTGGTTCGCAGTAAAAATGGCTCCACTTAGAATCGATGGCGGGAAAAAAACACTGATTTTTTTCAATGGGAAAATTACGCTGATTGAATTAGTGATGTGAAAAATTTCACCGATTCTAAGTGGAGCAATTTTCACTGCGAATCAGTGGTTTCCACTGATTCGAATTTAGAATGCAGGTAGCTATTCATAATAACTTGAAATTATTTCTTTCACTTTCTGCATTTTTAATTTATCGAAGTGTAGAAATGCGTATATATTTTTAAGCATTTTCTTCCTTAATAATTCCACAGTTTAACTTGACCGACGTACGAATAAATTGAAGGCCCATGGCAATGTTAATTTTACGCAAGGCGGAATAATACACAACTTGCATAAAAGTAGATCTTAAGCAGGGCTGTAAAACGTGCTCATTTTACCGTGAACAGCCTATAGTAAGATTTTGAGCGCTTATTTACGAAAATTAGAATCCCAAACAAAGTGCGAAAATTATCAGCGCCCCCACAAAGTGTACTCTTACAAACTCCTGTCGTTTGCTTTTTCCTTTTATAAAAATTAGGCACATTTGTTTCTTACTTCTTACAATATATAAATAATTTCCTTTTTTTTTTTTTTTTTTTTTTCACCAGCCTAGCATAAGTATGCAGCTAACGATGTGCTGCAGGGACAGGGACGTCATTTTGAAATTTTTGTAAAGAGAAATAAGATAATACACTCGAATGAGCACATAACGTTTACTTACAAACTGTTTTCGTGTATGGCAACGTTTTATAAATAAAAGTAGGGTAAATGATGACGCAATAGTTGCGAGTTAATGCTGCGTGGTTGCGTACAGGTAATACTCGACGTGTGTGTCTCCATCTCTTTCCCTCCCTCTCTTTCTCTCTCTCTTTCTCTCTCTCTCTCCTCTCTCTCTCTTCTCTCTCTCTCTCTCTCTCTTTCCCTACCTCTTTCTCTCTTTCCCTACCTCTTTCTCTCTTTCCCTACCTCTTTCTCTCTTTCCCTACCTCTTTCTCTCTTTCCTTCCCTCTTTCTCTCTTTCCTTCCCTCTTTCTCTCTTTCCTTCCCTCTTTCTCTCTTTCCTTCCCTCTTTCTCTTCCTTCCCTCCTTTCCATCTCTTCCTCTCTATTTCTTTCTCTCTTTCTATCTGTCTTTCTCGCTCTCTCTCTTTTTTCTCTCTCTTTCGTTTTCTCTCTCTCTTTCGTTTTCTCTCTCTCTCTCTTTCGTTTTCTCTCTCTCTCTCTTTCGTTTTCTCTCTCTCTCTCTTTCGTTTTCTCTCTCTCTCTCTTTCGTTTTCTCTCTCTCTCTTCGTTTTCTCTCTCTCTCTCTTTCGTTTTCTCTCTCTCTCTTTCGTTTTCTCTCTCTCTCTTTCGTTTTCTCTCTCTCTCTTTCGTTTTCTCTCTCTCTCGTCTCTTTCGTTCTCTCTCTCTCTCTCTCTTTCGTTCTCTCTCTCTCTTTCTCTCTTTCGTTTTCTCTCTCTCTTCTCTTTCGTTTTCTCTCTATCTCTCTCTCTCTTTCGTTTTCTCTCTATCTCTCTCTCTCTTTCGTTTTCTCTCTATCTCTCTCTCTCTTTCGTTTTCTATCTCTCTCTCTTTCGTTTTCTCTCTATCTCTCTCTCTTTCGTTTTCTCTCTATCTCTCTCTCTTTCGTTTTCTCTCTATCTCTCTCTCTTTCGTTTTCTCTCTATCTCTCTCTCTTTCGTTTTCTCTCTATCTCTCTCTCTTTCGTTTTCTCTCTATCTCTCTCTCTTTCGTTTTCTCTCTATCTCTCTCTCTTTCGTTTTCTCTCTATCTCTCTCTCTTTCGTTTTCTCTCTCTCTCTCGTTTTCTCTCTCTCTCGTTTTCTCTCCCTCTCTTTTTCTCTCCCTCTCTCTCTTTTTCTCTCTGCTGTTTTTTTCCACGTTCCTCGACCATAGCAGAACCTCTGGCCCCTGAATGGCGACATCGCTGTACTTCACAGCGCGCAGGCTACTTTTCATACACTCACGTCCTGCTTAGCGCCTTCACGTAGATACGACGAAACTGTATTTGTTTTTTTTTGTTTTATTGCGTCCGTAAGATCTTTTTTTCCAATACCTAGCCGTACAAAGATATTAGACAAGTCAATTTACAGTATACAAAGTTTATACATCGGACATAGTAAACGTAGATTGCACGTACATGCATAATACCCTTCTCCATAATGTGACTAATCTTCTTCCAACATGCTGTGCGTTATCGTTTTACTGAAACAGAAAAAAAAAAAAAAAAAAAAAGGGACGAGAAAAATTGGAACAAGAAATGCGTACAATGAAATTTTATACAGTAATATCTTAGTTTTTGTATTTTAGATATTCATCTACACTATAAAATGCACATTTAATAAAGAATTCTTTTAGTTGTTATTTAAAGAGTTTTTGGTTAGAGAAGCAAATTTTTTGAAGGTGGTGTGGTAATTTATTGAAGTGTGCTACCAACTTAGGACGGCCCTTTCTGGATTAGTTTTAAGTTAACTGAATTCAAGTATGATTTTTTTTTTTTTATTCTAGTGTCATGCTTATGAAAGGACTCATTTTCCTGAAAGAAAGGACTGTTTTTTGGACACGAATATAATTACTGAAAACGTGTACTGACATGCAAATGTCAAAATGTATAATTGTGCGTGGTGTTCAATATTACACTGTTAGCATAGCGGCTGCAAACTGTAGCATATTAAGCGCTAGGGCAACGTCTCGCTATACCTTAATTTTCCACACACAAAACAAATAACCGAATTTGAAGTACTAAACATATTTTGGCAGGTTTCGTCTGATCAGTAAAACCATCGCCTACAACAATAGTTGATCGATCACATGTGTAGATTACAAATGAAAAATCTTTTATGCGTTTTCCTAATAATGACTTAGAGAAACCGCAAAGTATGTAAATATAAAAAAAAAAAATGACGTTTAAACAATATTTATATTGAATTATATTTGAGAATTAAAAAAATTTTAACAAAATTTAATTTTTTTGAAAACTTGCGAAAAAAAAATGTTTTTAAAGTACAGGGCAGGTGAAAAAGAATGAAATAACTTCACGCGTCCACCTATGACAGAATACCTTGAAAAGTGTGTATGCAAGGAAAAACTGTGGCATTTCTTATGTAATTTAAGTTTGATTCACATTCCAAAAATGTAATATGGTAACTATATCACGCTGCTTATGCCCAAACTGTAATCAAGTTGTCATACACGAGGCAGTATCTCGTCATCTGTGAATGTGACAGCAATAACAGTTCGCCTTTGTAATCTGGCAGATATTTCTGACGTGGACCACTAACTCCCAGTCGTGCGGACGGATAAGGCCGTGTACTACAGTATTGCCACCTATAGGCCGTGTACTACAGTATTGCCACCTATAGGCCGTGTACTACAGTATTGCCACCTATAGGCCGTGTACTACAGTATTGCCACCTATAGGCCGTTCAGTGTAAAGTAAGCACTTCAGAGGCCTTAGTTACTTCAGCCTTCTTTATCATTTAACCACCTTTCAAAATAAATATTGCCGTGGAAGTAATATATACAGTGTATATATTTCACCTTACCCGGAAGTTAACGTCTAGGCCTAAAATAAAACATACTTATTGACTATTCCAAATGAGAGGGCTTTCAAAAGTGCTCTATTTACCGTGAATAGCCTATACCTATTGTCAGATGGTGAGCGGAGATTGTGTAAAAAGTCTTATTGTAAAACTGTTCAAATGCCTCATTTATGTCTGCTTACGAATATCATTTCATAAACATTTCAGTTAGGAAAAATATTTTCCATTTTATATTTTCGTTTCTGAAGTGTAGCTATTTTGTTTTTAAAAAGTTCTGCAATTTCCAGGCAGAAAAACTGCAGCAGTGCACGATATATAAAGGGAACTGTAATACAGCACACTCCGAACTGAACATTATACGATGTAAGTGTGAGGTTGACAGCTGATTCCCGGTTGCACCATCGTGATTCGAAACTCGATCGGAGATTGGATCTAAGATCGATACAGAAAAATGTTGCACCATTCTAGTTCAGAGCTGGACTGGAGATCAAGTTGAAATCTCAAACTGAGATCAGCAGCCATCAACAAATGTAGTTTGAAAATTCGCCAACAGGTATAACTATGTTTGATTGTTTTCTTGGGAAATTAAAACATATGTACGCACTTGAATATTATTCAGTAAAATTCGTACAACAATAATTCACTTAAAACAGGTGAAATATCGCACATCTAGTTCTATCTATAGTGAAAAATACGCCTACATCCATGACGTATATTACGAACCAATAGCAAAATTGGTCTCATACTAAATCTCGATCTCTCAGTTTGAAACCAAGATCGACGAATTCGAAGATCCAGAATCTTGAAATTTCGTTGGTGCAACACTTTTACATTGGCACTAGGATCATTCGATCTCGGATCGGGGAAGATGTTGGTACAACTGGGCATGAGTGTGTCGAACTGTCGGCGGGAGGTCTGCACGGTAGCTCAGTGTTCTTGCACATAGAAGTGAGAGGTTTCCTAGAAGCCAGTAAAAGCTTGTCGAGCTAACATTTAAAGGCCGATGCTGGCCCGATGTCTTTTGCCGCACTTGGGCCGATATAAATTTGGAACTTCGGCCAACTATTTACCGACAGCGTCAAAAATACACCAAATGTTTACCGGCAAGATACAAAACACTATAGTGTGTGTTTATTGTTACACCCTGAATTTAAGATCGAAGTGTTATTTGTCACGTATGGGAATCTTCGCTTCTATCAACATGTATATTTTGATGCAACTTAAAAATCGTTTGGAATGGAGGGTCCTCGAATTGCCGAACCGTGGTTAGTAGACACGGACCTTAGCTGACTGAGCTATTGGGATGGATGGTAGTTTGAGCGATGCTTACAAATAATTGCTCGAGCAAGAAGGCATCAGAAAAATGTATTTCCCAAGATGAAGAGCTCAGTATTAAAGTAAGCTACTGGACAGGAATCAATTATATATTTGCTCTAGCAGACTAGGTAAAGACTGTTCACGATACTTTACAGAAAATGTCACTGCCCCTACCTGAATATATGTTTACGGGCGCACTGATATGCGCCGAGTAAAGTTGGTAACGATGGATTCCATATCTTAATGTCGAATAAAAAGTGTTAGACAACTATTTGTAATAACTTCAAATAATTTTTTTCGCTTTTTTTAAATGCGCAGAAGGAAAAATTAGCAGGTTTGTAAAATATTTTGTTTTATAATAATTGTACAGTTTCACAGTTTTACACAAGGCGGAGGAATACACAACCTGCATGCAAGTAGATCTTAAGCAGGACTTTCAAAAGTGCTCATATAATCGTGAACAGCCTTTACTGAGATACTGTGGGGGAATTGACCCAGAATCTTAAGATGTTGGAGATCGATTGGCTGTTAAATATCAGGCCGACATAATTTTTGTGATATCCGTTATCATAAATACATTGGCCTATTGTCTTTATCGTAACTGCTTACAATCTGTGTGAAATAAAGACGCCGTACCGTTAGCAAGTAGTTCTCTTTGAGCCTACTTGGAACACTAGCCGATATTACTGGTATCGGCCCGACAAATTTGACAGTTTGTGTTTGCTGGGAGATTCTATGTTGTACCCTACCATCAAAACTTAATTTGGTTGGTGGGGGGGGGGGGGAGAGTAAGTATATACGCAGAATTAGATCATTAAAAGTAGAGCGGTAGTATTGTCAATGTGGAAAATAATTTTACTGCCTGCGCGGAAATTACTGAATTCTAAAATTGTTTATATATGTATATATATATAATATGGCCATCTATGGACCGCAATGATCTCAAGACTTCTGGTTCGTCTTCCCAGAACTTCATTTTCCTCCAACTGCTCGTCTCTGTTCTTCAGTCCACACTCACTGGGGTCTTGGTTTCGGTCTGTCCTCCGGAAATCTTGCGTTCTCGATCAGTCGCTTTATACTCTCTCTGTTGTTGAACAATTCTGTTATCCCAACTTTGTCTGCATCTATCCTGGCCTCTACCATCCATCCTGTTGTGCATTTCAATTTTGCGATGTAGTTGAATAATTCTATAATTGTTATAACTTAAGGCTTTAAATTATTTGTGTATTTAGTTGAAAATGAAGGAAAAACGCTTAGAAAGTATAACTTTTAAAGAAGTTATCGAATAATGTTGTTGTGGCAACATAACGATGTCAGCGAGTTAAAAAAATCAGACACGTTAAACACGAAGCATGATGCAGAATGCCGGTGTGTTTGTTCATTGTGGCACTTAAATGGTCGTGTAGAGTGCGCGATGTGTACTATACCGCGGAAATACGGACGGAAATGCATCTACGCTACCATTTTTAATAAAAGAAAAATAAAAGTAGCATGCACATGAAAAGCACTGCGAGGGTTTCCAAGAGAATGTTTTCCAAATGTGTACTCAAAGTATAACTTCTCTAAAATTATACTTTATTCAATAAGAGTTTCCCAATGAATATTACACATTTATTTGTAAAGTAGCTACTTTGAAGTCGTTAAGTTGCTCGTAAATGGCCGCACTATTTTCCGGATGATTCGCAAAGAAAATGAGAGCGTTAGTTGTAAGATAGAGTTGCGAGTGTTTATCTGGCTGCTGTGTGTGCGGCTTTGATTAGTCGGCGAGTGTTGTCGGAAGAGAGTGCCGGGTGAAGGGAGAGCTGGTACAGTGGCCTGGGCTTGTCGGACAGCAGGACCACTTAGGGTCAGCCTGCGAGGAGATGGCGAGCACTGCAGATATTAGGTGGAGGGGGAGGAGGAGGCTGCCCCGCCCCGCCCCGCCCCCCCTAGCGTGGTGACCGCTGGTCGCTGCTACCTGCACGCCGATACAGCCAGTCAGTCTTCGTCGTGTCGTGCCTGCCTACCTGCCGGCCACGTTGTCCCGTGTTGTCGCTATGCCGTGGCGTGCCGTTACCTCACTATAGGCTGTTAGCGAGCACTCTTTAAGACCCTTCTAGATCTTTCCATCCATCAATCTCCATCTCCCTGCTGTTTTTTAATATAAACATTGCAATGTGACCAATAAACACGGCGTATACGGTTCACCACCCTCAAAAGGCAATGCCTGATGCTGTAATAAGATATATATTCATTAGTGGTTAAAGCCTGTTGGGAGGGCCTTAAAAAGTGCTCACTTTACCGTGAACAGCCAAGCAGAGGTGCAACACGCGTGTGTTTACGTGCTGCGAAGTGTGTGTGCGTGGCGATCACGTGCCAGCGGCGAACTGCAAGACGCGAGTGCCTCGTGTGTGGGTGAGACTGAGCGCGGGCGATGTGAAAGCAGAGCTGCTGTACCGCATGCCCCTGAGCGGCATTGCGGTCATGCCCCGCCAGCATGGGGGTGTTGTCCTTCTGCAGCGTGTCCTCTCGCCATGACCTGGGGTGAGTCTCCTCTCTCTCTCGCTCTCTGCTCTGTAGCCTGCTTCACACTTCTGTAAGCATTTTGAAGTCTACCTTAAAAAAAGTGATCTGCCGTGTTTGATTAAGGCTGTTCGCGATAAAGTGAGCACTAGAAAAAAGTCACTGTCGTTACTTGCATATATTTTAATGGCCGCACTGAGTGACATTCGTCTATTAAAGTTGGTAACGATGGATGGAAAGTAGTTCCGTATCTTAACGTCGAATAAAAAGTGCTAGGTAACCATTTGTGATGGCTTAAAATTTATTCTTCCACTTGAGTTTTATTAATGCATCGAAGTGTAAAAATGAGCAGATTTGTGAAGTATTTAGTTTCATAATAATTTCACAGTTTTACGTAACCGACGTATGGATAAAGTGATGAGGTCCACGACAATGTTAATTTTACATAAGGTGGAAGAATACACAACGTGGATATACAAGTATATCTTAAGCAGGGCTTCCAAAAGTGCTCATTTTATCGCGAACAGCCTCTACAACTTACTCAGTTTTTTTAAATTGTAACCTGCCTCTTTTTGGTTTGTGTATTTAAAAAAATGCTCAAATTTATATGGAGATACGTTAGGTTTGAAACATTCGTACACTTGCGTCTGTTTACAGCATCTCACGAATGACTTGAGTGAGTAATAACCATGGCAGCACAATGTAGCCCCAGTGATGAACTGCTGGTGTTGAGACAAGCAACCAGTGAGTATTAGACTAGACTCTGCTCGCGAGGACAGGACAGTGAAGTACAGCTAAGTTCTCCTCAGTCTTCATATAGAAGTAAAATGTGCATGTCACTGATGCATCCATGCTGTCAGTAGACGTCTGCATGCGCGCCAGGTGCTACATATCAGGCGTAGTGCAGTTGCATGTGACTTTGGGAGGATGCACAGTGGGCTGCAACGAGAAGCTAGGCTGAGCCCGTACTAATGTACTAGTTACAACTGCCGTAATGATGTACAAAAACCTGGTTAGTAGAGCGTGAGAGGCTGCAAGTGTCTGCATCTGTCTCGAGTCTGGTTTTTCTCCCATGTTCGGAATAATTGAAATGTTCAGTAGAGTTGCTAAATCTGTGCCTTTTACTCTTCTGCCCAGTAGACTCTTCAACTTCAAATCAAATGATCCTTCTAGGTTATCGGGGGCCGTGGTGGCTGAGCGGTTAGCTTGCACGCCTCCCAAGGCGAACCGGGTTCAATCCCTGGCCGGGTCACTCCAGATTTTTGCACGTGGAAATCGTCCTGGACGATGCCATTGGTCGCCGGTTTTCTCGGGGATCTTCCGTATATCCTGTCCTTTCATTCCGGTGCTGCTCTAGACTCAACCTCAATCACCCCCATGGGCTCTCATTCTATATTATCGGGACTGTCAATACTGTGGAGATGCTTCTACTTGCATTGTACATTACAGACTCTGACGAATTGCAGCGA
The DNA here is from genome assembly GCA_029891345.1 of Dryococelus australis. Lineage (NCBI taxonomy): Eukaryota > Metazoa > Arthropoda > Insecta > Phasmatodea > Phasmatidae > Dryococelus > Dryococelus australis. The sequence goes on along the minus strand of CM057007.1, from coordinate 9,290,556 downwards.
TTCACTTATTTTAATATTCCTTTACCCTTTCTCTCTGCTATAGCTGTCGCGGATACTTTTCTATTTATTTTGGAGCCTTGCATCTCAAACAAAAGAGCAGAAAGCACTCTCATACGTGTGTGTTTCAAAATGTTGTTACTACTTCAGTCAGTGGGCTTAACGAGGTTCTTTAAGGGCATTCGGAACACGCAATTCTTATTATACTAGCTGTTTTATAACACAGTTATGATATGATCCCTATGATTAATTAATCTAATAAACTTTTAATTTATTATTTATATCAAAAACAAAATTTGATTATTTCAATTTCTGGGAAAGACTTACAGCTGAAGGAAGATGCATTCAGTAAGATGTTAGCGTAGTCCAACTACAACAGTTTTTTTTACCACACTTAATTAAAAAACACGCAATAATGACTGTTTGCAGTTTTATGTTTTGGAGGGTTTCTAAACCGATATTTAGTTAGTTTTGTTACTAGGCGCTGGAATAATGGTTTAAGATAAGAGCACGGTTATAAGTGAAATCATTTGCTAGTCCATCGTTCCGGCGTGGAATGTGACTGCGTAGCAGTCGATTCTGGACTGGTCAAATGTTGTTACAGGCTGTTCACGTTAAACTGAAAGCCCTGCTTAAGATCTGCTTGCATGCACAATGTTTTTTCTTCAACCATATATAAATTTAACATTGCCATGGGCCTAATCTCTTAATTCGTACGTCGGTCAAGTGAAAATGTGAAATTATTAGAAAATCAGATAGGTTATTTTACAAATTTGCAAATTTTTACACTTCGATGCATTGAAATAACTACAAAGTAAAATAAATAAATGAAGTTATCACAAATTATTACCTAACACTTTTTATTCGACAGTATTTTCCCTCCATTGTTATTAACTTTACTGAGCGCATGTCACTCGGTGCCCCTGTTAAAATATATACAGCTAGGAGCAGTAACTTTTCCTAAGGTTGATTTCAAAGTGCTGACTATACGTGAACAGCCTTTATAGAAGTGTCTGGCAGAGCGGCGGCGTGGTGTAGGTAGGGTTGATGTGAGGATGACTTAGCTAATACAGGCCCCAAGGCTACTGATACCACTCTAGTCTTTTTCTCTCCAACCTGTGACTAACTGATTCTTGAAAACACCTTAGTACAGGAAATTCCTGCCAGGAGAATATCATGGCACCTTAGTGAGCACTTTTGAAATCAACCTTTGAAAAATGTCAATGCGTATATTTTGATGGGAACATTGGCTATCATGCACCCAGTCAAGTTGGCAAAAACAGAGGGAACGTTGTTGGATATATTGGGGCCGGTTTCCCCAACGAAGGTTAACTTTTCGGAATATCGAGATAATTTTATCCAGATGAGAGGTTTAACTTAGATTATAATCTCGATAATGTTGAGCGTGTTTCACCAGGTTTAATCGCTATCAAGAATATCTCGTTAGTTATCTAGATATTCTGGCTTAATCGCGATTTTCATTTGGTAAACATTAGAGATTTGCTTTGAGCTTGTATGGAGAAATCATTTTGAAAACAATTATGGCAAGTCGTGAAGATTTTTGGTCGTAAGAGTTGGTAACAGAACATTTCAGTATCATAGAAAATAAACGAAGAGATGCTGTGACACAACAAAATAAAGTGAAATAGTGGCAAACGATTACGAATAGTTTCTATTGTACGCCTCGCGATCGTTACAAGACAATAGATAACTTGAAGACGGTGCGGGATAATCTATAATAATAAAAAAAAACGTGAAAAACATATGTAGAAGAATGTGTCCATGCTAGTGTGTTCTGTCCTTATTTTGGACCTTATAATTATTGTTAATTTCTACATAAATAATTAAATATACAAAAACTGCGAGGCACAAGGAACATTAAACAATAATTGTTTTCATAAATTGTTGTAAAATAAACAGAATGAATCGGGTATAAAGGGATATTGTTTGATGTTTATTCTCCCGTGACATTGAAAACCGGTTATGAATCACAAACGGTCCACCACACAGATTGTATGGCTTATATAATTGACAACTGAAATGTACATTAATACACTCTCAAGTTCGAACCAGTGATGTAAATTAGTGAAATGACATTTACTGAAAGTCAATTGATAAGCTACTGACTGCCGGACTGGCAAATCAAGGAAATGAACTGGGGATAAATGACCTTCTGGCAGTGGAATTCTCTACATTCGGTGGAAATCACAAATAAATCAGTCGCTCAATTTTTCACTATTTTCACTGATTTCGCTCAATTGTCACTGTTCAGATTTAAAGTATATTGACTGTATGGAGATTTGATCCGAAGTTCCCTGCTATTTCATCCGTTAGATTCCTTTTTTTTTAACTCGCTATCTCAAAATAATTCAAAGTGTAAATACAGCAGAATACAAACGTCCTTCATTTTCTAATCACGCTTTCCCTCAATGTCCTTTCTTACCAAATACTGCGGCCTCCGATCTCGCCCTTCATTTCTCTAATCCCTTTCCCCCCTCCCCCCTCTCTCTCTCCCCTCCTCTCCCTCTCTCCTCCCCCTCTCTCTCCCCCCCTCCCTCCCCCCTCTCTCCCTCCCCCTCCTCTCCCCCCTCCCCCTCTCCTCCCCCCTCTCTCCCCCTCTCTCTCCCCTCCCTCTCCCTCCCCCCTCTCTCTCCCCCCCCCTCTCTCCCCCTCTCTCCCCCCCTCTCTCTCTCCTCCCCCCTCCTCCCCTCCTCTCCCCCCTCCTCTCTCCCCCCTCTCTCTCCTCCCCCCCCTCTCTCTCCCCCCTCTCTCTCCCCCCCCTCCCCCCTCCTCCCCCCCCCTCTCCCCCCTCCCCCCTCTCCCCCCTCCCCCCTCTCCCCCCTCTCTCTCCCCCCCCTCCTCCCTCCCCCTCCTCTCCCCCTCTTCCCCCCCCTCCCCTCTCCCTCTCCCCCCCCCTCCTCTCCCCCCTCTCTCCCCCCTCTCTCCCCCCCTCTCCCCCCTCTCCCCCTCTCCCCCCTCTCCCCCCCTCTCCCCCCCTCTCCCCCCTCCCTCCCCCCTCTCCCCCCTCTCCCCCCCCTCCCCCCCTCTCCCCCCTCCCCCCTCTCCCCCTCTCCCCCCTCTCCCCCTCTCCCCCTCTCCCCCCTCTCCCCCCTCTCCCCTCTCCCCCCTCTCCCCCCTCTCCCCCCTCCCCCCCCTCTCCCCCCTCTCCCCCCTCTCCCCCCTCCCCCTCTCCCCCCTCTCCCCCCTCTCCCCCTCTCCCCCTCTCCCCCTCTCCCCCCTCTCCCCCCTCTCCCCCCTCTCCCCCTCTTCCCCCTCTTCCCCCTCTCCCCCTCTCCCCCTCTTCCCCCTCTTCCCCCTCTTCCCCCTCTTCCCCCTCTTCCCCCTCTTCCCCCTCTTCCCCCTCTTCCCCCTCTTCCCCCTCTTCCCCTCTTCCCCCTCTTCCCCCTCTTCCCCCTCTTCCCCCTCTTCCCCCTCTTCCCCCTCTTCCCCCTCTTCCCCCTCTTTCCCCCCTCCCTCTTCCCCCTCTTTCCCCCTCTTTCCCCCTCTTTCCCCCTCTTTCCCCCTCTTTCCCCCTCTTTCCCCCTCTTTCCCCCTCTTTCCCCCTCTTTCCCCCTCTTTCCTCCCTCTTTCCCCCCTCTTTCCCTCTCTTTCCCCCTCTTTCCCCCTCTTTCCCTCTCTTTCCCTCTCTTCCCCTCTCTTCCCCTCTCTCTCCCCTCTCTCTCTCTCTCTCTCTCTCTCCCCCCCCTCTCTATCTCTCTCTCTCTCTCTCTCCCCCTACTGAATTTTGAATCTAAACCATTCTCGAATCCACTTGAACACGCACAAAAAATTTCATCAAAATCGGTTCAGCCGTTTAAAAGTAGTTCAGTGACATACACACGCACAGAAGAATTATATATATAAAGATTAACACCGTGAGAGCTATGTTATTTTAAAGACTTCACAAAATCTGGAATTTCTTTAAATTTTTCTAGGTAAGGATACACCATAAGCAAATAAGTCTTTATTATAAATTTATTACAAACTTATTTTAAGTGTTTATGAACTAAAGTATTTCAATAAAAACTTAGTATAAATTTCGATGTATATTATGTACATTAATCATGAACGAGACGTAGTAATGATATCGGTGTGGTCTCATTCTCAAAAGAAACATATGCAAAGCAATTTCTGATCGAGCCTATATACTTATAAATATAGTATGTTAAGCCTATAAATAATCTATATAAGCTTGAATCGCATCATACAAAAGTAGGATCAAGTAAGTTGTGGATACGAGTGCATTTAACTAAAAAGTGTTCAGAAATGTAGCTAATCCTTTTTTTTTCTATACTACCATATTCTAAGTGTTAAGTGAAGTTAAGGCCGGAATGTAGGGCGGGATTTTATTGCGTCTCAGGGCTAACCCCTTACGCCTACTAGTAAGGAAAATCATGCAAGACGACATGCATCGCGGCAGAGAGGAACTGGACAGCCATGGCCTGCACTTTGGTGCCATGACTACCTCCATAAGTGTACTTAGAGGTATTCTTAACTATGAAGAGCAAGGGAAAAACCCTCAAGAGAGACGTAAAAATTTCAAAAATTATTGCATGCATGCATTAAATTAAATATAATGCTACAGGAGACAGTGTGTTTGGAAAACATGCTCTTAGTTAAGACTTGGAAAGACTAGTAGAGAGGGGGCGGGAGCTTTTATAGCTAACCCCTTCTCGCTGCAAGGATTTATATTGCTTGCTGTGATGCACAGCCGACGAGTGTAGTTTGCCCTGAACACTGTGCGGTCTTTGTCGTATTACTTAACTGTAGTAAACCAGTACGAGTGGTTGCAACGGCGTGTAAACGGAGACTGCTGCGACAGCATGGCAGACTTCATTTGAAAAACACCTATCCTGTGTCTCATGGCACTGCACTGAAAGTATTTACACCACTGCTGCTGCTACAAGAAGGTAAATTGTTCTCGCATTGCTGTCACAAGAAACATTACGACTTAGTCAAGACGCAATGTACAATATATAAAAACATACAAATTATAAATAAATAAATAACATGAAAGCAGTAACAATATGAAGTAATATATCTCACGATGTTTTTCTCACGTTCGTATATTGTCTTATTTTTCCTGGAGTATATCAGCTGCCACAAGTTCTGTAATGTTTTATCCTTTGCGTGTGGATACTCTTCTTAAGGGGAATGGTGCATGAAAGCTGTATATTTTACCCATTTTCGATATATGTAGTTTTCATCGAAATTTTCCGCTCGACAAGACAAATAATTATTCTCAGCACTTTTTTACGTCGCTAGATTTCACTGCCTTCATTATTTTCGGAACGCTGATGGAATTTTTAATAATTTAATTAGGTGTTCAAAATTATTTACGTCTTGTCGAACCAAACATTTCAAAAAATCCTCTTTAAACCCAATTGTGACAAAAATTATATAAATATAATATTTTCGCGCACCGTTACCCTTTAGTCTGTTTACAGAAAACAGCTCTTTCGAAATCCCTTCGTAAGATCTACTTGTATGTGCTTTGTGTACTATTCCACCGTGTGTAAAATTAAGTGCCCTAGGCTTGATTCTCTCTACTTGTGCGTAGGTCAAGTGAAACTGTGTGATTATTGGAATAGTAAATATTTTAGAAATCTGCTTATTCATGCAAATACATGCATTATAAACCGAAAATAAAAGACATAATCTCATTATCGGCCGATATTTACCTAACACTTTTAACTTCATCGTTAAGACAGGGAACTACTTTCTCTGTCGTTAAGACTACCAACTTAACTGGGCGCTGGGCAGCCGCTGTTCTCATTAAAATACAGGCAGCTAGTGACATTTTTCAAATGTAATTAATAAAGTTGTTAAAGGCTGTTAACGATAAAGTGAGCACTTTTCAGATCAACCTTAGAAAAGTCACTGGCCCTACCTGCATATATTTCAACGAGCGCCCTTAGTGACTTGCCCAGTAAAGTTGGTAACTATGGATGAGTAGTTCCGTATCTTAATGTCGAATAAAAAGTGTAAATTAACTATTTCTGATAACTTAAATTATTTCTTTCGCTTTATGTTAATTTTTTAATACGTCGAAATGTAAAAATGAGCAGATTTGTTATATATTTACTTTTCAAATAATTTCACAGTTTTACTTGACCGATTCATAAATAAAGTGATGAGGCCCAAGACTATGTTAATCTTACATAAGGCGGAAGAATACACAACGTGCATAAAAGTAGATTTTGAACAGGGCTTTCAAAAATGCTCATTTTATCGTGAATAGCCTATACCTAACAATGAACAGCCTACGGCGGCATTGTGGTCTCGGCGCAGCTGTGACTGTTCACACATTCTCGACGACGTACATGGGGCCGCGGTGGTGTAGTGGACAGATTACTCACCTCCCACTACGGCGAACCGGGTTGTAGGTATTCCCGTCGGGGTCGCACCCGGATTTTCGCTTGTGGGAATCGTGCCGGACGATGCCTCTGGTCTGCGGGTTTTCTCGGGGATCTCCTCCCGCCCCTTTATTCCGGTGCTGCTCCATACTCACCTCGCTTCACCCTCACCGGCTCTCAAGACCTCGATGTTAAGAGCCGCCCAGATCTCTCCACTCGCTCGACGTGCGCCACAGTTGATAGTCCATTCACGGTTTCTTTGGCCTTTTTGAATCAAACCTTTGAAAAATCTCCCCATGGATGACGTGTTTGGTTGATTCCAACATACGCCATGTATCACAAGTTTGTTATACTTGCCTTCATTAAGGTTACTTTTTTCCCTGTTAAATTGAAATGTTATTCAGATTTTATCTATAAATTATATTGCTTCATTAATAAATCATTTGAATGAAAAGTGAGAAAACATGTGTGTTTGTAGCACCTAGTAAGAAATAGTTCTTATACAAAATACTGTTACAACAGAGTGCGCACGAATCCGGTGCGCTGTCCGTCTGGTGTAATCTTGCTTAGTTTGCACGAGCTGGAAGTAGAACTTTAGCGGGGTTTCAGGAAAGGCAGAATATACTCTGAATCAACATTAATCACAACACCTTCACGTATTCATTCTACGCGTGTGGTAGTGACATTTATAAAACGGACTTATGCTGTGTCCAAATTGGCTGATTTTGTAGACAAAATGATCGTGACCCGATTCTATATGCAGTGACGTATTGGGTAATTTGGCATTTCGTATTTTGTATCCAGCAGATGTTAGCAAAAATACGAAATGACGAAATCAGCGCCATGTTTGTTTTTACTCTAAAAAAACATGCGCGAATGCGTAAATAAAATTACTTTTAAAACAAATAATTGTACATAAAATACACTAGGCATGTTTTAAAAAGCAAGTAGGAGTTGTGCTGTGTGTGTATACATATATATACACACACACGCACACGGCAAACATATTTTTAAAAGTCGTTATTGCATAATTTATTTTAGACATGCCTTTACTGAACGTACATAGAATGTGTTGTATTCATTAAAAAAAACTCCGTGAACAGTTACAAATTTTTTTAGGAGAACAGTTAGTGTATTATCACAAGCATTAACTTGAAAATCTTGGCCCTCAGAGACCACTACTTATTCAAACGCGAATACATCACGTCCAAAAGAGAAATTGTACATGTAATTTGAATAAAAAACGATAAAGCCATTTGGTTAGTAGTATACGATGGCAAAACCGCGTTTTATTGTTTGTGTAGTGTTTTTGGTACTGGCCACAGATGTTTTAGGTCTAAAACATTTGGATGACAATATAGGAAAAAAACTTAGGGAACAAACTTAATTTACAAAATGAAATGAAAATGGTAATTCTAGGGCAGGTAGATATAATAAATCGGTTTGATAAAGTATACAGAAGATCAATTAAAAACACAACGCATCAATAGAAATAATAGTGCATAATTTCTACCATAAAAGAATGCAATACATTTGGTGGATTTTTAAGAGTCGAGTCTGGGAGATCATGATGAAACTACTAAAAGTGAAAACTCGGTTTGTTTAGAAGTTTGTTAGTTCGTTGCATCTTCAGTAAAGTAAGTATTATATTCATTCTCAACATTGTGCCATAGTTGGCGGAGTCGCCACTGGAGAGAAGCTAGTGCATGTAGAGGCAGGTCAAGGATGTTGCAGAGGCAGAGTGATGGCAACACGAAGAAGGGAGACGAGGGTCAGGCGTGTTAACCGCGTACCAATACGGCGGCTGTATAGCGGGATCACCACACCACGCCAGGCCAGTTCTGGGAATGGTCGAGCCGCGAACCAAGGTCATTGCTACAGACAGCTGGCTCTTCTCAGTCCTCGTTAAAGCTGGCGTCGCAATACCCCGACGAACCCGACGAAATCTGAGTAGCAGCCATTAAAAAGCAAGGTCACGTGACGTCAGTCCGACAAAATCGCAGCCCCCCACAGCTTGAAAAAAAGTAGATTCTATATCTGCTTTCCGCAGTTGTCGGACTCCGCAAAAATGTAAATACAGCATTAGAAAACGAAGTTCAGTGCGTATTCCCCTACTGTAGTAAATAAACTAACTTCCAGGCATATTAACGTTCCGGTTCGTTGTTAAAAACTTTTTATATCTCGTGTAAATTTTAATATTTCCAGAAGAAAAATTATTCACTTTATCACGAGTTTTTAAAAGTAAATATAGGATATTATACAGATAACTTGCCGTTTTTTAAATTTTCCAACAGCCAATTAACACATTGTCGGGCAGATTTCGTCGGGGTATTTTGAACACGGAATATTATATAATATGGAATTGCGTCGATCCTGACGCCATGTTGGTCTGTTGTGTCGTGTTCGTTGGGCTATTGTGACTCCAGCTTTACTCTGCGTCTATATATATTACTGTCAGTCATATCGTATACAAGCATTCGTGGATCCGAGACACTGGCTCAACCCCCTCCTTCAAGCTTGATTTTATACAGAATGAGGTTATTCTAGAGGTCAAATACTTTGTAATGCAGTATTAGTACTGTTACATTTTCTTTTTCTAAATTCTGTGGCTAGACCAAGTTCAAGGGATGGGAGTCTTAATTAAATAAAAGAATGAATTATGATTTCCTAATTTATTGACAAGACAAAATTCTCTCAGCTCATCTTGCAATAAATTTTGTAGGTATCACTTACTGTTTACAATTAATGACTTCAATTAATGCAATTTATAATTACCTAAAAGAAATCAATGACATTTATTAGTTATTAACAATCAGTCCCAATAGACAGTGTATCAAACTATTCAATTACTTTATAAATTGTGTGTCCATAATTGACACTTGCAATATTTACAATGAAATATTTATTACGTGTCCACTCAGTGCAACCGCAATTCAGTCCATTTCCCGCCAGTACGCATGTTCTAGACTTCTCCGAGCGCCCTCACGAACAGTAGGTTCCACTCGCCGGTTTTTACGCCTACTCGTTTATTCACACCAAGAACACTCGACCGCCGCCGTCTCGCATGTAACTTCGCTCGCGCACTGACCAGATGGACTCCGCCAAAGACTTCTGGCCGCTAGGCCTACGACTTTATATATATATATATATATATAAATAGTCGGCCGTCGCCCAGAATTTTCTGTAACTCGCGCGCTGTGCCGAGCGTTCTAATTCCCGGAGGATGGCCCTTGACGCCAGCCAATCTCGCAAGAATATTCTTGCGTCGTCGCTACATTTGTTGGAATCTACAGAAGGGGAGAGGAGGAGATGTGACGTCAGCTAGTCTCGCCGTTATCCATAATTCAAGGACTTCCCTGAAAGGGGGAGGCGAGGCAGTGAGCGCGTCGTTTCAAGAAAAGGGGAGAGTCGAGGTGGGTCATCCGCCAGAGCACCGGACAACCTACCCGTTGCCAGCTGTAGCGCGTAACAATACACACACTTACTATAGTAACATGAGATATGTTATGTGTAGTCAATTTACGGTATCCTAGGAACTTTCTGAAGCCCTACTAAATTTCGACTTTTGATTACTGATTACGTATCCTTCCGCTACATGTAAATACACACTGTCAGCTTTATGACTTGTTAACGATATCTATGTTGACGATATTTCTTATGGAACATTAACATATTTTTATACACGACATAGCACATCACACGTAATACCCAGTAATATTTTGTCGCTATTGTGTTTAACCCTGTTGGAATAAGAATCAAATCGAAGTAACAACCATTCCAACGAACAGACAATACATCCAAGCACGCAACACATGCCGCAACAACAAACTTGACGAGATAATGGTGAATATGCACACAAATAATAGGCCTATCGTAACTTTTATTCCGCTCATATTTCTGTGCAGTGCTACGTACTGTTCTTTAGGTTTATTTCATTATTTATTTAAATTTATCGGCTGGGCTTGGTACTTTGTTGGGATTGTGGCAATCGTTCTCATCACAGGGACGTACTCATGTTGCACAACTGTGTTTAAAACACCTGGGGCAAATGTACAACGTTGTGATATAGACTTGATTTAAAAATAATTAAGATTGTCATAAAAACAGTTCACAGTTAAAACTTATAAATTTCACACGTCCAATATTTGCAATCATACACATACACACACACACAAGTCCAACTTAACGGCTACGACGCAGCCACATCCTTTCACACGCAGCGATCATGACACACATTTATCACAACATCGTAACTTGCCTAGGTAGGTTTTAAAAACACGTGTACATACTTGGTGTGGTAATTTGAAGTATTTTTCGGAGCACGAAAAATTAATGCTTTGTTGCGCAAAAGTAACAACAAGCCGCACGTAATGTCGCCACTCGCCACTTCTGCCAACTTAAGATTTGTAACCCTCCCGCCATCACATCTAAATATATTAAAATAAGTATTCAAACATTAAAATATCTTCAGTTTTAGGCAAAATTACAAATTCAAATATAATTTTGCCATAATAAGTATGAAGTTTCCAAAATTGATAACATGTATAACTTTCTTACTACTAGCAATGTGAAACATCCCGAGAGTGAGTGATGGTGGGGGAGAGCGAAAATCTCCGCTCAGCAGACAGTTTCTTTCTCGGTTGAAAAAATCAAACACCATGTCACTAGGGCCTACCCACGATATTTTGCTCTGATATTTAACCTGTAAAAATGAAATATGTTTCCATTGGGGTATCGAAATTTTTTAATATTTCAATAGGCAAAGTTTAATTTACAAATAGTATACCATAGAACTTTATTCAAACAGTATTTTAACTGTGAACTATTTCTTACTAGCCATTGCCAAAACATCGCTGCTCTGTTTTTAATTCGTATTGAATACGTATTCAATTTTACCAGTTATGGAAGATACTATGGTAAAGTATCATTTATTCGATAGTCACACGAAAAGGACACCGCACCGGATTCTTGCGCACTCGGTTTAATATTATTTTCCATAAGGACTAATTTTTACTAGGCATTACCAACACAAATTCCCCCCCCCCCTCCCGACTATATTTATTCACATGACTTATTAATAAAATATTTTATAGACAATTTAAGTAAAAGTTTAGTTTAACTAAAAATAAAGTAATTTTATATTTACGCAATATAAAACTCATTTTTAGTCTACTTTCCGAAGGAAAGAAAAGCTTATGTGATCACTTTCGTGCTGTAACAAACCCTTCTTCTGCCAACTATCCGTCTCTCCTATTGTTACTCTCTCTCGCGCTCTCTCTCGCGCTCTCCTCTCTCTCGCGATCTCTCTCTCGCGATCTCTCTCTCGCGATCTCTCTCTCTCGCGATCTCTCTCTCTCCGCGCTCTCTCTCTCTCGCGCTCTCTCGCGCTCTCTCTCTCGCGATCTCTCTCTCGCGCTCTCGCGCCTCTCTCTCGCGATCTCTCTCTCTCTCATCTCTCCTCCTCGCGATCTCTCTCTCTCGCGTCTCTCTCTCCGCGATCCTCTCTCCTCTCGCGATCTCTCTCTCTCTCGCGATCTCTCTCCTCTCGCGCTCTCTCTCGCGCTCCTCTCTCTCTCTCGCGCGCTCTCTCTCTCGTCGCGCCTCGTCTCTCTCTCTCTCGCGCCGCGCTCGCTCTCTCTCTCTCGCGCGCTCGCTCTCCTCTCTCTCTCGCGCGCTCGCTCTCTCTCTCTCGCGCGCTCGCTCTCTCTCTCTCGCGCGCTCTCCTCCTGCTCTCTCTCGCTCTCTCTCGCGCGCTCGCTCTCTCTCTCTCGCGCTGTCTCCTCGCGCGCTCGCTCTCTCTCTCTCGCGCGCTCGCTCTCTCTCTCTCCTCCTCTCTCCGCGGCTCGCTCTCTCTCTCCTCTCGCGCGCTCGCTCTCTCTCTCTCTCGCGCGCTCGCTCTCTCTCTCTCTCCCGCGCTCGCTCGCTCTCTCTCTCTCTCGTCTCGCCGCTCGCTCCGCGCGCTCGCTCTCTCTCTCTCGCGCGCGTCGCTCGCTCTCTCTCTCTCGCGCCTCGCTCTCGCGCGCCTCTCTCTCTCTCCGCGCCGCTCGCTCTCTCTCTCTCCGCGCGTCGCCCTCGCCGCTCTCCTCTCCTCCTCGCGCGCTCGCTTCTCTCTCTCTCGCGCGCTCGCTCTCCTCTCTCTCGCGCGCTCGCTCTCTCTCTCTCGCGCGCTCGCTCTCTCTCTCTCGCGCGCTCGCTCTCTCTCTCTCGCGCGCTCGCTCTCTCTCTCTCGCGCGCTGCTCGCTCTCTCTCTCTCTCGCGCGCTCGCTTCTCTCTCTCTCGCGCGCTCGCTCTCCTCTCTCTCCGCGCGCTCGCTCTCTCTCTCTCGCCGCTCCTCTCTCTCTCCTCGCGCGCTCGCTCGCTCGCTCTCTCTCTCTCTCTCTCGCGCGCGCTCGCTCGCTCGCTCGCTCTCTCTCTCTCGCGCGCTCGCTCGCTCGCTCTCTCTCTCTCTCGCGCGCTCGCTCGCTCGCTCGCTCTCTCTCTCTCCGCGCGCTCGCTCGCTCGCTCTCTCTCTCTCGCGCCTCGCTCGCTCTCTCTCTCTCGCGCCGCTCGCTCTCTCTCTCTCGCGCGCTCGCTCCTCCTCTCTCTCTCTCTCTCTCGCGCCGCTCGCTCTCTCTCTCTCTCTCTCGCGCGCTCGCTCTCCTCTCTCTCTCTCTCTCGCGCGCTCGCTCTCTCTCTCTCTCTCTCGCGCGCTCGCTCTCTCCTCTCTCTCTCTCTCTCGCGCGCTCGTCTCTCTCTTCTCCTCCCTCTCTCTCTCTCTCCTCTCGCGCGCTCGCTCTCTCTCTCTCTCCTCTCTCGCGCGCCGCTCCGCTCTCTCTCTCTCTCTCTCTCTCTCGCGCGCTCGCTCTCTCTCTCTCTCTCTCTCTCTCTCTCGCGCGCTCGCTCTCCTCTCTCTCTCTCTCCGCTCGCTCCTCTCTCTCTCTCTCGCGCGCTCGCTCTCTCTCTCTCTCTCTCTCTCGCGCGCTCGCTCGCTCCTCTCTCTCTCTCTCCCGCGCTCGCCTCGCTCGCCGCTCTCTCTCTCTCTCGCGCGCTCGCTCGCTCGCTCGCTCGCTCTCTCTCCTCTCGCGCTCGCTCGCCGCTCGCTCTCTCTCTCTCCGCGCTCGCTCGCGATCTCTCTCTCTCTCTCTCTCGCGCTCGCTCGCGATCTCTCTCTCTCTCTCTCTCGCGCTCGCTCGCGATCTCTCTCTCTCTCTCTCTCGCGCTCGCTCGCGATCTCTCTCTCTCTCTCTCTCGCGCTCGCTCGCGATCTCTCTCTCTCTCTCTCTCCGCGCTCGCTCGCGATCTCTCTCTCTCTCTCTCTCGCGCTCGCTCGCGATCTCTCTCTCTCTCTCTCTCTCGCGCTCGCTCGCGATCTCTCTCCTCTCTCCTCTCTCCGCTCGCGATCTCTCCTCTCCTCTCTCCGCGCTCCTCTCTCTCTCTCTCTCTCTCTCCTCGCGCTCGCGATCTCTCTCTCTCTCTCTCCTCTCCGTCGCGCTCGCGATCTCTCTCTCTCTCTCTCCTCCGCGCTCGCGATCTCTCTCTCTCTCTCTCTCTCTCGCGCTCGCGATCTCTCTCTCTCTCTCTCTCCTCGCGCTCCGCTATCTCTCTCTCTCTCCTCCTCTCTCTCTCGCGCTCGCGATCTCTCTCTCTCTCTCTCTCTCTCTCTCTCCTCGCTCTCTCTCTCTCTCTCTCTCGCCTCCTCTCTCGCTCTCTCTCTCTCTCTCCGCTCTCTCTCTCGCTCTCTCTCTCTCTCTCTCGCTCTCTCTCTCGCTCCTCTCTCTCGCTCTCTCCTCTCCCTCTCTCTCGCTCGCCTCTCCCCTCTCTCTCTCTCCGCTCTCTACTCCTCTCCTCGCTCTCTCTCATCCTCTCTCTCTCGCTCTCTCGCTCCTCCGCTCCGTCGTCTCTCGCGCTCGCATCTCTCTCGCGCTCGCGATCGATCTCCTCCGCTCGCGCGATCTCTCGCCTCTCCTCTCGCTCTCCTCGCCTCGCTCGATCTCTCGCGCTCGCGATCGTCTCTCGCGCTCGCGATCTCTCTCGCGCTCGCGTCGATCTCTCGCGCTCGCGATCTCTCTCGCGCTCCGCGATCTCTCGCGCTCGCGATCGATCTCTCGCGCTCGCGATCGATCTCTCGCGCTCGCGATCGATCTCTCGCGCTCGCGATCGATCTCTCGCGCTCGCGATCGATCTCTCGCGCTCGCGATCTCTCGCGCTCGCGATCTCTCGCGCTCGCGATCTCTCGCGCTCGCGATCTCTCGCGCTCGCGATCTCTCGCGCTCGCGATCTCTCGCGCTCGCGATCTCTCGCGCTCGCGATCTCTCGCGCGCGCGATCTCTCGCGCGCGCGATCTCTCGCGCGCGCGATCTCTCGCGCTCGCGATCTCTCGCGCGCGCGATCTCTCGCGCTCGCGATCTCTCGCGCGCGCGATCTCTCGCGCGCGCGATCTCTCGCGCGCGCGATCTCTCGCGCGCGCGATCTCTCGCGCGCGCGATCTCTCGCGCGCGCGATCTCTCGCGCGCGCGATCTCTCGCGCGCGCGATCTCTCGCGCGCGCGATCTCTCTCGCTCTCGATCTCTCGCGCTCTCGATCTCTCTCGCTCTCGATCTCTCTCGCTCTCGATCTCTCTCGCTCTCGATCTCTCTCTCTCTCTCTCTCTCTCTCTCTGTAGAGGGAGGTTGTTACTGTGGACGTAGCCGCCGATGGCTGAACGATAATTTATATATATATGTTTATTACAACAATCTCTATACTGGAAAATACACTACCTTTACTTATACAAACAATAAATAGGTAACAATTACTTTACGATAAGGTGCCAATACAATTACAAGTTCTCTAATGATCGCAGTCAACCCCTAAACTTGCCGGAGGGGGTGCAGCTACGGGAAGCCCTTAAATAGCCGGGCGATCTAGAGCATGGTTGTAAATCATTGCGCTTGGCCACAAACTATATCCCAGGACACCTTAGGCGGTAGGTGTGCGCCAGTATGTACGTGTTCCCCCTTGTCAATTTTTGAACGCGTGAACCGAATTCAGGCAGTATTGGTACTTACATAATACTTAATCGAAAACTATAAAAGTCAGGTGTCCTTACTGTGTTGGCACTTTCAAAATGGCGGCTATCTTAAAATTTGGGGTGATGTTATATCTCGAACCATTCAACCGATTTGAACCAAATTTTATATGCTAGCAGAGCATCTTGTAAGTATTAAATTTTGGGGTAGGTATCGTTGTTAGTCCGCCATTTTGGAAAATAGCTCCAAATAAAGAAATAGATTCTTCTTTATATCTCGAAAACTATTGAATTAATCATCACCCAATTTGACAGGTAAGTTATAATCAGATATGCCAAGTAAACGCAAGCGACCGAACTTTATTAGGTACTTACTTTCAAAATGTCGTCCATAATGTTTTTTATGTTTATTTGATACAGCCTATCTACCATACCACTGAAATGATTTTGCAAACAAATAGTACTGCAGCATGTGGTGTAAGATTGTATGTTTTAAGTTGGTCAGGTTCAAATTTTCGAAACTGTGGCTATGGAAATATTTTTGCTCTGTGTATTTTATCAATGAAACAGATTTAAACTTAACATTGTATGCAGGCAGTGCCTATTACAACTGTCAAATATGTCTGTGCAGATCCTCATTTCTCTGCCATTTTGTAAGATAGTTCCAACAATGAAAAATAAAGGTTTTACCTCATATTTCGGAAAACAATCAACCCGTTATTACACAGTTTGATGAAGATGTACTGTGGTAGACGATATTAATTTATGAATTTTTTAAGTATGAGAGACTTATTTTCAGAATGGTGGCAAATAAAATCATTTTAGTTGTGTGTGCTATGTATGCGATCTACTTTAACTTAACTTGTATATTGGCAGTATACAATCATTGCATTTGCTACTGTATTACGTTTTTGTCCTCCATTTATGAAGATCGCCGTATGAAATTTTCGCTACGATTCATTAGCAGTTCACGGTAAAGTTTTCACGTTAGAGAAGTAGATCCTGCTACACAGCGTTTTCAAAACTGTAAAGCTGTTAGCATTGTCAACGCGCGACTAATTTGCAAAGTCATACATGTTCTACTGTAGTTGTAACTTCCGTAGTAGCTATACATTACACTCGCAGTTGGACACATGTCGAGGAAGGACAATGCAATACAGTACATACATAGTTCGCTGACGAAATTGCCGTCAAGTACTAGTCATTCTATGTATTGAAATAAACTGATTAGTATCGAAGTTTGTAGTTTTCAATACAGATGAGGAACAACTATCTGTACCAGTCAAGTTCAACGCCATGAATATTCGAAGACCTTCATAAGAGGTTTCTATCCACCTTGCACTCAGAAGCTCGCCTTACAATAGCTGACGGCATGATGTCTGACGTCACCCTCAATGCTGGGTCTTGTGGGAAAGTCAGTATGACGTGTGATGACCCCGGACAAGGATACATGCAGTGCCCTCCCCAGGACAGGACTGTTGAGCAGTTCTTGGGATGTGGAATCCCATTCCTACACTAAGGGCATCCGAAGATTGTTAGACCTGGCTGGGCTATCAGCGGGAGTAACATACTTCGTATTTTCTGGTGTGGCGATCCCCAAATAGTCGATGTGCATCCCCGATACTGCTGTATAGCCGGAGTTCCAGTTAGGACATGATCTCTTACGGAGTCACTATCCGCCACGAGATGCCTCCACACCTTAGACGGCGTTAGCAAGACTTGAAGCAACTACGCAGTCGTCGTGTGGAAACATGGCGGAGGTCTCTGTGAAGACTTGTCTGTGCACGGACGCAATGCAGCTCTTGCCTGGTTCAAGCTGCTTGTCCTCTACAACACGTCACGTATTACATTCGGTACATACAAGCCTGCTTGACGCAAGTGTCAATTGTGCCGTGCGTGCTCTCGTGTATCTAGGAGGTTGTCTGCTGTGCTCCGGTTGCGTGTCAGACTAGACCAGCGAAAAATATTTACCGCAATTTTCTCAGCTGCACTGCACTTATGTCGGTCTTGCACGACGTCTGATATGACGTGCGACACACAGTGCATGAAGTCACGGCCCTGTGCTCGCCTCCTCAACCCAGGTCGGCTGCGAGTTTGGAAAAGTACTCTTAGCACTATGTACTGCCTTCTGCACCGAAGCTTCGTCCAGTTTTGATGAAATTCTACCTGTACAGTTGATACTACAAACTTGAAAAATATCACATTTGATTTCTAGCAACTGGAAATAACTTAACTGTTACGCGGTTGCACTTAGGAAATTCCTGTAGAAAAACAATCACGCCGCAGTCCTAGAAACATAAATAATTATATATAACACACAATATGTAATGTCATGAAATCACACACCAAGAGTTATGTGATGACATCTACAAAATTGAGGGAACTCAGGTTAAGTTTATAAGGCTAAATTTGAATGTATAGACATTAGCATGGGCATATACGCAGTGAAATCACATTATTATGACCACCAGCTAGCATCCAGAGTAACCGCCCTTCGCAGCACGGACAACAGCAGCTGGACGAGCTGGCAGTGTGCTGATAGGTCTCCACGGGTATCTGGAGCCACGTTGTCTGCAGTGCGTCCTACAACTGTTGTAGGGTGCGTGGCAGAGGAGGCAGACGGCGAACACGACGATCGAGGTGATGACCCAATTGGATTCAGATCGGGACTGTTCGGAGGCCAGGGAAGAACTTTGAAGTCCAGATCGTGCTCTTCCAGCCACGTGCGGGCACTTCTGGCCGTGTGGCAAGGCGCATTATCGTGATGGAAGACCCCATCCTCCCTAGGTATGACAAGCATGTATGGGTGGACGTGATCGCCGAGGATGGAATCATAACCCAAATCGATCAAGAGTGCCTTCCACACGGATGATGGGACCAAGGGAATACCACGAGGACATTCCCCAGACAATAACACTGCCCCCACCGCCTTGAGTTCGTCCAGGAATGGATGCAGGGAGTCAGTTCTCAGACGTTTCTCGCCGGACACGCTGACGTCCATCCGTTCTATGCGGCTGAAAACGTGATTCTTCGGAGAAGGCTACCCGTCGCCAATCAGCAGCGATCCAGTCACCATACTGTCGAGCAAATTCCAGTCGTTCCTGTGTTAGCATGGGTGCAGTCGCCCTCCGTCTACTCCGGAGCCCCATTCACAGAAGGGTTCGCTAAACTGCTGTGGTAGACACATGTCTGGATGCCCCCTGGTTCATTTGGATGGTGAGCTGTTCCACTGCAGTCTGTCGGTTGGCCTTCACACACCGTCGTCAACGTTCACCTCGGACATCAATGGCGCGTGGAGCTCCGCAGTTTCCACGATGTTTATTCCCAGTGGTGCCATTCGTCCACTCACAATACACCTTTACCACAGAGGCACGTGAACAGTTCCCAAACGACGTTGTTTCCGAAATGCTGCCTTACTTGGCTGGAAAGCCGATGATCATCCCTTTTTGCAACTCTGTTAAATCGCTTCCCTTACCCATGACAGCAGGAACAGCCAGCCTATCGATCGCATTATACAGGCTGGTCCTGAACTACATGTACAAATGCTGTGAAGTGATCCCCTATGTAAAATGGGATAGAAAATATTATACGAACAATGTTGTACAGTAACTCGTAAGGCAGGTAGTGTGCCGTATTGGCACGCCTCATTAATTTCCCACGCGACACTTAATTTTTAAATGCGTCAAAATAGTTTTAATGCGACACTGAGCATTTTGCAATATGCCCTTGTGAGTTTGATATAAGCTACTATCCAATTTTATAGGTTGTCACTGTAATGAGCTATTTTTAAACTATGTGCAATTTAAAATTTTTAATATTTTCATTAGTTATTGATATGGTGAATTTCATAATTACATAGTTCCCTAATAATTAACTTCACTTTTATTGGCTTCGAGTATATTATTTCTGTTTTCACTCTTTATATTGATTGCGAGAATTGTTATATATTAATGAATATTTTACTATATATTTCTTAACTATTTGATTATAATAATATATTTTGGTTATTGCGGTATTTATTTCCTTTAGTCTTATTCGGAATGATCTGAGTCGTATAATTTATATTCAGTCAATTTGTCTGGTAATCTATAAATTTGTTTTCAATTTGAACTATTTGAGATTTATTTAATTTAATTGACGTTTATGACTGTTTTCATGTTGATAATGTATTTTCTTATATTCGGTTTCGTTGGCAGTACAAGTTATTTATTATCTATACGCCGGAATAAATATGTATTGAATATTATTTTCCCTCGGTTATATTTCCCCTGTGATTTCAATATTACTTAGTGTAGGTGCTTTGAAAGAGTCTTCGTGAAGCTCGCTGAAGTTTTCCAGGCAGCTTTCGTCTTCACGTTTCCCTTATGACCGGATGTAAGCTGCGGCGTTCGCAAATTCTTTTGTTGCGACAGCCGTCGTTATCCTCTTCCACGCTTCATGTTGGCGTGGCTGTGTTCGCCGAGTCCTCGGGTAATCGTGCATCCAGTGCGTGACTTTGCATAAGAAACGTCTTTCGTTCACTTGCCAGTCTTACAGACCTTTCTCTTGTTCATGTCCCTCTTGTATCGTCCGCGACATCTACAGGCGGTCCCGGAACTATCTTTACGTGGGTTTGCCGCAGTGGCGTCCCCTGGTCGTAGTCTTTAATAAAGGCCGTTCAAGATAGTGAGCACTTTTGAAAGCCCTGCTAAAGTTCTACTTTCTTGCCCATTATGTATCATTTCGCCACATGTAAACAAACATTGCCATGTGACAGCCATGTGATTGCCACATGTTAATAAACGGAATGTTTACATTTCAGGACTGCTAAATGTAACATGTATAATATTATATATAAAACATGTAACATATATGATGTATATAACACATGATATATATGTGTATATATTGTATATATGTGTGCATATATATCATGTAAAGTATTCAAAATATAAGATATGTAACATATAATCGTTTGGGTAATGTCAAAGCTCCGATGGACAAAAACTTTGCACAACAAACAATTAAAAAATGAACGCCCTAGCGTGATGAAGTTATGGAAACAGTGAAATAGCAAACACTAAACTTGGGCTGTGAACAAGGACCAATACGACACGTTAAAAAAAAGGACACACATTAGTTAAGCCGAAAAATAATTTGGAAGGGCAGCCAAATCCAGATTTTAAAAGACTAGCACTACTGCACACCCAAGGTACAACACAACTTGTCACACAAATTACCAAACATTAAAAAATTGTACCTCAAACTTAACGTTTCCTACGACTCACCGTTTTCTAAGTGTCCCATCGCTCTGTAGCGTGACTAGTAAAATGTCAGCTTGAAAACATGATAGCTGTGTTTGACCTCAGCTGACCGAAGTGAAGTGCAACTAAGCCATCAGGAAAAAACATACATCCTGCAGGCATAAGGTAGCGGCGTAATGTAGCAGACGTCTGAAGCATATAAAGTAGAAAGAGCGAGGCCATGCAAGGCCTTAATAAATAACCACGACAAATCAAAAAATAACGACGCATGAAGGAGAAAGTGGAATATAGGGAGGCAGAACAGGGCGGCAAGACGAGGGGATATGAGCGGAACAAAGAGTACACCACTGCACAGGAGTAGATGGTGCTAATAAACTTGTGACGGCACTAACGTGGCAGTATATAAAATATGTAATATAAAAATGTAAAATATATAAAATATGTGCATGTATATGTGAATTTTAAGGACAGTTTTATATGCACCTTTATAAATGGAAATAAATATTTTTCAACATAGGTCTATTACGTATATATAAAATAAAAATAATCTACACTAAAAATATAACCATATCAACAAATGAATGTGTGTACATTTGTTTTTGACAGTTACTCGGTGTTCGCACCCTTCTGAGACCCTCCAAAAAAAGAACTGAACATTTATACTGTGAATTGAAGTGGTAACAGAAGGTTATACCAGGCTTGTAATTGGCACCACCTTCATTTATACAAAATAATTCTAAAAATAATGTATATTATTTATATCTAAGTGAAATGCCGATCCGGCGATGGCCACATTTCCCGTCTCTCTTGTGGCCCAAATGGGTGCGACATTTCCTTTTTGTCAAACCCATATAAGCCTCAAGAAACCAATTTTACAGGTAAAGTGCATGGACTCTCATCATTGTTGTGGTTCCTTCATTGCAATGACTGCAGCAAATCTGAAAACTTAAATGAGAAAAAGTATTTCAAGAAAATTGCTATTCATACAAAAAATGGTTCATGCCTGCACACACAAAGCTGAAAGGAATGTCTAATGTAAAACCAATACATATCCACAAATGACAGCAAAATGATAATGTAAAGGACAAATTATAAAAGTAATACTTACAGGCAAGTTACTTTTATCTAGTGTACGACCAACACACAACAAAATTACATATTAATATTCAACTTAATTTCTAAGATGTAAAGCTATCATGACACTTATATTAACAAGATTCCAAACATGTTAACATGTTACAATGACATTTATGTTAACAAGTAACTCAATATACATGACATCGTACCATGCAACACATTTGAACATTTAGAATAAACTTTGCAAAAATGGTATATATTATGTAAAAAAAATATTGCTTATATTTGTTTTATACTAGACACCAAAAATGAATAACATATTTTAACAAACATGACAAATACATACACACTCCAATAACAAATAGTACCCACCCATAACAGATATGTGTATAATACAAACACGCAGCTACAAAATGCAAATATCTTTACCTGGTCTTTACCTGGTCGGATCGAGATTTCGAACCGCCGAAATTGGCGGTTCGAAATCTCGATCCGAGATCAGCAGCCATCGTCGACAAATGTAGTTTGGAAATACGCCGACAGATAGAACTAAGTTTGATGGCTTTCTTAGTTAAAACATTATACACACTTGAATATTATTCAGTAAAAGTTGTACAACAATAATTCACGTAAAACAGATAAAACATCTCGCATTACGTCATATATTACTAACCAATAGAAAATTTGTCTCATACTTAATCGCGATCTCTCACTTTGGAACCAAGATCGACGAATCGGAGATCCAGAATCACGAAATTTCGTTGATGCAACACTTTTACATTGGAACCAAGATAAAACTGGACCTGGTTCGGAACTAGGATCATTTGATCTCGTATCGGGGAACATGTTGATGCAACCGGACATTATACGCGTCCGAACAGCGATTCTCTCCTGTGCAGTCAACATTCTGCATTGCCTTCTGGATCCCTGTAACAAAGAGCAAACGCGACGTTTTCGCTGAAGTGAAGTTAGTGCATTGAATTGAGACTTGATTGACAAGGTGTATATGAGCTCTCGGGCGCGAGTAGTGAGTGTGGTGGTGTAAGTGTGGCTCGGGGAGTGTGGTGGTGTGAGTGGGGCTGGTGGCGGTGCCATTGCCCCATGCCGGCGGCAAGGTAGGCGGTGTGACGTCACGACTGGCCACGCGCAGCGACCGGCAGTCTGCTGGTGTCGCACTACCACCATGGTATTCTTACGTAATTGTCGTCCCAATGGGGCCAGGTACGGCAGATTCGACTGCCTCCGCTGTTTTGATAGAACACAGCAGATATGTGATTTGTCGTGGCCGCACTCTTCTGCTTTTTTTATTGCACCCGTAAGATCTTTTTTCAATGCATAGCTGTACAAAGATATTGGACAAGTCAAATTACACTATACAAAGTTTATACACTGGCCATAGTACACACACACACACGCACACACGCTTGGACGTTCTCTTTTACCGCAAGTCCGCCTCGTATATTTGTCATCTGCTAAAGGCCGTTCACGATAAAGTGAGCACTTTCGAAATCAACCTTAGAAAAAAGTCACTGCTCCTGCATGGATATGTTTTAACGTGCGCCCTGAGTGACATGCGCCCAGTTAAGTTGGTAACGATGGATGGGGAAGTAGTTCCGTATCTTAACGTCGAATTAAAGTTGTTACGTGACCATTTGTAATAATTTATAATTATTTCGCTTTTTTTTACGTGCCGATGTGTAAAAATAGCAGATTCGTAAAATATTTACTTTTCTAATTTCACTTTCACTTGACCGACGCATGAATAGTGATGAGGCCCATGGCAATGTTAATTATACATAAGACGGAATAATACACAACGTGCATACAAGTATATATTAAGCAGGGCTTTCAAAAGTGCTCATTTTATCGTGATTAGCCTATACTTGTTACTGAAATGTCTTTGTTCACAAAGCGCCAGACTTTGCCTGCAAAAAAAGGGCGGCCACCCCTGTTATTTTCATTACGAGGGGAAGTATTAATGAGTCTGCTTTTAGGTCAGAGACACAGATGTCATTACACTTGTTTTCAATATTTTGCAAAGTTTACATTTTAAAATTTCGATTTTCAAAAGTGTATCTCTCTCTTCATTTTCACTGTAGGTACAAAGTGTCTTGTATATTTTCCACTTGATTTTGTGTTAATTTAGAATGTGTTGGTTATCATTTCTTCAAAACAGCCCGCCGATAAACCGCATTTTATTCCTTACTTCAAATCAATCAACATAAGCTAATTATTCATTTGTGGCTGGTTAAAATCTTTCATTCCAAAATACTATCACTTGTTTCAAGCTACAGAATACATTCCAACAGAAATCACTAACGTCGTACATAGCCAAATGTTTCGTAAGTAATAATTTAGTATCTCGAGTTTAAACTCGTTTTGTTTTTAAGCTGAAGTTATTTCTACTATACCGTTTTTCCTCGAATTAAAAATGTTTGTCTCCGTCGATATAGTTATTTTAATCATATTCCAAAAGTCAACCTCACTTCACTTATAAGTACGCACCAGTTGTCCCCCTATATGACCGACTCATGACTATTCAGGTATGACACAATGAGTGAACAGCCTAATGGTGTTCTTTTCCGAGCTCTTGGATGTGTACTAATGCGAACAGCAGTAACAAAAATCAGTTTGCTTTGCTCACGCCCTGACTGTACATGTTCATTCCAAAATGAGTTTGCACGGACTTGGAGCTGGGTACTAGAGATAGACACAGGTATTCACCTCCGAAAACTGCTGGCGATGCTCTTTGAGTGGCGAGTCTTTTCTCTCCTCCAGTCACGGTTGTCTCTGGAAAACTGGACACAGAAAAGTGAATGATTCTTCGCGTTTGACAGTATTTGAATTCATACGAGAGAAGAAAAAAAAGTATTTAAAATCGAGCCGAAACGTAACTGTGGCACCAAGTATATTAACTACAATAGGGAAAATACGCAGGAAATTTTGTTTTGTAATGTTGTGTGTACATTCTTTGCGCGTCTCGCCGACCCTGAAGTGATGGAAAGTATAAATAGAATCTGCTTTTGTCGGGCTGTCGGGGCTGTGATATTTGTTGAGTTGACGTCACAGCGGCTTTGCTTTTCATTGGCTGCTGCCTATATTTCGTCGTGTCGTGTTCTGACTCGAGCATTAAGTGTCCAGGAATGTGGCGCGTGTCTGCTGAAGCCGCAGTTCGCGTCGCTGTTTGTGTTCAAAGCTTGAGCATGTCCGCGGAATTCTCTCGCCTATTCGCAAAACATGGCAAAAGAACTAGGATCAACACGAGTAATTTGTCACTACAGTGTTTTTTGAATAATGTTTCGTAAGGCATTGGAATAATTGAAATGAAACTGGAGGAAGGAAACGCAATTCTACGAGTTCCCGCTAGACTATGCCAGCATGGAGAATGGTTTGACGAATTGCTGGGTGGATCAGGTTTCATATTCAGTTATCAAATGGACGTGAAGAATACATATTCCAGTTTCCGTTGGCTGTATAGTCAAACAGTAGACGCCTGACTGCGTTAAGACTTATTCATTATTTTACATTTGTAGGCCTAACCATATTTAGCGCCAATCGAGTTGGCCGTTTGACAATGACATTGAATAATAATAGTAACACCACTGCCTCTCTAATTGCGTATGTAGTCACTATTTTATTACTTCGTTACGTATAAATATACGTATCGCGTTAAGAGTAGCGAGGTAGTGATACACGGATACAAGAGAGCCTCGGTGTAGAGGCATCACTCCACCAATCAGCAGCCAGCAGCACACACTAGCCAATAGCACGGCGGAGCCGACCACACACTAGAAACACGCAGCCAATCACAGACTAGCTACGTGCACGCCAAGGACATCAACCTTACATGCTCTTCCCCTAATTTAATGGCAGTGGTGTGATTTTTAAATAATGCAGAATTTAACTAGATTTAGTTCCTGGTTGCTTCTAGTGTAATGTTTGCAAAACATAAATAAATGAAGCAAACCCACTAATAGCGCGAGAAAATATTTTTAGGCAGTATAATTGTGCAAAACAGATAAAATATTAAAATACCGCGATAGTCGCCCGCGCCTATTTTCCGTATATATGCAACCCACATGTAATACTACCCATCTAACATAACATCGCCTCTTGTGTAGCAGTCCCGTGTCTTGTACGTACTTGGTACGGCGCTTCGTCTGTTAGCTGAACATTCGACGCCGTTGTCTGCCTGCACCAATCAGCGGCGTGGAAATAGGGAATCGGTACCTCCATGTCACACGAGGAAACACAAGGGCTCGAAGCGAGGCAGATGTCACGTATCCTGTAAACATCGCAATAATCTGTTTCAACACAAACGGGCGTGCATTCTCTGTAAAGCGGCGGCTTCTCAGCGCGTTGCTGACGCGCACGTGGTGTTTGGCTACGATCGATGTTTTGTTAGATGGATAGTATGATTGCGGGTTGCATAGGCGCGGGCGACTCGCCTGGTATATCTGGGAAATTATCTTGAAAATTGTTAACCCAGTCGTCGAAAACAAAGTGCATGTGAAAAGAAAATTAAAACAATAGAGATAAAATAGAAACTCGTACAAAAAAAAAAAACCAAACTGAAAATATGCCGATGTTTTGAGCACCAAATATAAAAATAGACATATTAGTTACTAGCAAGGAACTGCACGGCAAAGGCATGATAGACAGGAAGCTGGGAGGGGGGGGGGGGGTAATAGTAGATATGGCTTACAATCGCGTCATTTGAAGTAAGTGCCTGTGGAAACACCAACATATACATTTTACCACTAGAATTAACGATTTTATTGATCAGATCGGTTTTGAGTCAAAACGATGAGTTTTTTGTATCTCAAACATACTGATTTAACCTACATATTTTTAAGGTGTTGATTTAATAACTTACTAAAACGATTATAAATATTTAATCCGTTTTTTTTTCCATTACTTGTGCAAGCTTTATTCTATTCTGTTGGTCACATTTGGAGGTAACTTAAATCTTTGAAAGAAGAGCTAACACAATTGGCAAAGGTATATATTTAATTATTGCCGAAAACAGCATTCGGCAACTAAATGGTGTTGGTCAAGTGGGTTCTAATTAAGCAATTTTAAAACTTCGTTCTAGAAACTCTCAAGAATAATGCAAGCTGTAAACATACTGTGAATGCTACCCGGCAATAATAAACCAATACAATTTTCTTTTTTGTAAATAAGCTATTTTATTAATCATTGAACACAGCGTGATTATTGACTACTTCAATGAAGCGTGTTTATCACAAAATAATCACTAAAAACTATTATTTTTGTTTTATTATACTAACTGGTTATTTTTCGTGTTGCGTGTCTGCTGTTGGTATTTATCCAGGCACCTACCACCCACCCACCCACCACCCCTGAAAAAGACTACAAAGTAAGATCGTTACAACATGGAAGTGTCCGCTCTTGTCCCTTTACTTGCTCTGTGCAGGAAGCGACAAAACTGATAAAGGACGACGAATATGGTAGGGCGGAAAGGAATAGTATAGAGGAAGTTAGTAGTATGTTGTCGTGGTGAGGTGATGGCGGGTACTTAGTGTCGTGTTGAGTACGGGAGGTGGCTAGTACATCTGCTGACCTAGAAACTGATAAAGGACGACGAATATGGTAGGGCGGAAAGGACTAGTATAGAGGAAGTTAGTAGTATGTTGTGGTGAGGTGGTGGCGGGTACTTAGTGTCGTGTTGAGTAAGGGAGGTGGCTAGTACACCTGCTGACCTAGAAACTGATAAAGGACGACGAATATGGTAGGGCGGAAAGGACTAGTATAGAGGAAGTTAGTAGTATGTTGTGGTGAGGTGGTGGCGGGTACTTAGTGTCGTGTTGAGTAAGGGAGGTGGCTAGTACACCTGCTGACCTAGAAACTGATAAAGGACGACGAATATGGTAGGGCGGAAAGGACTAGTATAGAGGAAGTTAGTAGTATGTTGTCGTGGTGAGGTGATGGCGGGTACTTAGTGTCGTGTTGAGTACGGGAGGTGGCTAGTACACCTGCTGACCTAGAAAGACGCGGCACTCTGCTTCAAGACGCTGGTTAGTCAGCTGAGCCTGGCTGTGGTCCAGTCACTTCCTGCGGTCGTCGCCAGTGGAGGCCGCATATAGCCTGTTCACGGTAAAGTGAGCTCTTTTAGACCCTAGTTACTTTTTCCTTTCAGCCATTTTCTATCCTTTAACCTCCTTAAAAAAAAATGTTGCCGCCTCAGTAATATACACACTCGGAAGTTGTTAACGTCCAAGACTAAAAGTACATTTATTGACAATTATTACAAATGAGAGGGCTTTCAAAAGTGCTCACTTACCGTGAATGGCCTATATCTGCCCTGCCAACTGCCGACGCCACATCTTTTATCTTCTTGCAGCTCGCTTTACAATAACTATAGGACATTCGCAGTTACTTCACACTTTTCCTAAGCCCTGCTGAAGTTGTTCCACTTTTCATTACCGATAACTTATCCTTCCGCTACATGTAAACATAAACACTGCCATGTGACTACGTTTTAACTGTCAAATGCTTGGCTGCTGTTCAAAGAATTTAGTCATATTTCATAAACCTTTTCGTATGAATGTTCACAATTTAGGCCTGTGGCAATATCTAGGTCAGCTTTACGACTTTAAATAATGTCTGCGTTGACGATAGTTCTTACCGTTATTATTTTACATTGTTAACATATTTGTTAATAAAGACATAGCACATTACACATAATACACGTTAATATTTTGGCGCGACTGTGTTAACCCTGATATAACTGCGGAGAAAATAACTGTAGTATTGAACCTCTTATAGATGTGTTGGGTTATTTCGTTAAAAGGGCGGCCTGAGTTGAAATAAAAATTAAAACGCAGGAACAACCAGTCCAACGAAAAGACCCAGTAAATTCAAGCACGCAACTCGTGTCGCTTATTTTTTTGTACGTCGCGACGACAAACGTAAGAGATAGTGGTGAACGTACACACACATAGGCCTACCGTAACTTTCATTCCGCTCATATTTCTGTGCATTGATACGTACTGTTTTCTAGGCCTATTTAATTATTTATTTAAATTTGTTTGGCCGTGGTTGAGGGACAAGCAGCTGCGTGTATTCTGCGTTTCCGATTCACAAATCGCCGGATAGTTCTCGAGTCCAGCCAATGAAAACTTTCAAGCCTGTCGTGTTTACTTCTATTTCTAACCTCACCTCGTATAACACAACCATATTCAAGGCAAGCATACCTTAAAGCTGATATTTTATATCGGAGAAGTTTATTTTTGTGATCATATAATCGTAAACAAAGTACTTTTTTTTCTGCATCGTCAAATAGTAACCCTTCTTCAAACAAAATAACAGTTTATTAATCTGGGCGATCAAATACAGACGTGGCAAATAACCAAGCAGACTTGCTAACCAAGTTCATTAACGTCATGTAGTACTGTAAATACACCAACCCCATAATAGCAGCACTAGATCGTACTCCAGAAAATTGTAGGCAAGACACACTTCGCCAGCTGGCGGGACGAAAAATAATAAATCGTTCAGGCAGGACAGTCTTTGGCAGTACAGGAGGAGTACGCGCATAAAATTACTCGAGTTTGCTAATTGACACGCGTGTCATACTTAAAGCAGGGCTTCAAAATTATCATTCAAATTTACATTTTAGAAAGAGGAATTTTCTTGGTGTACCACCTTGAATATTTGCAATGTACTAGTGCTTTAGGTTCAACTTCGAATATGTGTACTGTCCTTAGGTTGACTATAGAGCACACACAGGTGCTTACACCTTAATTTTTTCGTGATTAACCTACAGCCAAAGTTTGTCGGTCTTATTGGGACACTCTGTATAAGCGACTATGAAAAGTACGTTCATAGCAGTACTTTGTGTTTGTGATGAACGGTGTTAAACTTGTATAATTTTAATATGGCTATGGCATTTACATAAAGGGAAAGAAATTGTTCCACACATTTTAAATAGTCCCACGTAAAAATAACAGTTTTGGTGTTTTTGCAGCACAAAAAAAAAACCACGCCTTGCAAACGAAAATATGGAGCGAAAAAAGCAGAGCAGTATTGCCTCAATTTATTGTAAGATGTGCTTAGTAAATGTTAGTGCGCAAATATTCAGACACACAGTGACAAAGCAATAAGCATGCAAATACATTATAGATATGCTACAAATACGCCACCAGTCACGTCTAATCACATAGACAAGTTTAAAATTATGTAATTTATTGTTGCAAGTTATGTTTTAATACCAGTGCTTTGGTAAAAGTGTAAAATAGAGGTATGTGGCATGTCGTAATATATAGTTGTGTGTAATCAAGTTGTCATGTGTGATGTGGTGTGTGCACACACAGCATGCACAAGTGTTGGGCAGAGACACAGTAATGCATGTGTGTCGGAGTGTTGTGGGAACAGAGGCTGTGTGAAGGGGAGTGTACGGAGGTAGCTCTAGTTCCTCTGTACCTGCCTGTGTCCGCTCCACAGGCTAGCATCGATCCTCTCCACCGTACTGCTTGCTGCTCTCTCTCTCCCTCCCTCCCTCCCCCCCCCCCTTTCTCTCTGCGCTGTCTTTACTCTCCCACTCTTTCTTTCCCTTACTATTTACTGCACTTAAATTTCTTTTTATTTCACTTTCTTTATATTTATTTCCCTATCTGTCTTTCTCTCCTCTGTCTCTCTCACTGTCTTTTTTCTCTCTTCCTCTCTCCTCTCTCTCCTCTCTTTGTCAATGTCGTTTGTCCACGCCGCGCCGTCTGCTTTATCTCAACACCGAATTCGCTTGTTATCGAATTAAGTACCTACCAAACACTGTATAGCATAACACCTGGATGTCATCGCGGCCATCTTGCATTTCATCTAATGTAATTATGTGCTTCGACACTTTTTTAAATGTTATACACTTTTATTTTAAACCATAGATTGATTCTGACATTAGAAAAAGAGCATATTACCTGAGCATTTAGTGTGAAAAAGTATGAAAAAAAGAAACTTATGTACGAACTTAATCAATTTATTAAAAAGCATACGCGGTCTGGTTGAATCTTAGTGGTAGAGTTCTAAGTGTATACTTTGTTTAGTTAAATTTGGGATTTTATCTAATTAATGTGAATTAAAAGCATTAATTAATTAAATTAATTTAATAGAATTGATATAAATGTGTTAATTTTCTATTTAGTTGAACGATCTCAACTATACAACTAGAAGCCCCCCACAACTCTGAAGTAGCGTCTCGCCAAGGGGGGAGGGGGGGTAAGCGAGCGGAGTGTACGGTCTTCTGACTGCACCTGTTGCCATGGCGACGTGCATCTCGCGTTTTGTGTTCCCGATAAGAGGCAGTCAATGAGAATCGCACATCATGTCTCGCTGTAATCATTTCGGCAGTGGTATATCCATGTAGTCTGTCGCGTGTTGTAGCATGGGCCATGTGTAGCTGTGATGAATAATAGCATTCAATAATTTCTAACTAGTGTTTAGCACCATGAGTAATGTTTATAGTATAGGCTATTCACGGCAAAGTGAGCATTTTGTAACTGTTTTATTTGGAATAATAGTGGGTGTATATATATATATATATATATATATATATATATATATATATATATATATATATATATATATATATATATATATACTGAGTGACGTGTGCCCAGGAAAGTTGGTAACGACGGATGAAAAGTAGTTCCGTATCTTAACGTCGAATAAAAAGTGTTAGGTAACCATTTGTGATAACTTAAGTTATTTATTTCCCTTTGTGCTTTTTTAATGCATAAAAGTATAAAAGAGTCTATTTTTTAAATATTTACTTTTCTAATAATTGTACAGTTTCACTTGACCGACGCATGAATAAAGTGCTGAGGCCCGTGGCAATGTTAATTTTACATAAGGCTGAAGACGACACAACGTGAGTACAAGTAGATCTCGATCAGGGCTTTCAAAAGTGCTGATTTAACCGTGAACCGCCTATACACGGGAGTATCTATTTAAAAAGGTGTTTGAAGAATAAAAAAATGGCAGTAAGGAAAAGGCAGCTAGGGCCTGGGAAGTGGTCTGCACTTGACGGAGGATAGATATTCTCTAGTGTGGTGTATGGAGGAGCGGGACGGACTCTAGAGGAGGCAGCCACCAGTCTCGATGTGAGCAGTGACGTCAGAGCTGCATGCCGCCTCGGGCCGGGGTTATATTAGAGCGGCGGACGTCAGCAGTGGCCCAGCAGCACCCATCCGCGCGCGCGCGCTTACATCCTACTATAGGCTGTAAACGATAGTGATCACAACAGGCATTAACCGCTAATAAATATATATTATTGCAGCATCAGGCATTACATTTTGATAGTGGTGGAATGTATACATTGTGTTTATTGGTCCCATTGCAATGTTTATATTAAACAGCAGCAGGGAGATGGAAATTGGATGAAAGGAAAACTTTATAAGGGCCTTAAAAAGTGCTCACTTTACCGTGAACAGCCTATACATAGATCACCAACCCCCCCCCCCCCCGCACGCACGCACGAACACATACACACATGGTGTTCGCGGTAAAATGAGCACTTTTGAAAGCCCTACTTAAGATCTACACCAAATATACTCGCCCTCTAAGTGTGCAAACAGATACTATTTATTCAATAAAGTGTGCTATTATTTAATCTAATTAAATATATTATTTTTAATTTGTAATCTTGGAATCCTATATGGCAGTTGAATGCGTGTGGTGGTGGTTTGCTGACTAAACAGCCAATGAGAAGCATTGGTGGAGTAATTAGCCAATGGGAAAACATTGGCAGGAGTAGACCGCACGTATGTAATTGGTTGAATGAAGTTTCGAGAGAAACAAATTATGGAGGTAATACCCTTCGGTATAAGGCAACGGTCTTAGTGGAGAGCTGGTTTTCATAGGGTGGTAATGTGTAATTAGTCTCATTGCACAAGTGTGCAATTAAAATGTAAGTATCCTGATTGGGAATCGAACTCGGTAGCTGTCGTCAGAGCCTTGGGAGGAGGACGGGGGAAGGGAAAGTGCATGTACACCTGCATTTCCCCCTCCACACCACCTCAGTTGTGATGCAGCTGTCGACGAACCAGGCAGTAGTGTGTCAACATGCGTGATTGCATAAGTAATTGCAACTCCATTTCCCCGTCCACTCATCCTTAGTCGTTATCGAACATCCCACAAGCCAACACGTGTGATTGCGCAATGACGAAAATTCCCAAAATCGCCTTGTCCGTGAATCGAATCCGGTACTCTCTAAATAAAAAAAAAAATGTTAAGTGCCCTGTCCGGGAATTTAGCCCACTATTCCCAAAAATTTCCAAAATTAAAAAATACTATCATGTCCAGGAATCGAACTCGTTATTCCAAAACAAAAAATTTCACAAATTGCTCTCACCTGGCATCAAACCCGCTACTACAAAATAAAAAATTTCCTTTTCCGGGAATCGAACTCACATCCAAGATGGCGGCTAGTGACATGAGCCGTGTCCGAAATGGCAAATTTGGGGAATTAGGGTTTAGGAATTTAGGGTGGGTGGTTTCGAACGGCTTGTAACAGCGCTACATGTGACAAATGTGGAAACTACTGGTCTGTGGAATTTCAAAGTTATTTTGTTTGTCACCCTATCAATAAATAACTTATAAAAACTTTCTCCCAATCATTTCACGTAACCCCGTTGTCTTGTGAACAACTGATCTTGTTTATTTATAGCCGATATCATTCTTCTCGTTATTTCTTCGTTCCCTGCAATTAACATTCGATTTAAATAACAACCGATCGCTTTTTTATATTTTTTTATTTATTTATAAAACACACGAACTTATTTTTATATAACTTTGTTGATCCCTGATATTCCATATTTCACGTGCCTGCAAGTATTGTGCAGTGTTTCAAGAACCGCCGTTTCCATCACAATGGGAGAAATAAAACTTGAACAGCAGCAGGCGATTTTACGGACATATTTGGAGATTGTGTGCTACTTCACCTCAGTAAATTTCAACCCTAAATCCCCAAGTATTTAGGGCCTAAAATTGGTCACGTTGTCGATTTAGTAACCTAAATAATGGTATCGTAGCCGTTTCGGACACTGCATTGGGGTTTCCTCGGTGTTAGCTTCCCCTACTGGAGACGTGAAGTGTGAGACTAAATAACGGGCAGTCTACACCCCAGGGGAGATGTGTGGGAGGGAGGCTGCAGTGGCGGTGGTGCGGGTGGCCGAACCTATCAGTCTGAGTGGCTGCCTCCTGGTGACCCTTGTATACTGCTGCTACACGAACCTTTACTATAGTCTGTTCACGCTAAAATGTGCACTTTTGAAAGCCCACCTTAAGGTCTACTTGTGTGTGTTCTCGCGCCTTATGTAAAATTAACATTGTCATGTGCCTCATCACTTTGTTCATTCATCGTTCGAGTAAACTGTGAAATCACTAGGAAAGTAATTATTTTGCAAATCTGCTCATTTTTACGCTTCGATACATAAAAAACAGAAAGCGAAACAAAATATTTTAAATTATTAGAAATTGTTACCTAACCCCTTTTTATTTGACATTAAGATACGGAACTGCTTCCCATCCATCTATTGTTACCAACTTTACTGGGAACATGTCACTCAGTGCGCCTGTTGAAATATATGCAGGTAAGAGCAGTGACTTCTTTCTGAGGCTGATTTCAAAAGTGCTCACTTTATCGTGAACAGTCTTTATAAACATTATTACAAATTTTTGTTACGTACAATAAGAGTAATTACAGTAATAGTTTTAATTGATAGTTGTTTTCGAAAAAAAATTTCTGAAGTTTTCCGGGTTGAAAATAAACTTAAATTTAGGCTAAAAATATAATTGTATTTAATTTAGATAATGGTGGATTCAAATAATTTGTTTAAAACTGAGTGATTTTTTTGTGGTTGGAACAATCTGACTTTAATATCTCCATTTGTTGTTGCAACGAAATAAAATGTATACGTTAAGAGTGGGAATAGGAGCGATTTGGCTGGCCCGTAACATAGAGGTCTTGAGAGCTGATGAGGGTGGAATGAGGTGAGAATGGAGCAGCGCCGGAATACAAGGGCGGCGGCGTCCGGCACGATTCCCACTTGCGAAAATCCGGGAGTTACCCGGCCGGGGGTTGAACCCGGTTCGCCTTGGTGGGAGGCGAGCAGTCTATCCGCTCAGCCACCGCGGCCCCCGTTACGTTAGGAGCTTTGATTTGGTTGGCTGTAGTGTGATCGAATTATGTGGTAGTACTCGTTCGAAAATACAACTCGAGATGTTGGTTAGAATTTTCGTGACAATTAAGTAATCGGTAGTGCTTTTCAGTGTGGCTGGTATAGGCTGTTCACGGTAAAGTGAACACGTTTTAATGCCCTTCTAAATTTTTCCTTTCATACTATTTCCATTTTACTGCTGCTGTTTAATATAAACATTGCAATGTGACGAATAAACACAATGTATACATTTCACCACCCTCAAAATTTGATGCCTGATGCTACAATAATATATATTTTAGGGGTTAAAGCCTTTCGGGAGGGCCTTAAAAAGTTCTCACTTTACCGTGAACAGCCTATAACTAGTGATGGTATAAACAATCTCGATGGTATAATTTCAAGTGAAAACATCAAGATACAGGCTGTTTACGGTAAAGTGAGCACCTTTTAAGCCCTAGTTACTTTTTCCTTTCAGCCATTTTTTACCCTTCAACATTATTTTTAAATAAATATTTCAATATAAGTAACACATTTTGTACATTCCAGCCCTCTCTGAATTAAACGTGTAAGGCTACAATAAAGCATATACAGGCTGATTCTCAATTAGACTGACAAACTTGATTCTTCATGAAAAAGTAAAAGGAAACATACGAGACACTTTATACCTAAACTGAATATTAAGGGAGGTATGAACCCTGAAATATATATATAATTTAAGCCCTATTTGTGCAAAATATAGGCTCTTGAAAGTCCCGATAACATACAATAATGTTCCGATAGTTGTCATTGTAGTTTACTCGTTACCGATATTTTGCCCAAACAAATACGGTTTAAAACCTCGTCTTTTAAGGGCTCATGTCTCCCTCAATATTCGGTTTAGGCAAAAAGTGTCACATGGCTTCCTTTTAATTTTTTTGTGAAGAATCGTCTCCCAAAGTTGTCGATCTAATTGCGAATCACCCTGTATATTGAACATTTAAAAAATAGAGGGCTTTCAAAAGAGCTCACTGTACCGTGAATAACCTATAATATATACAGTAGAATGTATGGATGTAGGGGTTGCGGTATTAGATAGAAAGAGCTCACTGTACCGTGAATAACCTATAATATATACAGTAGAATGTATGGGTGTAGGGGTTGCGGTATTAGATAGAAAGAGCTCACTGTACCGTGAATAGCCTATAATATATACAGTAGAATGTATGGGTGTAGGGGTTGCGGTATTAGATAGAAAGAGCTCACTGTACCGTGAATAGCCTATAATATATACAGTAGAATGTATGGGTGTAGGGGTTGCGGTATTAGATAGAAAGAGCTCACTGTACCGTGAATAACCTATAATATATACAGTAGAATGTATGGGTGTAGGGGTTGCGGTATTAGATAGAAAGAGCTCACTGTACCGTGAATAGCCTATAATATATACAGTAGAATGTATGGGTGTAGGGGTTGCGGTATTAGATAGAAAGAGCTCACTGTACCGTGAATAGCCTATAATATATACAGTAGAATGTATGGGTGTAGGGGTTGCGGTATTAGATAGAAAGAGCTCACTGTACCGTGAATAGCCTATAATATATACAGTAGAATGTATGGGTGTAGGGGTTGCGGTATTAGATAGAAAGAGCTCACTGTACCGTGAATAATCTATAATATATACAGTAGAATGTATGGGTGTAGGGGTTGCGGTATTAGATATAAATATATTAACGGACTTGAACACGGCGCTCGTAGCTGGGCAAGTGTAGTGTCGCTTCACAAGCCATTGCTCTTAGTTCGCATCTCGGTTGTGTCTTAGACTACTTGTAATATCGACCAAACTGCGACAATTTTTTTCAAACAACCACATAGTTCTGTTTGTGTAAAACAACTAATTGAACGTTTGTCATACGGCATTTTTTTAAACTGTGTTATTTGGTTACATCAACATAATTATTTTGCACTCTTTAAACATAATATTTTGCTAACGGGAAGCAATATTGTTTATCACAAGCATTATTTCTTTCAGTTCAGGTATTCAGAATGTTATGGCTATGAAGGTTTCAGAGTTTTGATCATTTTTTCTTAGCCACATAAGTCATGATACAGGTCTGTTTGTAAAGATTTAATTTTAAGAGTTTTAAATCTGAGACTTAAAATATACAGATATTTCTAGTAATTTTGATTTGATGCGCGAAGTGCACTTGCTTGCTTGGTTAATCACAATATGGCGCTGGGAACGATCACGATTTACGTACCTATGAAAGTGAGAAGTGATTCGCGTTAGGTGAAGTGTAGGTGCTCCAGGCCTACGTCGCCGTGGGCCTTGACGGGTTCGAGTCCCGGCTGGATCGTTCATGCCCGCCAGTCGCCACAGTGCAAATATTAGTTGGAACCAGTGACTAAACAATCACGGTGATCGTAGTTCGGTTTGTTGAGACAATGTAGCATCGAGCTGCCTCATAAGTTGCAAACTGTATACGTGTTACATCAATCTAACTTTATTCTTACGTATCTTTTTTTGTACCTTATATACAGCAAAGCCTACTTATTAAACAACTGTTGTTGTTTATTAATTTGAGAGTTTGTGACCTCACAAAGAATATATTTTACAGCTGAATTATTGGTACGAGTTTTTTTTCCGAAGCTTAATATGTTTTCAAATAATGTTTTACGCATCACGTTTTCCTGGTTCTTCTGTGCAAATGTTTGAAGTTCATTCATATCCCCCCCCCCCAACCACCCACAACATTCTCATCCACTGTCCCCTTCACGGCAGTGACTCAAGGCTAGCCTTGATTCGTGGGTTGGGGCGGGGGGCGGTCTCTCGGCCTGATTAGGACATTGTAAAGCTGGGTGGTAAATAACCGTGTGGGCGGAGAAATGCGTCCCCCCCCCCCCCCAAAAAGAAATATGGTCTGGTAAAACAGGACTGGCCAGGTCGAGCACGTTTATAGTCCTGGGTGCAGGTCCTCCGTTGCTTCTATTTCCAGCCAACACACACTTGCGCTGCTGTATCTGCCGTCTACTGACACCGCAACATTGTAATAACAGCATATGTTGACAGCAGTGTTCTTGCCGACCTCCCGTGGCGCAGTAGGTTGGTGGGCCACCGATCTGTTCGAGTCCCGGGTGTTGATTTCAGTTAGTCTGTAAGCCGTCCCCTGCTAAACTTTCAAGCATATAAGCATATAAAGCCCTTTACAATACAATACAAATACAGTGTTATTGTAACACCTCGTAAATAGTTACCTGCCATCACTACCGAGCGAGCTGTGTAGTGGTAAACCGGTTGCATCTGGGTTCGAATCCCGTTCCGCCAACCTAATTTGGGTTTCCCGAGGTCACTCCGGGCGAATATCTTACTGGTTGCCGACTACAGGTCGTGGCAGATCACCCCTCTTCCCCCCCCCCCCCAAACCCGGTTTCCCTGAGCAACTTGCCCAACCTGTGGAGTAGGTGCCGTAACACTATAACAACCTGTTATGGAGAATCCCTGTCCTTGCCTTCCCAAGACTGAGATACCCATTGCCGCGTAGCTGGTTCTCTCGCAAACTAGATCTGCAACATTATTACGACCGTTGTAAGTCGATAAATTAAACTACATATACCACCTAGTAGTTTAGTGAGCATGAAAGTCCGTTCTTGAAACCCTAAAGTCTCATTACCAGAAGCTGTATCGACTGAAACGTGCGCGCACAAACTAAAGGCCGCTATCAATGAAGTGAGCATTTCTGGAATCAAACCTTTGGAAAATGTCACTGCCCCTAGTTATATGTAGTGTAAAGGCCACAATGACTGGATTGGTGCTGGCATTACGCCTATGAATGTTGGCAGAGGCCTAGGGGAACGTCTAAATGTGGTTAAGGGTTCAGTAAATATTCGTGGGCACTGAAGTTATTTCTCTTGCTTCCTGATTTTTACAGCGTATACTGCTTATATGAACAAATTTGTCAAATATTCCCTTTATCCTAATTTTTCAGTTTCTTTTGCCGGCGCACGAATTAAATGGCAGTGTTAATTGTGCATGTGGCGTAAGAATACGCAATTTACATACAATTAGATCTTAAACAGGGGCAGGGCTATCGAAAGTGTCCAGTTTAGCGTGAACTGGTAGTAGCCCCTTTAAGTAACGGCAGTAATGTTCACTATCCGCCAGCCGACACTGAGTGAGTGAAGAGATTTGGGCTTCGCTGTTAAGGGGAATGGTGCACGAAAGCAGTGTATTTACCGTAATTTTTGTCAAAAGTTTTTCAGAGAATAAAAAAAAATTTTAGGTACGACAATACATAAAGAACAATTTTTTTACATCATCTTACATTGATAGTTATTCACTACCACTACTATAAGTTGTTCATGGTCAAGTGAGCACTTTTGAAGCCCTAGTTACTTTTTTCTTTCAACCATTTTATATCCTCCCACCACTTGTTAATGTAAACCCTGCCATGTGAGTAATAAACAGTGTGGACATTCACCTTGCCCAAAACCAAGAGTCTGAGGCCACAATAAAATGTGTTTATTGGTTATTATATCTGATGAAACGGCACTGATGGAAGATAAGAAATATTATCTTATTTCTCATCTTCAATCAGTGCTCACAGACTAATAAAAATGTAGTTAATATTTAACAATGCAAGGAGTTGTTAAAAATGAATATTTATGTGTTGTGCCAAAAATGTCGGTAAACCCTCTGAAAAACAAGTGAAGAGTCCACTGCAAAAAGGGAACGTCATCACTTAAGGGAAAATGAGTTAACAGGTCGGAATTATACCTCTAAGGGAGTAGAATACCCTACACCATTGTTGGCAACAAAAATACGAGTCGCAGAATAACAACACACAAAATAGTTGGTATTAAACACACAGGGGAATGTCATTAGTGTACTGTGCAAAAAAAGGATAGTCATTTATTGACATTCTAATCACTGCATTACTACATAGCTACCACAGAAGAAGTAACATAAGCTATCTATGCAGATACTATATGGAAATAAATTTCAGCAACACTATTTATTGGAAGTAAAAATCTTATTTAATATGTTATGCTAGTCTCGAAATATTTCCGTACCCATTCACCAGAGATCGCACCATATTCAGTTTTACTTTACCTCTGTGATTGCTGTTGTGTGATTATCAGTGTGGTTTTAACAATGGATATTTCAGCAGAACGTGGCAGCCCGTGTATTAGCGTGGCAGCCCGTGTATTAGCGTGACAGCCCGTGTGTTAGCGTGACAGCCCGTGTATTAGCGTGGAAAAACTAAACTCGGGCACAAGGAAGCCTAAACGGTACGGTAGAACGAGTGATGTGATGAAGGTGAGATTATCTACCCATCAACTTGGACCTGACTGCAAATGTCAACGTCATCGGTGTTTCGAGGTTATTCCACAAGAAGATATTAAACGTATTATTAAAGAATTTAATGCATTATGTTCTGTGGACGAACAAAATGCATCTCTGTGTGGCTTGATAACAGTTTACACTATTAAACAACGGGAGGCCACGAAACCCAGAAGAAAGTGCGTCATCCCACGATAATGGCTATTCATACAGGCGAGAGTCAAAAATGAAGACGGTAAAGAGGACACGGTTGTATGCTATAAGGCATTCATGGCCTTGCATGGCATTTCCAAGAAACGCATGCAACATCTACAGAAGTCTTAAAAAAAAAACAGGAATAGCGCCGAAAGCTCGACGAGGCAAGTATGATCACAAACATTACATAATTCAAAGGACGACCGCCATTACAGTAGAAAGAACAGTGAGAGAGTTTATCTGCCAGATACGATTAATAGTAATAGGATGTATGAAATGTACAAAAAGAGAAAAATTGCCGCCTGTGTCGTATGAACACTACAGGAAGATCTTTAATATGAGATGTAATATTGCATTTGGGTATCCACGCAGCGTCACGTGTAGTTAATGCGATAAGTACCAAGTTTATGTAGCATCGCTTCAACATACTTTATCTGGTCCTTCACTACCAGACAAATAAAATCACAAAATAGAGACGGAAATGGCGAATGAAGTCCACGAGCGTAAAAGCGAAGTATTTAATGAAAGAAAGCGAACAACAAGACAGAGAAGAATGGAGAATGAAAGTCACGCAGCGTTTACCTTTGATTTTCAGAAAATCCTACCTATGCCTAACCTCACGACATGTGTACTACCGGCGGCAGCTCTCATTATATTGCTTCATCATCCACACTTTGTCCACAGGACATTCTGTATGTTACTGTTATCCAGAAACAGAAGGGAGAAAAGGTTCTGACCAGGTGACATCCTTTCTTCATCGTTTCATTTTTAATTTACTGGATCCCAAAGTGAAGGACATTGAACTTTTCTGTGATGGGTGTGCCGGACAAAATAAAAACTTCACAGTTTTGCGGTTTTTGCATTATGTTGTGCATGCAGCTCGGAGACTGGATCGCTCGTACAAATCAGAAATATCCAGCAGAATTACCGGAACATTGGGTCGAGGTATTTGAAAGTGCTCGCACGATGCCACGTTGTCAGTGTTGACCAAGCTCTTTTGGGAAACTGGACACCATACTTGACAACACTGTATACGTAAACCTGCCCCATCGCAACTCGACCTCTCACTGGAGTAGTTCTCAGTGCAACATCCTCGTTTGATAAAGCACAGAAGCACGTACAATGACATGTGGGAAACTGCGGTCATGGTTCCTCAGAAGAGCTTACTTACACGAGTAAAGCAACTTCACTTACACAGTGGAGTGTTCCTACTGCCCGAAAAGCGTTATCAAGGTAGGAAATGAGATAATAGCTAAAACATGTCGTACTATGTCTAGCTTTTTTAGGCGTGTTACTGATTTCATGGGAAAAATACAAAGATTTGCAACACCTCGAGTAGTTTTGTGGAGCAGATGCAAGAATATAATAAAACAACTGGCCTCACAATGCGGCTTCCAATCAACATCCTGCTTGTTTGGAAAATATTTTCAGAGCAAGATTACTGACATTCCTCCTCTTATTGCATAAATTGTTGCTCGAGATGTTGGCCTTCCCCCTGTGTACTTTAATTTATGCATTAATGAGGAATAATTGGTCTCGGAACTAGTTTGTTTATAAAGAGGCTCGGGTACATACATACCTATTGTGTAATGTGTTGTGAGTTAGACAAAATACATCGTGTAGTTATGTTCTCATTGAACAGTGGCATGGTGTCAAAGTTTATTTCCTGAACATTTACTAGTAAATGACATACCCCCTTTTTGCAGTGGACTCTTTAAAGTTATAACGAAAATCTGTTAACTATACTGCTTTCTTGTACCATTCCCCTCTAAGCGACGTCTATGAGCCGAGCCGACACTGATGCACCGCGCCGTGTCGTGCGATGCAATATCGCTGCACGCAATGAGGAAGGAGGTGCGAACAGCTGGAGCTGGAGCTGCGTCGACGTACCTCTGTGATCGTGTGTACTGCGTGCGTACTGCGTGTGCGAGAGTTAACTGCCGCCACTCAGACTTCCCACCTAACTAGCGGCACTTTGCTGTAGCCACGCTGTGGGAGGGAGGGGTCGGCTAGAACGACGGCACTTCACACTCCCCCCCCCCCCTTTTTTTTTCTCCGCGACACAATACAACGTTGTCAAGTCTGTTCGCGGTTTCTTCACATTTTCTTAAAAATAAACCTTTGAAAATAAATCCGGTCATGTATAATGCGTTTGCTTGTTTCCAAAGAACGTAATTTATCATATGCGTTTTATATTTCTGTTAACATAAAAGTACCTTATTTATGGTTTGTTACATAGTCGCATGGTTCTCTGCATACACTGTATCAGTTAATTCGCGGATACTGACTGCTCCACACAAACCTGTGATCAAAACTAAGTAGAAAAATATTCTTTGGTAAAAACGCGTAAGACCCTTTACGCGAAAAAAACATGAAAGGTTTAAAACCTGTGTATCAAACATGGGGTATTCCAATTAGATGAAGGCGAGGTCGTAAGGCATACGGCAAGGAAATGAGCTCAGTAGTGCCAAAGAGGACAAGTGAGTTCACATGCAGCGAGTAGGTACTGGCACATGGCAATGGCCGTGGATGCATTCTGCATGTATGCTGTTCTTAACGTGAAATAGTAATGTAGTTTTCTGGTAAACTAAGGGCTGTAAACTTTTTATTTTTTACCAAAGTGTATTTCCTACTCAGTTTTGATCACTGATTCGTGTGGTGCAGTCCATAATAACCGCGAATTACCTGTCTGCATGTAGAACACTATGTAACTATATTTTTAGTTTAATAACTACATGCTATCCCAATATTTGGAAGTAGGATGTAGTAGAGGGGAAGAACAGTGTAGTTGCAGTGCAAGCAGGATGGAGGCTGGATGGGACCTAAACTGGTCTGCAGTCGAGACAGCTCCATGTAGGATGGGAAGAGTCGTGTGAACAGTCGGCAGCCCGCTGCGGTAGGATTTCCGCTGCCTCTACCTAGTTGGGCTGTTCTTTAGCACGAATTTTGTAATTGATATTGGAATCTAACCCATACATTATATTTTCGGTACATCAATAATATTCGTGTCGCCAAAACTCCGATATAATTGCAAATGCTAATATTGTGTTATATGAGAATACTGAATTTATTAGAACACTAAACGATTTCGCTAGGATGTATTAGTCAATGCAAACCACATTAATTGATTCAAACCATTATTATGTAGATAATATTGTTTCATGGGACGCCTGAGGGGCGTATCTGAGTTCGTGAGGGAGGACGGTCTTAATAAAAATTAAAGAACTAAATTTGATTTCTAATTTAATCACACAACTATTACTTACTTATAAACATCAAATCATCTGTATCCACTATTTCTCTTTTTATTTTACAGTGAGCGCAATATTTAATGGCTATTTCAACTCTAATCAACGCCCTTCTTAATTGCCTCTGTTGCCGCCATTTGTAATGCTTGATAATCGCAGTCGCAGATTTCCCTTCCGCTGGTCGTTTTTACTCGCTGCTCGTCTTCTATCGCTCGGAACTCAGCCACTCAATCACTTTCAACTACTCGGCTCGGAGGCCTGTCACACTTCTATATCGTTCGCCCTGACCTTCTGGAAGGTTCATCACACCCCGAGTCGCGCTGAGAGAACGAGGTCAGTAATCCAGAGCATTCTTCGTATAAACGCATAAACAACACAACCAGGTCAGCAACGTACACCGCAAAAAGAATCATCGTATTGGCTCGCTTTCTGTAACAGATACGTGGACACCAGCTTACCGCTCCCCTGTTCATTCAAAACAATCCTTTGACTTGCTGCCGCCGCTATCATATAACTGCTGTCCTTCATTTCCACTAGCTCGCGCGGGATGCGAAGCAGCGAGACGTAACAATATAAACATAACTTGCTACAGTTAACATATCAGCGGTAATGAAATAAGAATATAATTTACTATATTAATCAACCCGAGAATATCGGTAACACCAGTCTGCCGTGATTGCAAAGCGAATGTATCGACATTTTCCAGAATTTTTGTAGTCTGTTCACGATAAAGTGAGCGCTTTAGAAATTAACCTTAGAAATAAATTACTGCCCCATGCATACATATATTTTAATGG
Source organism: Dryococelus australis (assembly GCA_029891345.1). Classification (NCBI taxonomy): domain Eukaryota; kingdom Metazoa; phylum Arthropoda; class Insecta; order Phasmatodea; family Phasmatidae; genus Dryococelus; species Dryococelus australis. The sequence goes on along the minus strand of CM057007.1, from coordinate 9,246,168 downwards.
ACGCACTATGTGACATTCTCCCAGTAAAGTTGGTAACGATGGGTGGAAAGTAGTTCAGTATTATAACATCGGATAAAATGTGTTAGATAACCTTTTGTGATAACTTAAAATTATTTCTTTCTCTCTGTGTTCTTTAATCCATCAAAGTGTAAAAATGAGCAGATTTGCAAAGCATTTACTTTCTTCTTAATAATTTCAAAGTTTCTTTTGACCGACGCATGAATAAAGTGATGAGGCCCATGGCAATGTTAATTTTACGTAGGGCGGAAGAATACACAACGTGTTTACTTGTAGAGCTTAAGCAGGACTTTCAAAAGTGCTCATTTTACCGTGAACAGCCTATACCTATGTTATATTGTTAACATTGATAACTATCGATGAATGTGAGCACGGCAAAGCCGTAGTGCAGACTTGCCAACTTTTACGAATTTTCCGTAAAATGTGCGGAAATCATACCCTTTTTACGGTTTTACGGAAAAGCCTTGATTTTTTTTTTTTTTTTTTTTTTTTTCGAATTCGAACAGAGAATAATCTTTTTGAGTGAATATTTACTACAGACGGGACATTAGATTCATCGATACCTCGATATCAGGAAGTATCGAAAATATCGTATTGCGTTGTGCGTATCGATAAATTTGTTCGATGCGTGAAATTTTATACTATCGACACGTGAATGGCATTGTCCGGCATTTTCCCACTTGTCGGGTAAGAAACAGTGCTTTCGTTCTGCAGTTGAGTTTACTAGTTTCGGAAAGCTGGTGAAATGTATTTATTTAATGAATCAGCTAATTAAGTTTCATCGATGGCAGAGAAACGTGTAATAAGAATTGTAACAGAACCTGTATTCAGGAGTTACAAATAGGAATTACAAACAGTAAGTCAGTGTGTATTGTAAATAACGTATTTTGAAACGGTTATTAAAATGTTTGAAATGTACGTTTCAGCTCTGTTTTGCAGTGTAAAAGTAGGCTTAACACCTTTATTGTATGGAAAACTAACTTCGCCAAAATATTTACGTCTCAAGCTTGTTTAATATTCGAAATTTAACTAGCTATTTATCGCGTTTTCTTTCGGTAAGGTTAAAACTTGACAGGTTATATAATAATTCGAAGCCGTGACGTATTTGGTATTTTGGTATTTGGTATTTTGTATTCAGCGGATGTGAGCAAGAATACAGTATCATGTTTGTTTTTACTTTAAAACCATGCGAATGCGCAAATAAAATGATTTTTTTTTTTTTAAACAAATAGGCCTAGGTTTAACTGTACATAAAATACACGATGCATGTTTTAAAAAGCAAGTGAGTGTTGTGCTTTGTTTATATATTCCGCAACTGCATTTTTCAAAAGTCGTTATTGCATTATTTTTATTTTCTTATTTATTAACGTATTAGTAGCATTACAGTGGTAATTGTAGCAATATTACGTCCGTTTTAAGCATTAAATTTAGATAAAAATATATTTCGCTGTTAATGTAATAATGCATTACCGCGAGTGTAAACAAGTGACTGTCAACAGCGCCACAGTGGATGCCGACCAAATCAAATTTTCAAATTAACGCAAATTTTAGACTCTTCCATTCAAAAAATGTGTAATTAAAAATGATAGTATCTTAAGAAGAGGTGCAAAACGACGACGTCTCATGAAAGACGTTAAACTAAAGTATATTCCAACCCTATCCGATCCACTGGCAATAAGATTAATGGAGGCCCAGCATTATGACTTAGCCATAACAGAAACAAGGTAGGTTGGAATGGTAACCGACATTGATCACATCATTTGTTTACACTCATTGCTTTCTTCATAGACAGAGCAGCTGTTTAACAAGGATACATTGCGGCCGCGCTACGTTTCTAAAACTGTCAAGATTTAGTGATCTTGTGTTCGGTATTCTGAATGCAAGTATATATTTCAATTTTTTACGTGCCATTTGTGTTCACGACCAGTATTTAATATTTATGTTACATGTTTTGTGTGAGTACAATATGTGAAAACCACAAACAAAAATAATAAATATTACTTCAGGTAGCGGTAGAATTGCTTTTATTTTTCATCCAGCGATAAATAATTTCCACATTTCCTCTGTCCAACTTAATCCAAGAAAAAAAAGATGCTTGTTTTTCTAAATAAAAATTAGTAATCTTTCTTAGTTAGAAAATTGACATGTGAGTATATGCACATTTTTATATACAAGTTTGTTTTAAATGTCATTTAAAAATTTAAATCATTGCAGAACAGGGATTTTGTTTATTACAGAGTGAATTCTCGATACTTTTATGGTGTGGAAGTTATCTTAAATTAATGTATATTTCAGCCAAGGCAAGGAAAATATATATTTTTGCTTTGCATATCATACTAAGTACACACATTTTGTTGATGTATAAGTATTGACTAGGAGAAATCATAGTTTCTGGCTTAATAAAACACTGAACAAATGTTAAATGATATTAAATTTTCATTGTGAAATTATGCAAATTTTATCACTTGAAATTACGTGCGAATGATAAGAAAATGAGTGTATGTGAAATTGCCGCGGGCAGTTTACGCGCGTTTTAATAGTTTTTATCCATTGTACTGATTGGAAACTTTAAAGTTTGGTAAGTCTGGTAGTGGCAGGACCGTGATCCACGCTATGGAGGTCGTCTTGGAGCCAGCGTGGGGACGCTATTTGCTGTGCAATCAGTACCCAGCCGCCACTGCAAACACATCCATCTCTGACATTTTCCCTTTTTGCTTCCCATTATTCTTAACAGCGTTCGCCACTACTGGAGCAATCGCAGAAAAAAAAAAAAAACCCGTGCCCGTAACTGTGCGTGTTTTAACGTAAACACTAGACTCGGCATAACTATATATACTATTCATGGTAAAGTGAGCACTTTGAAAGCCCTGTCATTTAGAATAATAGTTAATAAGTATATTTAATTGTAACCTTAGGCGTTAACTTTCAAATACGGTGGAATATACGCACTGTGTTTAGTACTTATATAACAATATTTATTTTAAGAAGTGGTTAAATAATAATAAATGACTGATGGTGGGAAAACTAAGCTCACCTTACCGAGAACAGCCTATAGTTGCATGTCGTCCTGTTAAGGAGCTCGTCTACACGGATTTGTTTACGGCGCAGGTGCAAGGAAGCAGTAGGGGCTACATTGGTACGCGCACCAATCGCATCATCGCCTCTGTGTGCAAACACACCGAACTATTGTACAGTGTTTGTGTGTTACGTTTACCTGCGTTACATAAATAACTATCGTGGCTGAAATGGATGCGCATAAAATCAATTACTTAAAACATTAGTAAATATTACTACTAATTCTTTATTACATACAAATGGAATTGTTATGATGGCCTCGCTTGGTAGTCACTAGGCAACATGCCAGTTCTGATCCATCGGAAATATATATACGCAATTTTTAAAAATTAAAAATATATTCTAGTGTGTTACAAAATACACTCATTGGCCAAAAAATATTGATCACCATGAACGAATCGCGCGAGTACGACGAAGTTTGCCACACAGTATCATCAGAGCCAGATATGTGACCCACTGGCGTTAACGCGGTTTGCTGGCGCTGATGTGCCACTAGGGGAAGCACATATCACTCCATAATTCATAGCTGCAAGATACCTAATAAGGCCTTAATGGCAATGTGACCAGTGTGAACCAGAGAGTCAAGTTCAGTGAACACCCATCATGCCCCGACGGCACATTTGACAAGCCTTTGCCCTGCTGGGAGAGTTTGAGAGAGACTCACAGCATCCTAGGCTAGCCGTTTGTGCGCATTGCTCGCCACACGGACTGCACCGTGTGTGTGTGTGTGTTGGAGACAGTGGGGAGTGGAGGCCACACACATCTGTCGAGAAGGTTCGGACCACCATCATGCGACAGGCTGTAAGCACTCCATGCACTACACCGTGTGTGTGTGTGTGTGTTGGAGACAGTGGGGAGTGGAGGCCACACACATCTGTCGAGAAGGTTCGGACCACCATCATGCGACAGGCTGTAAGCACTCCATGCACTGTTCAAAAATATTTACTTCATTTTACGGAAAAAGTGCTGGTAAAATGTATTCAGAGGTGTCCGTAAACACTTCGTAAAATTACGTACACATTGATTTTCAAAAACGGACTTTCCGTAAAATTCACGGAACCTCTCCATTAATTCCCTAGTTACGTTTTTGTACTTCTAGTTTAAATAATTTTTTATATCTATTTTATTTTAATTTTCGTTGTGTGGCTGCTCTGCTGTTTATAAAAAAGTTACAATATTTTATACTTAAGCGAGATTTGAACCCGAGTCAGAATGTTGCATGTTCACGACCCTAACCACTAAGCCACAACTCTCACATGGTGAATCTGGTATAATTTTTGAATTTGTACATTAGTCACATAAGCTACTTATTTAGTTTCTATTAAAGTTAGTGTATTTTAAGTGTTGCTAAGTGTTACATACGCCTATTGTTACTTTTTAATGCCTGAAATAACAGGTCTTAGTGACATGGATAACCTTAACTGCCGCAGAAACAATTTTCTGGTTACAATGGCGAAGAAAGGTTCGTGTACACTCTCCATTGTTCGTGCCCGAAACCCGAAGTTACAGAAAATACGGAAAATCTCCGTATTTTGTATTTACGCACTTAATCCGTAATGACAAAAAAACTGAGTTGTGTTTCCGTATATCTACTGTGCATTTTCGTAAAAATTTCCGCAAATATACGGAAAATTTAACAATGTGGGCTATTATATTGCTTATCCTGTAAAAAGAACTCGCTACACGCCACTGAAGCACGGGTATCTGGTCTGCCTTCGTGATGCCAACATGCTTCCTTGTCGAGCAAGGTCTCTAGACCTCTCGTCCATATTGAACGTTTGGGACCAGATTGGATAACTGCGGCCAGTGGAAACCACGGCGTATATGGAGTGTCATATGTGGTAGGATCTTCCTCGGGAGAACATCAGACACCTGTATGCTTCCATGGCCGGCCGTATTGTCTGATGTCTTCAAGCTACGGGAGGTTCAACACGATACTAAGTGCATCCTGCTAGTGTTGGTCCTTTGCAGTGCATGGTTGGTGTGGTACAATACTTCCTATATGTTCTGCACACGTGCACTCGGAGAAAATCGAACAAAATAGGGTCAAATATATCAATAGTTGCCCTAACAAAATATGTTATTGAGCAAACAAAATTTGAAAAGCAAGAAAATAACTTTTGTTCGCCTAACAAAATATGTGTTTGAATAAATAAAATCTCTGTGTTGGGCGAAAACAATTTAGACTGTCAACTAAATATTTTGTTGAATCAACTGTATATATTTGTTTCGGCACTCATTTGACTGCCTTATTTCGAAAATACAGCTCGAGAGTTTGTTTGTATTTTTTGTGACAATTAGGATAGTAACCGTGTGTGTTAGTGCATCTATTGACGCTTAACAATCGTATAAACACACTAATAAAACAATGCAACAAGAAACTGACAAGTAAAGCTGTAAAATCTGAAATGTTTGTTTGCACACGTTGCCCAATATTTAAAGTATGCGTATCTATTTAAAAACTTTTCAGCGTCATCAGTTGTCACACTAGCTGACAGTACTAAGTTCGGAACTCTGTCGAACTTGTAATTTTTTATATCGACCCAAACTGTTTAATGTACGTGCAGCCAAACAAATATTTCGTTGCTCCAACCAAATCTAAACAACAAAATAATTTGGTTTCAACAATATTTCATTGCCCCTATTCAAACAAATAATTTGGTTGCACCAAAGAAATCTTATTTGATTCAACAAAACCTTTTTCTCAGTGTACTGCAATGTCCTGTTGAGTGTAAATGCATTCATCTTTCGTATGCAATTTAAATCGTACATTCCAGACAACGTTGGAGCAGTGTATGTAGTAGTTGGTAGTGAACAGAGCATGTTTCACAGTCGGGTGCTGCGGTCCATTGTAAGCCACTCTACTTCTGTCAAGCAAGTACACGAGTCTGTACGAGAGGCAAGAATGACTAGCCCACTCGTCACTGAAGGATGGTGATTCATCTCGGGAACAGCGCGTGTGTCACAACACACACTCAGTCGGCCATCTTCACAAGCTCGCTGGGGGAAACTGATCACTCGCCACGCTCTGTCTTTGACTTTCCGCAGACGGCTCTCCACGTACACTCGTACCACCCGCCTAGCGTATGTGAACGGCAACTCATCTGCATTCTAACAAAGGCTGTTCACGATCAAGTGAACACTTTTGAAATCAACCTTAAAAAAAGTCGCTGCCTCTGCCTACATATATTTTAACGGACATACAGAGGGATATGTGCCCAGCTGAGTTCGTAACGATGAATCCATATCTTAACGTCGAATAAAAAGTGTTAGGTAACTATGTGTGATAAATTTAATTATATATGTGGGTTTCTGTTCTTTTAATGCGTCAGATGTTTAAAAATTAGCAGCTCTATAAAATGTTTACTTTTCTAGTAATGTGTATCACATGACCGACGCGACGCATGAATAAAGTGACGAGGCCCACGGCAATGTTAATTTTGCACAAGGCGGAACAATACACAACGTTCTTACAAGTAGATTGTAAGCGGGGCTTTCAAAAGTGCTAATTTGACCGTGAACATCCTATTATAAGTTATCTCAGTGTTAGTGTTGGTATAGGCTGTTCACGATAAACTGCGCACTTTTGAAAGCCCTGCTTAAGATCTACTTGTAGGCACGTCGTGAATTCGTACACCTTATGTAAAATTAACATGGCCATAAGCCTCGTCACTTTATTCATTCGTCGGTCGAGCGAAACTGAAATATTTAGAAAAGTTAATATTTAACAAATTAGCTTATCACTACATGTATATATGCATAAAAAAAAAAACAAATTAAATAATTTCAGTATTCATAAATGAATGCTTAGCGATTTTAATTCAACGCAAAGACATGAAACTACTTTTCCTCCGATGTTACCAACCTCACTGGCCGCATGTCACTCGGTGCGGCCGTTGAAATGCATGCAGGTTGGGGCAGTGACATTTTCCAGAGGTTGAACGCAAAAGTGCTCACTTTATCGTGAGCAGGCTTTAGCAACCTGTCTACCGCTTAACATAACATATACTTCACCTAGCTCGACACGCAGAAGACGTTTACTAGATAAATATGGCGAGTGTGGAACTTTGCGGTGGTGAACATGAGACGTGAGTGGCACTGTGTTGTTCAGTTGTCACTGTCCGCGGTTCGGCTGTGTGTGTTGTTCTTTCATCAGCAGCTTCACCGCGTACTTGTTCCTTCAGCTCACTGCCTAGGTATCCCGTCGTAGCTGCCCCGGGTCAGTGAAGAAACCTGTTCCTCTCTCGCCGCCACTTTTCTGATTCCGCCCCGTAGGCATGTCGCTCACTCTGCATAGTTCCCGCGGGCGTTGCGTGGAGGTGTCGAACATTAGCGATGGGGCTTGTGAAGCACCGCGTATGGCGTCTGGCTCTCGACCTGTCCTGCATCTTGCCACAGACGTAACCACATCACAATACTGCTACTGCAACGTTCCAAGTATCCTACCTGCTAAATGTCTGCATTCCATCAATTCCATATTTATGCTGAAACAGCGTGCATTCGGGACTTCCAGGCCCGCCATGGTGTGGAATATTGTGGTAAGGTGTGGACGGGGGGGTTATGCGTAGAGACTTTATTACAAGTTATTGCCTACCAATTTTCTGTTTAAAATTTGTGTTGCAAACGTGTATATGTCCAATGTTCGTTGTGTCTGCACAACTAAAAGTGCATAGTTGGACGTAAAGGAACTTGTGTTGGGATACATTAATGAATTAATCTCCTTTAAATCTTCTTAAAAACTGCTGTACTAGTTTTGCTCGTCGCATAATATAGAAAAATAAGTAAAATTGCAAGGCTTTTGAGGTTCCTAAGTAGTGTAAACGGCTGAGAAAGTTGCGCATTAAAGTAAAACAGGTCTAGGGTTGATTTGAAAACCAATACGATAATTAGTGATTTTGGTTGGCGAAGATGTTATTTTGAGCGTGTGTGTGTGTTGTGTGACACGTTGCCAGCTCGCAGGTTGCTTGTGCTAGCGTATGTTGGTTGCTACTCCTCCGGGCTGTAGGCAGGCTGGTAGACGTAGTCAGTGTTGTAACGGCAGCTTGCTTGTGCTAGCGTATGTTGGTTGCTACTCCTCCGGGCTGTAGGCAGGCTGTTAGACGTAGTCAATGCTGTAACGGCAGCTTGCTTGTGCTAGCGTATGTTGGTTGCTACTCCTCCGGGCTGTAGGCAGGCTGGTAGACGTAGTCAATGTTGTAACGGCAGCTTGCTTGTGCTAGCGTATGTTGGTTGCTACTCCTCCGGGCTGTAGGCAGACTGGTAGACGTAGTCAATGTTGTAACGGCAGCTTGCTTGTGCTAGCGTATGTTGGTTGCTACTCCTCCGGGCTGTAGGCAGGCTGGTAGACGTAGTCAATGTTGTAACGGCAGCTTGCTTGTGCTAGCGTATGTTGGTTGCTACTCCTCCGGGCTGTAGGCAGGCTGGGAGACGTAGTCAGTGTTGTAACGGCAGCTTGCTTGTGCTAGCGTATGTTGGTTGCTACTCCTCCGGGCTGTAGGCAGGCTGGTAGACGTAGTCAATGTAACGGCTGCTTGCATCAGGAACCCGAGGGCCGCGGTGGCTGAGCGGTTACACTTATTTATTTATGTAATTAACTCTACTTAGCAGTACAGCCATCCAGGGTGTTCGATTCTATGACGACTACAATAACAGTATATAAGTTATATAAATTCACCTTTTTTTGTTAAGGGGGGGGGAGGGTGTTCGTCTGCGCGCCCGTAATTCAAGCTACAAATTCTATTTTTATTCAAAAGTATCATTCACACTTCCTAGGAAGGTGAGCTATTCTGCCCCGACCGAGACAGCTCCCCGACGGGTATCCTTTCGACCGCCCCCCGTTTCGCCGCCTCCGCCGGAACAGACCAGGGACCGGGATTCCCACGAATCCGCCCGCGTGACCAGACGCCGTCGGGCCCGCATACAGCTAACTAGCCTTTCGGCCGGTCAATCATGGCACCCAACAGTCGAATGGCCCCGCCCACGAACCTGAAGGCCCCCAGCCACCTCCCTATCTGTAATATTCTATTTTGTTCATTTTATTTTTCCCCTTCCCCACCGTTCTGCTCCAACCTAAGCATCGTCCAGGACATCGAAGTACTCCTTCTGGACACCCAGGCCTTCGTTTTCCGGCGGACGAAAGAATGAAGCTCCGCTCCTTCAAGCGCCCCCCCCCCCCACCTTTTTTTTTACACACATACACAGACATCAACCAACATATTATCACAAATCACATCTTTCCCTCATTTAGATTTTCTTCTCCGCAGTTCCTTCCGTTCTTCTTTCATCCATTTCAGATCTTGTCTGTCTTCTCTTTCTTGCTGCTTCTCCTCTTTTTCTCTCTTCTGTTCTACTTTTCTTCTCTGTTCTGCTCCCCATTTTCTTTCTTCTTTTCTTTTGCTTCTCTTCCTCCTTGTTCTTCTATTTTCCTCCATATTTCCTTCAACTCTTCTTGCATTCATTTCGGATCTTGTGTTCTTCTTTATAACTTTTTCGTGTTTGAATATGGAACTTCTTTCCATCTATCATTACCAACTTACTGGACGCATATGTCAGTGCGCCCGTTGAAGTATAAGCAGGCATGGGCAGTAGTAACTCGTTAAGAGCCACCCAAATTTCTCAACTCAACTTCACCAGGAACCAGCATCTTAGTTCAACAAGCATTGTGGCCACACTGAAGTACACTGCGTTTCACCAAAGTACACTAAATTTCGGTTGACAATGTGACTAACCTCACACTATGTATACAGTAAATACTCTCGTTTGAAAAGTATTATATCAGCTCATGAGTTGCTGAGAGACATATGCTGTTATGTTGGCGATATTGAGGATGATTATGGAAGAAAATAGTTTCCTGAACTAAAGGTTGTAGTTTAAAACTTAAATTGTACTTACAACATTTATAGTTGGAATTATTTTTTTTGTAAAGCTATGGGGTTTTTTTTTACAGCGAATTTGTTTAAAACGATGTTCTTCAGCATGTATGATGGGGCATGTGTACACTTAGACTAGTGGACCATGTTCAGCTCGGTGAACGCCATTGTGCATGTAATTTTTTTTTCGTCACGTGTACGTGAGTAAGCCTACCTTACTGGTGTTATCGGAATATTGCATCAGTAGTACACTATATTTGCATTTACTTTCGTTATACATACATTTCTGTAGAGGTGCCTTTCTGATAAGTTTTGTTGCGTGAAATGTAATATTTCGACACGTGTATGGCTTGGTCCGCCATTTTCCGTTCCGTTTCTATGCATCATCGTTTATTTTCGTTCCGAAGTTTGTTAGTTTCGGGAAACCGGTAAGGTGTCGTATTTCCAGAACGACCATGCAAATTATTTCATATCGGTGGCAGACAAACGTGTTCAAAGATTGCCATAGAATAACATGTGTTCAGGAGTTGAAAATAGGTGTATTGTAAATAATGTATTTCGAAATGGCTATTAAAATGTTTATATATGTGTGTATATATTATACATAGTTTATCTAAATTCCCATTACACAATGTAAGGTCTTGTAGTGGTGACCAAGACGGTTACGCTTTGCATAGGAACTTAGGTGCGGAAATGTACAGTTTCCCCGCGACAAACAAAACACCACCACATCACATGTTGACCTCTCCCACGTCTGCAACATACTGTACGTTGTTTATCTTCTGTACCCACTTACAAGAAGGGGCTCGATGTGACGAGCAGTGACCTCTACACAAACACGGTACCTATGTACCATGTTCTGGTACACACGATCAACAACACCTGGATGTCCAAGATCCTCCGCAGCCATAATCCGCGCCAGCAGGTCCTCCTCTGATTCCACAGGGGTCTCGTAAATCACGCCTTTCATGTGGCTCCACAGGAAGTAGTCTAGCGGAGTCAAGTCGGGTGAACGTGCAGGCGAAGCAATCGGGCCACTGTTGGCCAAAACGACTCCGCTAGACTACTTCCTGTGGGGCCACATGAAGGGCTTCATTTACCAGACTTCTGTGGAATCAGAGAAGGAACTGCTGGCATGGATTATGGCTGCGGCGGATCTTGGGCGTCCAGGTATTGGTGATCGTGTGTACCAGAACGTGGTACATAGGTACCGTGTTTGTGTAAGACGTCGCTGGTCGTCACATCGAGCCCTTCTTGTAAGTGGACCCAGAAGATAAACACCGTAGAGTGCGTTGTAGACGTGGGAGAGAGGCCAACATGTAATGTGGTAGCGTTTTGTTTGTCGCGGGGAAACGGTACATTTCCGCACCTAAGTTTCTGTACGAAACGAAAGTCTTGGTCACCATTACAAGCCCTTCATTGTGTAATGGGAATTTACACACATTCTGTATAATATGAATGTAAGGTTAACTCCTTCAAAAATACTTACGTACCGAGTTTGTTTGTTATTCGCATTGGTACGAACTGAAACATGCTTATCGCGTTTTCTTCTTTCGGCGATGTCAAAACTTTCCAGGTTATAATAATTTGAACGTGTACTTCCGTACGAACAAAATTTCCCATTTGTTCTTTAAAATAATATGCAATTGAAAATTATTCAGTCTCGTAAGAACTGCAAAACAATGCTGTCTCATGAAAGACGTTTAACTAAAGTCCCCCCCCACCACCTCCAACTAAACCTAACGCCATCCACCCGCAATAAAATAAACAGAGCCCCAGCAGTAAAACTTTGCTGTGAGCTACATTTGATCATATCATTTGTGTACAAACATTGATTTATTTATAGACAGAACAGCTGTGGTGGAAGAATACATTGTGGTTGCGCTACTTTCATAGAACTTTCATCAATTCGTCTACTTTTAAGAATTGGAGTATACCTGCGATGTTTTCTTCGTGCGTATATTAAAGCCCATAGGTCTGTGTACGTGTTGTACCCAGCCATATCCTAACGACAGGCAAATTTGTGAATTTAAAATTGTGGTCTTTGAGGCGTATTTATTGTCGATGAAATCTAGCATCCCTAGCAGCATGCTCGTTGGTATGACACGTACTGAGTAATATTGAAATGTATTTGTCCACGGCGTGAGGATTGTCCTCAGGTGTCGGATTGTCGGATGAGTCCCGTGTTACGCCTGTCCTCTCAGCCTCGCTGGAAGCAGCGTCCTAAAGCTGACAGTGGCAGCAGCGCCTCACGAGGTAGGCAGCCCGGTGTGCTGTGACGTGCTCCTGGTTGCCGACCGTAACGGGCTACCGTCAACCACGGTACTGGTTCCAGTCTGTTCGCGTTTTTTTTACACACTTTCTGAATCAGACCTTTGAGTCGAGATGAGTATGGAGCAGCGCTTGATGCAAGGCATTGTCTGGTAAGATTCCCACATGTGAAAATCCGGGGACGACCCCTCCCGGAATCGAACCCGTTTGGCCTTGTTGGGAGGCAAGTAGTCTAACCACTACTGAGGACTCAAGTGATCATCAGTTTATTACGTACGAGATCAACTATACATCTAGCCCCCAAAAAAGGCGGTGGAGTGCCACGAACAAGATACATTATTGGGGTGCAGATTGGAAGAGATTCTATGAGGTACTAACGTATAATCTCCAAAGGTACCAAGTAGAATTAGAGTTACCGAATGTTATTCAAGACACGTGTGACAAACAATATGAACTTCCAACCTTGGTGTCCCACTAAACATATTGTGGGATGAAGAACTAGAACAGAAGAGAAGAAAAACGAGGAAGATAAGAAGAAACCTGAAAAGAAGCAGAAATGAGACTCAACGCCTATGTCTAGTTGACGAGTCCAGGACAGTAGGACGCTGGGCTGTCGTTGGACAGACAAGGTCTAAACCAGTGACGTCAGGATTAGCATTAATTTATGGTATCTCGTTTATGAAAATTGCTGTAAATTTTTCTGAAGTGCCATATTAATATTATCGTATTTTTTTTTTTAAATATGATTGGAGTATTTATTTCTGGTTCTGAGGTTTCCTTGGTGGACAGGGAGTTACTAGGCTCAAAGAAAGTTGTTTACTCATGCTGACATTTTTTCTTATTGCTAATTCGCATTAATATGTATGTCAGTTTTGTCGTTTTCCGCACTAGAGGTAATATCTGTCTTTCACCTTTTCAGTACCAGTTCGTGTATCTCCTTAGCACAGTAATGCCGGGTATGACTTCAGAAAATAACTACGTGCATCATCCGTTGTGCAGCAGAGCTGCAGTCTCAATCTCCTAAACATTAGTTGGACAGGAGTGGACCCGGTGAAGACGCAGGCGTCTGGTCCAGACGTGTGGTCTCTGTCTCTATCTTGTCTCTGTCTCTCTGGTAATGGCCGGTGAATTATTCAGCGGCTGTTTATGACGTGTCAACAGACCGTGTGACGCCCCCCCCCCCCCAACCAACACCAACCCTCTACTGTGGCAGCTCACCACCTCTGACGTCACCTCCGCCTCCAGTGATCCTCGCTGCTGAGGGAAACAGCACACATTCATACTTGTCAGCGAGTGCGTACTTTCCCAACGCTAGCTCACGAGTAACCACCTCCACTCCTAAATGTAGTTTCACTGTTCACATTTGTAAACACACACACACACACACATACATACATAGATATATAATATAACTGCAACCGGCAAAATTTCATGGTTGGATGTTTCCATTAAAAATTAAATTAGCGTCATTCTTCATTGCCTTTACACGGATTTTCCACAAGAATTATTTTATACAGTGTTTATCCAAATTCTACGGAAAAATTTCGGCTGCAAGTTAATCCTGAAAATAGTAGGTGAAGTATGTACGACCTATGGTATAAAGCGAATCCTAAGTTCGGAACACGGACCTGAAGCAGTGTAGTTTATTACTAATATTGGGGAAAGTATTTAGGATTAAGCGTTAATGTGTAACGGAACAAAGATGTGCACGCACCACCCCATTTGTCTGCCTCTCGCTGTCGTCAAATTATTCCATGAAAATAATCACGGTACTACCCTTATTTCGAACTAATCTAGCCATGCCATGGTAGCATACTTGGGATTTAAGAAGTTCTTTATTAATCCGCATGACACACACCCTATGTTAAATATTAAATATTTTCTTCAGTGTTTGTGATAAACTAGCGAGTCACGTTCAACTTCAATTCGAAAGCACATGTGTACCGCCCTTAGGATTCACGTTACACAATTGAAAACTTTTAACATTTGACTTTACGGTTTTACTTTACGTTGGCTCTCCGACATGTTGTTTCTTATTGGAATTTGACACAATGGAACTGTCAAAGGTACAGTCAAGCACTCTTAACTTTATGATTTCGAAAAATTCAAAGTAAAGCAGCAGTTTTGCCGAGAATATAAGAGGTTATCTGGAAAGTGCGTTATTTTATCGTGGGGCGATTTTAATCTCGGTATATTAAACAAAACCCGTCTTAAATTAAATAAATGGCAAACAATATATTGTGAAGAGATAAATTGAAATATTTTAGACAAGTAAACAAATGAGTTTTTTGTTTTAAAGTATACTTTTAATACACATTTTAAGCTTATTTAAAAAAAAAAAAAAAGTACACGAAATGCATTCCTAGATAATATTATTTACATAATAAGATACACATTCTTACGAAGCTCGCAGAACCGATGTTCAATTGTTAGAACTCCGACTTTACAATTGTATTGTGTATTGGTGGTTTCGTCAGAAGAAAGGAAACGTAGTCAAATGCTAGTTTTCTATTGTATGCGTTACGTATTTTCACTGTTTGTCGGTCGAATGTAGGTACAACTTGTATAGGTAATGTTACTGTCCTCGGAAGTGTAAACATGTTTCTAGAGAACAGCTGTGTGCAATCACTAGCCAGTGGCTCTGCACGACCTCCCGAACTGAAGCCAATTCAGTGTTCTCGGTAATGACTAGCCTCGCACAGTAAAGGCTGTTCACGCTAAAATGAGCACTTTTGAAAGCCCTGCTTACGATCTACTTGTATGCACATTGTGTATTATCCCGCCTTATGTAAAATTAACATTATCATAGGCCTCGTAACTTTATCCGTGCGTTGGTCGAGTAAAACTTTTAAATTATTAGAAAAGTAAATATTTCACAAATACGCTCTTTTTTACACTTGGATACATTAAAAGAATGTACAAAACGAATGAAATATTTTAAGTTATCACGAATGGTTTCCTAACACATTTAATCTGACGTTAATATATGGAACTATTTTCCATCCATCGTTACCAACTTTACTGGGCGAATGTCACTCAGTGCGCCCGTTAAAATATATGCAGGCAAGGGCAGTGACTTTTTTTCTAAGGTTGAGTTCAAAAGTGCTCACTTTATCGTGGAAAGCCTTTATCAGGAAGTAGCGAGGGGTGTATGGGAGTCGTGTTATATATCCTATCACAAAAATAGACCCAAAGTGTGAAATTCTGAATATTTTTAGCGCACAACTGAAATTAATGGTTGCAAAGTTTTCAAATATTACAGTTTGCAATTAATTTGTATATGATGACACCAAAATGATTTAGGTAATCTCGTCCCATATTAACCTTTCGACAGGAAATTACTGGTTATGCCCCTTATACGCGATTGTATCAAGCTAATTTCTTGTCAAACTTTCCAACAGATTTTCTTGTTGAAAGCAGTCAGTGTTGAAATGTTTTAAAGTCAGCCCGAGGCTGCTTGCAGTTATTTGTAAACGCTGATACTTGTCGACAGCGAAGTAAAGCCGTTGTTTGGACGAGTAGCGACATAATTTGGCTTCTTTTTCATCCACATAACAGAAAGAGTTGGTTTAATAGTAAGATATAAGAAGCTTATCGAATAAAAAAAGTGATTAATCCGTGGCTAGAAACGCACCTCAACCGGGTGTAATATCGCCACGAGCGCAGCTACATCTACTATCTGGCGTGGACTGGCCAGGTGTGAGTATGTAAGAGACATCGGTGTTCGCACACACTTGAATGAAACAATTGGTCAGTCTGACCGGTTTATGTGGCTGCTTAAGTCTTGGTATCTTGTGCGCTGTAAATGGCGCCTCAAGACGTATCTTCGCCGCCATTAAGTACTGCAGTCTTTGCTCAAGTCGTTATATAGGCTATGCTGTGCAAATCAGGCGCAGTGGAGACGTGGCTGGTTAAGGCGCCCATTTACAAAGAGCTACGTTCCACGTTTGAGGCCGAGAAGCGCGGAGTCGATAATGGCCACACTGCCACGTGCATAGAGTGCACCATCGCCACTACGTGTTATGGTGTAATATTATGGTTCATCATACCTTAACAGGGCTTTAGGGGCTATGGAAGTTATTGATAAGAGTTACATAATGAACACTATATAAAACAGATTTTTTTTTCTACATTAAGGTTGTACAGTATTATTTCAACATAAACATTATGAAGTTTGGGGGGGGGGGGGGGTTATACAAATATACTGAAGTATTAATTTATATTAAATTACAAAGATTTAACATGCCACATTCTTAGTCTAATTGAAGAGTCCCCACCTTTTTCATGATTCCGGAAACTGATTAAGATGGCGGAAGTCTACGTCCGGACATACCCATCTTCAGTGATCTTCTCTTTCCAATGGCCCTACGACAAAAGACCCCGCCCACCGGCTACACTGCCCTATATTGGCTGCTTTGTCCCATTTTACTGGCTGGTGGAGAGGGTTTCTGTTGTTTTGCGAGTTCGTAACTAATTTCAACAATCACGGCCCGTGTTCTGGATAAATATGTGAAGGTGTGATCAGGCAGTCCGCTCAGTTAAGGCCTGATCACAACTCGTAACACAATGATTTGAAATGGTGTGAAGTGTTCTCGTCGTACTGCATGTGCCTATGAAACTTCAAGTGGTGACTCCACAATCGTACTGGTGGGGAGTCTGTAACAAAGTTCTTTGTAAACTTCTATACTCAGGCGTCAAAGGACGCCTGAGTTAGTGAGGGATGGAGGTCGTAATGAATAAAATAAAATAACTAAATTTGATTTCTGATCTATTCGCACAGCTATTATTTACAGCAGTCTGTTATCTTCTATCTCTACTCTTACTTTTATTATTTATTTGTAAGCGCAGTATTTGTCTATTTCAATTCTAATTAACGTCCTTCTTATTGTCTTTGTTTCGTTAGTCAATTAACTCATACTCATTAACACATGTTCAGTCTATCTGTTGCCATCATTTGTAATGTCTTTCACTCACGTATATAGTCCAATAGTCCAGCCTGCCAGCCGCACACTTCACTGCTTAATACTCGCAGTCACAGATTTCCCTTCCGCTGGTCACTTCTCCCGCCGCTCATCTGTCACTGAAACTCGCTACGCGTCCATTCAACTATTCTCGGCCCGGAGGCACATCTCACTATTTATACTCTGTTGGCCTTGATCTGGAAAGTTCGACGCTTCTCGAGTCATGCGGACAGAATCTAGGGCAGTAAACGACTAGAAAATTCCTGAGACGCAGAAACTCAGTACAACCAGGGTCAGCAGCGGGCTTCGGAAAAAAGATTATCGTGTCTCGCTTTTTGTTAGACACGCGGCACCGGCCTATAGCTCGAATGTCATTCAAAATAATCCATTGCCTTGCTGCTGCCGCTATCATATAACTGCTGTATTTCACTTCCATTCTCTAGCGCAGGATGCGAAGCAGCGAGCGCGTAACAAAACCATTTTCGCAGTATTTCAGCCAGAATATTTTAAGGCATAACAATAAGAAAGTCGTTGTCGACCATGTTAGTGTTTCATAATAATGTTTTCAATAACGGTGAAGTGTTGAAAATTGTATTGTGCCCTAGCGCGAAGTGTCATTTATTCCTGTGTGCAGACAGTGTTCATGTGGAACATTTTGCTTGAACAACTATGTAGAATGAAGAGCTGTATGCCAGCCCATACGCGCAGCTGTATTGCGGGTTGCAGCTCGCAGGCGTCGCGCCTATCCCGGTACATCTCTGACACAGCCACTTGGAATACACTCACGGGCACTTGAATTAGCGTTACCTGCGTAGTAGCGTTTAGCACTCCTTCTCAACCTGATGACGGCGGTGATATGGACTCCACAAGGCACCGACAGAGGACCGGGAGCCGTATGGTCACTGTGTAGCCTCCCACATTGCGCGGAGATCGGCTGGAGCAGGGTCCACGGCGCGCACATCTCTCTACAGCATCCCAGGCGGTGGCCAGGCAAGCAACCTCAAGTCTGTGGAGTGTTTATCCAACAACTGGGTCACAATTCGGGAGCGGTGGGGCTGATGCTGTAGGCGCGTTAATGCTAGCAGGTTCGTGTATCGTTCGTCTGGTGGACGATGGCACGTATACCAGCGAACCCTTTTCATCTGCACCCTGCTGGCACGAGGGATACATTGCGTGCTCGTACCTAGACTCATCCAGCCGACATTTCACCGTGCGTCAAGGGTCTAAAGGCAGTGTTCTCGCGCTCGCGTTAGTCTTGTGATGAGCAGAGGTGCCCAAGTGGGGCGGCGGCTTCTTTAAGTAGGTAGTTGGGCTTAGCGTCTCGTCGACAGCGAGGTCATTAGAGACGGTGCAAGACTGGGAAGGAAAGTCGGCCATGGCCTTTTTAGGGACCCATCTCAGCATTCACCTGGAGTGATTCCGGGAAACCATGGAAAACTGAAATCAGGGTGGGCGGACCGGGAATCGAACCCGGGGCTTCCTGAATGAGAAGTTACCACTGCGCCACCTCGCTCGGTGCTCTCTCTGTACCACGTATTGAGGAGATAGTACTGGATAGTACGTCTGCTCACTGGTCCAGCATTGAATTGGCGAGTCGTGTGCTGCACTGAGCTTGGAGGCAGAGGAATTTCAACTTTCGACATTTTTAAATTACAACGTAACTTTTTCTTTTAAACTTTAACAAAATAATTTTAAGCCTCTGTTTTAAAATTTAACTCTTTCTTAAATGTTACAACGCGACATATTTTATGTTCCGACTATTTTATAAATTTATTTTTATTCAAGTAATTGGGGGTCAGTTCTGGTCTTCGGCTGGGTACTGGTGCCATTTTAATATGTTCTGTTCTGGACTGTGGCCTGTATCCACTGAGAACAACAGAGCTACCCGAAGGCGACCCTGTCATCGGTACATCGTACACCACCCACGACGGTTGTCCGTGGCGGCTGCTGTATTTTTACCTGGCTCCATGAACTCTCTGTACAGTCTTGACAAGATGGCACAAGCGCCTGCACGACTTTGGAAGTGGAGTGTCCCGTACGTCTGGCGTCAATGATCTGGTCACGGGACAACTCGCACATATCTAGTTTGTTCCCCGGTTACTCAGATTACTGGCCAATATCGGCTGTTCATGTTAAAATGACCACTTTGGAAAGCCCTGCTTAAGATCTACTTGTATGCACGTTGTGTATTCTTCCGCCTTACGTAAAATTAACGTCATGGGCCTTATCACTTCAGTCATAAGTTGGTCAAGTGAAACTGTGAAATTATTAGAAAAAGAAAATTTCACAAATTTACACATTTTTACGCTTCGATGCGTTAGAAAATATAACAGAAAGCTAAAGAAATAGTCATTATAAATGGTTACCTAACACCTTTTATTCGACGTTGTGATATGCAACTACTTTCCCTCCATCGTTACAAACTTTACTGGACTCATGTCACTCAGGGCGCCCGTTAAAATATATGCAAACAGGGGGCAGTGACTTTTTTCTAAGGTTGATTTCAGAAGTGCTCATTTTATCGTGAATAGCTTTATATGCACACGACAGACGTGCATGGCTGGGCAATCTAGTGTTCGACGGCGAGACCACAGCGCTAAAAAAAACTTTTAGGTAAAACACATATGGGTGTGCCAAGTGAAACGCAGTGTGCCCCTTTACTACGCGCACGTGTGTGTCTGTCCACGCCTTTGTTTACACATGCTTCTTTGTGCTTAGCACACCATCGATATTCTACGTTTGAGTCGTAAACTGAAAGTCATTGGAGTTAGAATATCGCTGTGTGCCGCAGTTTTTGTGTAGGTGAGAGATGGACGCTTCGTTTTGTCTTGCATACAACCCAGCACAATAAGTAATTCAATACGTATTTAGAATTGCCGCAGACGTGGAAAACTGCATGTAACCTCGTATGTTTTCAACCCTACTGGCTTGTTAGGGCCATATTATGCAGCCGATCTGTCTCGTGCGACAGTCGGACGTCTGAAATCGAGCAACTTTTGTTGTCTTTTTCGAGATCGTCAGTTTGTAGTATCACCAACACGACCCACTGCACGGAAGGTTATCATTCGTATAATGACAGTGTTGGAAGTACTGTTCACTACAGTCGCGGCGACTCACCAAGTCGCTCGTTCACATAAGACGATCCATTGTACGATTACAAAAGTCGTTTAGTTTCCTAGGAGAGGACGACATGAATTACAAGTCGCACGACTAAGAAAATCGGACGTGTTCAAATAGCATGCATAAAAGAGCCCTTAGCAGCGTTATACCAAAATGTACAATTTAACAAAACAAATAAAACAACAATTTAAAATCATGAAAACTAGAATTTTCCAATTGCAATGAAGTAAGATGCAATCTCGACAGCAGATTTTCCACTAGTTTGCACAGCAATTATTTAATGGTTGTGCGCTCTGGGAACGTTATAAAAGTCCTTTCCTTATTGTTTATTGGCTGTGAGCTCTGGGAACGTTATAAAAGTCCTTTCCTTATTATTTATTTACATATCCAAAACTACCATTGCTATTCACACTGCCAGTGTCTAAGATGAACCTTTGTTATTGACAGCTTCATTTTTTAAATAATATTTTCCAAGTGTGGCAATACCAGTAATGCTAAGAGAGCACTTCCCTTCGTTGTGAGACTGTGTTTGTTCTTGTACATGACGTTTTTCTCTACATTTATAATTTCGATAGTTTATGAACACATTATTATCTCTTTAAATTTCTGTCAGGATTATCAAGAAAATTATAGGCGGTTCACTAGTACAGAGAATTTCGTAAAGCTCTGATTAGTATCTGCTGTTCTGTCCAGTTTGTATCTTTCTGCCATTCTTGAAATGAACATTTTCATGGGCCGTACGACTTTATTCATATGTTGAATAAGTACCTGAATACGTGAAGATGTGTATCTTTGATTCTTATTGGAAAAAGTAGATATTTTAAAGTATTAACAACTTACTTTATAGGAAAGAGTAGGAAAAGTCTGCGGCATTGACGTATGTTCGACACTGGCACAGTCAGTATGAGTAGTGAGCTACAAATACACTGCGCTGCATCGTTATATAGTAGGAACTTACTTGATAGGAAAGAGTAGGAATGTGTGCGGCATTGACGTATGTTCGACACTGTCACAGTCAGTATGAGTAGTGAGCTACAAATACACTGCGCTGCATCGTTATATAGTAACAACTTACATGATAGGACAGAGTAGAAATGTGTGCGGCATTGACGTATGTTCGACACTGTCACAGTCAGTATGAGTAGTGAGCTACAAATACACTGCGCTGCATCGTTATATAGTAACAACTTACATGATAGGACAGAGTAGAAATGTGTGCGGCATTGACGTATGTTCGACACTGTCACAGTCAGTATGAGTAGTGAGCTACAAATACACTGCGCTGCATCGTTATATAGTAGGAACTTACTTGATAGGAAAGAGTAGGAATGTGTGCGGCATTGACGTATGTTCGACACTGGCACAGTCAGTATGAGTAGTGAGCTACAAATACACTGCGCTGCATCGTTATATAGTAATTGTACTGGAAAGTGACTCATTCTGCCCATCTGTACTCCATTCACGGTTACTTCCAACTTGTCGCCCTGCTAAAGTTATACTTGCAGGATATTCCTCCGCCTCGTGCAAATAAAGTTTAACAGAGTCTAGAAAATTACACCAAAGGAACAATGCAATGCATTCGTGCGCCCTCAGTTTGATAATATTGTGTGTAAGAACTATTTGTTACTAGCCATTACCAACAAACCTATCTTCTCGCTGCTTTAATTTGTATTAATTAAAAATTAATATAATATGTGTTAAATGTAAAATACATGTTCAGTTGATTAAAAAATAAAGTACTTTTATGTTAACACGTGTATAAAAATCTTGTGAGACTTGCAGGCATGTTTAGCAAACGACCAAACACGTCGTGCATGCGGCGATTATTTAAATGTTTGATTTAAAAAGTGTGTGGAAACCGCGAATATACTGTAGCAGAGATTCACAGACTTGGTTTGCCGTGAAGGAAACGTTACACTCGGCAACACGTGTGTAGTGGGAACCCCTGCGTGTCGCTACTGGTCACTGTAGCTTCTGTGCAGTTAATGGGAATGGTGCACACAAACCGTATATCATCCTTGTCATAACTTGTAATACAACTGTTTCTTCAAAACTTTTGGCTCGACAAGACGGAAATAACAATTTTGAGCACCTTCTTACATTGTTCTAAATTCACTGTGTTCATTATTCTCGGAGCACTGATTGAAGATACGAAAACAAAAATTATTAATTTTCTTCCATCAGTGCTCCGAGGATAATGACGGCAGTGAATATCTAACAACGTAAAAAGGTGTTGGAAATTTATTTTTTGCGTCTTGTTGAGCCAAAAATTTTGACAAACCCTTTGGAAAACGACTTAAATAGAAAATTGGGTAAATATACTGCTTTCACGCACCATTCCCCTTAATTGATGGTGATCGTTTTTCAAAGGTTGATTTCAAAAGTGTATAGGCTGTTTACGGTGAAGTGAGCACTCTTAACTCTCCTAAATGGCATTAATCCTTAATAAATATATTTTATTGCAGTCTCAGACGTTAACTTTAGAGTGTGATGAAATGTATACACTGTGTTTATTAGTCATATTGCAATGTTTACATTAAAAATGGCGCAAAGGTAGAAACTAATTGATAGGAAATATTTAGCAGGGCCTTAAGTGCTCACTTTACCGTGAATAGCCTATATTGTAGTGAGGCTGCGGGGGCGTAGTGGTTAGACTACTCACCTCCCACCAAGGCGAACCGGGTTCGATTCTCGGCGATGTCGCTCCCGGTTTTTCGCATGTGGGAATCGTGCCGGACGATGCCGCTGGTCGGTGGGTTTTCTCGGGGATCTGCTGTTCCCCCCGCCAAACAAACAAATCGGATTTCCTTTTTCCAAGTTGAAACTATTCTCAAAACTATTAGTTTGTGGCAGGTTAGCAGAGTGAAGTAGCGTGGTCGGTCAATACGAAGTCTAACTTTGGAAACTGAGGTAACAAAGTTAAAAACAGCACCCCCATTGGTTGTGAAACCCTCGTAGCGAGATAGCTATCTTCATGGCACTAGTTACTGCGCTCCTCCCCTCCCCCCCCCCTTCTATTTCATCCCTCCACAATGTAATAAATCGTGTCTGGGTTGTGAGGGGGGGGGGATAACTCCCTGCTAGGGAAATAAATTCCCCTCGACCCAGTAGGAATTACAACGATGGAGATTGCATCACATTCCCTTCTTTTTCAAACGAAGGGTATTCGTCATCCAGAAATAACCCTCTTGGTACACACATTTTTAATGTGGCTTGAAAACAAATGTCCACTTATGACGTAATATCAGTTGATGTTATGGCTTACAGTTAACTGGCGTTTACACGAAAGTTTAGGGCCTGTGGTACGACCTCTCGATAAAAGTAGCTGGTAACTATCTACCTGATAAGCCTTTCCGGGTATATCATCCTCTGTTGTGTATTACGGCCACCCGGTAGCAACCGAATAGCTATCAGGAAGTGCCGAATATAACTAGTGTGGTTCTTCGAAGGTTGGTAATGAAACGTCTCTTGCAGGGGAAATTTCAGTAAAAAGTACATTCCTTAGATTGGTGAAACTGATTGTGTGTTGTTATTGTTGTATGTATTGGATGTTATGGTTGGCTAATATAACCTAGAATATAATTATAAGTGGTAAATTCCCAATGGAAATTACAAATGAACACCGCAATAGTGACTACTGCAGACTTACAGGAAATATAACATGAGTGTTTTCTACAATAATGTTGAGTGTCAATATTGACATAAGCACATTAAAAATCCACTTGTCTCTAATGCATTTTCTTTAACTACTCGCCACGTGGACTTATTAACACTGCATGACCTAAATTTGTTGACAATGGCATATAACTTGCCGAATTTTCGCCTTCATGCCACTGTAAAAGATGTGTTTACGTAAATTGTAATATGTCAAAAATAATATTTGTGGTGGTGGTGTACGTATTTCTGATATTAACATCATTCCCTTTTATCTGCCAGTTGAATTGGTTATTTTAACACAAAAATTTTAGAACTTCAAAGTCTAATGACAATTACTGTTATTTACTAAAATGAGTGAATGTATACCTTCAGGAAATGCAATACAAGCCTTTTGAGAAGTTGTGTTAAATGTTTCTGCGCAATAACAATGAAAATTACGAACAAAGTATGTTATAAATGTATGATATATTCGTTGCAATTATTCTCTCTCTTCAGAAACTTCTTAAGTGTTTCACCACATTTTAATGAAAAGTCAGCAAGTACACAAATACGAACATATGAGGTATTGACGTACTTATTGTACACATAAAAATATATATTACAAAATACATGTATGGCAATGAAATGAAGGTTACAGTAACATGGTGGAAAGCATCTCAACACTACACACAGTTAGAAATTAACAGCGACACAGTACTTTAATTTAACTCTTTCTAAATAATTAATTCTATTCCATAGAGGAATACCTAGGCCTAAATAAAGATGAATGATATAATGCGAAACCGTACTAATATTAACCGGAACTATAATTCATCATCGTAATCGCTGTCAATAACATTACTATTTCTCGTACGATTTGACGTGCTGATAGGAAGCTATCATTTGGTCGAAGTGTCTGGTAGTTTATTCAGCAGATTGTCAACTGAATAGGGAATATCAGCAAGTCGTAATACTTCAACATTTTTGGACTATCTAGCTGATAAGTTTTTTTTTTTTTTTTTCCTGTGTTAAACTTGTTCTACGTTCTTGACTTAATGAAGTAGGGTTCTATACAATGCATTGCTTTATGCCTGTAACTGCAAATCACACCGCCTTTCACCTCCGATACAGTTGTTTAGGTCGCATATACATTTGCTTCCTTCAGAAGTTGGATGTGACTTTTGTGTACTATGTTCGTGCAGTTGGTATGCAGTCGACGCAGTCACTATGTCGTCATATCTCATTCCTTACTATGCAGGAAGCAGGCCAGTGTACGTCGATCGAGAGAGTGCTGAATCTATGTACCATACTGAGGACGCTAACGTGTACCGGACACGACTGTAGAGAAGTGTGTAACAGAACACTGTGAGAGGTAGATTCTGTGGCCACTCGTCTGGAGAACAAAGTCCGGGAATTACATTCGTAAAGAGTACGACTGTTCACGATAAACTTGAGTACTTTCGAAAGCGCTGCTTGAATATCTACTTGTGTACATGGAGTGTGTGTTCTTCCTCCATATTCACATTCACCTGGGTTGTTTCCCTTTTTCATGCTCTGGCCAAGTCAAACTGTAAATTCACTACGAAATTTAATATTTTATCAATGTGTTGATTCTCGCACTTAGACACGAAAAGCTAAAAAGTAAAATGGATTACTGTCAGTATTGAGAAAAAATGTTTACTTGCACTTTTAATTCACAGTTAATGCTGGGGACTAATTTCCGTGCAACGTTGTTGCCAGCTTTACAGGGCGCATGGCCAATCAGTGTGCCTGTTGGAACATACGCACGCACGTGTGTGGGCACAGTGACGTGTTTTCAAATGTTGTTTCAAAAGTGCCCAGACAACCGCGAGCAACAGCCTGTAAGGGTATTTTATTAATGCGTGTGGCAAACGTGACGGACGTTGACATTGGCAGGCGGGTTTTCCCCAGCCCCACCATTCCGCCGCTGCTCCATCCCAATCTAAACCTACCCTCATCGGCTCTCAAGTCCTCGTTGTTAAGCGACGAGCAAGAACGTGTCCGCTCAACTTGTTTAAATGTAGGGGAAATTTTTTTTAATAAGTCTGAAAATGTGAAAAAGTCATCAAAATATTATATTTGCCTTTTAAAATTCAACCTTCCTTAGAACAGAGACGTAGTAAAGGCATTATCCGATGTAATGTTATTTCAGTAGAATTATATTACAGATATTGTAATTCCGCGTTTTTTTTATCGAATGCTATAGAAAATGTCGTCGACTTTTGCATTGAAAATGTTTGTAAAGTTATAGCGAAATGTTTCTGTAGTTTCTGAGATAATAAGGCATACATACATACATACGTAGTTGTAATAGTTCAAGACGAACCTGTCAGTTATATATTTCCCATGTTCTAGAAGTGTCATAAGTAAGTCTGTATGCACACTTTATTGTGATGTAGCCATATTTTGTATGTATTAACCGTTTTTATAGATACAAATTACTATATTTTTCTTGTAGCACATTAAGGTTGACGTAAAGTAACTGCCTATGGAGCACTGCATCTGACTGTACAATCTGAAGAACTCGTAAAAAATTAGTAGACACAGTACAAATTGTTAGAAAAGTATGCGTTATACTGTATATGAAACAATGTATATATTTTGCAACATTACAAGGTATTTTTCCTTAAGTATACTTTTTAAGTGTAAAAAATCGATCGATCGAGTCCGCATTTTCAACGATATTTAAGCGCACTCTCGTTTTTGATGTTTCCGAAAGCAGAATTTACAAGAAATCTTCGTCAAGAAAGATCGTCATATTTTGCCGTTACATCTGTAATAAAATCATAGTAATAATGTATCATATAAATGTTATAATTAACGTTATTTACGTCCGTTTAAGCCATGAATGTTTATGACAAATGAACGCAATTAAAATCAATTATAAAAATTATTTCCTACGTTACTATTACAATTGTATTACGCACGATTATAGTAAACATTGTGACTATTATTCTTTTAAGAAAATTTTATTGCAAATTCTGGTTTCCGAAGCATCAGAAACAGAAATGTGCTTAAATTTATTTAAAAATTCGGACTCTATCGAGCGATTATTTTTTTTTCATTTAGAAAGTATATTTTAGTAAAATATTTTATTCTGTTGCAAAATATATACATTCTTCTTTCATATACAGCATAAATCGCACCTTTATGACAATTTTTATGGTGTCTGTACTAAATTTTTACGAGTTCTTCACATTGTATAGTCGGGTGCAGTGCTTCATAGCCAGTTGCTTTACTTCAACCTTAATTAGCTTTGTTTGTATAGTAAACCACATGGTTTGAGAAGTTCACTGTAGACATAAATAACAATTGCTTGAAACTTGTGCCTCTCCCTCTTCACACCTGGATGCCTGTGATTATGGCTTATATTTAATTATAGATATTTCAAAAATGAACAAAGTATGGTGTTGGATGTATGTGCGCGGTTCTGGTTTCCCGTCTGGGTTGTATGTAAAGTGGCGAGTACTAGTGGCAGGCCGCTTGAGTGTCGTCGATAGGGGGTCACGGGTCAGTCTAATGCCTGGTTTACACGGGCATCTTTCTTGTACAAGACAGTGACCCCGACTTGCATCGTGTGAACGGTCTCAGAGTATGCTAGTTACTAGCACACGAGACTATGTGTACTAGCTAGTGTCATATAGGGACGGTCCTATGTTTTATCATCTTTCTTGTAGATACAAGTCGAATGTAAACAAAACATATATTTTGTTGATGCTGGCAATAAGCAGATATGTTAATGTTTTTAATACGGTAAAATGTTTAGTAGTCCCACTATCGTAAGTAATTATGCGTATGAATAAAAAAAAGGTTTGTCTTTTTTTTTTGTGAGTGATTTTACATTTTCTAAATTTGTATATATTTAGTGCTTGAAATATGTCTGATTGGACTAAATTTCTTATTCTTTTTTTATGGCAGATGCCATTGATTATTACCCCTACAACCCAAAAAACTACTTTCAAATCATACATAGTTGACATCAACCATCCGCTTTCTCGCTCTCCAGCTAGTGTCGTGTGTATGGATCACACAATTCGTGCATACTAGCTAATAGGCACTTTACCTTATTTTCACTTTCTTGTACAATAAAGATGCCCATGTGTGCTAGTGTAAGAGTTGTACACACACGAGGCGGCTCAAGCTGCCAAATATCTGCGAACTTGAGCTACGTCACAAGAAAGACACTCCGGCAATACCTTAGGTATAGCACGAGAGGTTGGAGCATAATGGCGCAGATCACATCCTTCCACATGGTGTAAATTATAATACCTTAGGTATAGCACGAGAGGTTGGAGCATAATGGAGCAGATCACATCCTTCCACATGGTGTAAATTATAATACCTTAGGTATAGCACGAGAGGTTGGAGCATAATGGAGCAGATCACATCCTTCCACATGGTGTAAATTATAATACCTTAGGTATAGCACGAGAGGTTGGAGCATAATGGAGCAGATCACATCCTTCCACATGGTGTAAATTATAATGGACAACATTGTTCGTTGTGGTCATTTTTCCTTCTTACTACTTAATTTTTCCAGAGTCGTCCACTACTCTCTGAGAGAGTACACCAGTATTTATCTATGAACACTGCTTAAGTTAACTATTATTTCATAGCTACTCTGAGCTTTGAAAACTAATTTAACCTTCGCTTTCTGAACTTAACTGAAGGAGTAATATTTTGCTAAACGCCGTTCGCGATAAAGTAAGCACTGTAGAAATGAACCTTCGAAAGAAATCGCTGCCATTGCATGCATATTATGCAGTGGGCTCATTAAAATATTGTCTATTTTAATGAGCCCGCTGAGCGACATTCGGCCAGTAAAGTTTATAACGATGGCTGGAAAGCAGTTCAATTTCTTAACGTGGAAAAAAAGTGTTAGGTAACCATTTGTGATAACTTAAAATTATTTATTTCGCTTTTTTTTATGGTTCGAAGTGTAAAAATGTGCATATTTTTAAAGTAGACCTATTAATTTTCTTAATAATTTCACAGTTTCATTTGACCGAGAAATGAATAAACTGTTGAGGCCCATGGTAATGTTAATCTTACATAAGGCTGAAGAACACACCGAGTATATAAGTAGATCTTAAGCAGGGCTTTCAAACAGTGCTCACTTTACCGTGAACAGCCTATATCAGTTAGTAGTAATTGGCCGCAGAGTTGTCAGGTTGCCAGCTCCTCCTACAAGAGGTAGTGGAGAGTAGCAGGTTCGCAGATAAGATACTTGGCACTAGAACGTAGTAGTTATAGTGACGACGCCCCAGAGCCACGACAGTGTTCTGAGCGGAGTGTTGTTGTTGCAGGTATCGTGTCCGCTACGTGATGCCGTCAGCGCACCTCACACTGCGCGAGGAAGACGTGGTGCGGCTCACACTAGAGTTCCTGCACACGCGCGAGCTGCACATCTCTCAGATGAGCCTGGAGCGAGAGACTGGCGTCATCAACGGCGCCTACTCCGACGACGTGCTCTTCCTGCGACAGCTCATCCTCGACGGCCAGTGGGACGACGTGCTGGAGTTCATCCAGCCCCTCGAGGCCCTCGAGCAGTTTGACGCGCGCCGCTTCCGCTACTCCGTGCTGCGGCACAAGTACGTCGAGCTCCTGTGCATCAAGTCTGAGGCGGCGGGGCCTGGACTGAACGTGGACAGCGCCGTCGGCGACGTGGTCAAGGTGCTGCAGGAGCTGGAGCAAGTGGCGCCCACCAAGGAGGACTACTCCAACCTCTGCCTGCTGCTGACATTGCCGCGACTCTCTGACCATATGCACTACAAGGACTGGAACCCAAGTAGCGCTCGCGTACAGTGTTTCCGTGAGGTGTTCCCTCTCGTCGAGAAGTTCCTCCCCGGGGACAGGAAGTGCCCCGCCGGCGCCACGGCGAGGAACGACCGCCTCATCCACCTGCTCATCAAGGGCATCCTGTACGAGTCGTGTGTCGGCTACTGTCAGACGCGCGCCACCGGGGACAAGGAGTCTCAACAGCAGCAGCACCACGAGATGACCTTCTCGCGGCTGCTGGACGGACCTGCAGCCTACGCAGACTCCGACCTCAGCCTGCTGTCGTGGCTACAGAGCATCCCGCCGGATACGTTCTCGGTGCCCTTCGAGCAGCGCACGCTCAACGTGGACGTGGAGAAGCTGGAGCGACCGTCCCTGGAGACGTCGTGGACGGAGCACATGCTCGTTACGCCCATCAAACCCAAGCTGTTCCCTCACTCGGCCATGCCGTTCACGAGGCCTCGCTCCGCCGCAGACGCCATGTCGCGGTCTCTACTCCCGGCGCTCGACGGCTTGTCCTCCGGGGGTGCAGGCCCCCACACCGGCCCCATGGCGCTCTCCGCCTCAGACGTCGGCTCCATGTCGCGCTCCTCCTTCGCTTCCTTCCACCTCACCGGCTACAAGAGCGCCAAGCTCATGAATTCCTCCGTCGACCGGCTGTTCGACGGCGACGCGGGTGACGTCTTCCTCAGCGGCAGCTTCGCCGAGTTCCAGCAGCAGCTGCCGTCCATCTCGGAGTCGTCGCCCGGCGCCAGGCCGGAGAAGAAGCCAGGAGGAGGGGCGACGTCGGCGGGCTCGACGCCTGAGCACCGCGGCCGCGAGTCGCCGACCATGAGCTCGTCGACCACCAGGTCTTCGCGGCGGGACTCGCTGTCGGAGCGACCTGGCGAGCCGCAGCAGGAGTTCAACGGCGACCTTCTGAAGGAGTTCCAGCGGCAGAAGCAGCGGCTCCAGGAGACACTCCAGGCCAAGGACAGGGAGAGAGAGGAGCTGGTGCGACAGCTACAGTCTGCAGACAACCGCCTCCAGGACTCGGCCAGGTCAGTCCTCGTATCTCTATTATGTGTCTGCTTCTGTCTGTCCCAGCTCCTCTCATTGCAACCTTCCCCTTTAGTCTATACCCACTAAAGAAAGAAATAATAGTATTGATAAAATCTGTTTACGGTACAAAAAGCACTTTGGAAATCGACCTTTGGTACATAAATACTACATATGCCACTGGTGTGAAGGCCCTCAGCGGATTAATATAAATAATACATAGTACTGAGACTGTACGTTGTATTGCGAGTGCATACATTCGAGTACAAAGTTGCATTCTAATAAACAGGTTTACTGGGACTATCTATGCCACACTGTCACGTGCGTGGCTGCATATGACAATGTTAATCATACATGTAACGGAAGGATACAACATGAGGGAAGTAGATCCCAGGCAAGGCTTCCAGATGTACTCAGTTGACTGTGAACAGTCAATAACATGGTGTAAGCAGACTAGTGGTACGTCAGATGCACTGTGCGTTAAAGCGCCCACTTCTTGTTTCTAGGAAATGGGTAAGTAAAGGCTATTCACGATAAAGTGAGCACTTTTGATATCAGCCTTAGAGAAAGTTCACTTCTCCTACCTGCATATATATTTCTCGGGCGCACTGAGTGACATGCGCACAGTAAAGTTGGTAACTATGGAGGGAAAGTAGTTACATATCTTGATGTCGAATAAAATGACTTAGATAGCCATTTGTGATTACTTCAATTATTTCTTTCGCTTCCAGTTATTTTTAACACACCGAAGTGTAAAAGTGAGCAGATATGTAAAATGTTTACTTATCTAATAATTTCACAGTTTTAGTTGACGGACGCATGAATAAAGTGGCGATGCCCATGCCAATGTTAATTTTACATAAGGCGGAAGAATACACAACGTGCAGACAAGTATATCTTAAGCAGGGCCTTTAAAAGTGCTTAGTTTACAGTGAACAACCTATATCAAAATTCCTGTACCACCACCCATGTTAATTTAAATATAATCTCTTCCATCCCCTTTTTGTTTTCTATTTCCTACTGTGCGTTAAAAAGGGCCGCGGTGGTATAGTGGTTAGACTACTCACCTCCCACCAAGGCGACCGGGTTCGATTCCCGGCGGGGCCGCACCCGGATTTTCGCATGTGAGTATCGTGCCGGACGATGCCGCTGGTCGGCGGGTTTTCTCGGCGGTCTCCCGTTCCTCCCGCCCCTTCATTACGGCATTGCTCCATACTCAACCTAGCTTCACCCTTATCGGCTCTCAAGGCCGCGATGTTAAGAGCCGCCCAAATATCGTCACTCACTCGTACTGTACATTGTGTGTGCGCGCGCGCGACAATACACACGTGGGGGCCCATGGTTTCAAATATATAAATAAAATAATTTCTGCTGAAACTTTTTTTTTGCTTATGTAAAACCTATAACCAAGATATACGTAGTTTGAATGGGCGAGTGAAGATATTTGGACGGCTCTTACAAGCGAGGTCTTGAGAGCCGATGAGGTTGATTGAAGTGAATATGGAGCGGCGCCGGAATGAAAGGGCGGGGAAAACGGGAGAACCCCGAGAAAACCCGCCGACCAACGGCACGATCGTCTGGCACGATTACCACTTACGAAAGTCCGGTGACCCGGCCGGGGATTGAACCCGGTTTGCCTTGGTGGGAGGCGAGCGTGCTAACCGTTAAGCCACCGTGCCCCTGATATAGTTTGAGAAGGGTGAGGCGTGCACTCTACATTAATGTAATACTAGTAATTAGAAAGCGGAAGGAGTGACCCGCCATTGTTTATACACGCACTTGCTGGCTGTGAAGTGGAGGTCCTTGTCCACAAATCTGGTGCCTGCGCTACAAGGACACAGCTGTGAGCATGGCCGCTCACAGTTCAGATAGATGGAAGTTGCGTAGTTATGTAGCGAGATTGTATTGAACTGCATGCATAGACAATCACAATCAATCTTATCATTGTTTTCATGCTTACCTTTCTGCTTGTACTTACTGAGACATCAAGTAAAGAGAAGGCGAGTGCTGTGGGGTGAAATGGTTTACACACAAAAAAATAAATAAAAAGTAAGCATTAGGATTTCTCAAGGTGCAGTAATGTAAAAAAAAAAGTAAGTGTATTATAAAAACGCCTTGTACAGCCTGGTGCTTGAAATTTAAATGTAAATAGGCGTTTCTCTAGTTGAATTTTTTTTTTTTTTTTGTTTTCGCAACCTTTTTAGCAGCAGGTCAATATAAATAAATTGATGTGTGTACGTAGTTTTTCTAATGTTACTGTTCGCTTTCTTATCCTGCTGCTTACTGCTCAAGTTTTTTGTTGTGTAAACTCGTTAATTGTGACAAGGAACACGTGTGCTTTAGGCTGATTCCAAATACTCCTGGAAATACATACTTGTGCGTATCTGTCCCCGAAAGTGACATCACAATGTATATACTAGCGCTGTCCGAATTCATAGTATGGTATACATAGGCTCCATACTTGGCAAGTAAACGAAGTTGCTTACTTGCTGAGCATACTAGTTGTGAAAATTAACGTGTACATTTTGTGGTTATAAAGCTCTCAAGTTTTAAAAGTTCATAAGTGGTTACAAAATGTCGTTATGTTGTACGTAAAAAGTTTTAGGTCACTTAATTCCGTGAATAGGATGTATAAATAACTTGTCAGTTCAATGTGCTTCCAGTCTTCTTTATTATAAAATCCATTGTGCGTGACTAAACCGAATCATCACTGAAAAACAGCTGGACCAGTTGAGTAAGGTTGTTAGTTTGTTTCATTCCGATAGGTGGCGCTGGGATTCCAACTGATATATTTATGGGCCGAGTTTGCTCATGCTTGAAGGAAATGTTTGTTGTTGATCTAAAAGAGAAAAATGCCAGCGATACCACGGTCAAACATAGGTCGAAGTTACCATACTTAATAGAGAGGACGCATTGAGAAGGCGAAATAGAAATAAGAAGGTTCGCCGGGATCAGCTAGTTATGAATAACATTCTGAGCGTTTTGTAGACGTCTGCAGGATATTTCCCAGGCGTAGGCGTGTACAAATATTATTATAACTGTAATCCTCATTTCCAAGTTATTACAAACCCTATTGAATTGTATTGGTATTTCTTGTGTTATCGATGTGTATTGTAAGGGAACCAGAATTGATAGGTCCGTCTGTACGTTTTAAATAATCAACTTTGTGTATTCATATATATAATATTTTATGTGTAGCTCTTAAGATTGCACAGATAAGCGATTAAATAATCACTAGTCCTCGGCTAGAATCACTCTTGAGCACTGACATTCGGGACCCCTGAGTAAAAATAAACGACTCGGACCACGAGAGAACTGCTGTTCTGATTAGTATAATAGACTTACCAGCCGAGTGGTAGGGATGTCGGTTGAAGCCAGTATTTGTAAATCATATTACACTTCCATCCGGCTAAAATCAACTATAACATTAAAATAAGAATTAATTTCAAGTTTGTGAAAAGAAACTGCTGTAGATAATATTCAAAATAAAAAACTTCCTGGCAATTCATACATAGAGGTTGGCTTATAGAATAAAAATGCAAGAACTATAAAATAAATAATTATTGATTATACCAAAGTTAGCCTGCCCATAATGGCTTACAAACACAACTAATTTAGTTTACATAAAATACAACAAGCGCCACTGGACTCTTGAGAGTGACGCATAACAGTATATTTCAAACACGAGGTAAGATACGTACCTATCGAGGGAGGAGGGAAGAATGCCAGTTTCTGTGTAACGCCCCTTTACATACAATAAATAAATTCAACAAATACCATAACAACTGCTCTAATTTGTTTACAGTCTTCCATTGACGTGATAAAGCAATATCCCTTGTGGTATGAATACTCGTGAAATAGAAAGAAACTGAACAGATAATCATAATCTAGGATACCGAGGCGTAAGACTTTCTATATTCCTGCAATTTGAGTACAAATTGTACAGCAGAAAATCAGTGTGTACAACGACCAAAAACAGACATATTGGCATATTTGTGCGTGTTCGTTTTTGTTCAAAACACCACCACCTGTAGTCTTGCTGATCTGCTAAGCAACCAGTGAACAATCTTTCTGCGCCGCCTTTCATTCCCCTCCTGTAAATAATACGCTCCCACTAATGCTCCTATTGATTCCTCATTCTCGATTAAAGCCATGTTTTCAGCGCTTAAACTCGTAAGTCAAAACCATGACACAAATAAACAATATTTAATATACTAACAATCCGGAAACAGCCTAAAGAGGGCTTGTGATGTGGAGTTTCCCCCAGAGCGCGCTTCTAGTTCCGCGAGTTCAGGATAGGTCGCAGCACTGAAAGAAAGCGGGAAGCGCTGTGCTGCGGCTCCCCGGGCAACTAGATGTTGCCGCGCGATACCCAAGCTAGAGTGCAGTGCGCTTGCGAGCTGCACTATAGTAACACTTCCGTGTTCGATTTTAACATTTGAACGTTCTTTTTTCGTTAGCTATTTCAAAAAATATTGAAGTTAGAACAGTGTTTGTAAGTAAGTAGTGAGGTGGTCGCGCACTTCTGATAACCTATTTTTAATGTAACTAGAATATATTCATGTTAGTCAAGAGTATTTCATTTAACAGAATATAATATCAATAACAAATTATGCAAACAAACGTGACTTTGACAGTTGTACAGGTGAACGCAAGTCAACGTTGGGTACATGTGCAGAAGACAAAAAATCTGTCCATTTCAGTCTATCGTTTGCACTTTTCAAGTTGGATAGCGCACAGTAATGTATCCACATATCTGGACATTGGTAGAATGTTGTGCCAATAGATTTGTCAGAACCATATTTTTTATAAACTTTTGGTTAGCGCAGCTGGTTTTTTTTTTACATGCATGCGTACTGTGAGAGGTAATTGTACTTACTCAAACATAAGTTACCACGTATCAAACAAGAAATATAAATGGACTGAAGGCTGTTCACGATAAAGTTAGCAGGTTTGAATACAACCCTCGAAGAAATGTCGCTGCTCCTAGTAGTTACGTGCCTTAACGAGCAATTAAGTGTTCGGTAAACACTTGTCAATACTACAATGAACTTTCTTTCTGATTTTTTAATTGTATATATAGGGCCTGTGTGTTGATTAGAAAATTTGTAAAGTATTTATTTTTATAATTTCATTTCCCTTTACTAATGCATGAATTAATTAATTAGGTCCACGACAATGTTGATTTTACATATGGTGGAAGGATACATAATGTGTTTACGAGTAGATTTTAAGCTGAACTTTCAAAAGTGCTCATTATACCATTGACAAACTATAGTTTCAATATGAATGTAAATGTACCTTGATTGTTAGACTTCAATATTACTGTTAATAACGACTGGCAAGTCTTGAGCTAATGTTGTGGATATAATAAAGAAGTTGAAAATTGGCTGCATCATACATGATTCAAACCAGCGATTTTTGGCACTAATTCAAATGAAAATGATGTTTTAGATTTGGTTTTGGTTTAACTAGTGCGTATTACTCCGTTTAATAAATTCGGCGCATGAAAGCAAACTTTGCACTGATGCATTGAGACCGTATTCGATTTGATGGATAGTCGCTTGTGTAGCACTAGTGTCATACTCACGCTATTTAAAAATTAATATATAAATCTAAGAAGCTTCAGTGCTTAACATTTAATTGCTTTTCTAATATAATAAATTACAAATGCACCAACTGTTCTTACAGCGTGAAAATATAATTTCAGGATGGATAGTTAAATAAATTAGTTATTTCTGTTAATACAGATCAAATAACTCTTCAAAAATCTTTGGTAAAACCAAGACTATCTGGTCAATACCACAATTTTAAGAAAAAATAGGATAAAACTATTTTATAAGCAATGTAAACATTTCAGTAGGTTTTTAGTTTACGTTCCAAATGAAATAGTCTAAGAAGATAACTTTCCTATGTGCGCGCGTGCGCGTCCAAAAAACTTTTTAACCAGTAAATTGTATATCACCAAACTTGGTACACTTATGGCCATCTAATCATATGCGATTTGAATAAAGGATTTATATTCAAAATAGCGGTTATATAAATATCTAATATTAATTTGCTACACATGTAGTCGCAGACCGTCTTGTTGCCCCAGGCGTGTGGCAAGTTGCAGCGTGATTCGCGCTAGGCCCAGCGTGTTGCAGCGTAATGTCGCAGTAGGCGCATACACTGATAGCTCGCACAGGACATGTTGCTACATGATGCGCTAGGCGCAGAGACTGATAGCTCGCATTAGGCGTGTTGCAGGTTGCAGCGTGATGTCGCAGTAGGCGCATACACTGATAGCTCGCACAGGACATGTTGCTACATGATGCGCTAGGCGCAGAGACTGATAGCTCGCATTAGGCGTGTTGCAGGTTGCAGCGTGATGTCGCAGTAGGCGCATACACTGATAGCTCGCACAGGACATGTTGCTACATTATGCGCTAGGCGCAGACACTGACAGCTTGCACTAGGTGTGATGTGGGTAGCAGCGTGATGTCGCAGTAAACGCAGGTACCAAATGAGTGTAGATGTCGTCCATAGCTTGTATCAACTCGCACAACATGCTTGCCATTATCATTTGTCTATGGTGTGTGTTTCACACACCCTGATAGTTCTATCCTCATGCACTACCGAGTAATTTATTTCTCGTATGGCGTGCATAATTTTCAATGTAATGATTTGTAAGAACTGATTTCACAATGATTTGTAGGTAGGGAAACTCCGGTACAGGAAATGCATATCACCACAGGAACATGCAGAACTACTTTATCCTCATTACTTGACCAGAGAATACCAGGGTCAGCGCAGCAAGCCTCATAAACAGGGGTGGCCCATGTAGACACTGCATGCCAGAGAGAGAGAGACAGTAGAGGCGGCGACGCTTAGGCATGTTGCTATGCTAAATATGACCAGGTAGGCGGCTCCTTCAGGATATTCTAGGGTGATACAATGTGGTGAATGAGGCATTTTGTGGTTCAGAGAGCTGAGTGTGTGTGTGTGTAGCACAGTTGTCGGAGGTAGGTAGTCCGTCTAGCGTACTGGCAGTCCTAGGTGGTGATTGTTTAACAAGCTGTTCAACTGCATGCCGTACCACAGACTGCATTTTTAAGTGTACTGTGTCACAAACAAGTTGCACATGTTCGCATAGTTTTAAACCTGTGTATAGGCCTTTCACGGTAAAGTGAGCACTTTTGAAGCACTACTTACTTTTTCTTTCAATTAATTTATATCCTTCCGCCACTTGTTAATGTAAACCCTGCCATATGAGTAATAAACACAGTGCATACATTAACCGTACCCAAAACCATAAGTTCGAGGCCACAATGAAATATATTTATTGGTGATTGTCTGATGAAACAGCTTCCAAAAGGGCTCACTTTACCGTGAACGTCCTACAGTAATATATAGGTTGTTGCAAAATTGTATGACAATTCTTTAGGGAAACATTCCTCACTTCTGGAGGATGAAAAAATGTTAATTAACATATGTCCGTAAACGCTTGGTTTCCTTACTACAACCCGTAATACATACCGTACAGAGCATGGCCCGCGTGCTGTGTCATTTTACTGTGGAATGTCATCGCAGCTGTAATTGGCAGCCTCAATACCACCCTCCCCCTCCCGAGGGGCCCTGATTTTAATCCACTAGACCTTTATGTGGGGGGGGGGCATTTAAAGGCAACGTCCTTGAACTATGTGGGCAACGTCCTTGAACTATGCGGGCAACCTCCGTAACCATGTAGCTGCGAGCTGCGTCACAGTCGGGGGTTTTCCAAGGAGTCATCAACGCCTCAGGATGTCGGTGCAACGGCGGGTTGATGCACGTGTTCGTGCTGTTGGAGGGCATTTTGAACACTTCCTTTAGTGCCGACGATAAGCTTTCACACATGTGTAACTAATTCCTGTTCAATTCCTACTGTTCTAGGTGTAGTGTCATATTGTGAAATGGCGTGTATAATGCAAACGAACGCTGCGATGGCATTCCACAGTAGCATGATCCAGTCCGCGGGCCATTCACTTCACGTTTCATATTAAGTAAGGGTTGTAGTAAAGAAACGAATCGTTTGCGGACCTATGTTCATATAACATTCTTCATTGTCCAGGTGTGAGGAATGTTTCCCCGAAGTATTGTCATGCAATTTTGCAACATCACTCGTTATAGTCGGTCTATTCTCGGTTTTTCACATGTTTTATTCAAGCATTTGTAAAAAAAAACTCATTGTATAACGTGTTTGGTTGTTTCCTAACGTATCACAAACATTTTATTTTTGTGTTAACAGTAAAAGTACTTTATTTTTGTTTAATTTAACTTATAAATGTAATAATATAATTTCTGAATAAAATATAATTAATCCGAATGAAGACAGAGAAAATAGGTGTGCTGGTAATGCCTAGTAAGAAATAGATCTTACCCAAAGCACGAATGCGGTGCGTTGGAACTCAGGGTGTAAATTTCTATAGGCCGTTCACGATAAAATGAGCACTTTTTAAGGCTCTCCCAAAAGTCATTAACCACCAATAAATATGTTTTATTGCAGCCACATACATTAATTTTTGATAGTGGTGAAAGTATACGCTGTATTTATTAGCCACACCACAATGCTGATATTAAAAAGTGTCTGAAAGACAAAAGCTGGCTTAAAAGAAAAATTCGGAAGGGCCTTAAAGTACTCTATCATGAATAGCCTGTAACCTTAGTTTGCATGAGGCGCAGGAATGGGATGGAAATAGAAGTGTGGCAGTGCTTCAGAACAGTTGCACGTAATTGTGAATGTGGTATACAGTAGGTGTAATAATGTACTCGTGACTGTTTATACCTACGGCAAAGTTCCCGGTGGAACCAGCGCAGGCCTCTCCATCCTCCCCTTCAGGTGGCCGATACCTATTACAAGGTCATACCTAGAGCGCTTCTTTGTATCATTTACATTTAACCCCCGCAAAGCAGAAGCTAAATTG
Organism: Dryococelus australis; assembly: GCA_029891345.1. Taxonomy (NCBI): domain Eukaryota; kingdom Metazoa; phylum Arthropoda; class Insecta; order Phasmatodea; family Phasmatidae; genus Dryococelus; species Dryococelus australis. The sequence continues at coordinate 9,206,439 of CM057007.1, read as the reverse complement.
GCTCTTTGATCTTCAGGGTCCACCGGGAACTTTGCAGTTTTGGAACCGCCATGCTGTCCGAAAGCGAGAAAGAAATAAACTGCACTAACTACTTGCGATCTGCGCATGTCCTTCACATTTTCATTTAAGCATGACTGTATCCCTGTGAACTGCATTCGCGACCCAATGCGCCCGGGTACAGACGGACTTAGTTTTGGGGGATGCCCAGTAACCACAAGCATCCCCCGCCACCTCGCTCCCGGGCGCAAAGAGCATAGTAGAAACCGCGTTGCTTCTTTCCGGGACGCTACACATTCTCTCACACTCTCATTCCAATACCTACGCATGATCTTACAAAGATCCTAGTCGACTGTAGGCCTGCACGGTCATCATTATTGGTTTCCCCAGGACAACTTGCGCAGGGGAGGATTGTCATGTCTGGTGTAATGCCTTGGTGAGAGATCAAGCGTCGGTGAGGGGGGAGAGGGATTAGTAGTGATATTTTCTTTCCCTTTCCTATATACCTACGGCAGTGGAGAGAGAGACTGAGCAGGACTGTGCGGTGCTCAAGGACGATGCAGTGTTTACACACGTGCAGCACTCCAACAGCTCCGCCATAAACAGGCGGCTGTGATGTAGCCAATGCCATGCACCCACGAACAGCAGTTCTGGGAACGCTCTAGCTCTCTCCCCCCCCCCCTCCTTTCTCTAATTGTCTTTTCTACTATACTAACCAAGATCATGTTCCCAAACACTCTGTCTCCTGTAGCATTCTATTTTATTTTATCTATGCTATAATTTGTTAAAATTTTTACTTCTCTGTGGCAAGGGTTTTTACGTCTCTTGCAAGGCCTATCCGTGTGTGGGAGAACTGCTCATCCAGATAGTCTCTGACCACTCTACTGAAATGTTTGTGCATATACACATTAAGCAGGACTTTAAAACGTGCCTAGACTATATTGATATAGTCGTCCACCAGCTGTAGTGTCAAGGCCCTTACACAATAGAAAACTTTAACATTTGACTGTAGGTTTGCTTTCCGACACGTTGTTTCTTATGCAGCTTGACACAATGGAACTCTCGCACGCAGTTAAGGTCGAGCACTCTTGACTTTACGATTTCGAAAAGTTTAAATTTAAAGGCAAAAGTCAAGCAGCCGTTTTGCCGAGAATGTAACTGAGGTTATGTGGAAAGTGCATTATTTTATTGTAGGGCGATTTAAACCTCGCTATATTAAACAAAACTCGTCTTAAATTAAATAAATGGCAAATGAATATAATGTGAAGAGGAAATATATGAATTGACATATTTTATTAAGTAAACAAATGCGTTTTTTGTTTTGAAATAAACTTTTAATGTAAATTTTAAGCCTAATTTTAAAACCTGTACGTAAATTGCATTCCTGGATAATACTATCATAATTACATAAAAAGATACAAATTTTTACGAAGCTCGCAGAACCGATGTTAAATTGTCTGAACTCTGACTTTACAATATTGTATTGTGTATTGGCGGTTTCGTCAGAGGAAAGGAAATGTTAAGTTAAATGATAAAAGTTTTCTATTGTGTAAGAAGCTTTACATGCACCAGTTGAAGAGGAGTGGGGACTGTTGGAGCACCCCGAGAGCAACAGGCCAGTCGCTGCAATGTTGGTACCACACTGCAGGCACGGTGTCGCGCACCGCGATCAGTGTTGCCAACTGCACGGTGGACTCGAGTGAAGCCAGATATGCCAGCATGCAGTGTGTGTCAGCACGTGTTCGCCTCGCCTCTGCGTGCCACAACACTCGACTGCCTAACTGCGAGACTTGGGGCAGCCTTATTACCACTTGTAAAGTACCGGAGATGCGAGTTTCAACCATTTTCACCTCTAAAATCCACACTGTAAATTGAAATGTGAAACCAAAACTATAGCCCATTCACGACTGGAACATACTTATGAAAATTAACCTTTGAAAAAACGCCCTAGCCAGTAGCTGCATACATAGTGGCGGGAGCAGATACAGTACCCGTACCCGCAATTTTTTTTCTTACTATCTATGCCTGCAGCTAATGGCTAGGATGTTTTTATCAAAGGTTGATTTTTATAAGAATGTTCAAGTCGTGAACATACTTATCATAGTCATCAGACATGGAAAGTTTCTTTCGTGCTTTCTCTGAAAAATATTATGTTCAAATAAAACACTTTATTGAAACGGCGTGCCCTGATTGGCTGCCTAAGTGAACAGCCGGTGCCTGTAAGCAAACGTGGAATAAGTTCTAAAGTTGGGAATGTAGGCAGCGCGGTCAGCAGAAAGGCTTCCGTCGTCATATGGGCTCCGAACCATATGATCCCTCAAACCTATGCTCGGGGCTAATTAGTAACTGCGATGCCAACTATAACTTCATGAATGTGTTGGTAACAGGAGATTGGCTTGAGATGCGATGCGGTGTAATGTTGGCGACAACATGCTGTGTGTGAACAGGTAGGGCAACATGAACGAAACGAATTTTAAAAATTATTCTATAAATTTAAATTGCCTTAAATTCGTTCGTTATAAGTTGATAATTTTGTTGTTGATAGTATGTCATGCCGGGTAAACTTTACCGTTATTTTTCGTTTTACATATCGTTCCTGGTTTCCCGAAAGTGTATTTGCGAAGCCTACCATGGCAGACTAAAGGCTGTCCATGGTAAAGTGAGACACTTTTGAGGCAATAATTAATTTTGCCTTGTAGTCATATTTTATTCTTTAACCACCTTTTCAAATAAATATTGACATGTGCCGTAAGTAATAAACACAGTGTGTATATTCCACTGCACTCGTAAGTTAACATCTAAAGCAAAAATAAAATAAATTTATTTAATATTATTCCAAATGAGAGGGCTCTCAAAAGTGCTCACTTCACCGTGAATAGCCTATATTTTTCACCAGTGTAAGAAGATGGCCGCAGTTCACGACCAGTTTATCTTATTTTGTTATAACTATTTCGCGCTACACCATTGTAAGTTAAATTATTATTAAATAAGCCTTTCGTTCGAATTACTGTAAAACTATTTTCTTTAATCTTAAAATATGTATCCGATTAGTACATAATATGGATCCTGTGTACAATTATTTCGTTTGCCACATTTCATTTCGCATACTGTATGAACTATGTTGCAAAACGAAATTCCTGTTGTTGTCATTATCTAAAAAAAAAAAATTTTTAATCTAATGCTGCAAAGTTTTGCGAAGTAAATTTTTGTACAAAGTGTGTAATGACATTTATTTTAAAGGCTGAGTTGAGAAGTACTGCGTTAAGGCTGAAGTAAAGCAACTGCCTATGGAGCACTGCACCCGACTATACAATGTGAAGAACTCAACAAAAAGTAGTATAGACACCATGAAAATTGTCAGAAAAGTGCAATTTTTGCTGTATATGAAAGAATAATGTATATATTTTGCAATATTATAAAATATTTTACTAGAATGTACTTTATAAATGTTGTAACACTTCAATATTTACGACTTTATATGATTTTTCTATGTCATTAAATTTTGATTTAAATGCAATGTATGAGATGTTTAACGTATGTTCAATGTGATATGTGTAAACTTGTTTATTTTGACAGTTGTGTTGTGTATGCTATGTAAGTCTAATGATTATCTATGGTTTGTTTGCATGGATATTTGTCTTTGTAACAAGAACTACCTTTTGTTTTCTCAGTAGAATCAGGCCACATCAGCCGGCCTATCACATCTTATTGATTTTTCGAACAATAGTCTTCTAGAACAGAAAACTTATTCATTCTAATTTAGAATGTGCGAGAGGCCAGCTAGAAAAGTCAGTCAGTCCTGAGTATGAAAGATAATCTATAATACTTGATTGGCAAAATTTGATATTTACGACGGAGATACAGAATTATTCGCGCACTATTGAAATGCCGAGCCTATATATGTTTAAAAGAAGTAGTAATTCGACGTAAGCTGTACGATGAGCCTGGATGGAAGTGGAGGAGGACTTCTTGGTTTGGACTCCGCACCGAGGACGACGTGGTGTCTGGTGTTCGGAGAGCCAATTCTGCGAGGAGTCAGAGTTGCAGTTATTTCCCGCTATCGACACAGCTAAGTCCCAGGCAATTGTAAACATATTTATGACACCAGCACCAGTAAATATTAATATTGGTAGATATTGTGATGTGCAATGTGCGGGCTCGTGTTGCTCGTAATTTTGGGAATTAGTGTAATATAATATTTCGTAACTAAAGTTCTGCAAAAGTAATATATAAATAAAAATTGATTTAATTTGGCTTGTTTCTTGTTGAGTTGTTTTTAAAATGCACAGATAATTAAAATCTGGATGAACATACTGATTTTTGAGTAGCAGCATATATTTAAGCCGAGGCATGTCATTAGTATAACCTATCAGACTCTCACATATACGATATTTTATCATTGGATTACACATTCATTTCTTATATTATGCATAACAGAAGTACTATTTTATCGCTGCAATATTGTGACACATATCAGAGGTGTTACAATGTAAACAATTAATCGATTAAAAGTGTCTGTAGTTTTAACAATATTTAAGCATATTTCCATTCTGGATGCTGAGGAAAGCAGATTGTAAGAGAAAACCGCCTTCAAGGAGGATTATTATTTACTGTGATCATATGTAATAAATCATATGATTTATTTTTACTATCAGTTTTATAATTAACTTTATTTATGTCGGTTTCAGCCATAAATGTTTGTGACAGATGGACGCACATAAAATTAACTATAAAAAGTATTTGCTATATTATTATTACTATTTTATTAGATACAATCATAGTAAACATTGACGATAATCCATGACTAAGAGCTAGGCGGAAAAAAATAAAAAATTCTAAATTGCACATATCGGGAATCGAACCCGATATTCCCGAAATTATTAAGTGCCCTGTCTGAGAATCGAAACTAGTATTTGCAAAATTTTCCAAAATAATGTTTTCCTAACATTGCCCCGTTTGGTAATCTAACTCGGTATTTGAAACCCAAAATAAAAGTTATTTTACTTCAGCAGGAATCAAACTTACAATTTCCCTATTCCAAAAAATTAAATATTAAGCGTTCTGTCCGTGCATCGTACTCAAAACCAAACTTTCCAAAATCCAAAAACATTAAGTGCCTTTCCCGGGAATCGAACTCGGAACCAAAAATTAAAAATATTAATGTCTTATCCGGGAATCGAACCCCGTACCAGAAATGCCATACCCTGAAGTTCATCGTTGCACTAGAAGTGCTTGTGCAACTGCATCGGTGCAATGGCGTTTGTGTCGTTGTTGCACTTTATTGTAGTGGTCTCCTGCTGTCTCCACTTTAGAACTAGGCCACGTGCACGAGAATTTACCCCTGTGATTTTGGACCTATTGATTCACAACTGCTCATAACTGATCGTGTGCATGAGTTGTTCCGACATAATGCATGAATGAAATGGTTATATTTCATGTGTTACACGGACGCATTTGACGATAGCCGACCAGAGCAGAGGAGAAAATTCTCGACGAAGTTGTATATTTAGCTATGTAACATAGTTGTATGGATTAACATAGCTGCAGAAACTGGCAAGGATTTGTCGCAAGACATAATTTTAGAAGAAAGAACAGGTGATGGTGTACTAGCAGAACTTTTTAAAGGTTATACAGGTATTTAAGATGGCGAAATGAAATATTTTGAAGACAGGCAAACATGCTAAGATTTTCATATCACTGTCAATTTTCAACACACAATCTTATGTATGTCAAGACAATGCGAATGCATAAAAACATTATTTACCAACACTGCCTTTTAACGCCAGACTCGCGGCTTAAGTTGATTGGCTAAAAATAATACAGGAGTATTCAATTAAGAATGAATTCCGTACAAGGCTTCTGGTCTGTGCGATGTGTCTGGTCTGTGTTATGTCCTATGCTCTGTGCCCATGTCTTGTGATGGCGAAGTCATCATGGCTGGTGGTTCGTCTGTGAAACAAGTACCTGCCCTCAACTACGTGTTTGAACTGACAGAGGACTTATGCTCTGTCAGTTAAGTTGGTAGTTTTGTGCGAGAAGCATTACCACGTTTTAGTTTCCTACGAATTCTGTGATTGTCAAATTTGCACACACTGACGTTCTCTGTTTCTGTTTTACGTCCGTACATGAAACAACTGCTACCTGTGCCAGTAACATATAAAACGTGTAAAAATGGCGTATTATAACACTGGGGTTGGCTAGGAAAGTGGGAACTGTAAAGAAATAATACGGGCCATGTTCTATTATGGCCTATCGTTTGGTCTCGGCGGCCCAGTGAATCTCGCGTATGATGGATGGTGTGTGGTGGTAATTCCCGCTACCACGTGCGGGAATTACATAAAATGTTTATAATGTCGTAGGCCCCTATATTGGACAGCTACTTCAGCTCTTAAGCCCCTGTCACACTGAAATTTCTGCCTTCAACTATATTTGACAATAAAATTAGAGGACGATATACGGCCATGTGTCACAGTGTGACATTTTTTTACTGGGAGAATCTGATTTGAAATATTATTTAAAAATTTTCATAGTGAGACATTGCTTTTATTTTTCCTTGCGGTCCATTACAGAAAGAAATTTAAGTAATGCTGTAATTTATTTTAGTTTCTTTACTAAATTAAAATTTTATTTATAAGACATGTTTACCGCACAGTGCAATTTAATTCCTCCGAGTTCGTAATACTATGTGCAATATTCACTTAAAATAGCATTCATGCCCAGACAGCTTCTACATAAATTATCTTCATAAATTCGTTTCCAGCAATTAATTGTTCGTTATTTTAAATTTCATTACGTCCATTTTTGTCGTGTACGATTCTGATTGGCTGAGACCGTCAAACATCAAATACATTTTAGAACCCGTCCAATTTTCAAACGTTTGATGGAAACCTAAGCCATCCAACTTTTATAGACCAAACTTATTCGAAGCAGTTTGACGGATAAATTAGACAGTATGACAGGGGCTTCATGCTTCTACTGGAAGTGTTGTGGACTGCCATTATATGACGTAGGTATCACATTACAGTGTAGTATTGACTGTGTAGCTGATACGGTACCCTTCATACAATCATACGCTAGACTCACGGCTCAGATCAAATGGTTGGCGTCAATAAAAATTCACCCATATATTTTCTTCCCTGTGTTACAATCCGCCATTTGTTTTGTGCACGGTGTTAACGTTTGTGGAAACATGTAGTTGTTGACGTGTGGCTACCGAGGAACACGGAATGGGCTGTAAAGTAGCAGCATTGAGCAGTTAACATGTTCGGTGAGTGGCGCTGCTGCCCCTGTAGGCACGTGCACAGACAACTGATATAACGCGGGCACGAACTGTCTTTTATTTCAGTACAATGATTCTCTCTTGTATGATAATGTACGTGTTTGCCAACACCGGAGTTACGCGTGAGTGTCTCTTCCTAAGCCACGTGACACCGTGCCCTATCTCTACTTGCTCTGGCGTGCCTTCAATCATAACACATTGACGGACGCTAGCTGGTGTAACGTGCCGTTAAACATAATACATTTGCGGTCACAATGGCACATCGGTATAAGAAAAAACTACTTAGCTTATGAAACCACCTTTTTTTTTTCTCGCTTAAACGTGTGTAAAAACCACTGTAACATAGCCACCATTAACTAACAACTGTTGAAAGTTTTGGTTGTTCCCGCCCACTGTTAAGTCCATCGTCACGCAGCCACATGCATTACGCCAGCACACTGTGCCACTTCTTACTGTCGTGTACAAGATAAAGAAGACTAAAGATCCTTCCCCCTGGTCAAAATTTTCTACGAATCACCTTCAATTTTTATTGAATGCAATTCATTGTATGCTATATGACATCACAGAAATTTCATAAACGCGGCCATTTTCTCTTTCAATTTCTTGAATGTCTCGTGTTCCTTCAAGATTTTCGTTTAGAACGTGTTCTATATTTGCTTTAATCCAAAATTTCAATCGGTTATCTCAATTTTTCTGACCGTGTTAATGGATGTACTCTCATAATAATAGTCGTGTGCATACATTTAAAAAATTGAAAAATAAGGACGTATCTTTTTATTACAAAAAATTTTAAATAAAACTGAAAACAAAAATTAGTGAATTGACAAATTATTTTCGTGTCATGCACGAGTCAAAGTTACTTATAAAAATTTACTTCTGGTACTTTTTAAACTGGCCTCATTAAAAAGTTTGTGATAAAGTGTCACGTGTAGTTTTGAAATCTTATTGAAAGTCATTCATTGAAATGCAAATGAAGTAATTTTTTTGGTTCAATAATGTTACGTACTGCAGCTGGCGCCGACTCAGTTGCCCCGCGCCGTAATAGGAGACCCACCTCGCCCTCCCCTCTGCTAAAACGATGCGCTCGCAGCCTCCTGATCTCCCCTTCCTTCTGGGAATCCCGCGAATGCCGACAGCGGCGAGACTTGCTGGCGGCACAGACCTCCTCTCGCCTGCTAGAGTTTCCGATACGTTTAGCGACGACGCAAGAATGTTCTGGTGAGACTGGCTGGCGCCTCAGCCCTCCGCGACGCACCACGCAAGTTGGGGAAGATTCTAGATGGCGGCCTAAGACACTATATATACTGCCGCAACCCAGCGGCCGGCAGTCTTTGATAGAGGCCGCCTGGCCGAGTGTGCGCGAGCGAAGTGCAGTGTGGACGGCGACTGGAGATTGCGGGACGACGGCGAGTGAGGTGTTCGTGGCGTGAATGTACGAGAGGATGTGAAACCGACGAGTGAAGCCTACTGTGCGTGAGGGCGCTTGGAGGACTCTAGAACATTGCGACTGGCGGGACATGGACTGAACTGAGGTGGGACTGAATGGAAGTGTAATACTGATTTTATTGTAAATATTCGAACTGTCAAATATGGACGCATAAATTATCAAATAATTGAATAGGCTGAGACAGTCTATTGGGACTAATCTTTAATTATTTAATTTCATTGGTTTCCTTGAGATTATAAATTTTATTAATTGGTGTCAATTGTGAACATTACGTGATTTCAATTTGTTTGGAGAATTTGAGTTCAGAGAATTTTGCTGTAGTTATTGCAAATAAAATAAGGAAATTATAATTAATTCTTTATTTTATTAAGACCTCTATCCCTTAACGAACTTGGTATAGTCCACTTAATTTCTAGAGATCAATTGTAACAATAAGTTGAATCCAAGTAATTTAATAAATTCAGTAAATATTTGATGGTTTGAAATGGCCTTAACGACTGGCTGTAAAGCCCGGCCTGGCCTCACAGGTTGTGTTCCCGGCAGGTGACCGATATGACACACTTCGCACGTTCCAGGTCTTGACAATCGTTCGCCTTAGCGCGTTACACCAATGCGACGTCTTGTTTTTCACGATTATTACGTCATAACAATCGAGTAAGACCCACGGCTACCTAACACTTTTTGGTTTGTTAAGGCTCCTATGTACTGAAACGTTTTTTGTGTAATCTACGTTTGCGCCTAAACGCGTATCTCTGTAAATAAAAGTTCTGGAAATACGAAGTTTTGCCGGAAAGGATAGAAAACACTATTGTCTATATCGCTATCTTTTTTACATTTATCATATTAAGTGTATAAATGGAGGGAAAAATATCGTTAAAGTGGTCAAACATCTCATTTTTAAAGCTTGCCTATGAAGTTACTGTAAGCGGTAAGTGAAAGTACGATTATACGCAGGTAGTTTGATCTGTGTACTTTCATGGCGAGTAATAAAACCCCGCAGTTACATATCTAGTTTACACAGTAGAGCGTTAGGACGGAAACACTGCACGCCTTGCGCGTAGGAGCGATGAGGCGTGCGTGTTAGTGTCGCCTGTATCGCTCCCTCGCTTCTTGACCTTGGACGCAGGTACATAGAACCCTTAAAGACGTGGATGGCATCCTCTAATCTGCTAGCAATGTGCCTTGCTGTTACCCGCCAAATGTTTTGCTAATATCTCATCCTAAAAGTAGGATTACTTAAGTCTCTGGAGATAACTTTACTTCAGAAATAAATAAACAGTGGACTTCAAAATGACGATGTTGCCACCTGGATATATATATGGGCCAAACAAATCCTTAGCCTGAAACACGGCAGTTCATCGGCATCTCGTCTTAGGCCGGAATCCTCTAGTAAGATAACTAATAATTAGAGAGACTCGGTCCTCTTCTTGACTTGGCTAGCTCTGTAAAAACTAGCTGTGTGTGACCTCTGGGTTTGAAAAACTAAGCTATTCTTACGAAGATGCTGGGGATTTTTCATACCAAAAATCCCAGCGATAATCACGCTGCTGGACCTTCAAAGGTCCCTAACCAGGAGCAGTCGCTTCCGGCAACTATCTCAAAACCTGATGTGATAGGAGGGAAGCTACTTCCGGTAGCATAAACGGAAGTAATAAACATTAATCCTCTCTCAAAACAACAAATAAAAAATACACGGTGCTTTGAAATAAAAGAAAATAAATATACAAACATATAAATTAACCAGTAAATTGAAATTAACACATTTAGGTTATCATCTCTTAGCTCAGAGTACATATCAACATGTCATAGAATAGCACAAATAAGAATTTAAAAAAAAAATTGGATTGGTGGTTTACATGTTTTTATTGAAATAATCATACACCTAGGATGGGTTTTAATAATTAACACTACTCAATTTACATACTATGTTAATAGACTTGTGCTAGTGTCCAAAACACATATGTAAATAATTATAACTGCCAACGAACATTATTACGTGTTCAACTCGAAACCGTCGTCATCTCACCGCCGCCGTTCGCCAATCAACTGTTTTTGACGTACTTTCCAGCGGGCAGCCCAGCCAATAGGAAAGCTTTCGCAGCATGTAGTACCCAATGAGACAGAAGGGCAGTGTCTCGTGCAAGCAAGGAGAGTGTAAGCCACGCTCACACCACAGCAGTCGCCACGTGTGTGCTGTGCAGTGGCTTTGTTACATGGCGGAGTACAGCTCGTCTTCGCACACTTATTTGTATTAGAAACAGACGAGAATCAGTTTAGAATCGTTACCTACGTCATGGAACGCTTGGTCAGTCATTGTGGTCGTTAAAATATAGGTTGTATATGAACTTCCTGCAATAAATATAGCCACCAAATCTGTGGGCCTAAACAACCAGAAAACCCTACTAACATAATGTCCGGAAAAATCAATCTTGTTGCACCTAACTTGAACGTCACTTTAGTAATACAATTCTGGGAGTTGAATGTACTTATTACTTTTTCTAAACAAAGGTATGGTTATTCAATAAGAAAAAAGCAGTGTAGTACATTCTGCACAATAATACACTAAAATACAGTAACTATCAGTTGTCCCCTGAAACCAATTTCGTCACTTTAGTAATACAAGATTGCTTTTCCGGACTTTTGTTATAGGTTATTCACGGTAAAGTGAGCACACTTTTTAAGGCCCTTCAAAAATTCGTTATCCCCTAATAAATGTATTTATTGCAGCATCAAACATTAACTTTTGAGAGTGATGAAATGTATTCACTATGTTTATTAGTCATATTGCAGTGTTTAAATGAAAAAGTGGCGTAAAGGTAGAAAATAATTGAAAGGAAAAATTTTGCAGTGCACTCTTTAGAGTGCTCACTTTACCATGAATAGCCTATACAAGAGTTTTTTGGTTGTCTAGGCCCACAAATGTTGACTTAATTTTGTGCACAAAGTTCAGATACACTCTGTATATAGGCTACCGGGGTAATGACATTTTTCGAAGTAGATTTCAAAACTTCTCAATTAACTGTGAACGGCATATGGCAAGGTCACAAGAACACGCTATTTGACATATGTAATAGGAAGGTAGTTGAGTGAGTAGCCACGCCGTATGGTAGTTGTGTGTGTTAGCAGTGTGACATATAGCCGAGGCAAGATGACAGTAATCTGCTGGCAGGTCACGTGGTGTGGCCACTGCCAAATGTGTGCAGGTGTGGCTGGCAGGCTGGTGACAAACTGCAGACATCTTTATTCCTCAGCCAATGCCATAACTTGGGCCATGTCGGCATTCCTCTCTCGTATCCACCTCTCTGCCTCTAGACCCTGCACGCACACGCGCGCTCTCCTCTCTCTCTCTCTCTCTCCTCTCTCTCTCTCTCTCTCGCTCTCTCTCGCTCTCTCTCGCTCTCTCTCGCTCTCTCTCGCTCTGACCAGGCAGCCTACTACTAGACGAGAGAACCTTATAACATTCATTTGTTTGCTGAAGTAGGTTGTACGGTACTGCCAACCTTACTACACGCAGTAAACTACACATTCTCACTTCTTGTTGGTGGCAGTGTGGGGAACCTCGCCAGCTGTAACTTTTATTGTGACTGGCCTAGGTTTTTTGTGCAATATTATTGATGTGTTGCGTTTTCAGTCATTTCATGTCACACATACATTTGAGTGATTCACAGGTACATTTGAGCGAATATAAATTGCATTGTCCATTTCATGTAAGTGGGGTAGATTTTGACAGTTTTAAAAAATTAGAACGGCCACAGCTGTTTTGTCGCTGAAGAAAATGACGTTTGTAAAAAAGGTTTCGCTTTCAATGCACTCTTGCATTTTCCTCCCTCGTATTCCATGTAATGACAGGCACTGCAAATCTGACAATTGCTAACTTCCATCCAGTAATTAATGTAGCTAGGTTGGCATTCCAACTTGTTTTTTTTTTTTTTTGTAACTACAGAGTTAAATTTGTTGGGGTTCTTTTTATTTGTTTCGAGGGAAAAAGGAAACTATTTTGGTGGGGAGGAGGAGGAGGCTTTAGTTTTAAGTCTTTCGTGAGACGGCATTATTATGATGTTCTTAAGAGTGTGTGGCATTTTAAGTTGCATGTTGTTTGGATGGAGCAATGGAAAATTTCGCTCGTATGAAAATAACATTTAAATTATTTAACTTAAATGAAAAAACAAAACGCGATACATACGTCGCTGTTCGTATTCGTACAGATGCAGCAATATATACACGCACACACTTAGACCGAAGATAACCTTACACTCGTTAAATTTAAGATATAGACAAATAATCAAATATTATTCACTCACTACAAAAATGTGGAAAGTGCGGCTTTTTCAGGCCACGTGCATTTCAATAATTATGTTAACAATTTACAAATACATTTTAAAAACACGCAAAATTACTGTGTGGTAAATTTGAAACCTCTTTAACAGGTCTTTTTAATGGCAATCCTTGCGAAGTGTACTTAACTAAAATCACGTTTGTTCGTCACTAGCATTAAATAATTTATTTGCAGAATCATTCAGAAAAATCAACACTGCGCTCTTTTCCTGATACAAACTTAAACTTGGATACGTAAATTATATTCGTGTCACTTAATTGTGGAAGGCGGTAAGGAAAATGGCGTAAGAGACGCGGTAAACGCGTGCCGATTAATATTACATTTCACTCAAGAAAACGTTTACGGTACCTAACTATGCTTTAACAAAAAGCAAATAAAAAAATAATTAACTACCGATTAAATATTCCGACAACACCAAGAAGATATTCGTATAATAAACACGATGAGAAAAAAGTGCACGCCAACGGCCGTTCAGCGCTAGCCATTGGCTGGAAACGTATACTGTTCGTGTGTGTCTACATACTCTGTCATAACTGCTAAACAAGTTTTTAAAGTCCAGTCACTAATAGTCAAGATAATGCAATATTGCTTTAAAACACAATTTAAACCATAAATGTTGTAAGTATAATTAATATTTTAAATTGCAACTTTTAGTTCCGAATACTATTTTCTTCCAAAGCCATCATAAAAAAATAGGCAACTTAACAACACGGATCCCGCAGCAGTTCATCAGCTGATACAATACTGTAGGCGCGAGAGCATTTACTGTTTACATAGTGTGTAGGTTGGTCACATTGTCTGCGATTTTACCCCACTTATATGAAATGGACAACCACCATGATGGTGAAACACTAGCCGAAAAGTAAAGAATTGGTGCACGCATAATTCACCCCAAATAACCTTCGAGACAATGTAAGTCTTGTAAAACAACCAAGACTGCTCATAATTCGCGCACGCTTGGTACTGGGTTAATTAGCGATGTGTGCAGTTTTTTCAGTAACATAACATCAGTGAGGTATTGAATATACTGTTGTGTGTTTAGCGTATGGTGTAAGAGCGTGTGTGGAAACCCAACCCTGTGCATCTCCATACTAAGTTAATGGCGCATCTTGCACGACACGACAGCGTGCTGGCCTCCGTGTGCGTCGTACCAGGGGCCGCGGTGTCGTAGTGGCCAGACTACTCGCCCTCCGCAAAGGCAAACCGGGTTGGATTCTCCGTGGGGTCGCTCCTGAATTTCCGCACGTGGGAACCGTGCCGGATAATGCCACTGGTCGGCGGGTTTTCTCGGTGATCTCCAACTTCCGCCGCCCTTGCATTCCGGCGCTGCTCCATATTCGCCCTCACTTCACACCCTTATCGGCTCTCGAGATCTCGTTGTTCAGTCACACAAGTGTACCGACTGTGCTGTGACGTCAGAGAGCGTGGCGTCCAGGGATATGCCACAGTTGATGCATGTTCCTTGCGAGGTCGGCGCTTGCCGCATGCACTTTGCCGATTGATCCTCGGAGACACAGCTGTCATGCCAGTCTAGGAGACTAAGTACCGACCGTAACAAGAGTCATCTAGCGGGCAGAATATGAACAACTTGCCACTTCTAGCTACTTCAGAAGGGACAGTTGTTTGGATTAGTAGTGTGTTAGTAAAAAGACTGTGCATGTTTCGTGTGTGAGTGTGACAACTTTGCTGCAAAACTGTAAGATATTTAATTACATTATCTTTTGTACGTAAGTTTAGGTTTAAAAACACGTAGCTCAACTTTCATGCCTAACATTTTTGTAGAAAGCTGCGAATAACAAGTGAAATGTGACACTGGAGTACGTTGTCACAAAAAACGCGAGGTTAGTTGTCATTGTGACAACATGCCCCGTATGCCTCGGAGAAAAGTTTTATCCCCATTTGTGTAGAAAATAAATACTTTCTGTGTTTGAAATATGCAAGTTTCGACTGAGAGAGCCTAATTATGGGCAAAAATGTAAACATGCGACCTCATAAAAAGAACTCCGAACCACATATATCTGTCTTGGTGCTCATATACTTAAATAAAGCTCGCGATTTCACTATAAACTTCAGTATAGTGTTATTGTTTAGTCGAACTACGAAAATAAATGTAAACGTTCGCGTATTTATTTAAATAGCACGAGCTGCCGAATGCTGTGTCTGCAATAATGCCCAAAGCAAGGTTTCACATAGACTAGGTTTGTTTAATGTTTATAACAGTAGGATGAGCTTGCATTCATAATGATAATATAAGGTATACAGGCCCACTTAACCTAATAGTTCAGCTCATCATTTAATAGGAAAATATAGTAATTATAACTTTTATTGTATAGAAAATAATATATACATAACCAAGCAACGTATTTTTTTTGCAGATTGTGAGTATATACAAACGGAAAACGGGTATAAAAACACCAACCCCTGATTTATTACTAAGAGCTGCAAAAAAGCCGCCCTCTTAATCCAAACTTCATTCTGAAGTAGACTTTCTGCCAAACTATGTGACACAGACCAGATCCTTCATCAGTTCTTGTATTACAAAAAGACAGTTCTGATTTGCATCCTTCTACCGATGCTCCTACAAGTCCACAGCAGGATAAGCACGAAACTTTCTACTTCCCATGTTTCACCACGAGATATCAGACCGTTTCCCAAGGCTCCCGAAAGAAAAGAAATTGCCCCCAAAAGGAAAACAAGAAAATCAGTTGTCCTGACAGACACGCCGGTAAAAGATGCATTAGCTGCAGACAAAGGGAGAAGAGAAGTTTCTCATTTAGATCTCCGTGGAAAGAATAAGTCTTTAAAACCCGAGAAAAGGCCTGAAAGCTCTAGTCAGCCGTATGCATCATCTGAAGTTGAAGACGTGTTAAGGTTAGTGTGCGAAGAGCCGTTTGGACTGAGTGTTACAGGAGAAGATTGGGCGAGGTGTGTTCAGTGTCACTCATGGTCTCATGAAAACTGCACACAGAAAAGTGGATCACAGCTGTTTTATTTTGTTTGCCAGAACAGTGACTCTGATTCTTCAGACTAAACTATAGTTCTAGGATTTATGTGTTTAATTATCAAAGTTTAAACGAGGTTTGTTTATTGTCTGGAGGACAGTTTACAGTAGCCTCCATGTCACAAGACAAATTAACACGTGGTATTCGTGATAGCTATGTCCACCTTAAATTCCTATGGAAGCCTTAATTGCTTTTTTAAAGTTTTGTATAACTTAGGAATCGTGTGGCAATTGAGATGTTTCAGTTTGTACTATGTATGTATGTTTGTATGTTTTGTATGTTTTGTATGTGACAACTAGCCCCGACGGGGAGTAAGTTCTCACACTTATCGACTTGCTTTCGAAAGCGAATAATTGTATTGTAACACTGTGGTATTAAATTGTAAAAAATATTACGTGACAAATAAACGTATGTAATAAATTATAAAAAATAGTATTTGTGATAAAATTGCACCATGTTAAAAGAAAAAAAAATAAAAGAGAATTTTGTGACGACTAGCCCCGGTTTCCCACTAGTTTGTACACACACACAAAATATAAAAGTACAAATATTTGTATTGGTTATTCGCTAAATTATGGTAGCGCACATAAAATGTCACAATATATTAGCGTTGTAATTTCTTAAAATAAAAAATCACAAATAGTTTAAATACAGTAAAAATTCCAATGTTGAAACATTTTCAAATAACGTGTTACTGGAACATAGCAACATCGCTAATCTGGCGAAATCAACATCGCACCTCGCTTATATGGCAATATGTGATCTATAGTTCTACATTATTTAACCGTGTTACAGTTGCGATATTTTAAACATATTGTTTCGTTATTGATATATCGTACAGACTAGTAGACATTTCTGGATCGTGTTTTTGGTGTAGGGCCTCTGAGGTTAGGACGAAGTTCGAGCTATGATTCATCGCTGAGAATTACATTCCGTCGTCTGATGCCACAGTCCTTCTTAGAACGCACCATATGTGCAGTGGTGCGGTCGGCTGACTTCAACGAAGTCTTCTTCAGCTGTGTGCAAGGAAGGTTTCGTGCGCTTCTACTGCAGGCGATGCGAACAGACCGCTTGTGACGTCTTCATTGTTTGCTTAAGAAAGGTCTCCTGAATTGCAGGCTATGGCTGAATCAATACATAGTAAGTCCCTGGCGCGCGCGTATGTCTGTCTGCATGACCGCGCTAGTCTCGAGAACCACAGAACTGATTTGGATGCGGTTTTTACTGTTATGATCTGCATTTATCGAGAAAGTTTTATGTGTATTGAAATTGCTCTAGCACTTATAGGAGCTGAGCGTTAACGGTATTAGTGAATAGTCAGGAAAAACGTTTGCTCGCTCTAAGGAATACGCTGTCTAATTCTTTAGAGATATAATAACAAAATCATCTACGAAAGATCTACAAAAAATTAATCGGTAGCATATAGCTATCTTTAATATATAAGCAGTAATAAGCGTATTTACAATTTAAATTACGCAATAAAAACACACCCTTAAAGGTCACTGTATTTTCTAAACATAATTAACTTAATCTTCATCAAAATAAATTAATTCGTGATTAAAACTGTTTAATGTAGATAAGAAATATTCTTTGCATCATGCAATAATTTAAAAGTTATAAAAAGTTTTGTAAAATAAGTAATTTCTAAAACCGAGACACACGAGCCCGGACCTATACGTGGACGGGGTTTTTGGCGGCGCGGGGTGTGTAGATGTGTGGCGAGAGAGTTAGTTGCAAGGGGAGATGGTGTACCTACTAGGCGAGCGCGCGGCAGGCAGGAAGAACTCAATTGTAGCTGGGCCGGATCGCTAGTGGAAAATAAAGCTCGTGCGTGCGCTATTGGAGAGCAGTCGTGTGTCGTGTAGAAGATGCTAGCTAGGTTTGACGTGGGAGACAGGTCAACTGGTTTCTGCTGGCACAGTACACACGCATTATTGCGTGCAAGTAATAAGTTAGAAATATTCAAGTAATCTTAAGTAAATGGTGACTGAGTAAACGGACTAACTCCACGATGTAGGTCTACAGACATATAAGCTGTTAGCGGTAAAATGAGCACTTTTGAAAGCCCTGCTTAAGATCTACTTTATGAACGTTGTGTAGTATTCATCCGCCTTATGTAATATTAACATTATGGTCCTCATTACTGTATTCATGCGTCGGTCAAGTGAAACTGTGGAATTATTAGGAAAGTAAATATTTTACAAATTTGCCAATGTTAACAAACCGATGCTTCATAAAAAAACAGAACGCGAAAGAAATAATTTATATTATAAGAAATGGTTACCTCACACTTTTTATTCGACGTTAAGATACGGAACTACTTCCCATCAATCGTTACCAACTTTACTGTGCGCATGTCATCTAAGGCGCTCATTAAAATACATGCAGGTAGGAGCAGTGACTTTATTATCTGAGGTTGATTTCAAAAGTGCTCACTTTGTCGTGAACAGCCTTTAAACATAATTAGTCACAGCGCTGTGAGATGTTTCGTTATTGAAAGGCAAAACACGCAGTATAGTCTGTGTCATGACGGTCGGCGTAATAGCGTTAGTATACTCTGATACCAGGCAACTGAGACAACATCGCCTGTCAGTAGGACATTGCTGGTTGCGTGTTAAGCTTGGTTCACAACCATCTGTCGCTTCCGTCAGTCAGCCGTCAAGCGACTCACAACAGTCCATCGTCCATCAATTCGTCGAGCTAGACAATTTTCAGTGTTACCACCCAACAACACTAACTTTCTCGCGCACAGACAAATGTTTTCAATGAATGTAATAAATAGATTATCTTTCATTAACGTAATTTATCAGCATTTCCTCCGAAAATCTACAAGTCAACTTCACTTCAATGCAAAGGTGAAACACAAAAAAAGTAAACAACTTCACTGCCTTGTGTATTTAAAAATAAAAATATTCAGACCAAAAACAAGCAACTGTTTTCCGACAGCCATGTTCAAGGAACGATATTACAAGGCGGTGGCCCATCCTTCGGTCCGTCGAAGGTTAGTTTGAGATAAACTTGACGGATGGCCGGAGGGAAAAGAAAGTTGCCTTGCGATTGGTTGAATGTCACGTGACCGACGGACGGACGGACGGACGGGCGACTGATGGATGAAACGGATTGTTGCGAGTCCGGCTTAATTAACCAAACAAGTGCATTAGCCATAGAAAATGCCTTGAAAACTAGGAAATTTAATTTACATTTTTATTAGAATATATACCCTTGAATGTATGTGATAACATGGCAAATGCGATGTTTTAGATACACTTGCTCCAAAAAGTATTGGCACACCCCATTATATTTGTACATAGGAAACTATAGGCTGTTCACGGTAAAGTGAGCACTATTTAAGGCCCTCCAACCAGTCATTAGGCACTAATAAGTCTGTTACAGTGCAGACCCAGACATTACCTTTTAAGAGTGGTGAAAGTATACACCGTATTTATCAGTCAAATGGTAATGTCGATATTTAAAAGTTGCGGAAAGACAAAAATTAGCTACAAGGAAAAATTTGGAAGGGCCTTAAAAAGGGCTCACTTTACCGTGAATAGCCTATAGAAAGAAATTGTGTGTATTCCTTAATATAATGTACAACAAAAATATATTTCACTGAAATCACGTCAACCGCAACACAAAATAAGTAGTTGCACATAGCAATCCACTTTCTCACTGCAAAAGAAGTATTAGCTGTGTACAACTACACACTGTCGGATCTGTGCTTCAGTTTCAGTATCGTGTATGCAAGCTATTAACACGTATGACAGCTTCCAGACGTCTAGGCATTGAATGAACCAACTTCTTAGTCGTTTCAGGGGCAATTTCCGACCATCCATCGTTTGTAAAGCAGCGTGTTTAGGCCAAGCTTGTGTACACTGTTGGACAAATTATCCCGCAACACACCAATGTATTTATACTGATCCATATTTACTTCAATAAAAGCCAGATTTCCAACTCCCGAGGATGCCATGCAGCCCTAAAACAATAACATGTCCACCACCATGACTTACTGTTGGCAATATGTGTTGTTGGTGTAATTCGCTGTTTGGTTTTTCGCCACACTTTCTTTCGCCCGTTAGAACCACACACATTGATCTTGGACTCGTCTGAAAATATGACTGTCTCCCAGAATTCCAGTAGTTTCCCCACAATATTCCTTGGCAAGCGCAAGACATTTCTTCCTGTTCACTTCTTTTGGAAGGACCGGCCATGAATATCGGCACTGATCTTGATCAAGATAATCCGTACTGTCTGCGCACTTACAGTCTTCTTAGAAGTTGTTGCGACGTTCGCAGTTAACGTGGTAGCACTTCTTGTAGATTCATCTTGGAATAAACGTATGATGCGGCGTCTCTCTCTCGATGTGAGAGTATTCGTGGGCGCCCTGATCTGGGTTTCTTGCGCATGTAACCTTGTTCCTTATATTTGTGTATTATAGATCGTAGAGTGGAGAATTTAATAGGAATCATTGTACCAATCTCTATGTAACTTCTGCCTCGTGAGTGCAGTAACACGACATTCTTTCGAGCTAAGGATAAATGTTCTCCTTTCTTTGGTCCCATGTTGGCAGTATTGAGCACCACCGCATCTACCTGCAGACTGATTGGTAAACTACCCGTAGTAACGCTGCAGATACTGTACGTACGTTTGCGTATTGTTTATTTGACTAAACAGTTCGGGGGCTCCACAGTGCCAACACATGTTTACCGATTCTAATACCGCATTTTCATTTATAAACAACTCGTTTATCGTTTCCCTGCGTACTGTCGTACGTAACATTATGTACCTACCGTATCTCTGTCTTGCATTTTAAATAGTCGTACATTGAGACCAATATGACAACTACATGGGGAGTGAGAGTACTTTTTGGACTAAGTGCAAGTAGAAGCAGTAAATTAGAGAATAAAACACACATGTGAATGTTTTTTTTTTTCTTCATATTTTTGATGTGTGTGACTGGCGAGTGTTATGCATCACTCAACTCGCACGCTAAATTCGAATCAGTGGAAAACCACTGATTCGTAGTGAAATTCAACTAGTCGAATCGGTGAAAATGGCTCCACGTAGTGGAAAACCACGGATTGTTTCAGTGAAAAAATTTCACTGATTCAATTAGTGACGCGAAACAATTTCACTGATTGAATAAGTGACTGCAGACTGCAGTGGTGAATTAAATATAATTTTTTATTGAATGTAGGCAAACAATTACGTGAAATAAACATTTACGGTAGTTTACTATTCATATTGTGCAGTTTAGTGTAATTAAAAAAGTAAAAATAAGTCGTAGGTG
The DNA here is from genome assembly GCA_029891345.1 of Dryococelus australis. Classification (NCBI taxonomy): domain Eukaryota; kingdom Metazoa; phylum Arthropoda; class Insecta; order Phasmatodea; family Phasmatidae; genus Dryococelus; species Dryococelus australis. Next base: position 9,185,091 of record CM057007.1, on the reverse strand, counting down.
GTTGGGAACGAACTTTCACGCCCTTTTTCCTTCACTTTAAGGCCGCTAGCTTGCCATGTGCGCCATTATCTATAAAGCTAACAAAATTGATGCAAAAATATTTACAATTTATACGATATCACAGCATTACATTACTTTGGTATATTTTCAAAGTATCATCCCCAAAATGTACATGCATTAAGTGTTATAGTTCCGTTTTACAAAATCCAATTTAAAAGCACTAAAAAAACATTCTGGCCAAAGCCTAACACTTGAAAATTCTACCTTTCTTCGACATTTACAACGATTTTTAAAAACCCCAAAAATTAAAATACTTATCTCCATTGTGAACACCTCCAGAGACTGCGAACCAAGCACCTGATCCATGAATGCTGCCTACTTATAAAAGAAACCTTTCCTCACCTCACTTCTCGTCTCTACGTCACATTTAACATATTTGGTGACCGAGACGAAACCACACGGTCTCACATTCACACGCTCTTCACTTGTCTGCCGGTGATGTGTCCCTACTCGCGTGTGAGCTTAGCGCCTTGAACACTACATAGAAGCCCGTGAGGCCGCCCGGATTACAGGGGGAGGGGACATTTTGTTCCAGGCCTGGGGCCCCTCTAAGTCATTAATGATAAAAAGGGGTGTTGAAACGTTCACTGGAACTATGCATTTATAACTGACAGCTTCGGACAAACATAGCGATTCACTTCACACACGTACTTGGGAATATGGCTTTGTTTGGAAAGGGCTAGAGGTAGGATGAAAAGGGGGGGGGGGAAGGCTGTTATATTTATAGTTGCATCCGACGAGAAGTGCCATACAGCGAACAAATTGCACACTGCAGCCATGCTTCCTTATTTCGTAAAATGGGAATTAGTTATTTGAAAGTGTCAGCTTCGTTGCATTTGTTATTTATTTTTTTATTTCGTAAAATATGAAACAAATGAATTAAGTTTATTTACAAAAAGTAAATAGGCGTATTAAGTTCTTTATGTAAAAATGTACTGTTACTTCTCATCTGAGATGTGTTCGAATTGGGTAAATAATTTGGGGTAGTCATTATGTACATGGTAAATGTAATAGAGTAGTGTAGTAATTTGTGCGTGGTTGTAAGGGTAGACAGTGGCAATGAAATGAAGCAGTGTCGTGTGTAATATTAGATAGTTTTCTTTGAGCTGAGCAGTTGTGCGAGCTTACTTGTGCCACTCCATCGTGCTTGTCTGCTTACACTGTCAATTTTTGCAACTAGCTTTGTCAGAAATTTATTCGAAAGGGTTTGGGGGGGGGGGGGTGTTTCCTTGGTTGATAACACCCATGGAAATTCTAATCGAATAACAGATGTGGATACCTGTATTTGTTTGTTGTACGTACGTTTACTGGTTTATTACACATGATTTCTTATTTTACGGGCCACTAAGTATATTTCTTTACTTTTTTAAATGCGTTTTTCATATTCCTGGCGGGGAAGGGTTTGGACCTGGAAAGCCCACTCTCCTTTCTTGTACACTCCACTGTCTACTTGTATGCACGTTGTGTATTCTTCCGCCTTATGTAAAATTAACATTCCCGTGGGCCTCATCACTTTAGTCACGCGTCGGTCATGTGAAACCGTGCAATTATTATAAAAGTGAATATTATTAAATTTGATTATTTTTACACTTTGCTGCATTAATAACAACAGAAAGCGCTAGTAATAATAATAATGCAAGTTATCACAAATGGTTATTCGACTTTAAGATACGGAACTACTTTCCATTCATCGTTACCGACTTTACTGGGTGCATGTCACTTAGTGTACCCGTTAAAATACGTGCAGGTATAGTCTGTTCTCGATAAAGTGAGCACTTTTGATGCCTTAGTTACTTGTTTCTTTCAACCATTATTTTTCCTTTAACCACCTTTTAAAATAAATATTGCTATGCAAGTAATTAACATAGGTTGTATATTCCACCGCAATTGCTGACTTTATCGTGGATAGCCTATACGGATAGTGACTTCTCTAAGGTTTATTTCAAAATTGTTCACTGTATCGTGAGCAGCCCATAACACGTGTCGCCGGTGGTGAGCGCGGGGCCGAGCTCTGGTGAGGAGTCTCGGTGAAGAGGAGGAGGGAGCGAGCTACAGACACGTGACGTAGTCAGGCTGGCTGGCCGAGGACGGGTAGAGAGAGGAAGGACAGTGTGTCGCTGTGAGGCGGCCGGCATGGAGCGTATGTTGTATAACAGCCGGCTACACCCGCCATCCAAGTATCGTGGAGATCGCGCACCGCCGCAGCTAGAGGCCGCACTCAGGCACGCCACCAGGTCGGTACCAGCACCTTCCACCCAATAAGGGCGGCACTGTTCTCGTCGTGATGCCGCTATGGCACTTCGAGTAAAGGCTGTCGTTCACGATAAAGTCAGCACTTTTGAGATCGACCTTAGAAAAAAGTCACTTCCATTTCAACGAGTGGCATGTGCCCAGTTAAGTTGGTATCAATGGATGGGACAGTAGTCCCATATATTAATGTCAAATATAAAGTGTTAGGTAACCATTTGAGACTATTTAAATTATTTCTCTCGCTTTTTTTTTACACGCATCGAAGTGTAAAAATGAGCAAATTTGTACAATATTTACTTATATAAAGTTTCACTTGACATGCGCGAATAAAGTGAGGAGACCCATGGCAATGTTAATTTTACATAAGGCGGAAGAACACACAACGTGTATACAAGTAGATCTAAAGCAGGGCTTTCAACAGTGCTCACTTTACCGTGAACAGCCTATATCGACCCCAGCATTTTATTGTAGCGAAGTTCAATGCAGCGCTCTAGGCTAGTTTCCCAGCAATCCGCCCACAATAGTTTAAGCTATAGCAGTTTGAACATGTCGTTTGTGATCGTGTTTGAAGGGTTTCTAATAGTGTCTGCAATAAGCTTGATGAGTTCAAAGTTGCATTCCGGTGTTAGTTTTTTTCGTGTGCAAACGGATATTTGTACAGGCTGTTCACGGTAAAGTGAGCGCTTTTAAAACCCTAGTTACAGCTTTCTTTAAGCCACTTTTTTCCCCTTAAACCACATTTTTTAAGTAAGTAATGCTATGTGAGTAATAAACAGTGTGTATATTCCACGGCAATCGGAAGTTAACGCCAGAGAGCTTTCAAACGTGCTCACTTTGCCGTGAACAGCCTATACACGTGAAATAGTTTATTACACACCTACAGCAACCCCCGCTATACGAGCCCCTTAAATAATGCGTCGGCTTAAACTGTTGGTTCGTCTTGCCCAGTTATACCGCCAGTCTTACTAGTGTCGTCGTCCAGATATTCGCCCTTAGATCCCTTCATTTTCAAATGACCCATGCGAGATGTTTGGGACCAATTCGCTCGCATCGTGCGGTGTGAATGGCGATGCGAGATTACCTGTGGCTGCAGCCGAGTGGGAGGGTTTCAAGTCGGTGTTTACCTGCGACTACTAGACGTCTGGGACACACTTCTGCGCGTGGCAACATGTAAGCACGAGTGAGCCTATACTTCTTCCACGCTTAACTTAGACACGAGGTAAACACACACACACGTGGCGTGATTGTTTCGCCTTCGTATTGTATCTGAATTCGCGTATAACTAGTTCGCTTCTTAAAGAATTATTTATGTAATGTACAATTAGAAAATCCACCAGGTCTTGTTTGATTATATTTTACAGCCGATAACGTGCATTTTGGTACTAATTATTTCACAAGCTTGCCAACAAAATCATCTTACGCCTGCTAGTCGCGGTAAGGTTACTTATCTACTACTACAGGTTGGGAAGATCATTGTTAAAAGTTAAGCAACCAAACATTTTCGCCACTAGGTAAGCGCTAGTGTCGTATGTGTAAAGGCTGTTCATGATAAAGTGAGCACTTTTGAAATCAACCGTAGAAAAATGTTGCTGCTCGTACCTGCATATATCCTAGTGATATGCGCCCAGTAAAGTTGGTAACGATGAATGGAAAGTAGTTCCATACCTTAACGTCGAATAAAAACTGTCACGTATTCCTTTCACATTTTAATTTTATTTTGATACATCGAAGTGTAAAAATGAGGTCGGCTAAATATTTACTTACGTAATAATTTCGTATTTTCAGTTGACCGACGCATGAATAAAGTGACGTAGCACATGATAACGTTAATTGTATGTAAGGCTGAAGAAGACACAGCGTGCATACAAGTAGATTTTGAGCAGGGTTTTCAAAAGTGCTCATTTTACCGCGAACAGCCTATACCAGGTTTCCTCTACTTTAAAAAACACAGGATGATTGTAATAATTATAAATCGGATATAAATTAGCTTCGTAACTAAGTAAACTCTGTTTATTTTTCACGTAGCTTAAAGTTCTAATTAAAAGTTACCATTTGGAACACTGCGCACCTAGCGGCGGAAAATGTTCCTCGTGCCAAACTTTCACATAGTAAATAAAGTTTTGTTTCTAACCTGAGTAGAATCAGCGTTATTCCGGAATATCACAGCCCCGACCAACGCAGCACGACACGACCAAAAGAGCAACCACGACACATTTCAATGTGACTACTTGAATTTACAGCACGACCGACGCCACGTTCTCGGCATCTAATCTAACTACGTATTTAGAAGGCGCTTATAGGCTACGTTAGTCTCAAAGGCGTAGGACAAGAGGGAAATTTGTAATCATTAGCGATACCAATTTGTACCCTTATGTATTACAAAATTACATTATTATATCTAAGAGTTAGATACCGTGCAGTAATTTTCAATGTATTTTTCTTTTAAGCTGCGTATTTACCATTGTAGGAAAAGCTTGGTATAAATTCTAATTTAGCAAGGTTGTACATTCTGTGCGTCGTGCCGCACGACACGACGAAGATTAGGAATCGTTTCTAATCCAAAACTGCTGGTCGGACGGCAGAATCGGTCGGGCTTACAACGATCTATCTTGTGTTTCGTTGGCCGTCGTGTCGTGCGCGTCGGGGCTGTGTGATCCCGGCATTAGTCTCGACGTGACGTGCATGTGTGCCGTGTATTGACGACAGACTACTGCCACGGTTCTGTCGCGTCGCGGCTTACTATAGCTTTGTTTTGCAATATATAGCTGTACAAAGATATTGGACAGGTCAAATTACAGTATAAAAAGTTTATTATACACTGGACATAGTAAACACATACATGTCAGACTATACGTACACGCATCATATCTTTTCCTCATAATTTGACCAATCCTCCTCCAACATCCTGTGGGGCGTCATCGTTTTGCTGAAGCAGAAGAAAAACCGGAACAAGAAATGCGTATAAAGACATGTTATGGAATAATTTCTTAATTTTTGTTGTTTGGCTATTGATCTACACTATAAAATGTTAATTTAGAAGAAAACATGTTTCAGCTGTGGTTAGAGAAGCCTACTGCACGATCTCGTTGATCCACTAGCAGCTGTCGCAAGAGGCGTGTCGTGTGCAGATGTCGTAATGTTACATGTTTAGCCTCTGGCGTTAGAAAATACGGTAAGAGAATGTTTCCAACTGCATCTCCTCGGCAGCATACAACGTCGCCTCGGAAGCGGACAGCTGTCCTAGCAGCTGAAGTGATTGAGGCGAGGAAGGCTGCCGCAAATTGCCAGTGGTACTTCATAGACTAAAGACGAGGTAGACCTATCTCAGCCCAAACTCCATGTCCCAACATTCAACTGCAACACTGTGTACACGTCTAGCAAAAATGGCGTGGATTGGGTTTGAGGTTTGAACACTGTTTAGTAAACAAGTGCTTTTCAGATTTTTTTATACTTCCTCTAATCAATTTGTAATGCTTTTTTATTACATTCAAACTGGTTAAGTATCTTATTAATATAATAGTGCTTGCCAATTAAGATGTAAAGGAACACGTTCATCACTGTTGACCATGTAACTTTAATAGTTGTGTAGGATTGGGGTAGGTCAATGTTGGGTACATGCGCAGAACACGAATAAGCGGTGTACCTCACCAGGCTAAAGCGGATATTACACGATACCTGCAGCCGTACTAGGTTCTTGTACAAGCTTCTACAAGCCCTGGTGCACGAGCCGGTATACCAGCCACTATATGAGCTGCCATATTACACGACAGCAGTTCGCGTACTAGCATTTGGCACCCTCGGTGGGTGCGCAGTGTGTGGTTTGTAGTAAATATGAACCCCATTCGTAGGACTGCTACCAGTTAGTAACTTGCGTAGGCCTATGAGAATACTAGCTAGCACATCTTAATATTGCTGTATTGCTGTTCGCGTTTTAATTTTGACGAAAATACTGGCCGGTTGCAAAATATAGTATTTCTGTATGTACCGGGATATTACCCGCATGTAAAATTTGGGCCTTATGGAGTTTCGAACTTATGCCCAAAAGTTAGAAATTACTCTTGGGTGTCGTAACTTTATCACTGTACCATCACTTCACACACCAAACGAGTTTATTTACTTTAGATAAGGTACATTTTTTAATTGATTTTTTTATGCAGATTGTAATGTTCTAAGTGTTTAGAACTGTTTTCAACAGTAAGTGAAAGTTGTCATCGCCAATATTATTCGTCGTTGTATTTTTAATCTGTTTGACAGAGTTTCAACTTCACGGATGTAAATTCAAGATGGAGGCGTCCTTTCAGTTTCTTTATCAACTCGTTTCAAGTAGTAGCCACGTGGAGCGCCCTACGCTCTGAAAATGCTATGTGATTGGCCAGGGACGAGAGTCGGTATGGAACCTGCCAGGGAAAAGGACAGGTCCAATTACCAAACCTGTGATGAAATCTGGCGGCGCCAGGCAAAAATGCCATGACGGCTGTCATACAGGCCGGTATAACGGCAGTTATGGCAGACCTTGCACAAGCTTTTACGAAATCTGGTACCGTGTAATATAGCCTTAAGGCAGGATTTACAACGACCCGTCCGTCATTCGTCCGTCAATCATGTGACCAACAGCCAATCGGAGGTGGCCATTAATTCTATCCGCCCGTCCGTGAAAACCTTGGCAATCTTTAATTTTTGACGGGCGAACGGATGAAATTACAGCCTTCTAAACTTGCACATTTTGTTACTCATTCATCCCGAGTTCTTTACAAAGCTATGTAGTGTATACAGTGTGTTGTTTTGGCTGTCTTTTGTTTTCATATGTTTATGTAACTTTAAAATGAAATTAAGCTACATTTTCCTGAAGATTAATTGGCAATTACGTTTGGAAACAAGAGTTCCTTTTGTGCAATAGTAAAAATAATAAAAAATTTTCTTTATATGCTATTTAAAATTTTTTTTACATAGATTAATTTTTGTTACATACGTATGGTTGTTTTGGGTACTTAGAAACACAGTACCGCAAATATTTTCACTTTTTATAGAAATGTTTTTCCTGGTTGTAAACAGTTTTGTTTTTATTAGTTTGCAGCAATGAACGTACGTCGGTCGACGAGGTTTGGCTGTAAATCGCTCGGCTGGGAGACGGACGAACACGACGGGCTGATGTAAATCCCGCCTATAGGTCGTTCGCGGTCAAATGAGCACTTTTGAAAGCCCTGCTCGAGATCTACTTGTGTGCATCTTGTATATTCTTCCGCCTTATGTAAAATTAGCATTGCCATGGGCCTCATCACTTTGTACGTGCGTCGGTCAAGTGAAACTGTGGAATTATTAAAAAAAAGTAAATATTTTACAAATCCGCTTATTTTTACATTTCGTTGCATTAAAAAACAGAAAGCGAAAGAAATAATTTAAGTTAGTACAAACGGTTACCTAACATTTTTTATTTGACGTAAACATATGGAACTACCTTCCATCCAGCTTTACCGACGTTACTGAGTGCATGCCACTTAGTGCCCATGTTAAAAGTATATGCATGCAGGGGCAGTGACTTTTTCCTAAGGTTGATTTCAAAAGTGCTCACTTTGTGTTGACCAGCCTTTAACTCACGATGAATGCCGTCCACGACTACATTAAGCACGTTGTCAGATGGAAGTAAGATAAGCAAAATGGACGGGTATGAGCACAGTACTGGACAAATCCAGTATAAACCTCTCCAGCGTGGGCGTCACGTCCGCAAAGGAAAATGACAGAACTGTAACCAAGCGGTGATAAGTGTTGATAGTGCAAGTGTGTAGTGTTAAGAGTTCTTGAGAGCCAGTTCGATAATGTAAGGGTATGAGAGAGACTGCCTGTAGCACTACACATAGATAGTTCCTGCATCTATCGATCGATCGTTCGCAGCAGAAGAGGGGTATAGGTTCGTTTGTTTACATTGGACCGGAAGTAAGGGAGGAAACAGTATGCATCGTTCCTGTGTGATCATAACGTTAGCCGTACTTGTGTCGTGCGTTCGCCCTTAGTGATCAATGCTGCACAGACACGTGTGTGGAATAGTCATCGTCCATTTCACTGGCAGTGTATGAGAACGAACACGCGTGTTGTGAATAGCGAAGCAGGCCGCAAGACGCTCGCTGTCGCACAGTGTTTCAGACTCTCGCGTCTCGACTGGAATAAGTAAATGTATTCCCACGTATGTCTAAAAACATCGCACACTTGGGACGACTGGGCTAGACACAGTGCCCCGAACTGACACGGGCTACATTAATTACCTAAAGCTGGTTCCACAATAGTGCGTTGCGATGAGCGGTAGCCAATCAGGATGAAGCAGATTCCGTCTCAGCGCGTCGGCGTCGAGTGCGTTGCGATTGTCTGCGTCAGCCTGCGACGGAGAAGAAGTGGTGTTTGTTTAAAAGGAGAATAAAAACATGATTTTTTTTTATAATTTGAAAACGATGATCGCGTTTTCGCCGATGTTTTCGTCGAATGGCTGGATGTTTAAAATAGAAGACAAGGCTTCTTATATATATGGACAACGTCGTAATATTCGATTATTAACATCAAAATAATTATCCTTCGTCTTATGAGACATAAGACGAAGGATAATTAGTTTTCTTCACGCATCGGGTTCACACTACCCTGTTTTTATCTTCTACAGTTTCAACTTTTTGCGCGTGTCTTTTGTTACATTCGTGAGGTCTGGAAATGTAATTTCCAGAACTAGATGGCAGCAACATCTCGTACGGCGTCCGTCGCCGACAGATCATCGCTTAGTTGTGAAACAGGAAATATAGCTCGTCACAGCCCAGCGCACTGCACTATTGTGGAACCAGATTTAGGTGTGACAGCTGTGCAGCAGAATGCATACGTGTGAAACCAGGATATACGCTGTTCACGGTAAAGTAAGCACTTTTTAAGACCCTTCTAAATCTTTTGCAATGCAAACATTGCAATGCGACCAATAAACGCAGTGTATACATTCCACCACCATCAAAATGCAATGCCTTGGGCTGCAATAAGATATACGTAGTAGTGGTTAATGGCTGCTCGGAGGACCTTAAAAAGTATAGTTCATTCACGGTTGGGTACAACATTTCTGAAACCGTGCTTAAGTTCTACTTCTAGGATATTCCTCCGCCTCATGCTAACTAACCTTAACCGAGTTTTAGCATATTACACCAGAGGGATCGCGCACCTCATTCGTGCGCACTCTTGCTCGGTTGCACGATCGTGGTTCGAAACTAGATCCGAGATTGGATCTATGATCGACAAAGAAAACTGTTTCGCCATTCGAGTTCAGAGCTGGACTGGAGATCGAGATGAAGTTCTTTTCGAACTGCCGAAATTGGCGGTTCGGAATCTCGATCCGATGTCGGCAGCCATCGTCAACAAATGTATTTTGAAAATACGCCAACAGATATAAACTACGTTCGATTGTTTTCTTGGGAAATTAAAACACACAATACGCACTTGAATATTATTCAGTAGAATTCGTACAACAATAATTCACTTAAAACAGATTAAACATCGCACATATAATTCTATATATAGTGAAAAATACGCCTACTTCCATGACGTCTTATATTACGAACCAATAGCAAAATTTGTCTCATACTTAATCTCGATCTCTCACTTTGGAACCAAGCTCGACGAATCGGAGACCCAGAATCATGAAATTTCGTTGGTGCAATTATTTTAACATTGGAACCAAGATCAAACTGGATCCTGGTTCGTAACTAGGATCATTCGATCTCGGATCAGGGAAGATGTTGGTGCAACCGGGTATTATTGTAGCAATATTTTGCATAAGAACTGTTTCTACCAGGCTTTGCCATGACATCTAGTATTTCCCTGTTTTTGTTCATATTAATAATAAACGAAATATTATATTATATATAGATGAAATATAAGCAGGAATTCAATTTAATGATTGATAAGGTATTTTAATGTAAACACACGTATGAAACTCTTCTGATGCACGACATGTTTAGAAGCCAAGTAAATACGTAATACATGGGGTGATTTTTCAAAGATTTGATAAAAAAAGTGTGAAGAAACTTCGAACTATTGTTCACACGTGTAGGCGATGTGGCGTGTCCAGTCAGACTTGAGTTCTGCTGAAGTAGAGGCCATGTGTCAACTACGGCGATAACGAGCACGGCCCTTCATGTGTCAAGGTCGGCGCACTGCACCTCGCTCCACCTGCAAGAACAAGTATGCGTCTGTTTCCATGGAAACACAGGTGTGTCTCTACGCAACATCTGTTGTTTACAAATATCAACACAAATCTGTTCACAAGTAAGAGGCTATTGTGTGACCTTATAGCAGACACAGTTATGTAAATAGCCAATGCCCAATGTTTTTTTTTTCCATTGAGAATTGATAGTAATTCAAGTTTGTATACAGGATGTCTCATATTTACACTTTTTGAATAAGAATAAGAGAAACTATTAAAGCGAGTCTGATGTTACTGCTTGTGTTTGACGCTATAAGGACAACGCTGGGTGTATTCGAATGATCATGACCGTTGCAAATGTTCAAAATGCCCGCCCTCAGCAACAGTTAGTTTCCATGGAGTGGATTCACAGGCTGCCACAGTCTCATCTCATTGCATCCAGTGTATGTGACTTTGTAGCGCACACAGTGTTATTCAGTTTCACACAGATAGCGGCGTTAAATCTGAGTGTTAGGGACGCCAACCAACGTAGTGTAACATGTATCCAGTTAGAAGAATATGCTGGTCGCTGGGTCGTCTCGTGCAGCCCTGTGTGCGGGGCGACATGTGGTGTCCTTGCCAGGAAACGATATTCGATGGACATGGACTGCTTGTGGTTGTTGTCACACAGATAGCGGCGTTAGATCTGAGTGTTAGGGGCGCCAACCAACGTAGTGTAACATGTATCCAGTTAGAAGAATATGCTGTTCGCTGGGTCGTCTCGTGCAGCCCTGTGTGCGGGGCGACATCTGGTGTACTTGCCAGGAAACGATATTCGATGGACATGGACTGCTTGCGGTTGTTTTTATGTTCTTTGATTATGCTGGGTGTGTAAAAAAGTTTAAATAAATAAAGTCGCTGGTATGAGTTGGTTGTTTCAATTTTACATATTCCTTAATACCGAAGCAATTATGAGAATAAGTGTGTCTATTTTTTTATACCATCAATAATTATGGTTAACAACTGCTATTAAACACAACATGCCGTCTCAGAAAACCCGCAAGTGATGTAAATTTGTTTTGGTTTCTAGTTTCGGTAAAGCGTATTTCGCAATTAGTTTCTACAAAATTCTGTAAACATTAAGTCGCTTCCAATATTGGTTCCAAAATCTATAATTCCTACTCTGGCATTATTATTCACGAACCTAAAGCTAGTCGTGCATCAACTTGCCAATTCATCAAGTACACTGATCAATTAAATCATTATTCAATACTCGTTACTTTGCGGGGTCTTCGCGAGGCTGTACCGTCACAATAGCAGTCTGAAAAGTCGATTTTTGCTATGTTGAATATGAATTATGATGATCGTACCATTCCGTCATCGTCTGTTTTATTGCATCCGTAAGATCTTCTTTCAGTACATAGCTGTACAAAGATATTGGACAAGTCAAATTACAGTTTACAAAGTTTATGCACTGGACATAGTAAATGTGTGTTCCTTTCATATCGTAAATAAAACTATCGGGGGGCACGCTAAATAGTTTCGTCAAAAGAAGCACTTTTCAGACACGCTGCAAAGCACTTCAAGTGCCAGGTAGACGAGCGCCTTAATTCTGTTACAGGTTGTTCACGGTAACCTGAGAGTACTTTGTATGCACGTCGTGTATTATTCCGTCTTATGTAAAATGAACATTGCCATGGGCGTGGTTGCTTATTCACGCGTCGGTCAAGTGAAACTGTGAAAGTATAATAAAAGTAAATATATTACAAATCTGCTCATTTTTACACTTCGGTGTAAAAAAATATATATATATAAAAGAGAGAGAACCATTTCTGTTAACTTAAATTATTTAACTAACCCTTTTTATTCGACGTTAAGATACGGAACTACTTTCTTATCCATCGTTACCAACTTAACTGCCCGCATGTTACTCAGGGCGCCCGGTAAAATTTACGCAGGTAGGAGCAGTGACATTTTTCTAAGGTTGGTTTAGAAAGTGCTCACTTTAATGCCTTTAAATAACCATATTCCGTTCGGGCAGTGCCCCTAAGGCGGGGCGACACCCTCCTATCGACGGGTTTTCAAGCCTGGGCCCTGAGGAGCACGTCATACCCGGACACGACTTTAGAAAACCCGCTGGCAGGCTGCGTGGACCAGGACGAGCAGATTCCCACGTGCGAGAATCCGGGAGTGAGCCCGGTTTGCCTTGGCGGGAGGCGAGCAGGCTAACCGCGGCCCCTATGTATATGTGTTTCTCGTTACACAAGCGGGTAGATTGTTAATACGAGCCATGAGAACGCGTATCTGACGTGGCTTTGAAGTGAGGCCACGTCATCCACTCTGTACATCGAAGCCTGTAACTCGATGTAATGAAACTCATTTCCTTCGTGGCCAAACATTCTCAGTTGCAGCCCAAAGAATGCGGCTTAAAACCGACGGATAGTACAACATGTTTTGCTATGCTAGAAATAGATTCTTAACTGAACCAGTATACTCTGTGTAATGTAGATGATCACATAAATCCAAGTTCCGAGAATTACATTTCTATCCTCAATACATGGTATAAAAGGAAGTCCCTGGCGCGCCTCTGTCTGTATGACTGCACTAATTTCGAGAACCACTGAACTGATTTGAATGCGGTTTTTACTGTTATGATGGTTTATGTGCATTAAAAAATGCCACGACACTTGAGCTGAGCATTAAAGGTATTATAAAGTGGGAAAAAATGTGCTATTTTGCTGGTTTATAAGCATACTCTACCAAAACTGCACGGCCGATTGTTATAATTCTTCCAGTGTTGGCAAGCTACATTCTTCCATATAGCTATAGCCATATATCAAGTGGGGCCACAGATGCACAGTGGGTAGAGCTATTCCAAGTGGGGCCGCACTGGCTCAGTGGATAGAAATATATCAAGAAGGGCCGCAGTGACTTAGTGGCTAGGGCGATTCCAATCTTCAAAATAAATGCGCAACGAAATGGGTGAGGGTATAGTTAGTGTTTCATAAAGTAAAGTTTTTTTTTTCCGGTTTTATTTTTAATTGAATGCCAAACAAGCTTGGGTGTTTCTGTATTGTTGGCTGTAAAATATGTCGAATTGAGGGAAATGTAATATTGATAATTTTCATCAACCTTGTTGTGTGAAGTGTGGCTTGTGTGTGTCTGTGGGGAATTACATGGCCAACACTTGCGGATATAGGTTACAAAAGACGACTGAGGATTAGTGACGTAAGGTGGGGGCGTGATTGGCGCTTGTCAGGAGTCGACAGCCAGTCACGTGAGCGAGGGCTCGTCTTCGCGGCCTACGCTAGCAGTCTGCTTGTGTCGAGGGACACATGCGTGTATACCGCAGCAGGCAGTGCGATTGAAGCTGCATATAAATCATTAGCTGGTCACGGCACTAGTTACTTATTTATAATTTTCAGGAATTTTTTATCTTTTAAAACACACTTTAGAATATTACCAAGTGGGTATTAACCCTGTGTGTATATTCCACCGCACTGTAAGTTAACTACTAAGGCAAATAAAATATATTTATTGGCTATCATACCAAATGAGAGGGCTTTAAAAAAAGTCCAATTTATGGCGAGTAGCCTATACAGGCTTGTATGGATGACACGTGGGAGTGTAAGTGTAGAGTTGTTACAGTCGTGTGTGAGGCAGCGTGGTGCAGCAAGACAGGTTAGAGAGCGAGGGATGCTGGAGGGGGAGTGGGGAGTCTGGCGACCTTGGCCCTGCAGCGTCGTCCGCCTCGTCGTGTTTACATTACGCAATACCTGACATCACCAGTCTGCTAGTGTGCTCCCTTGCACCATCGCCCTCTGCAACGCTGCTTATGTTGCATCTCCACCTCGTGTATCTGCGCGGCTCCATGTACACATGACACATCTATTGTTTCTGTTCGCCACTGTGGGAGGATCCTAGTCAGTTGTATGTTGCGGGTTTCCTGTTTCTTACACTCGGGTAGTTTGCGACTTTCTTGTTCGTGTTTTTACTAGCGTGCGATATCGTCATATAATGTTTGAGTGATTGGAGTCCTGTGGCCTCTCCTTGTCCCTGAATAGTCGGTGGGCTTCTATAGGCTCTTCACGGTAAAGTGAGCACTTTTGAAATCAACCTTAGAAAAAGATATAACTGCTCCTACCTGCCCTGAGTGATATGCGCCCAGTAGAGTTGGTAACGATTGTTGGGATGTAGCGCCATTTCCTAGCGTCGAATAAAAAGTGAAAGATAACCATCTGTGATAACTTAAATTATTTCTTTCGCCTTATGCTTCTTTGTATTGCACGGAAGTGTAAAGATGAACAGATTTGCAAAATATTTACGTCTATAATAATTTCACAATTTCCCTCGACCGACGTGTGAATAACGCGACGAGGCCATGGAAATGTTAATTATACACATGGAGGAAGAACACACAACGTGGATACAAGTAGATCAAAAGTGCTAATTTCACAGTGAACAGCCTATACGTGTGTGTAGTGTCAACGTGCTGTGCCATCCGTGTTTTTTGCTGCACGTCTCTCTCCAGCGGCGGGCGGTCCTGCATCTCTAACCAAGTAAGGAGTGATGCTGCAGACGGCACAAGCAGTGGCGAAGCTAGGGGAGGATATGGAGGTCGTATTCCCAAACAAACTCAATCACGCACTTCATCTCTGACAATCTGGTGTTACCTTCCTCCCGTAAAAATTTCTTGCTGCACCACTTGGTAAGTGCTGAGAAAATGTTGACGAGTCCTGAAATAAAAATATATTATTTACGTCGGGGACATTTTGTACATTGCTTGCCAACATTAGAATCTGAATGAGTGTATTTTGATGTGTCGACGTTGGTACCGTCGTGTAAGTTAATTTTAAAAATGACTGCAATCATGTTTTGTATCTACACTGTGCGCGGAGTTTTGTCCTCGTGTTGTCCTTTGTTCAAGAAATGTATTGTGTATTTTGGGCTTATTTTTTTTATCTGGAAGTATATTCAAAGATGTCTCAGACTGTAGCTGCGTCATGTCCCTCCATTGTCATGCACAGCTGTTTCCTGGAGGTCCTTTGTAAACAGGCTACTTCGTAGCCGCAGAAGAGAGCCTGCAAAGCTACACGCTTTGTCGTCTATTACATCGCATTCGTAGACGTGCAGTCGGCGGTTACACTTGGCCTTGAACTGCAGTTAGTCTGTGGCCAATCACAGCTCGTTTGCGTACACTTTGCCCGGGATTGTACGTGGTACTATAGCGAAGTAAACATGTGTTTATAGCTATCCTTATTTATGTCCTGCGTAAAAGAAGAAACTGAGTCAACATAACATAAATGTGTTCACAGAGCTTGTTTTAACTGATTTTGAAATTGAAATACTAATGATTGATCTTGTAGACTTCGCTATGAAATAGAGATAGTGTTTACGCCGTCTTGTGAAATATCTGGTGCAACTAACCAAAAATTTCCACAGCAGAGAAATAAGCAATAAAGAATCTACCAAAACATTTTTTTGCAATATTACGCTCGTGGATGTACTTTAAATGTGAACCACTTTACAGTTCCAATACTCAATAACTCGCCGAGAAAATGTTTGATTGCTTTCAATATAACTACAATTTTGTTTGCCCCCGGCCCCCCAACTGGTCACAATGGCTAGAACTCTGAAGCATAAACTGCGTGTAATATGTAATATTTTGTGATGTATTTGAAGAGTACGAGCGGTGTGATATCGCAGGTGGTGTAGGCGTAGGCGCAGTGCAGCGACTGACGTCAGGATGGGGTGGTGTAGGTGTGGCGTGGAGGTGAGAATGAGCCTCTCCTCACGACACTGTGTGAAATTAAATACCGTGTGTTGGCGGAAGTCTCGTCGCTGGCGCTGCCTGCGCACAGAGCAGTGACCACTACAGACAGCCATGCAACCTACTGGAGGCTGCCCTGATGCCTGTGGTTCCTGAACCCTACACTGTAAAAAAAAATCGAGGTAAAATTCCCTGACATGTAAGGGCCCCCTTAAATGTAGAGTAAATTTACATAATAATTAAAGTAAGTATTCCCTAATCGTACGGAAATGTACCTGACAAAAGTAGAGGGGGGGGGGGGGGTATCCCATATAAGTAAGGGAAAATTAACTGTATTGTTTAATAACATTATATTTAAAAACATCCCGGAGTATAAGTACGTTTAATTTCCTATTACCTATATCCTCTGACGAATGGTAACTGAAACTTCAACACCAAGATTCTCGACACTTGCTGGTGGTTGAGCACGGACCATGGTCCTCTATCGCGATAGGCCGATGCGCTATCCATTACACCACGACGACAGCGTGACAGCGACAGTTAACATGAGCGTGCTAAATTATTCTTTCTTCCGCCCCCCCTCCCCCCACTTGCTGTTGAGAATGCTGAAGAGATGCACGCGTCGTAAGGTTATTTTCCCATTCACGTATGGAATTTTCCACTACCATGTACGTGAATTTTACTCCAGAATGCGGTAATTTTACCTTACCTGTAAGGAAAACTTACTGTGTTTCCCTAACAAGATTGCGAATATTATCAGTCTCTTGTCGGGTAATTTTCCCATTATTTTTTACAGTGTACAGTATCGTCCTGGAGCATCTGATCGCTGCCCACAATGGCTCGCCCACTCAGGTCGCAGTCTGTCACTGGGTCTGATTCAGTCGATTGTGCGTCAGCCACTCAACAGGAGTTTGCATCTCTTATGTAGTTTCAAAGAAAGGATGTTCACAAACATCGCGCACTCCTCGACTGGCTCCCTGTTGTTGATGCCGAGTTTCCAACGGCCCTTCCTTGGACCAGGAAAGTCAAGCCGTGAACATGCTTGGGCTGCAATGTAACTGGCGCTTTCTTATGCAAGATACGAACTAGTTTGAAGGATGCTGCAAAGAATATCAACTTGGTTGATGCTGAGGAGCCTTGTTTGGGATGTGCAGGCAGCACGTGGTATTTTGCATAAGGCCTAATCCACAATAACTGGTCCACGGACTCCTAACATCTGATTGGTGCACGTGACCTGACGCCATAGCTCGCCGTCCCAATGTCCTATGGCCCAAGATCATTCGCCAACTTAACTTTCGTCCGCGGACCACGTTTTCCAAATTGTTATTGTTTACATTTTATCGCGCGCAAACGGTAAAAGTAAATTGAGTGTGTCGGTTATTAGTATTAAAACTCGCTATTTGTTCAAAGCAAATTACCTTCAATCTCGTAACCGCGAAAACAAAACTTTTAAGAAGTAAAAATTAAAAAATTGACTGACTAGAACAAAAAAAAAAAAGTATCCAAATGAAGTTAAATTAAAGCAACATCAAAACGTACTCATTCGTATAACTCAAATTAGAAAACAAAATAAAATAAGCTAGAAAGATCAATATGAGTAATAACATACAATTAATTGACGCGCCGATTAGAGTGCACTGTAGTTTCCTTGTCTGAAGGCCTAGCTTCGGCCAGCGTCGAATTTGGTGCACTCTGGTGCTAGTGTTGGCCAGCGGAACTTCGGACGTCGTTATTGTAGACAGGTACGTTGGGACATGCGTCCGCGGACGAAGTATGTCCGCGGACCAGCTATTGTGGACTAGGCCTGAGTGGGCCCAGTTCAGCAATGAACTGCCCTTCCTGCCATACGTTGACATTCCCAGAAAAGTCGTGGGCTCTGATGGTCCATACCACCAACTTCATAGTTTCTGTGACAGTTCGGAGACGGACTGGGTAGCCCTTGTCAAATTCCTCTCATTACTTCTCTTGGAGCTTTGTGGGTTATACTGTTAGTATGTCTGCTCCATCACATGAGCAAAATGTACACTAGCGAATATGTTGAACTTATATTTTGTTGTTGATTGGATAAGTCGTACTAATATGCATTGAACCCTTCCCCCTCACCAACTAAAAACATTCATAACGAACAGGGTGAGTGAAATCCAGGAGATAAAAATTCAGTATGCAAGTGTATAACTTGAACATAACGTTTCTCTCTGAAGAGTATGGTCAGTTGAAGAGAGCGCTTGAAGCATTGGTTGTGCAGTTCAAGTGCAGTACTCGTCGTGGACGGTGCACTGATGCGCCCACGTGAAGGAACGGAACAGCCTTTCTGTAGTATAATGTGCATAGTGGAATCGACGGGTCCGTGAACCCTCCCTTTCTAGCGACTTAGACTGTCCCTCATGCCCGATTCACACTGTCCATAATCTGTATGATTATCGCAGCAGTCGCACTCTTACGCTAAAAGTCCTGCTATTGCTGTCTCCAGCCTCGGCTTGATGAACAACTGGCATCGCTGCCAACCACAAAACTGAGCTGATAGAAATAAACATACTCTTCTGGTAATTTGTTGATTTGCGATTCGGGCGAGATAAGAAAAATGTATCCCATATTGGCCTGTGTTATGGCAAACATCGAGAATAAGTTTTGACGTGAATACGATCTTTAAATTTATGACTATAGGGGAGGCAATCCCGAAAATCGGATGGTAACAAAATCGGGAGATACAGTTGGCATTGCAGATCCGAATACATCGTCTACATTCAATATTCAATTACACCACTCGATTACCAAAGGATCTAAGAATATGTTACGTTCAGTGAGGACTGCGAAGCATTGAGCTACGTCTCCTAAATGCCTCTTAATATAACTTTTGACAGGAGAAGCTACGGCGCTCGTTTAGGTTTCAATCGACAGCTCTCGTCCATATCGATCGATTGCGTGTATAAAAGCATTTGTGTGGGGTTGGTTATGGTGAAATTGCATGAGGTTAATGTAAAAAATTAAGGAAACTTAACACAATGTCGGCCTATACTCATCAAAAAGCCAAGTCGAAATACAGAAATCGTATACGGTTGGAAAGAGCATCTCAAAATCAATCCAGTGATATCCATAAAACCCCATATGATCGTGTGAAGCGGTGCCGGGAACGTAAAATAAACATCAAGGTGTCAGAGTGCGTCAACGTAGACGTATTCACGCAAAACAAACGGCCGTGTCCCCAACACAGTCAAATCCATTTTTTTCGTATTGATTCAGGGTCTACGGTGACTGTGCGGTTAGCCTGCTCGCCTCCCACCATGGCGAACCGGGTTTAATCCCTGGCTGGTTCACTCCCGGATTTTCGTAAGTGGGAATAGTGCCGGACGATGCCGCTGGTCTGCGTGTTTTCTCAGTGGTCTCCCGTTTCCCCCGCCCTTGCATTCCGGCGCTGCTCCATGCTCACCTCGTTTCACCTTCGGCTCTCGAGACCCCGGTGTTAAGAGCCGCTCAAATATCTTCACTCACTCCAACTGCCTTGCAAATTGGTTAGAGGAAGTCTTCTCAAAGCACTCGTTTACTAAATCATAGACTAAAGATGAGGTAGACCGCTTATTCGTCTTCTGCGCATGTAGCCATCATTGACCTACCTCAAAATAACACAACTGTCAGTCACATGGTCAACACTGATGAAAGTGTGTTTATATTTTTAATTTTTGAATGACAAGCATTATTATATGAATATTAGTTTTACCCATTTAAATTGAAATAAATCTCCATTAGAAATTAGTTGCCATACCCCAGAGTGACTGCGATGCTGTTTACTACAGCTGGCTCGCTCTGACATGACCAGCGTGTACGTAGCATACCGTAGCGAGGACACAGTTGGGATGGCGAGGTTCTTCCTCTGTCGTGCACTCGCCGGGAGACTCAATACGTCGTGAAACTCGTTCGTTAGTCGGACTGGAATGGAAGGTGCACATTCAACTGCACATCTGTGTGCGGAATGTCTAGGCACTTCACACTCACTTCGTGACAAGGCGGGAAGCAACAGTTTGCTGTATCATATTTGTGCCGAAAACAATAACAACGTCCATGCTTTATCCAAACAATAACAACGTCCATGCTTTATCCAAACAATAACAACGTCCATGCTTTATCCAAACAATAACAACGTCCATGCTTTATCCAAACAATAACAACGTCCATGCTTTATCCAAACAATAACAACGTCCATGCTTTATCCAAACAATAACAACGTCCATGCTTTATCCAAACAGTAACAACGTCCATGCTTTATCCAAACAATAACATACTTTCCAATTGCTCATAGTCACATGGAAAAATCACAGTTTTGCTGTTTTCTGATAATGCACGAATAATAAAAATCTACTTGCAGACATAATTTACTTTAAAAATATGAGCAGAAGCAACTTCAAATCCCACGATTTTTTTTTTATTTACGTTTGTGAATGCTAAGAAATTTTTACATTCGTTTTATAATTATTGGTAAGAACCTTTATATAATCATACGTTAAAGTGAGTTACGTCATATTTTTTTTTAGTAAAGTTTTTTTTTTGCAGATGTTTTGTTTGAATATTCTCATTATACGAAAATCATAAATTCGGTATATAATAATTTCCCTTTGTGGTGCTATTTATTTTGATTAGAAGTGATATGAGCTATGTGCTTATGTTGAATGGTTTTAGTACAGACGCCAAATATGTGTGTGTCTGTGCCAAGCCCTTGACAGGAGTGAAACCTGATCGAGGTACGTAATGGAAACTCCCTGGAGGCCAGCGTTGATATTTTCCACACAGTTCACACACAGTCTCTAATGTCTCCTGTAGCCGTGTGTACTTTGACTTGGTAGCGAAAACAACGCAGTGAATGTCGCCGGCGACTTATTAAAGTGTCGTGTGTGAACACTGTATGTCGTTGCAAGAGTTGTATTTAAGGTCACAATCTCCCATTTCTACAGCTTTTGCGAGAATTAATTTTTTTTAAACCCAAACGGGAGCCGATGTTGTAAAATCCTCGTACATATTCGTTACAAATTGTTTTTATTATGTAGTCTTTTTTTGAACACAAAAAAAAAGTATACTTTTATTGAATTAACGAAAATCTTGTTTATCTAATAATTAGTTAAAATTAGTTTTTTTTTTGTATTGACAAAATTAGACTACATAATTGAAAGAGTTTGTAAGAAATTGTAATAGGATTTGACAGTGTCGGCTGCCATTTGGGTTCAAAAAATCAATTCTCGCAAAAGCTGTAGAAATGGGAGATCGTGACCTTTAACACGCGAAGTCGGCTGCAGCTTTGGACAGCGCAGTACGAGCTGTTAGTATGAGGAAGGTGCACTCTGTCACGTGGGCGTGCTGACCTGGGTCACGGGTCAACTAGCACTGATGGCCGGCCACCTCACTGGATAACAACTCTCCCAGCTGCAGTCAGCACCCATCAGTCACCCTGTCCGCCTACAACCTCCTCTACACTCGCTGACGTTTCCCTCATTTCACGAGAACCTACTGCCAATAAACGGGAACTCGAGCCACAGTGACGAAAAATAGAGCCGAGTTCTGTAGATACTGTATTATCATCTGGAATCTGGGCTTGGCACACAGCAGGGGTTTAGTTGATCTAGGGATGGCCAAATTTACGTTTTGAATCGATTCGAGAGAATCGAATCGTATCGGCCCGATTACGATTCTGATTATATCGGAACGATTGAATCGATGCATCGAAACTGTTCGATTAATATGCCCAAAGTGCGTAGATTTAATGTATTTCGAATAAAAATATATAGTTTGTAACTATTGTAATGGTTATAACATGATAGCGTCTTTACAGCATGTATGATATTGTTTCAGCACAATACTTTTAGGATTTGTTGGAACAATTTCAGCTAAGCAGCTTATAATTCCTGGTTATTTCTTCTGTCGTAAGTTACTGCTAGTAGGAATAGTATGACAAGGAGATACCGGTACACATTAACTTGTTAAAAAATATTTCTTGAAATCATAATATAAAAATTTTATTTTTGTACTGTTTTTTATTCTGTTCTATGTATAGCAATAACATATAGTAATATAGCAATAAATAATATAGCAATAAAATAATAATGGGAAAAAATCGTTTTGATTGTATACTTTGCTCCATAAACTATATTTATTACCAATTTCACAAGAATTTGTAGATGTACGTTTGCCCATACAGCCCCAAAACATATAAATTTTTTTAAATGACGTAGGGAAACATTACTTTAAAATATGTAATTTTTCTCAATGACAGTTAATTCTTTCAACTTGAAAAATGCACATGTACATATGCCACTAGAAACAAAGTAAATGAGCAGGTAGCATTCATATGTGCTGACAATTGTCTGGCCAACACATGCTAAGGTCTTACTGTAATAATTTATTTTTATGCCATAATTCACAAGATCTGATATATGTAAGCTGGCTGAACGTGGCCCGAACACTGTTTTAAAAATATTAGGCAGCAGAATTTCGAAAGTACTTAAAATTGCGTATTCTCACACTCGACTAATGTCAGTGTACACAATGTTGCTAAAGTATATGTACTAAGGAAATAAAGAAAATGGTTGGTAAACGGTGGAAGAATATTTTATGCGAGTATAGAATTAATTGTAAAAAATTGGTAACTTATCCATTAGCAAAAAAATGCACCAAATTTACGATAAAAGTTATAAAAGTAGCATAAAAAAATTAACACACATTGCTTACTGTATAATTAACACACATTGCTTACTGTAAAATTAACACACATTGCTTACTGTAAAAGTAATACAGAGAAATACTGAACTCAAATAAACCTTTACATAGCTAGAAATCTGGATTCAGATTCAGTAATTAAGTCAAAATATAGAAATAATATATTTCTGAATTGCACTAACATTTTTGCTCTAGCAAACATTTATTTAAGACATAACATTTTCTTGTCTGATGAGAGATGAGAATCGAAACGAATAATCGCAAATAAGCAATAGATTCATTCGATTAATCGGTAAGCATAAATCGATTCGATTAAGTTGCGTAATCGAAACACATTCATCGATTCTGCAACTAATCGAATCGTATATGGCCATTAAACCCGTCCGATGAAGTTGCAAGGAATACAAGGAAACGAAACAGCATTTTAAAAACTATAAACAAACTGTGTCGATCTCAGATTTGTCATCTAAAAAGAAATGTTAGTCAGTTGTCCCTTGAATATTTTATAACTAGGCTTATACTGTATCAGAATATGAAGTAGTGTGACACTGAAGGCAAACTCGATACAGTTTTGTCCCTACCAGAACATCACACCACTTTCCATTATGAAATACTTTGCACGGACTTGTATCCGAATTATTTGCTGGTTTCTGTAACGAACAGTTTGGACAGCCACGCCGTTAAAGGCTGTTGGTGAAATGAACACTTTTGAAAGCCCTGATTGAGATCTACTTGTATGTATGTACATTCATTGTGTATCCTTACACCTTATGTAAAATTAACATTGCCGTGGGCCTCATCACTTTATTAATGCGTCGGTCAAGTGAAACTGTGAAATTATTAGAACAGTGCATATTTTACAAATATGGCAATTTTTACTCTCCCGATGCATTAAAAAACAGAAGGCTAAAAAAATAATTACGTTATAACAAATGGTTACCTAACACTCCTTATTCGACGTTAAATATGGAACTATTTTTCCATCCATCGTTATCAACACTCGCCGCATGTCGCACCGTGAGCCCGTTGAAATATACGCAGGTAGGATCAGCAAC
Organism: Dryococelus australis; assembly: GCA_029891345.1. Taxonomy (NCBI): domain Eukaryota; kingdom Metazoa; phylum Arthropoda; class Insecta; order Phasmatodea; family Phasmatidae; genus Dryococelus; species Dryococelus australis. The sequence continues at coordinate 9,161,117 of CM057007.1, read as the reverse complement.
TTTTTTCTAAGGTTGATTTAAAAAGTGCACCCTTTATCGAGAATAGCCTTTAGCAATAATACACTAACTAAAGTTATAGGCCGTTCACGGTAAAGTTTTTTCTTTCAGCCAACTCTTATCCTTTAACCACATTTCTAAATAAATATTGCCGTGTAAGTAATAAACAGCGTGTGTGTATTCCACCGCACTCTGAATTTAACGTCTAAGGATAAAACAGCACACGTTTTTTGATAATTCCAAATGAGAGGGCTTTCAAAAGTGCTCACTGATCGTGAACAGCCTATAGTGAGAGATGCAGTGTGAGCAGACGCGGCGCGGCGCGGCGCCTGCATATCCGCGTGTGCTCGCCTGCTTGCAAGGACGACGATGCACCTTTACAGCATATCTCCCTCGCCCTCACTCTTACACAACCACCTACTTCCGTCTCACTTGCACGGTCGCTTCTCACCAAGCTCAGCTTTTACCATCAGTGTTGTAGCGCACGATGCAAATACATATTTCAAAACAGAAGTTTTAACTACGATCAGTATTTACATTTATGTGCTACATTTAACTATTAATTTACAAAAAAAAATATACACAGGTTCCTAGAACAATTTAAATCTCACATTTTTTTGTTAAATTAACTTCGTGCACTTGATCTAGTTGTGCACTGAACTCTCCAAATTCTCGCATCTGGGCCAGAACTTTGTCTGTGGACTTTATTTTCATTACTCGGGCTCTTTTTTAACTGCTAGTTTTGCTATCAAGGGAACAGCGCACATTGCATGGGCCATTCTCCAAATACAGATAATTTCAAAACACTCGTATTCAAAAATTATAGTGCTAGCAAATATAATTTAAAATGTGTGTGTATATTATACATATAATAGACTAATAAAGATAATATTCCTTATACCAGCAGACCTCATGTTGAATGAAAACATATATTACTTGTTTTTGTAAGACATGTGAATGACTTAGGTATCCATGTTAATGAAAAATACTTGTATACTACTTGCTTTGGTACCATGTTAATGAAAAATACTTGTATACTACTTGCTTTGGTACCATGTTAATGAAAAATACTTGTATACTACTTGCTTTGGTACCATGTTAATGAAAATGTTGTGGCTACAATATCACAGTCCATCACCTCTTTCGGGTAATTGTTTCTAACACTCTAGGCTTACAGAATTATCACACATAAGAACATTATAGGCTGTTCACCGTAAAGTGAGTACTTTTGACGCCCTAGTTACTTTTCCCTGTCAGCCATTTGTTATGAATTAACCTCCTTTTAAATAAATATTGCCATGCAAGTAATAAACACAGTGTGTATATTACACCACACTCGGAAATTAACGTCTAAAGCGAAGTTACAATATATTTATTGCCTATTATTTCAGTTGAGATAACAAACGTGCGCACTTTACCGTGAATAGCCTATACACAAGTACACAAGAAAAAATTATAGACTTCAACTTAGATACACAATCCAATACAACATGATACCTTGATTACACAGTTTTATTTCTGTAGCATTATTTCAGTAAGTAAATTTTCAACTATTTCTTTCTCCATAACGACTGGAATTGGGGGTTGAGACAGCTTTCCTAGAATCCCTATCTGTCGAATAGTTTCTATATATGTCTTTCTATGAGGCCAGTTGAAGCTAACCCCGACCCTTTCCACTAAGTTTATGGTTGCCTCGTCTTTTTTGACGTGTTCAATAACACCTGCAAGACCTCAACCACCTTAAACAATTCAGTTTTTTAGATTTACAGGCAATTGTTGAACATCAAAAATACGTAACTAAAATAAGACTACATCTAAATTAGTAAACAGAACACAGTACCTGGCAATCATCTCTGGTCTTAAGTAACAGCTACCCAATCATAAACTTGGTAAATTATACGTCTCTCTTCTGAGAATTTGGCATCGTTTGCCGGTTCTCTGGCTGTACAGAAACTCTTCCTGTCCAAGTTGTAACAAACACACTGCTCAGTTGGACATTGTAAACATCTTAGTGTTCATTGACAAACTGTCACGACCTTCCATTCGTTTAATTAGGTGAACTATGAAAGTTCCTACAAATGGTGGAACGTCATCTTGTAAATTGTTTTTTGTCTTGACTGCAATTTTTTCAAAAATGTCAATATCATGTGTGTGTGTGCGTGCAACTAATTGATCACATGTGCTTTCGAGAGTATCCGCAACACAATCTGGGGCCTCCTCTCCATGCCCTGCTTCACTGAAGTTCCATGTAATATTTCTCAAGAATGGGGAAATTGTGGATAAGTAATTTTGCAATAGGAAGAAAACATTTCCGTTTCTTTACTGTGTTACAGTTCTGTCAAACTAATAATGTATTGTGTTAATTTTTCCTTTATCAACGTGTAGAAAGTACTTATTGAGGATAGGTGGCACACGAGCAATCTAGACGAAGATATTTGATAAAGTAGAACAAGCCTTTCTCTTGTCTTTGCTGTGCATAATTCCTGCGTGTCAAGTAATTTTCTCACAGGATGCCTCAAAATGCACAGCTTGTGCCGCTGCACCATATTTGCACAAAAGTCAATGTGTGTTAGTATTTCATCGTCACCAAGATTTTGCTTCAGATCTGACACTGCGTTGTGCGGATGGCGAATGTACACCAGATCAACTGAAAACTTGGGTATTAATTCTTCCAGCAATGTGATGAGGTCGGCTATTGGTACAGCGAATGTTTCTTCGAACAGTTATTGGCTTTTTAGTCGTGGAAACAATCGTGTTTCCTACTTTTGCACCCATATTTTCTAGCTCACTGTCTTATTGCTGTCATACTCATTGTATGGTATATGTTTTGTGTTCCAGTGTGGGCATTCTCTCTTGAAACAATCTTCAGTTTTATTTTGGCAAAACAGAATTTCAATTACTTCATCAATATGGTGCTGAAAAATTAACTTTTCCTCTGTGGAGTTTTGCCACTATCAAGTTGGTATTCTCGTGTGTTGTGCACAATCATGCATTGGTATCTCTTTCTTCTACTTTGGGTGGAACAACCCAGTATGGCCTCAGCTTCTGTCATTAGATTGATAGCAGATTAGAAGCCTTCTATAGTTTATATCGTCAAATAATCCTATTTTATTAATATAGGGTAGTCAGCTTATTATCGCAATAATAATTGAAACCGTAGCAAATCCGACATATAGTTTTTGCTTTAGTAAACCTGTCCAAATTAATCACTAACGTTGCCTTAAGGGCTCTACCTGTCAGCTGCGAAATTCTAATTTCAAACAAAACTCATTCTTAGAGTTTTTTTAGAAGTTTCCTACTGCGGATATGTTTCGTAACTTGTATAGCCTGTTTGCAAGGAATAAAAAAAATGTATGTTTTACAAAAAAGTACATACTGCCAATCTAAATAGAAAATATGCTCTGGCAGGGATCTTCTCCTAAGAAAATCCACGAAGAATACATTATGTTTGAAACGCCCATCTTTAAAATCAACTCACTGAGGCGAGATTTCTTTACCATGGGATTTCCTATTAAAATTTCGCAGCTGCCAGTCGGTAGGCAGTCCCCTTAATAAAACTCTTGGACCAGTCGTTCTTTCGCTACCGATAGAGAGAAACATGCTTGTGTCATATGTAAAATGTGTTCGTTGTGGGGAAATATTCGTACCTTAAAGTGGTGTGAAACACACTCGCTATTTCTTTTCCACTTCATAAAAATTCAAATCAGAGGCAGAATTCGTAAACCACAGTACATAGGTGGAAAATGTCTGCCGTACAATTGGCAAGCAGATGCAGCTCGTACATATTGCATATTTCTTACAATGACATCTGTACGGTTGTAGTTCCGCGCCATGTTTGGGGACGCGGCCTGGCGGCGCGTGGGTGGCACGGGTATGGCAGGACAGACGAGTGCGAGCGTGGATGCTGTGTGGTGACCGGAAGTGAGGGCGGCCGTGACAGGCGGACTTCCGGGGAAGTGTGCGGCGCCATTACTATTGTGTCTGGACAAATACCCCCCCCCCCCTTCCCCCTCTCCTACGTCCAGGTGGCCCCAGCTGCCTGCCACTGCACCACGAATATCAACACCCACTCCGTCATCTTTCAGCTATATGCTGTTCACGGTAAAGTGAGCACTTTTGAAAGCCCTCTCATTTGGAATAATGGTAAAAAAAAAAAAAGTGTGTTATTTTATCCGTAGACGTTAAATTCCAAGTGCGGCAGAATATTAACACACGCTGTTTATTACTTACAATTCAATATTTATTTAGAAATGTGGTTCAAGGATAAAATATGGCTGAAAGAAATAATTAACTAGGGCCTCAAAAGTGCTCACTTTACCGCGAACGGCCTGTAGCTGTCTACCCCGCCATCAAGTAGCTGCTGTACCGCGCACTTGAAAAACTTGTTTGCCTTCGCAGTGCTGAACTTGGAGTGAGGAGCTCTTAAGAGCCGATGAGGACAGCGAGGTGAGTATGGAACAGCACAAGAATGAAAGGGCGGGGGAAACGGGAACTCTCCGAGAAAACCCGCCGACCAGCTGCATCGTCCGGCATGATTCTCACGTGCGAAATGTGGGAGGTGGGTAGTCTACCCACTACATCACCGCGGCCCCGACATGTTGGAGGAGTTAATACTTATGTGTCGATTACAGTAGTAAGGATCAACCGCTGTAATGTCGTGTTATAGGCTGTTCACGGTAAAGTGAGCACTTTTGAGGCCCGAGTTAGATTTTACTATATGCCATTTTTATACTCCCGCCACTTTTTGAATAAAATATTGCCATGTAGTTAATTAAGTGTGTATATATTTCACCGTACCCGGAAGTTAACTTCAAAATCAAGAATAAAATATATTTATTAACGATAATTCTAAATGAGAGGGCTTCAGAAAGTGCTAATTTTACCGTGAATGGCCTATACCAGCTCCTTCTAGAGGATACAGTGGCGGATAGTAGGGCTTCCTGCTAACAGTCGTGCAGATTCGTAGGTACGTGGCATAGTCCCTAGACGGCATAGTATAGTTTATTTGTGGTTTCTTCACATTTTCTGAATCGCATTTTGAAAAATCGCCCCATATATGACCTGCTTTTGCTTGTCTTCTACATGTCGCATATCACAAGCGTTATATACTTGGGTTAACATTAAAATATCTTATGGCTGATTAATTTAAAGTTTTTACTATATTTTATATATAAATTATAATTTCATTTATAAATAATATGAATAATAGAATATTGGTGTGTTGATGATGCTTAGTAAGAAATAGTTCTCGTGCAAAATATTATTACACAGTGTACGTAAATGTGGCGAGTTGTTTCTTTGGTGAAGTTTTGTAGACTTAAAGAGTGGGATGGACACCCGTGGGAACCCCATTTCCAAGGTCAAGAAGTGAGGGAGCGATAAGGGCGACACTAACGCACACGCCTAGTGCCTCGTCGCTCCTACGCGCAAGGCGTATAGTGTTTCCGTCGTGACGCTGTATACTGCGTAAATTAGTTCTGTAACAGTGGAGTTTTATTACACGCGATGAAAGACCGCAGATTAAACTACGCCCGTACCTTTGTACTTTTCTCTTGCCGCTTAAGGAAACTGCACAGGTAAGTTTAAAAAATGCGATATTTGACCATTTTCGCTAATTTTTTTCTCAAACAATACATGTAATATGATAAAAGTAAAAAAAAAATAGGGGGATAGATAAGTTACTATTTTCTGACAGTCATATTTGCAGAAGATTGTTTCACCGAGATATGAGCATTCGCGCAAACAACTATTACATAGAAAATGCGGGGGTACACCCCACTCTTAAGCTTAGATAGCACTAGGCGGAGGAATATCGTGGAAGTAGAAGTTGGAAGTGACTGCGAACGGACTGTAGACATACAGTAGGAGGGTGTAGTGAAAGCACTCTGTTAACTCTCGCTGGTGGAAGAGACTCTCCAAGGACACTGTGCGTGTATCTGCGCCGGCCACCGAGCTCTCTCAAGCCTAGTACACACGGCCATCTTTCTAGTACAAGAAAGTGCATACCAGCTAGTATGCACGGAATTGTGTGGTCCATACACACACACACACACACGACACTTGCTGGTGAGCAAGAAAGTGAATGGTTCATGTCAACTGTGTGTGATTTGGAAAAGGAGGGGGGGGGGGGGGGGGAATTTGTGTATTATCAATAGAATCTGCGATAAAGAATAGAATATTTAGTCCAGTCAGACATATTTCAAGTACTAAATATATACACATGTAGAATATTTACACTCTCTCAGAAAAAAGGCCAAACACCTGTATAAATTAAACACAGAATTATTTACAATAGTGCGACTATTAAACATTTGATCATATTAAAACCTTCTGCTTATTGTCAGCATCTACAGAATGTGTTTTGTTTACATTCGACTTGTACAAGAAAGATGGTGACTAATACGTCCGTCCCTATATGGCACTAGCTAGTATACAAGCTCTTGTGTGCTAGTATAGGCTGTACACGGTAAAGTGAGCACTTTTTAAGGCCCTTCTAAATTTTTCCGTTCACCCGCTCTCTCTCTTCCTGCTGCTTTTTTAATATTAACTTTGCAATGTGACCAATAAATAGTTTATAAGTTTCACCATCCTCAATTTATCACCTGAGGCTGCAATAAGATATATTTATTAGCGGATAAAGTTCACTTTACCGTGAACAGCGTATAACTAGCATACTCGGCGGCCGTTCACACGATGCAAGTCAGTGTACGTGCTCACTTTCTTGTACTAGAAAGATGGCCGTGTGTACTAGGCTTAACACCGCTCAAGGTTTCTAGACAAACGCCTGGCCAGATGGGACGGGAAGTCCGACATGTAAAGTTACAACTGCCTCAAGTTAGCCTGTCCGCAGCACGCCACAGCTGGCGTTTAACTATATTAAAGGCTGTTCACGATAAAGTGGGTACTGAAATCAACCTTCGAAAAAAGTCACTTCCCCTATCTGCATATATTTTAACGGGCGCACCGGGTGACATTCGCCCAGTAAAGTTGGTAACGATGGAGAGCAAGTAGTTCCATATCTTAACGTCGAATGAAAAGTTTTAGGTAACCATTTGTGAAAACTTATATTATTCCTTTTGCTTTAAGTTTTTTCTTAATGCATAGAAGTGTAAAAGTAAGCAAATTAAGAAAAAAAATTGTTACTTTTCTAACAATTCCACAGTTTCACATGACCGACGCTTGAATAAAGCGATGAGGCCCTAGCAATGTTAATTAAGACTGAAGAGTATACAAGTAGATTGTAAGCAGGGCTTCCAAAAGTACTCATTTGACCGTGAATAGCATATAAACGTCTCGACGTCACTTCCTGGCCTTCGAAGAATGCATTGTGACGGCGATAGAGGGTAACGTGAACAATCTTCACGTGTGATCTGTTTTCTCAGAATTTTAGTCGCCGACTGTACAATTGTAATGCAGCACTGTCCTTACAAGTTAAAACACTATTTTGCTTAAGAATAAATGTCTGTAGCAGAGAGGGGACAAGTGGCCAGCGATTTTTGCTCCCTTAGCTAGGTGTCAACGACCACATTGTGACAGTAACCAAATTTACTAACGGACACCAAGATATTGCCGTTCCTGTCTGTCCCAAAACATATTAGCATTGAAACCGCCGACTCCTCAACAAAGAATGACATTGTTTTTATTTAATGCCTTTAATCAATACATCATATGCCTTTTGATAAATAATAAAAAAAAAACAATGGTATTAACTTTTGATTTAACAAAACACCCCCCCTGTAAACAGTCCATTCTCACCTCCCCCCCCCCTATACACACACCCTCTCCACTACTCGCCCCTTTCCAGTACCGACCATGTATGAGCCAAAACGAGCGTTCCTAATTCGGATCAGAAAAATATGGTCACCTTAATGTACGAGTAATGTTTAAAAGTTGAAGCGTATTTCGTCTAAGGGAGACATTTATTAATGAGAGCGAGCGAGCGCCCTTAGCAACGTGAAACCCACAAAGCAATTAGGGTGAGAAGAGCGGACACTTCCATGTTGTAACGATCTTCTTATTTTAAAGTCTATTCCAGGGGTGGTAGGTGCCTGGATTAATGCCAACAGCAGACACGAGTTACAAAAAATAACCACCTAGTTGAAAAAAACAAAAATAATAGTTTTTAGTGATTATTTTTTGATAAACCCGCTTCACTGAAGTAGTTAAAAATCACGCTATGTTCAATGTTTAATCAAATAGCTTATTTACAAAAAAAAAAAATTTTCGCTTGCTGGGTACCATTTACAGTATGTCTACAGTTTGCATTATTCTTGAGATGTTCTAGAACGACGTTTTGAATTTCTTAATTAGAACCTACTTGACTAACACCATTTAGTTACCGAATGCTGTTTTCGGCAATAATTAAATATATACCTGTGCTGTTTCTGTTAGCTCTGTCTTTTAATTATTTAAGTTACCTCCAAATATGACCAACAGAATAGAAAACAATCTTGCACAAGTAGTGTGCTACAAACCGATTAAATATTTCTAATCGTTTTCGTAAGTTATTAAATCAGCACCTGAATTATATGTAGGTTAAATCAGTATGTTTGAGACACAAATATTCATAGTTTTGACTCAAAACCGATCTATTTCATAGTCATTAATTCTAGTGGTAAAATGTCTATGTTGGTGTTTCCACAGGCACTTACTTCAACTAACGTGATTGTAAGCCATATGTAGTGCCCCCCCCCCCCCCCCCCAGGGTGAGCCCTAGCGCAGCGAGGCAGTAGCCACGTTGTGTGGCTCGCGTCTCCTGTCCTGCTGCACTTCCTGTGGAGACTTCAACAAGACAGAGCGGCTGGCTGGCTGTCCAGGGTCCTCCTCTCTCTCTCTCGTTCGCCGCGACTTCCTTCCGCCCCCCACACCGCCGTCAACATCCTAGCAGTCTCCCCGGCCCTCTCCACAGTGGCGACTTAGTGTAGAAGGCGCCCCCCGAGGCGCGTGCGTGGAAGCCACACTCCCGGCAATCGTCTCTTCCTATAGCGGTTTCCGCAATACTGCGATGCGTTGCGTTGCGATGGGACGCCAATGATCGCCGACCGATTCCATTCGTGGTTTCACAATAATGCGACAGTTTGTCGGCGATGCAAGTTTTTGGCCGGAATGTTGAACAAAAGACATACGAAAAATTGGTCTGTTGGAACGAAGACAAACAGATAGTAAATAAACATAACGTGACGGTTACTAATTATGGACGACGAAGAATATGAGAGAGAATATGATTATGAGAAATGTCTCGAGCGGAGAAGAATTATTTTAAGGCTTTTCTTCTAAGCACCGATCATCTCACATCTTGAATAAGAATACAGAAAAATGAAGAAAGATTTATAAAAAAAAGTAAGGCAATGCTACGAAATAATGCACAGAAAGTTTGCTTTGCGGTAAAAGCGCATTTGTTTACAAAAAAAAAACACTACTTTTTTTAGTCGTCGGTGCTGGAAGTAAACAACAATTCTGCTTATCTTTCGCCTTCTGCAGCCTGCGACGCAGATGCTCGAACTTCATGCAGCACCGTCGGTACTTTCCGTCGGCGTCAACACGCTGCTTTATTCTGATTGGCTACAGCTCATCGCAGTATTGTGAAAGCCGCTTGTGCAGACATGTACGACTATCACTTAAGAAGTGGATGGGGGTTCATGTTGCATCACCTTTCATGTAGATAAGAGCCTCGATATGTTTTTATTATTCCCTCAGAACAGTTTTTAATGCTATTAGATTAAGTTCAAATTGGTAAAAGTATTTTGTTCGCATAAAAGAGCTCGCCTTTCGAAAACTAAGATACACACACACGTATACCACTGTTGACGTAGTAACTTTGACATGACATTTGTGTTGGCGTGAAGGATGTGAAGTGATGGGTAAGTGTGCACAAGGCGAAACATCGGCCTGCCTCATCCATGATAGGCTTGTTCGTGGTTGTGCGAAAGCCCTGCTTAGAATGTGTTTTTCTTCCTCAAGTTCTATACTTACTCTATATAATGAAACATGAAGGGTATAGCCAGCGTATCGAGACACGTGAGCTTACATCGCCTCTACACGCTCAAGGCGCTCACTGGCTACATGCCAGTCTCTGTCGGCAACTCACTTGACGTCACTAGGCAGTAACTCTCTATTGTTATGGCGACTATAGGCTGTTCACGGTAAAGTGAGCACTTTTTAAGGCCCTGTTAGATTTTTCCTTCGTCAATTTTTATCTTGCCACCACTTTTTAATATAAATATTGGTATGTGGCTAATAAGCAAAGCGAGACTGCAATAAAATATATTTATTACTGGTTAGTGCCTGTTGGGGGGGCCTTAAAAAGTGCTCACTTTATCGTGAATAGCCTATAAAATTAATAGAATGTAACGTTGTGTGTGCGTGTGTGTGTCTAGGGACAGTTCCGAAATTTATGTGTGGTAAATTTCGCTCCCAAAACTGATTTTGATAACATCAGTTGTAGCCATTTCCATGTCCAAAAACTAATTCTCGAAGTTGAAATGAGAACTTGAAACTAGTGTTTGAACGCGAACATTTTCTTAATTGCTTCTCGTGTTCTGGTGCCAATACAATACCATACACTACAATACAAAACATCCGACAATTATTTAGAATCACTAGTGTTGTAGCAAACGTCAGCAAGGCGCGCCGCGACAGCCAGGCCGGGTCCTTCAAAACAGACGAGAACAGCCTGGCGATGTGGGCGGCACTTTCCTCTGATTGGCTACTGCATGCCGCGTGGCAAGTCGCATGTCGCTGGACACACGCCATTTTGCTTGCGTTTGCAGCTGGAGATCGCCTCCCCTGTATGGTTCGTCTTCACACTTCTGTGAACGCCACGAGGAGTTGGACAATCTGCCAGAGATAACTTCATACACTCGTGCATTGACGTATTGGTTAATTGTTCGCCTCAACACTAAACAGTTTCTTATTGTTGCTCTAGGATGCTAGTATCCTGTACACTAAACAGTTTCTTATTGTTGCTCTGGGATGCTAGTACCCTGTACACTAAAACGCCAAAGAGGCAACTAAACATACAGCGATGTTAGACAATGGTTGCTTACTTGTGCAGTCTATAATTGTTTTAGGCTGCAAGGTTGTAATGTTAAAATTATGTATTGATCTCTCGTGGGTTTGTAAATGAGTGCGTGTATACATGTAAATATGTATGCATGGTTATATGTAGGCTAAATTAGACGTAGCCACTTAGTGTGTGAGTGAACAATGGAGGTGATGCCTAGGTTGGTTTGAACGTGATTGTATCTCCGGCTAAATGCGAGCTCGTTTGACGAATAGTCTGTCTTGTGCATGAAACTGCAGTTTGTAATTCCTGTTTACTTAGTTATTTTTGTTTTCACCCCGTATTTACAAGTTAGTATGAACTAATTTCTGTTTTCGTAGTAATATTTAATGTGCTATGTTCCGCAAATATTACATTAAAGTAATTCTTATAACCTGACGTGTAACTTATGTGGTTAAGTAGAAGAGAAAGTATACCACATTAATGGAGTAGTATCTCTTTCGTTCTAAATCCATTTTTATGCGGCTTTTTAATCAAACTGTATAACAGAACATTATAAACATAAAGTCTTGATGTTATTGAAGACTACTTAACAGCATTTGTGAAGTTCGTACGGTTTCAAAGTATTTTCCCACGTGACACAGTAAAAATTAAATTCCGGTTACAGGTGTGGACAGACTCACGTGAGAAAAAGTAAGTTTTATTTCGAAATAACTGTAAATGTGTTCCCTGTGCCATGACAAGCTTGTATTTCAAATATTGAATGAGGAAATTAAGTTACGGGCGAATATACTTGAATCCAAGAAGACGGTGATACATACCCCTTAATGTTATTTAAGTTAATGTGAGTAGTGTGTGCCTGGTGTATGATTGCTCTGCCACGCACGAAGTTAGTACGTAGTTTCTGTGTAACGTAATTCTGTGTTGTTGCAGCGGCAAGGGCAAGACGCCGCCCCCGGCCACTGTGGTGGTGAGGTCGAGCCCCGTCCCCGCCTCCACCCTCGGCGCCGCCTCCAGGCCGCCCCCCATCGCCCTCAACGGCAATGCGGAGCCGCCGCCCACAAGGTCAGTTACTCTCTGCCTCTTCGTCTGGTTGCACCATCATTGCCCCCGATCCGAGATCGAATGATCCTAGTCTCGGACTAGGATCCGGTTTGATCTTGGTTCCTATCTGAAAGTGTTGCACCAACGAAGTTTAATGATTTTGGATCTCCTGTTCGTCGATCTTGGTTCCAAAGTGAGAGATCGATATTAAATATGGGACAAATTTTGCTATTGTGTCGTAATGTATGACGTCGTGGAAGGCGTATTTTTCACTATAGATAGAACCAGATGTGCGATGTTTTATCTGTTTTAAGTGATATATTGTTGTACGAATTTTACTAGATAATATTCAAGTGCGTATAATGTTTTTTCCCCAAGAAAACAATCGAACGTAGTTCCATCTGTTGGCGTATTTTCAAACTGCATTTGTCGACGATGGCTGCTGATCTCCTAATTTCGGCGGTTCGAAATGAACTTCATCTCGATCTCCAGTCCAGCTCTGAACTCGAATGGTGCAACAGTTTTCTGTTTCGATCTTACATTCGATCTCGGATCGAGTTTCCAACCCCGATGGTTCAACTGGGCATTAGTCCTCACGCACGCAGTTCACCGCCCACTGAGATCCTTGCTCAACATCTACTTCTGTGCACATTACCATGGGCCTCGTCACTTTATTCATGCGCCGGTCAAGTGAAACTGTTAGAAAAGTTAAATACTCTACAAATGTTCTAATTCCTACAACTACATACATTAGACATAGAAAATAAAATAAATCACTTCAGTATTCACAAATGTTTACCCGCCACTTTTAATTATTCAGTGTTAAGACATGAAATTACGTCCCCCGCGTCGTCACAGACTCTGATGTTTAAAATTCGTGGAGATAGGAGCACCGAGTGACATTTTTTAAAGGTTCGTTTGAAAAGTGCTTGGTTGTCCGTGAACACTCTTTATTAAGATGTGTTCCCTCACTTGCACCATGTATCCTTACTAGCGAGTTGTATTTCTACCCATCTCACTCGAAATCACGATTTTCTCTATTATTGTACCGTATACATAAGTACTAACTTTCAGGAACAATAACATTTACATTTGACATTACCGTCCACTGCCTGCCACACGACGCCTGTGTGATCAGAAAAAATCTTCTCAGATTGCGAAAAATACATAAATTCTCGTAAATTTTTAATTAGGTTTATTATTAATAATTTTTTTTTACAACTTATTAGCTAAGCATGCGGTAAAACCGAAATTACGCTTCCTACGTTATTACTAACATTTTAAATTCGCCATCCTTTGAATGGCAAGCGCCAAGCGGTTTATTTAGCAACACGAACTGGTTCGCGCACCTTTTTTTAAATTTTTATAATGGTAGGAATCTGTCGAAGAGGAAGTAAAGTTAGGGGGTTGTTAAGTATTTGAACCATATCAAGTAATAGAGAAATGTTTACTGATATGAAATATGTGGCCTGCATTGTTCACAATAATGACGCAACACCGCCCAACGTACGCAGAGCACATGCGGCTATCACTACCTCGACGCTATCCCGTGAAGGGGTATTTCTGAGAAATTGTAGATTTTGTGTGTTTTTGAAAAATTACTTTTTTTTTTTTTTTTTTTTTTTTTAAATTTATTTCTTGACAGTTTATGATCGTCAGTGTATGTCGGGTAATAATGCCTACACGAAGTAGGTTGTGTGTGCTGTGGTCATTTTGCTAAGGTCAACGAAGCCGAAATAAATTTAATTGCTTTACATTTTGACTGTGTGAGCTGCTTAATTCATGTTAAAAAATAGTTAATCGATACCGTCATTGTTACTCTCCATAAACTAAGGTGCACCGAGTCTAGCTGCCAAGCGATCAAAGCTGCAGTTATGATGCAGGACTGACTTATGTTCGTGGAATAGGCTTGAAGGGAAAACCACGTTGAAATTAAACATGTCGCGTATTTAATGTCTTGGGTGGCGTAAAAATAAATATTACAGGGTAAGTGACTATATAAGGGATGGTTATGCAATTCCTAATCCTGTATAAGCTTAAGTAAAGGCCACGTACGATTTGATAATTATGTATCAGTTAAATATATTTGACGTATTATAGTGGTGGGGAAGAGGTGGTGGTAGAGAGAGAAGATAAACTCAGACTTAGCATACATACATACATACATACATACATACATACATTTATGACGATGCATCGTTCGAAACAAATGCAAGCAACTATTGAGCTGCTGTTAAAGTTTATAAAGTTATTTCAGCTCTGCAATGAATTGGTAGCGATATATTAGTTTTTTAACATAGTGACGTTAGCTCACATCGTAACTTCGATTTTTTTTTACATCTTATTAGTTGTAATATGCATAAAAATTTTCCACTTTAGAATTTTTCCCGCCATTTTTCTAAATATATAGTTCTATACTCCCGGATGTAAGCCCAGTGTCCACTTTGCTCGGTGTTACTACTGAGAACATGCTTACTGGATTCCATAACTCGCTGCAATCTGTTACATCGGATTTTTTTTTTTTTTTTACGCATTTCTCAAACACGTCTTTCACTTTTACATGTTAAGTATTGTGCTTTTTATGTATACAAACGATTAGACTCCGCACAATCATGAGTCGGGGTAAAAATTGCACAGTTTTTCTGTCAGAGATTAGATAATTTATACTTAAAAAAAAAAAAAAAAAAACTTCTATACTACTTTGGTAGCTTGTGGCTTTATTTTTTGTAAACACAGAATGGAAAGTTATCTTTATCGTTTACTATTAAGGAAATGTTTCAAATTTTATCTGCTATGGCCAATACATATATTCGAAAAGAACGGAAAAACTTTTATGCTAGTTTCAATATGGTCTACAATTTTGCAGCTTCCTAATTTCTTTTCCGTGATCCTTTTCTTATTTTCTACTTTAACAACTATAAGATTGTGATTTTGACATTTGCTAATATGGGCACGAATGGGTTTTGTATGATAACATGTACATATGTCTTGTGTATACTTAAGTTAGGCAGTGTTTTAGGCATAAGTATGGTTACGTGCTGCAGCTGGCGCCGACTCAGCTGCCCCGCGCCGTAAACGGAGACCCACCTCGCCCTCCCCTCTCCCTGGAACGATGCTCTCGCAGCCTCCTGATCTCCCCTTCTGGGAATCCCGTGAATGCCGACAGCGGCGAGACTTGCTGGCGTCACAGAACTCCTCTCGCCTGCTAGAGTTTCCAATACGTTTAGCGACGACGCAAGAATGTGCTGGTGGGACTGGCTAGCGCCTCAGCCCTCCGCGACGCATCACGCGAGTTGGAGAAGATTCTAGGTGGAGGCCTAAGACACTATATCTACTGCCGCAACCCAGCGGCCGGCAGTCTTTGATAGAGGCCGCCTGGCCGAGTGTGCGCGAGTGAAGTACAGTGTGGACGACGACTGGAGATTGCGGGACGACGGCGAGCGAGGTGTTCGTGGCTTGAATGGGCGAGAGGGTGTGAAACCGACGAGTGAAGCCTACTGCGTGCGAGGGCGCTTGGAGGACTCTAGATTATTGCGACTGGCGAGATATGGACTGAACTGAGGTGGGACTTAATGGAAGTGAAATACTTATTTTACTGTAAATATTCTATCTGTCAAATATGGACACACAAATGATAATAAAATAATCTGATAGGTTGATACACTGTCTGTTGGGACTGATATTTAATTGTTTAATTTAATTGATTTCGTTGTCGTAATTAATTTTTTTATTAATTGCTGTAAATTGTGAACAGTAAGTGATTTAAATTTATCGTGAGAGTTTGAGTTAATATAATTTTGCTGTATTTATATTGTAAATAAAATTAGAAAATTATAATTAATTATTTTATTTGATTAAGACCTCCATCACTTAACGAAATTTGTTCAGGCCACCAAATTTCTAGAGAGAGAAATTGTTACAGTATAAAATAGTGTATTCGTTTCTCCCAGACTGTGTTCAAGTTCGCAGAAACTGCAACAGAACACTGTCTGTGGACTGGAAGTCTCAGTCTTGTGTGTGTGTTGCAGATATACCGCGAGTTACTGCTGCATTTGGTCTTGGATCGCGCAGTTCTTACACGTTTAATACACATATGTATTAATCACGAGTATGTCACTAACACTGAAATTACTCTGATATTTTAAAAAACCGCCTAGTTTGTACGAGCTGATACCAGGAGCAATGTGGATTCAAGACGAGCAGTGTTTAGCTTGACAAAACTATACTGAACGTACTTTATCAATAAAATAAAATGTGTTCTGGTGAAATTACTCTAATTTGTACAGGCATTAAAATAACACAAGTGAAACCATCAGCCAAAATTGTGTGTTGTTGGATGCTGTAAACCCCCCCCCCCCCCCCTCTTTTAACATATTTTCATGAAACTTTATTCATGCAAATTTTCGTAGAAGCATGCAGAAAAACTTTAATTATTTCAATACAGCTATTCCTAAGTTAAATGTAAAATATTTTTTTCATTTGTATGAATGGTAACATTGGTAATTTACTTGTATATCGTGTGTGTTGTAGTATTAAATATGCTAGTCGTTTGTACATTAAGACTTGCATTTTTCGGTTTGAATTTTGCTATGTCTATAGAATATCGTTTCAATCGTAAGGAATGCAGTGTGAGTGAATCAAAATAAGGCACGTCGCTTGAAAGCTCGTAACGTGTGTATAAAGTTTTCTTAGTCTTTACTCGTAAACCTTGTCAGAAATAAATTTCATATCATTGAGAATGTTGTAAGAAATTTTCTGCTGTCTGCAGAAAAATTCCTTCATATTTTGTACGAATTCTCTTGTACATATGATGCGTACGGCCATTGGAATTTGGAACCGTGCATCCATTTAAAGATGAAGATTTGAAACTGAGATGCACTGTGTTCATGACGGAAGAAAATGAATTCATGCTCGATTCTTTTGTAACGATTTCATTCTGCACATAAAAAAAAAAAATGTCTTCGGAATGGTAGAACAGAGTTAACGCCATTGGAATTTTAAGTAAACACCAACAGTGAAATCGAAGTGCACGTTTATATAGAGTTGAACTGAATAGTTATGATTGTGATACTCAGTTTGGAAAAAAACTTGCTAAGAAGAGTCACAGGCGATTAAGATATCAGCATTTCATGTAGCTGAACTCTTCACCCTCTCTTATTCGGGTTACGCCACCAACACAATAGGGTGTGTGTCCAGTACCTTCACTGCCTACCGGCTGCATGTAGCTGCGAAATATAATAAGGAATCTCATGTTAAGGTAGGCGTTTCAAACAAAATGTATTCAAGAGTTTTTTTAGGAGAAGATCCCTACGAGCATACATTTTCAATATAGATATGCAGTATGCACATTTTGGTCGAACATAAATTTTAAAAATTCTTTACAAAAAGGCTATACATGTTATAGAAACATCTTTGCTGTAGGGAACTTCTCCTGAAAACTTCGTGGAGAATACATTTTGTTTGAGATGCCTAAATTTAAAAATAAGACGCTGAGGCAAAATTTCCTTAATATGGGATTTCCTATTAAAATTTCGCAGCTGCCAGCCGGTAGGAGGTGCCCTTAAATATGACACACACAGGCCAAGTACATACATGCTTTCTAATAGGAGTGATGGATGGGAATTCTTGTAGCATAGGTGAATCAAGTTCCAACTACTATGTGTCTAAAGGGGACTTATTGTGAATGTGTTGATAGGACCAGCCTTGCAAGTACAGATTGGCCTCTTGATTTTATATGTTTCCCCCCCCCCCCCCCCCCAAGTGTTTCTGTAATGAGATTCCTTCACGATGGAACCCTGGCAGTTGTTCATAAATAGTATCTGAACCAAATGTCTCAATAAATTATTTTTAATTCAAGTTTTGTCGTGACTATAAACATTATTCCTACAGAGTGCGAGAGGTTTTTTATGTTTAGTGAGGCTTGAGAGCCCTATAGGTATTCAAATTTGTGGATTATTTTACATGGCTTTAACATCTGATTCATGCAAAGTTTTCAATTTTTTGTATCCAGATGTTCTCTTCGTTGGTTTGTTCTGACATGTGGTAAAACTATTGCATGCTATGGTTCGGATGGTACAACACTTAATTGAAGTATGCTTGGTTGAAAGAGGGTGGTGCTTCATTCATAGGTGCAATTAAACTCTGATTTATTTTCGGTGCACATATTTTTAATTGGGGTACATGGTTCTTTGATGTAAATTGTACAGTAATGTGCATTGCTAGCTAGCATGCAGGCATAATCAACAGTGTAGTTGGCTGAGAACGTAGGAAGACGAGACGTGTTAGAAGCCTTTGCCCGAGGTGACCCTGTGCACGAGGTCCAGGGCCCATGCCGGCTGGTCACTCGGCACCATGTGCCCTGCATTGCGCACCATTACCTCTGTGAAGTTGCCTGCCGTCTTGGCGTAGCCCGCCAGTTCCCCCGCCACATACCACGGTACACGCTCTGCTATGTGGTACTCCTCGGCAGCGTCGAACTGCAGCGAGGCGTAGAAGTGGACGGACAGCGGGTAGGCGACGATGATGTCCATCTGGCCGCTGTAGTAGACGACACGGTAGCCGGCGTTCAGCAGCTCCTCCACCCACGGCTTCACCGACACCATCATGTCGGGCTCCATGTGGAAGTACACATCGATACTGAGCTCTTGGAATAGACGGCCGCCCACGTGGAGCGCCTGCCTCACGTCGTCTCGCCGCAGGAAGTCTGCATAGTTGCCCGGTCGTTCCACCTTCTCAGGGTGCAGGTAGTTGTAGGGGTTGTTGTACCTCGAGCACACACTGAACATTAACATGGCCATGTGTCTGTCCTGCAACAGCCACCACACATGTCGTCAACCACCCTCATGCTTGAGTAATGTGAGCTCACTGTGTACTTTACAGGCCAGTGTGTATCCTACCATTGGACTGACAGCATCCTGATGACTTAGTGTGCATGTTCATCAAGAGATGCTGGCATTGCCGCCAAAATACATACATTTTCATGCTTATTCATACTCTTTGTATAATGGGAAACAAAAATAGTTTGCATTATTTTAACATTTTCAACAATATGTTAGGTGTAGTTGTGTTTCGTATGATCCACAGCCAACATTTCTGTAAATATTCATGTCAGTGTTGACTTTAAAAATGTTTGCAGCAATGGGCTGTGAACTGATTGTAATGAATTTAATTTTGTATAAGATTTCTTCTTTTGTTCTACACCTCTCTCTGTCTATCTCTTTCTCTCTCTTTCTATCTCTCTCTCTTTCTCTCTCTTTCTATCTCTCTCTCTTTCTCTCTCTTTCTATCTCTCTCTTTCTCTCTCTTTCTATCTCTCTCTTTCTCTCTCTTTCTATCTCTCTCTTTCTCTCTCTGTCTATCTCTCTCTCTCTGTCTATCTCTCTCTCTCTCTCTGTCTATCTCTCTCTCTCTTTGTCTGTCTGTCTGTCTGTCTGTCTGTCTGTCTGTCTGTCTGTCTGTCTGTCTGTCTGTCTGTCTCTCTGTCTGCCTGTCTGTCTGTCTCTCTCTCTGTCTCTCTCTCTGTCTCTCTCTCTGTCTCTGTCTGTCTGTCTGTCTGTCTGTCTGTCTGTCTGTCTGTCTGTCTGTCTGTCTCTCTCTCTCTCTCTGTCTATCTCTCTCTCTGTCTTATGAGATAAGCCCACTAAATAGGAACAAACAACATACTCCCAAAAATGCTTAACAAATTTCAATATATTACATACTTTTGAAAATAACTGGAGGCGAGCACTCTAACTGCTTTTGAAAAACTTTGATTAAATATAGTGCATCCAGAAAATAACAGTAATATTTCAATGAAACACTGCTGTGGTATTTCAGTCTGAGAGCAGCGTTTGTAGATGTTTTGTCTGCTGAAATCATTCTCCAGCATCATTTCTGGCTGAGCTAGTAAATTTTTTTGTTCACTTCCCGACGCTGTATTCCCCGCTGTGGAGGCCGTAGAAAAACCTCTTGCAGCCCTGACACACAGTGAAAGAAATCCCCTGTGTGACCCATCCTTTCCCATTCGTTTAGACCCAACTGCGTTACAAACAGCACTTCCACGCATGTAATATTTAAAAAATAATAATTTTGAACACAAATACATAAAAATTGTTCAATTGCCAACCCCTGTGGCGGTCAGATTATGCTGTAGTGTGGGTTCGGGGTTCGGATCCCGGGTAAGGTATGGATAATATACACAGGGTTCGGTTCCCGGGTAAGACATGGGTTCGATTCCAGGGTAATATAATTCAGAATCCTTGCACAATATTTTAAGAATAAACAATACACTAATGCCCAAAATGCTTGTTACATCATTACAAGTTATATAATATACAATTAATAAATATTTCCAATAAAACCGTACGTGCTACATTACAAGACTATTAAATCCCGGAATCGTACCGCATAACAAAATACGTACGAAAATTCGAAATTAAATGTAAATATAATCGGTAAAACCGAAGAAATATGCGTATTTCACATTAAAATATCAACTCAATACAATTGTAAACGAAGAAATAAAAAAAACATCAATTCGTGAAAAAATTTTTAATTCTTTTAAAACATTATATTTTTTTAAAGTTTTATAATTCGTTTAAAATCTTTTAATTTTGTGTTAAAATAAATTAATTCATTAATGGAATCATTTTTACTGTAATAAAATTACATTTTATTATCAAATCCGGTTATTTACCTTGTTCATGTAGGTTCCCCGGGCGGGAGGGGAGGGGAGTGTCAGCTTATATATATATATATATACACACACAGGAGCGGCGGCCGCCATTGCTCAACCAGTCGCCATAGAGGACGGACCTCCTTTCCGCTCCCGCGCTTCACTCGACTGACCGCTATCTGCTGCAGTCCCTGGTGGGGGTTCACGCCGCGATGAGAGGATAGCACTCACATTGATCGCTGACCACCAGCCCCAGACCAGCTTCACTGCCAGCCTTGCTCGTTTGGCTCAGTCTAGTAGGTGGACATCTACCGGCGGCCAGCGCTTGACCCCGCTCGGGCTCTCAACTGTCTAGCCTGGGTGGGTGGCCACCCATGGCTCATGCCAGCCTCGCTTCTACACCTAGGTTAGTAAATAGTGTTAACATTTAGGGCTTTTTAATACTTTTTGATATCGCGTTAATATGTTCAATAAGTTTTATGTTCTTTTAATGAATTGTACGTAATAATCATGTAATTATTTTTTAATAATTGTACAGTTGTTGAAAGTTTTTATCGGATCTATTTAAAAAAAAAAAAATTTAATTCTTCGACTTTTATAATTCCTACGTAGTTATCAGAAAATCATTTCCAATTTAGTAACTTTTACAAATTGTTTTGCAAATTATTTAATCTTTTAGTAACATGTAACACATTTTGTAATTATCATACACTTGATTAATTATTCTTCATTCTTTTTAAGAATTCACTTAAAATCATTAACTTTTAGAATCTCTTTGTAAATTGGTTAAGTTTTAATCAAATTTGTGTAAATATTGATAATTTTGTTAGTTTAAGTTGTGCTGTGGGTGTGTTTGATGGAGCAGTGAAAAACAAAGAACGAACTATGCCAGGCTATGCCCAGCATGTCTGGAGGGTACAAAGCCCTGCCTGACTCACTGCTCTAAATGCATTGTTTGAGTGAAGGATGTCTGTGTAATGTATGTTTGGACCTTTAATACTACTAGCGAATGAAATATTGTAATGTGGGATGGGGTGGTTTGGGCATATAATTTAATTAATGAAGTTTTTAAGATTAAAAAAATGGGTGTATGACTGAGAGTATGATTGAGGAGAAAGGTGTTTGAATAAATTCTAGGTGGGTGCTTGATGAATTTTCTTTGAGGAATTTAATAAAGGTCAGAGGGAGATACTGGATGATCGCTATAGTATTGCACTATGGACATAAGGCGAGATGATATCTCAATTCAGGCCCTCTACACTGTTAAATACTTCCAAAAATATGTTAAAACTAACTAGAATAAAATACCAAGTACTCTGAGAAAAATTAGTAGGGTAGGTGAGTGACTGCGAGTATGAGTACAGGGGAAAGGTGTTGTAATGCACTTAGTTTAAAGAGATTTAAAAGTTGGCT
This sequence comes from Dryococelus australis, assembly GCA_029891345.1. Classification (NCBI taxonomy): domain Eukaryota; kingdom Metazoa; phylum Arthropoda; class Insecta; order Phasmatodea; family Phasmatidae; genus Dryococelus; species Dryococelus australis. Next base: position 9,139,008 of record CM057007.1, on the reverse strand, counting down.
GTTGGTTGAGAGTGAATGATATAACATAGAAAACTATTTGGGAACTAAGCCAGGCTATGCCCAGTGTGTCTGGAGGGTGCAAAGCTCTGCCCATGCTATGATCTGAATTATTTGTTTGGCTGATGGATGAATGTATGATGCATGAATGGACAATGAACAAATGTAATGTTTTAATGTGTGATGGGGTGGGAAGTTTTGAGTATGTTATTTAGTTGTAAAAGTATAGAATGCTAAAGATTTAAGTAATTTTTAAGAATGTTTTTTAATTTAAGTAACTTTTAAGTAAGTGATTTAGATGTGTAGTAACAGGTTAATTCCCCTTGCTGAAAATTCTTTTTAAAATTAATATTTTTTTTCTTAAACAAATAATGTTTGCTAGTCAAAATTAAAGTATTAAATGCATTATAAACACACCTCTCCCTGGTTTCCAAATAAAGAATATCTATCTAGAAAAAAAATCCAATTAAAACAGACATTTTAAAGGAAAATATTTTATTATTGTAACATTACTAGCATTTATTTACAGTTACAACACAACTTCGTTTTGAGATATTATGATAATGTTTTTCATCTCTTTTCAGCAATACACAGCTCTTTATATTGTTTTGTGATGCTGAAATTACTGTATTGGGAAACAAAATGTATTTTGTATTACTATGAGTGAGGGTAAACATTAAAGTTTTGCTAGTTTGTTGGATGATCTTTTTGTTAGTGACACACAGTCTGAATCTGAGTTGCAAACAAGAACAACACCAATTACAAGCTGTCAGGACATCATTTTGCCGAAATGGCGTTGTTTGGATCTGTTGATCTATATTTGGGTGATTCCAGCACTGATTCATACACGGAAAGACAGTCATCTGCATCAGATTCAACTATTTGTTTCTGACACTGAAAATTTCAGTGATTCGGTTAGTGCTTCATCCATCTCAAGCCGACATTCGAGTCAATTAGGCACACTTCGTCTAGGGCAATGGATAATAATTCATTTTCTGAATACTCTAACTCAGTAGAAGCTTCATTGCCTGATTGAGATATCAACTTTTAGTGACGGCGTTCGCGTGTAGGCTGACTGACGTGTGGATATGTAATGATCAAGTAGTCTGATGCATATTTTGAAAGATATTTTACAAGGTGCAGGGTCCTTTGTTATAGTTAACTACTGCATCACCCCGGGCAATAAAGCTTAGTTCAGCATAGCGGTTAAATATTTGAAATCCTTTTTGGGTGAGGAAGGTGCTATGCAGATGTTTTACTTTGAAAGTAAATCACTTCCCATGCTGTTTTCAACCAACGTGGGTGAAATCTACGATGAGACAATTAGGCCTTATCTCACGAACAGGCTTGAGGATTTTAGTGCTTGTGGTAGCGGCTGGAGTCTGCTTCTACTTGTGCATATGGATGTTCACATCACAGTTTAGAGCATTCTAAGCGGTGCTGCTCACACCATGCTCCCCAAGTTCATTGCTAATAAGAAAGCCTGCATTAATGTGCAGTGTCCTGATGGACTGTTTTTCCATTATGCTGTTGTATCAGCTTTGTTTCCTGTTGCACGTCATACTGAGAGAATGACTTAATATCCGAATCCTCATCAGATCTTGGCTACTGAAGGTCTGTCGGATACTGTGGTGTTACAGGATATTCGAATGTTTAAGGAAAACAATGGTATTTCTATCAATGTCTACTCTGGAGTAGATAAAGATAGTAATATTATTGACGAAACTTTCGATAAACAATGGGTTATCGTACCAGTGCTTATTTCTCCTGTAAGACATGTGCATCATGTGAATGTATTGGCCAATCATGCTTGTGGTAATGATGCAATTTACATTTTGTTTCAATTAACGATTTGTTGTTGCTCAACAGCCAGTTGAGTAAAAACAAATACCGGAAATTTGTTTGCAATTGTTGACTCCAATACTTTAGTAGTGAGGAGAAATATCCCAAACCATGATCTATGTTAGCAACATAAGGCTGTTAGCAGACTTTCCGCACTGGGTCGACAATTACTTGCAATTTCAGACTTAAGTAAACAGCAAAGATTGGGTTTCGTCGCCTATTGCGATATAATCATATTTGAAACACTTGTCCACTTGCGTTTCCAATGATTATATGAGTAATACAAATACCATCAACCAATATGTTCCATATGCTTGTAGCAGTTTGTTGGTTTGGTCGTACAATCCTGTATTATCTAACTACTTTGAGTTTGTGGGTGATAATTGTATGAACCAGTTAGTAGATATATTGGTTGAATTGACAAAGTGGGTTGCAGGAATATACAGCATGACTGTTCCGATGAAGTCGAAACCCCCTGCTGATGAAGCTAGTTTGGCAGCTAAGAAATATTGTCATATTTGTAAGAAGGGATTCGGTACAGATACTGTGGTCGACCATGACAATCTGACTGGGGAAATCAGAGGCACCACACACAATAATTGCAATTTAAATTTCAGACTGCCCAAGAAACAACTTGTCGCTGTCTTTCATAACCTGCTAAACCATGATGCTCACTTTCTCATAAACCCATTGGCTGAACATCACGTACCAAAACCAGAATCGAAAATCCAGGTAGAATCGAGGTGATTGGAATAACCCTTGAAAAGTAAGTCAATCATCAAACATATTCCCAATGGGATTAACTCAAATGGAAAGGCGCAATATTTTAAATTACGTTTAATTGATTATTTTCAGTTCATGAGCGCTTCGCTGGAAACTTTGGCAGGTAATTTGAAAACTGCGTAATGGAATATCACCTGCTCGATGTTTCCAGACAATACCCAATTTGAAATGGCAAAATGGAAGGGAGTGTTTCCTTATGACTTTAAGCCCCAAGACAGTCTGATATGCACATCACTCCCACCAAAGGATGCATTTCATAATGTCATGAAAGGCAAAGGCATTACCAATGAGGATTATGCTCATGCCCAAGCCACATGGGATGCATTCCACTGCATAAACTTCCTGCAGTATGCCATTCAGTATTTGTGTGTGGACACTTGTTTGGTGGAAGATGTTTTTGAGAATTTCAGGACCATATGTTTGGCTCATTACAGTTTGATCCCGCCATATGTGTCACAGTTCCATCTCTTGCATGGGATGCTTTGTTGTCGATAACAGATGCATGACTAGAGCTGTTCTCTGACACTGATATGTACCTTCTTGTTGAACGTGGTGTTAGGGGTTGCATTACCCAGGTTTCCAGAAGGTGTGCGGAAGCCAATAACATTTATATGGGTCAATAGGATGACCCCAGTGTGGCATCGAAATACATATGTTATTTCGACATAAACTGCCTTTACAGTCACGCAATGAAAAGCAAGCTTCCTATTGGCAATTTAGAGTTGTTGAGGCTGACGTGTTTTCATTGTAGGATTTTGCGAACATGGTGAATGATGGGGACATATGCTTTTTCGTGGAAGTGATTTTGTAATTTTCAGACAATTGCCACAATGTGCTATCAGATCTGCCTTTGGCTCCAGTAAATGGCGTATCTTCTAAAGGCTCACATGAAAAACTCCATTTGACACATGTGCTGTGGAGGAATTATGTTATTCACTGGAAAACACTGAGACAGTACTTAATGTATGGAGCCACACTTAACTCAGTTCATCGTGTTTTGCACTTTGGTTGGGATGGCTCCATACATCGAGTTTAATTTTGACAAATGTGCCCAGGCTGTGAACGACTTTGAGAAATAGTTCTTTTAAACTTATGAATAATGCTGTTTATGGAAAAACTTTGCATAATGTCCACCAGGAAAGGGACACAAGTCGTTACCAGGTATGACACTATGTATGCAGTGGCAGAACTGATTTGGCATCCTACATTCCAGGCACGACAGATCATCGATGAGAATATTGTCCTCATCGAAATTTCAAAGCTGTTACATTTAACAAGCCTTTGTACACTGGTGTTGCCATTCTTGATCGTTCCTAATTAACCCTTTATGAATTTCATTATAAGTACATGTGTGATACATTTCCTCTGCCAGCGTTGCACCTTTTATATTGCGATACCAATAGCCTCATCTATGAAATTGCCTGTCAAAATGTTTACGAAGTAATTTCCCCAGATTTAAAGATGCGGTTTGATACATCTAACTATGCGCTCGATAACCCGTAAGGATTCTCGCCCCAAGAAAGGCCATACCAGAGTGATGAAGGATAAATGTCCCGCTGCATCATATACACTTTGTAGGTTTACGTTGTAAGCTTTACACATACATTGTTTCGAATGAGCAGTTTATACGTAAGACGAAGGGTGTAAAACCTAACTTGCTGCAAACCCTCCGATGCGAGGGTTATCGTGATTGCCTCGATAATTGCACCAGGTTTCTGGGGACCCAATACCAGTTCCGTTCGTGTGGTCCTGAGGGTTACACCGAACGTGTGACCAAAGTAGTGTTATCAGGTTTAGACGATAAGTGCTTCATTGAGCCGGATGGAGCATAGTCTTTACCCTGGGGGCACTACAGAATTCCAAGTAAATTTTTTCTTTCAACAACTTAAGTTTCAGTACCATTTTAAATATAGGGCTGCCATCACCACTGCCAGCTCTGCACCCAACACCACACCCTGCTCCGCACTGCAATCTGCGCCACAGCAGTCTTCAACTGTACTGCATCGACATCATTCAAGATATTTCTTCAAAGCTACTGCTTTGTCATAGCTGCATGGTATTTAACATCGACCAAATAACCCCTGTTGTCCTTTGTCACCCAAGAATTGCTCTTCGCAGCACGGGAATACATCATATAAGAATAGTGTGTGGGGCATCATAGGTGTTGGTGTGCGGGCTGCTTACCCAGATGTGTCGTACAAGGACGCCAAACATAACACCACAATGGAAGACATCCCGAATCGCAGTTTGTTATATAGTTTTTTTTTTTTTTTAATTTCAACCCGGCTGTAAAATACAAGAATGACACCTCGAATCGCCTTTTGCTGTGTAGTTTTTAGTTTTTACTGTTTGTAAATAATAATAATTTTAAAATGATGTGTGAATAAATTGTGAATGAAAGTTTGTTTGTATATATATTTTTTAAGTGTTTTCAGATGTAAATATAATTTTAAGGAATGTTTTTGTAGATGTTTGTAAAGTTGTAAATATTTCAAATAGTTTTTGTGAAAAGTTGTGAATATTTTTGAAAAGTTGTTTAAATGGTTTTAAATATTTGTGAATTTAGTTTTAAGGATTTTTGAAAAAATTAAATTTTAATAGTATAAGAAAATAACGTGACTTGTTATTTAATAGTTTGAATTCCTTCTGTCACATTTCTTAATTATTTTTTTTTGCATTTGAGTAATTTTTGGACGAGTTCTAATGTTTTTTACACCAACTAGTATGAAAATGAAGTCTGAAAAGTAATGGAATGAAGGAGAATCTTGAGAAAATCTTGTGAATGAACACTGAAAGTATTGGAATGGTGCGACAAGCTACACTATTGCTAATGAATGGGACAACTCGAGGTAAATGGACTTTTGCCCCACAGAGCAAGGCTAAGGAATATCGAGCCTCACTAAATGGCAAACTCGATAAAAAAAACTTTTGATTTTACTACGACTTTCAATTAACATGCTGATGTCTGCTGTGAAGAGATATTATTCTTCAAATATGTGTTGAAATTGATGGTATACACACATTGTTAGTATTGAAATGATCTTTTTTCAACACCACTTTAAAGAGACCTTATACAATTTGCAAGACTAAGTCTGCACTTGCTCCTCCTCCACACTCAAGGCATGGCACCACACGGCACCTGACATGGCTTGGCTCCCCACACTTGGGGTAACTTAGCGTATTCATTCAGTTTTGTAAGGCGATAGGTGGAATATCGTTTGTCTAGTTTTGATGTGTGTTTTCAGAGCTGATGGTGAAGTACGTATTTATATTCATGTCGGGGAGTTGTAAGTGTATATTAGCTGGGCATTTGTTTAATTGAATTACATTTGTTTAATCATTAGTTACATTTTGTGGAGATTAATTTTGTGTTTTTATTTTAGTAATCGCATTATTAGTCTTTTTTGGTTAATGAATACGTTTTTGCTTTTGTTGATTACGAGATTAAAGTGGAGATCAGTTACTTTGCTAAGGAAAGCAGTTTCATTTCGTAATCGCATTATTAAAATGGATTTAACGAATTTGTTTCAAATCTTTTGATTAATGTGATTCGTACTTATTTCATTGGCTTCGCCGAAATAGTTTGATCCTTTTGTTCTATTCGAGGTGTGACTATGGTTAGTATTTGCTCGATTCGTACGTTTAATTTAATAGATTGTCTCTCTTCAATAAAAAAATATTTACTTCGCTGAAAACATTTATTTAAATCCTCAGTATGCCTCCAGACCTGCTCATTATTAACATGTCACCAGAAGCCAAAAATTATATATAATGACCTGAAATACACTCTTACACCAACAATTTACATATATAAACAATTACAGCCCATTCTCTCTGGTCAGTCGGCCCAGGACGTCACGGAGTACAAAAACGATGCTGCTACGCTGTAGCCTAGAATCTAACTGCACTTTCCCAAAAGTTGAAATATGAGATGATTGAAAGTTTCAACACAGAACGATCCAATGCATTGATGTACTAGTTAGTTGGTGTCAAATGCTATTTATCCAGCTGAAATTCATTGGTAAAGTTACCGCTGGACACAAACTGCACTTTCTCCATTGGATAAGTGCTGTACGACTCCAAGATCCTGCCAACCATAGGAGCACTCAATTCGCCATGTGTTTTCATTCTGTTAACAGTTAACTGTGTTTTGTGTAAGAATTGTTTAAGTATTTCTTGTTTTGAGTGTTAAATAAAGTAATCAGGCTTACACAGCATTATAAAATGGATGGGAGTGTTTCTCCAGAGGAAAAGAAGTGTCGGAAAGCTAAGCTACGACCTGAAACATAGAAATAAAATATTGCCAAGGCTAACAGGTTGGTGAATAATTTCATTATGTTGATATGTACAGAAATACATACAATGAAATATAAATAGTGGTATAGGAATTGGTATATAACTTTGTAATATGTAAAATCACTGCTCAAAATAAATACATATGTTTATCTGTGACATTATCAAAGATTTATTTTTAGGTTACATGATAATGGGCTACATATGTTACATGATAATGGGCTACATATGATGTATAGTTTGAACATTATTACACGTACAAAGCACAATGTTTGATCTCCATGTCCTGAATGTAAACATGATTGTCACAATGTATATGGCTGCAAATCACTTGCCATGAAGGACGTGAAATATTTTCATGAGATGTTCTACCGAAAATCCGAAAAGTTCCAAGATAATTTTATTGTGAAACATACGACAATTTGCAACTTTAAACGGAGGAGAGCAACGAAATTGACTTACTCCGAGAAGGATGGAACAGCAAAATATTTTGTGAAGAACACAGCATAAGATCTAGTTTGGGTTTGCAGAGAGACTTTCGTCAATATCGTCTGTATATCAGCCAAACGTGTTAATACCACATTGAAGAAATACTGTGTCACTGGGAATGTGGATTAAAAGAGGGGTGGTTTTTGGAAGAAAGCTGAGTATCAAGACAAGAATGAAAGAATTATGCAGTTCATCAATAGTTTGAAGTGTGTAGAATCCCACTACTACTGCAGAGGGAAAAGTAATCGAAAGTACTTACCTTCGGAGTTGAATATCAAAATATTATGGCAAATGTACTCTGATATAGAAAGAAATGTTCACGTAAAAGAAAGTTATTTTCGAATGTTTAATACCAGTTATAATTTAGGTTTTGGTTCTCCTAGAGCAGACATGTGCTCCATGTGCCTACAACTTCGAGAAAGAATTTCCTCTGCCAAACATGAAACAGAAAAGGGGACATTAACACTAGAACTCAATGTCCATAAAGCTCGCACTAAAGCTTTCTTCGAACTATTGCGTGACGAAGATCCATCCAAACTGATAGTATAATTTGGTTGAGAAGAAAAATTCCATTACCTCGACTACCACAGCAATGTGTTTATTATTCAAGGCAGTTTTGTGTGTTTAATTTTACTGTAGCCAGAGGGAAGAGCGGCACTAACCTTTCTCCAGCAAATGTTACATCCTACATGTGGACTGAAATAGAGTTCCCAAGAGATGCAAATATGATAGCTTCGTGTGTGTGTTTGACTTCTCATGGTCCACTGATATTCTGACAATATTGCACTTTGTGTAGTCAGCGATGGGTGAGGAGGGCAGAATAAAAACTCTGCAATGGTAGCAATGATAATGAAGTGGTTCGGTCAGTATTCACCACAACATATTGAACTTGTAGAACTCCTCTTTCCAGTGACAGGACACAGTTACATACCATCAGACAAGGTGTCTGGGTTCATTGAAAGGGATATAAAGAAAGGTGAGATCATCCGAACTCGTGAAGAAGTTTATGATCCGGTTTCAAAACATTCGACTGTCGAGAAAGTTGGGACGGACACCAAAGTGTACGATTATAGAGAGTCTTTGAAAGGTGTTTCGAAAAAATGTACATCATGGCACTTGCAGATTTCGAAAATGAAAAGAGTATTTTTCAAACGATCCAAACCACACAACAATTTGGTATGCGGTGAACCTCACAGGAATTTGTTCATGACCAAATGGAGTTACAAAATGACATTCAACATACTGAGGTGACCATCAGAAATAGTGACGACAAAAAAGAAAAAGGACGCGGAGAACTTGCTGAAAAACGCTATGTGGAAGAATGGAGGAATATTAAAGCTCTAAACTTCTATGATCACTTCATTGATGGAAGTGAGGACTCGGCTTCAATGGAAATGCAGTGCTGTCAACCAGAAGCAGAACAAAATGTTTTCATATATATTTGTTCTAAATAGGCATACTGTTCAGCTGATAATTCCATTTTGTTTATTTTCGTCAGCAAAAAAGAGCGTAATGATTTATGCCTATTTAGAATTTTTGCCATTATGCCCATTTAAAACATTTTCAGGTTTTTACTTTAAGTAAATATAAGCAGTGGTACACTTTATTTGTACGAGTTTTAATATTGTAAATCCAAATATTGATGATAAGTCATCTTTACTCTCAACAGTTAGTATCAAAATGATCTTTGTCTATAACTTGGAGACAAACTGAACTTTCTCCAGACATTATTTGCTTATAATTCTTACAAATATCGATAAAAATATGTTTTTGGTGGTTTAAAATGTCTATTGTAATCTTATATTGTAATATTCATTTGAGAGTTCTATCCACTGTTTCGATAACGCGATATTGGTTTTTTGTGCCTCCTGAAAAAAATCTGATTTTTGGAGAGACTGCAGTTTGATTCTAGGCTAAAGAAATCTCTAATATCAAACAATTCTTTAATATAAAAAAATTGATATCGAAACATTCTTTAATCGATTAATTGCATTTATAAATTTAATTAATTGATTTATCTAACTATTAAATTAACCAAACAATTATTTAACCTCATTTGCAGATCATAGTTTGACACTGTCTACTCTTGCACTAAATGCGACTTAGGTCACTCTTGTGCTTGGTAGGCTAGAAGTGACTTGCTCCTACTACTGATATATCTGTACTTCTGACAAACTATTAAGAGTGCATTACTTAATATTAGGAAATTATTTTGTTTTATTTTGGTTGTTCATTTAAATACCCGTGATGTATAACAATCATATATTTTATCTTGCAGACAGATATTCCACCTAGCAGTATCTTTATTTTCAGTAGGACCCTCTGTATCGAGAACTACATCCTCTACAGAATCTTCTGAATCTTCGACTGGTGGAGAATTTAGGTCAACAGGAACAAGGGCATATTGATCGCAATGCTGAAAACTTGATTAGGGCAAGAACCATTTGTAATTCACAAAGCTCCTGGTGATGCCGACATCCTGATAGTGTTAAAACAGCAATACAGCGGTCGTTAGAAGCTGCAGTCATTGTGGGACAATAGCATTTATATTTCAACAGCGCTTGTTATGGGTCCTTTATCAAAATACATCTTCTTTATGAAACCAGGGAAACATAATACAGAAACTAAGATATATTCATCAGAAAGTTTGAACAAAATCAATGTATTTTCTACCTTCCAACTATGACAGGGATGCGACACATCCGCACTCTTCTGTAAGGAAAAAACGACGGCATTACAATTATTAAACAAGTGGTCCGACACGTGGCTTGGTGCAAGTATGTTTAAGAAATCACACACTCCAAAACAAGTTATAAGGAGATATGGTAAATCATCCTACAAGCATTGGACAGACACGAAGCATCTCTAAACGAATATAGCTTAATGTCTCACTGGGTCTGTAGGGAAAGGAAGCGCGAGTAACATAGCATCACTGCCACCAACAGGGTGTACCAGCAGGTTCGGAAATGGGATGTGATATGTAGTTATTACCTACCGACTGGGGATGGAGGTATGTAAACGGCAAACTCTTCCCCGTATACACTTGCTTCGTGCTCATGATTCTCTGCAAAAAACGATATCCTAAAACTGTGTGAAAGGTGATTATGTAGGTTGTGGTTGCCGCAAGACTGGTCTACAGTGTTCCACGATTTGTGGAAACTGTCATGGTGTCCCCTGTCCTAAATTCTTCACCAGTCGATGATTCAGTCGATTCTGTAGAGGACGACGTAGTTCTTAGTACACAGGACTACAGATATGCTGAAAGTTAAGATACTGCTGAGTAAAAGATCTTTTCCAGAACATTTAACGTATATTATGATTTCAATAACTCTGTATGTATTAGGCCTACAATGAATAGCCAAATGAAAATTAAATTCCTAGGTTTAAGTAATGTAACTCTAATAATTAGTTTGTGAGAAGAACATGTCTTGTAGAGACAATAACATGTGTGTCCTGATTTAGATACTACAACAGCAATACTGCTGTTTTTATTGTCGTAAATTGAAGCTTTTATTTTTGCATAAACAGTTGATATTGTAGATATTCTATTTAAATATGCATGTCGTGTGTGAAAAAAGGAGCACTCTTCCACAATTAAACTTTAAATAAGGCAATTAAAAATGTGTGCGCACACCATGACTGAGTGACTTAGATGTTGATTGAATGTTAACCCTATGTAAGGGATTTTGTTTTGACTGCATGAAAACTGTAGAGATTCTGATTTTTTTACGATTGTTGTCTGAAGTATGTAAATGTATATGATTTCAATGGAAAAATATTTTAATTCTCGCTGGTGTTTTTGTACCTTGTCCTAGCATGCCTATTTTCTACTTCTTTCCTAGAGAGAAAATGACAGCCTTGGTTTTTATATCTTATCTGTTGCTACATGATGGTATTCTAGTTGAGCATGGTAAAAAAAATAAACTAAATTGTATCAAAATATAATGATTTGAAAGTTGGTACTCAGACATTTCTTGTGTAGGTCCATCATTGGGTGTGCACAATCAACAATATGGTATTAAAGGTATAAAGTTGAAGTTAATTGAACAGAATTTAAGAATGGATTGCCATCATAATACATTTTAAGCATGTTGGATGCAACAGACCGAAAACATGCTATTGAAGTGGTACAATTAAGTGATGTAACCCCTTAAGATTGTAGTTCGAGGGTACAGAGTAATAAGCAGGCTACTCAAACAGAGGTGGAATGACAGAGCATGAATACAATGTAAGATGATGGTGGAGCACAGGTTACTTCGTAGTGACACTTAAGAAGGAATATCAGAATGAAAGGAAGTTAACTAAGAACAAAAAAATCTTATATGGTGATCGTGGCATGGCAGAGTACGAGAGAATGTTTGTTTCGTCAGGTCGCCTGGTGACTAAATCGAGAATTTAGCACCACTTAGGTGATAGAAATGGAATCCAATGTGTCAGGCGCAGATAGCACCTCCTAGACTTTAGATAAATGTAAACAAATATGACTTCCTCATGGTTGCTAAATCTATAGCTCGCCTGGTGACGAAATCTAATATTATTACACTACTGCTTCCTAGGTGATAAAAAGTAAACAAATGACAAACGAAAAAAATAATATGGCTGGTGGATATCATTAGACAGAACTAGTATGATCGAGAACGGGGCGGAGACCGGCTGACTAATTAACCAATGAGAAACATTGGTAGGGAAGGGAAAGTTATGACAATGTGATTGATTGGAGGAGGGTCAGTCGTCTGCTGGACAAGGATGCTGAGAACCTCCAGAAGTGTGTGTTTTTAATTCATTTTTAAATAATATTGTAAATAATTTTTTTATAACTTTTTAAAAAATTTTGGGAATTGGTTGTTATTTTGGTTATGTTCATGACCATTCACTCTCATGGGGTTAAGGTCAAAGGTAAAGTTCAATGTCACTTGGATTTAATATTTTAGTTGGGTGACATCATTACATGTAAGCCAAAAGACCGGAATGATAGCATGATGCAGGCTTTGGCTGTGAACCCTGTTATGTCCAAATATTAGAAATTTAATTTTTTAATTTTTGGATGAGGGCTTTGGGTCTTAAGTCTTGTGTCAAGATGTTTTTTTGTTTGGAATTTGTTGAAAATTTTTGAAAATAGTTTCGGATTTTTATATATTTTTTAATTATTAAATATTTTAAATTTTTTCGGATTTTTTAAAAAAATAATTTTTTTGGGCTCAAGATCATTCAATATAATGGTGTCGAGGTCACCTGGGTCCAATATGGCAGCTAAGATGACTGACAGAACCAAGATAGCGGACTTTAAGATCTGACTACGATCCTAGATCCTGTGTATCTTTTTAGCATAGAATATACCTATAAAACCAATATGGCCGTCACCGCTTTGCCTTCGAGAAGCGAGCCGTCAGGGGACCAGAATGCCAGAGCACGAACAGCTTACACTCAATGTCCCCACGCCCTTGTCCCCAAATATGCTTTATCGTACTTATGTGGCTCAAAAACATTTTCAATCACTTTCAAAGAGCTATTTTGTAAAAACTGTCAAGTCTACAAAAATGCTACTACTTTTTCTGTAGAAAATTTAATTATCTTGAATACATAAAATTGAATCTGTACCAAGAATTATCTGTGGTTTTTTTCTCCTATGGTTAGTCCATTTTTATTGTAAAGTGCCTGACTACTACAAGCTCTTCTGGTATTTGTGGGTTACACTGATTCCATCTGTGCCTTTAGTACATTAAATTTTTGTGGTAGTATACAGTGGGCCAAATCCATATTTACATTTGTCAAGTTATTGTATGACTTCTATTGACCATTGTGACCTTGTAAAATTTTGAACAATGACATACTTTCCACTCTCGTAAAGCAGCTTGGAATAGGCTCTTTCCTCGTATCTACACGATAATTCTCCTGCCCTTAAAGAAATCTCATTTGCGTGTTAGTCTGAAGACGTTCATATGGAGCTACATAAATGGCTTGCTAATAGCCCAAGCTTAACCTCAGTAGAAAATCTGTGGAATGGGGTTGAGCTGGAGCATTGTTCACTTAAGGATCTTAGACCAATACAGAGAGAATGGAAAGTAATTCCATAAGATTTTTGCAACTTATTGGAGAACCACCACCAAAATTATCACTGCAATAACAAGCAAAGGGAGGTCCGTTATGCTGTTGTTTTATGTTGGTGCTTTTGGAAACCAACAGCGATGTGCATCTTGTGACTTTTGGCATAGTGTGTGTTGCTGTTATCACAGCCCTTACTCTAGCATGTATAAAAAAAAGCAAATTCATGGGTGGAAATATCGTAGCAGAGTTCGGTGCACCCATAAGTTTTTCTCACATTCGTGTATAATGTACGAAAATATTACTATAGTCCATTCCCCATTGGAAGCAACGTTCTCGGAGTCCTGCTAAATATCTACTTGCAGGCCCGTTTCGTATCCTTCCGCCAAATGTAAACGAACATTGCCATGTAGCATCTGTCAAAATCAATGTTTACATGCCATTGTGTGTGTGCATGTCTTCGTATACTTTCGCTACACCTAAAAATAAACATTCAAATGTGACTTCTACTTTTATACGACCGTCAAATGTGGTGTTTAATGATTACAGCTGTTCAAAGAATTCTGTCTTAGGTCTATTTCAAAAACCATTTCGTACGAATTTTCACAGTTTAGGCCTATACCATTATTTAAAAATGCCTGAATTAACAATAGTTCTTACTGTTACGTTACATTAACATATTTGTTTTCCACGACATAGCACATTACGCGTAATGCACTTTAATATTTTGCCGCGACTGTGTTAAACACTGTTACAACTGCGGGGTAATGAACTGTAGTAGTTAACTTTTTGTTATTGATATGTGTTGGGTTATTTCTTTAAAAGGATGACCTCAGTTCTAATAACGAAGGAATAGACGGTCGAACGAAAAGCGACATAATCATCAAGCACGCAACTCGTGTCGCTCATTTTTTGTTATAGAAACTTAAAATATAGCGGTGAACATGCACTCAAATAAGCCTACCGTAACTTTTATTCCGCTCATATTTATATGTATTGATTCTTACTGTGTATTAGGTGTATTGAAATTTATTGGGACTGGGCTTGGTTATTTTGTTGGTATTGATGGTAAATCACGTTACACGACTGTGTTTCAAACACCCAGGGAAAAGGTACAACGTTGTGATAAATAAACAGACGTGGATGTAAATAAATAACTTCGTCATAACGTGTACATAGTTCACATCAAATATATGAAATCACGCACACACACAAATCCAGCGTAACGATCACTACACAGCCACGCCACGCTATTTCACACGCAGCGGTTAACGAAACACACCGTAACAGTATATTTATTACTGCCGCGGAAACACAGATTTATCACAACATCGTAACTTGCTTAGGTAGGTTTAAAAAACACATCTACAAATGTGATGTGGTAATTTGACGTATTTTTCGGAGTGAGTATAATTTACACTTCGTTTGGTAAAACAGCAACATGCCATGTTCACTTTGTTTCTGCCCTAAATCACATCTAAATATATTAAAATAAGTATTTAAACATTAAAATCTCTCTTCATTTGTAAATTGCAAATTAAAAAATCCATTATTTTGCTATAATAAGTATGAAATATGCTACAATCGAAAATATGTACAATATGTCCGAGTGTGAAAGAGACAGACAGAGCGAGAGCGAAAAGCCTCGCTCATCAAACAGTTGTTTTATCGAGCGAGAGCAATTGGAAGCAACACCGTACCATTACGGCCTACTCACGATATTTTCCGCTGTTATTTTAAACTGTAAAAATATGTTGGCATTGGGGCTGCCTAAATATTTAATTAGGCACCGTTTATTTACAAATATTATACTAAAGAACTAGATTAAAATAATATTTTAACTGTGAACTATTTCTTACCGGCCATTGCCAACACGTCGCTGCTCTCGCTGTTCATATTTAAAAAGAAATATTACAAGTTATAGATTATATTAAGGTAAAGTTTCATTTATACGATAATACAGTACTCTAAAGTTAACCATATTGTTATATATTTGTGGAATACAGGTTATTGAAAAAACAGGTTGACATGTTTTGCCTAGTGTTTTTTCAAATGTTGATTTTCATAAGTCGCTTCCAATCGGGAATGGACTATAGTACTATTCATTTTTAAACTTCATGGTTGAAGGCAAAATTTTAGTGATGAAAACTGCTATTGCCCAAGGCTGTCAAGACAGGATGTTACCGTCTTTGATGGTTTCAGGTGAGTCAGACCTGTGAAACTGTTGGAAAAGCTTAGGTTTATTACTGGGAACTTAATTGGGCTCAAGTTAGAAACAACAGTACTGCTGATCGCATCACAGGGCCGGAGATTTTAGGAGGCACTGGTATGGGAGGTGCTACAAAACCAAGTTTCCAAAGGAAGATATGTTGAATGACTGCTGTGCTGCGGACTAGCGCGAGTGTGAATGTAGTTAGTGGAAGTGTACAGAGTTTAGTGTGAGGAAGGTGTGCTGTAATAGAGTTGGCGTTGCAGGAAGGCAGATTGGCTTGAGGACGGGTTGAGGAGGCTGTAGTTACCCAGAGTGCCTCTTCATAGTTGCCGTCTTTGAAGTGGGCGATTCCTTCCTTCTCGTAGTCAGTCATGTTGTCGCGGCACTGGCGATCCACCAGCCCCAGCTGGTACACGTATTCGCTGTAGTGGAACGTGCTGATGGGGTCCGAGTAGCCGTTGCCGATCATCAGTCCTGCCACACACCACACACCACACGCACTGACCACAAGTGTGTTCAATGTTGAATACCTGGTCTGGTAATCATTTATCAAGTAATAGCGGGGGCTGGGGATAACTTTGCCAAGGAATGACTACATGAATGTGTAAAATAGTTATCTTCAGTATTACATGGTGCTATAATTTGCATACAACCCACACGACAGACCTACTGCCAGTTGTCTGGGGATGTATTAATTATTTTTTTGCAAATTTTGCTAATCAGTGTTCAATAATCATGCATGAATGTCTGGAAAATGGTGGCTTGTTGGGTTAAAAAAACACTGCGAACTGTTTGTTTGCTATGTAGGGGAGATTACTGGATTACAGGGAACAATCCCAAAATGCCGAAAAGTTATATTTTTAAATGCACAAATGGAATTCCAACCCCCTCCTTTATGGAAGGGGGTTGATATCGACACCCAATATTTTATGGTTTGCTCTTCGTCGTTAAACGCTTTATGGTGTATAATTCTTGGTGTGTGTGTGTTTGGGAGGGGGACTACGGTGGCTGAGCGGTTAGCCCGCTCGCCTCCCACCAAGGCGATCTGGGTTCAATCCCCGGCTGGGTCACGCTGATGCCGTTGGTCGGAGGGTTTTTTTTGGGGATCTCGCCTGTCCATTCCAGTGCTGCTCCATACTCACCTCAATAACCCCTATCGGCTCTCAAGACCTCGATGTTGAGCCGCCCAAATCTCTTCACTCACTCGGTGTGTGTGGTTATTGGGTTCATATCACACTTTGAACTGGACAAGTCTAGTTCTAGCATGTATATATGTAGCAGCGGACACATGTCTTTTCATGCACAAGTATTAAGTGAATTAGTAACTGTGGCACGTACCTTTCAAGTTGATCTTGGGCTCTGATGTCGGGTTTCTCTGGTGGATGGTGTAGGCGAGGGCTGGCACATACTTCCCTGAGAAACAACAAAGGGCTCTGTCAGTTCGGACGCAGTGTCGAGAATGTGCAAGTGTCATTCCTAAAGCCTAAACAAAGAGAAATGCTACGCCTCCAGGAATGACATGCATGAACAAGGCATTGTTAGCCCTCATGGTAACTGTGGAAGGCAGACTGTCGACCATCGACCGTGAGACTGGAATTAGGTGAAGTGAATAGCTGGAGGAGACCTCTATACCAGGCTGTAACTCTGGTGTGGATAGCACAGAAATGTTTTTGTAGGTTACATTTTCTATTTTCTCATTAACGAAAAAAAAAAACCCCTTCAATTTTTGTATTACTGAAAACGCAGCCTAATAGGTTCTACTAATATACAACACACAGATACCATAAAGTGCAATATTTTCAAACAGTTTTATTTATTTAAACCTAAGAGCAACTGTATTTGTAAGATTTTTTTTTGCCGTGATCCCAGTTTTCAAGCTTGACAACAGCTTCCTTGGTTGTATAAAACATCACAAAATAATTAAACGCAATTTTATTGTAAATATGTTACTGAGTCTGCCACCATAAAATTGTTCAGCCATTTTCTCGACGTCGTAATCGAAAATTAAATTGAAGTAATCTAATGTCGCATGTGTTTTAAATATTCTGGTATGCCGAATAATCAGAGCCTCTTTCTTGTAAGTAATAGTTAAATTAACCTTTTGTTAGTAGAATGAAATGATGCTTTCTGGCGCAGGGGCTGAGGGTGAGTGGATGAGTCCGTGACCGTCTTGAAAGATGTCACGCAGACACTTCATGCTGTAGTACCGCGCCAACGATGGACATTTGGGATTTTCCTTTTTTTCCCTTGGAATTTCCCATCTCCCTCTTCCCCTATCATGCTTTCCAATCTCTTCATGCTCTTGCATTCCTCTTCCTTTTCTCCTGCTCTGCCATTTCTTCCTGCCAACTTCTCCCATATCCGTCCTCTCTTGCGTACATTCTATGCCTTGGGGTCTTCTCATATTCTTTCTGGTCCCCTTTATTTTCTCTCTTGCTTTTTAAATCCTCCAGCTTGGATGCATTCCCTCATCACCATCCTCTGCTCTATGCAGACATCTTTAATTCCTGCCACCAGTCGGCATCTATAGACGGCCATACTTAGTTCCCATGTCCGCCACCGTAGTGTGGGAGGTTGTAACATTCGCAACTAAAAATGCTGGTATCGATGCGGTAATTTCGCACTCATCGCCTGCAGGGACATGCTAGCATTGGGGAGTGGATGTCAAATGGTGACCGACAGGAGCGCTGTGAATTATATTTGGTGGTTTCGGAACGGAGGCGTGCGGTTTTGTTCCGAGCACCCTTCGGTCACCAGTCTAGTATCTTGACCGCCAGACCACCTTTTTTTTTTACCTTCATTTGACGTCGTTGTGACATTGAACTGAGCATCCGCCACGTCGGAGGCACCGGGGCGCGAACCCGCGACCCTCAGACTACAAGTCGACCACCCTACCCCTGAGCTATGAGGGTATGGCATTCAGGAAAGGATGATGTTCAATTGTGAATGAATATATAATTATTACCATCTAGAACTTATATATGTATGTAATGCCATTGCACGGTTATGAGAATAAATACTCGCATTGGCCTATGCACTCCCCAGATAATAAATGACCACATAAAAAAAGAAAGCTAGTCTAGCGAAAAAATATATACCCTAACATGAGGCGCGCATGCCCAAGCAATAATAACGGAAATAAATGACTATTAAAAGTTATAGAACCATGAGCCACGGACAGGAGCGCGTGACTGCTGCAGAGTGAACCAGCAGCCTGCTGACTGTTGCAGAGTGAGCCTGCTGACTGTTGCAGAGTGAACCTGCTGACTGTTGCAGAGTGAACCAGCAGCCTGCTGACTGTTGCAGAGTGAACCAGCAGCCTGCTGACTGTTGCAGAGTGAACCAGCAGCCTGCTGACTTGCTGTGGCTGAATGTCACGACACACATGTTCGAGTGGCAAGCTCTTTCAGTACTAATTACTTTCAGTTAGATTCCCGCTTGCTGAACACAGCATAAATCAAACGTGTGGCCTAGCCACGTCGTTAATTATTTTCGACGATATAAGTCATTACGTCTATGACTGGGTATCCTGCAAAAAATGCAGAAGTAGATTTTGCCAAACATTCGCTCCGCTTTTTTTTATCATGATAAATGTTACTCTTCGAGAACACAATCTCAAACGTTTCTAACACTACGATTGTAGTCCTATGTGGTTTTTGACACTAAACATTATTGTTCTTGCTTGGCAAGCATGATCAGCAAGCACTACCGAGCAGCGCAGTAGAAAATACCTGCGGTGAAAGAGTGTGAAAGAGCTCTAACAGCAACAAGAGTACTACGCGAACACAGCTAGTCGCTTGGTAAAATACTCACGTTACTGGTGCAGTACATGACTGACGGGAGATGTGGGTTTGCAATGGTGCAGGCCACTTCCGGTAAAACCCGCGATGGCATGCCGTTGTTAACGCTTGTACAATAGTACCTATATGATATGTGGAAACCTATATGATATATGATCCGTGTGTCAAGCTAAAGATAATTCCTTGAAGTTGTGGTGTATAGAGAAGCAGTGAGAGTAGCGAGGTCTACCTACCGGCGTAGCTCTCTCCAGCGATGTAGAGGTCGCGCTCTACCATCTCAGGGAACATGGAGTAGAACTGTGTGAGTGCAGTGTGCAGGTTGTCTCCAACCTGAGTCTGGTTGCTGCAATAACCGTCTTGGTCCGTGTAGCTGAAGCCTGCAAACAAGTCAGCCTTCCAATGCCCCGCGCACAGTACAACGCCTTTTAGTTTGCAAGTGCACTGGATCGTGCAATGCCTTGGTAAGGGAATACCATTAATTTATTTACGACTTACTTATTACAAGTGGCGAAATTATGGCATAACCGTGTTGTCTTATACTTAACCACTGATAGCATAAAAAATAAAATGAACAAAAGACAACAGACACACAGCAAATCACAAAGTTATGAAACTAAGAAAGGATATGAATTACCACACAACAAAGACAACACACGCCGACATCAAGATTATTAGATTATGAATCTAGGATAACAAAATAAGTTAAAATAAATTTAAATGGCACTAAGTAGCAGATGAAGTATTCTTTAAAAAAATATTTATAGAAATCAAATAGATATAATTATTACTGACAATGTACAGTGCAAAACATGAGAGGAAAACCAATAAAAGCTAAAGCTAACCCCCCCCCAATTCAATATCGCAGTCACACTTAAAATAAATAAATAACTCGTGGCCGTGGTATGCAGTAAGGACCCATCCCGGCATTCGCGTAATTGATGTAGATATTTGGTAAGGGGGGTAGCGACTTGAGGAGGAACCAACCACGGAGAACCTCTAACCTCTGTCGGGGTGGGATGGCCGGTGCCGGACCAACACAGGCTAGATATAAGGCCCGCGCGCACTGCTGTGAAGTTTATCACGTGTGGGCCATCCTCCTAGGCAGGTTCGCTTCCAGACCGCGGTCAGTAAGTTCACGACTGGAATACATCTTCGTGGCTGTACTTTGATTGGTTGTAATGTTTGCTAAAGTGTTGTATGCATGTCACAGCACACGTTAATAAATTGAGGCGTGTCTGTTAACCACTGAAGTAAAAAAAGCGATTGTTTCAGTATTTGGCGCCGATCCCCCTGCCTTCTGCTTCAAAAACTATATTTCTTTTTGTGTTGCTTTAAAAATAATTTGTTTACATTATTGGCACACACAATCTGTAGAATACCGGAAAGGAAAGCATTGTATCATGAAACAGTGCCTATTTGCTAAACAAACCCCCGGCTATTAATTCCATATAATGCTTAAAACCCCCCACTTTTGCGATAACTATTTAATTCAAAACTAAGTATGCCGCAATTAAATTATATTACAGAAAATGTTACCTTACGGTGTAACGGACTCGTTTACAGCCGTGATAAAAGTATCAACATTACCCCAAGATTAATTTATTTTAGTTGACGTTTGTTTCGTACATACATTAAAGCAAATAATATATACATAACCCATAATATTAGCCAACAAATTTTAGTCTAGCCAGCGTCCTGCGAAACTCTTCGACATTCCATGCCAATGTAGTTCACTTTGTCTGATTGTAGTTCTACTTAAACTGAATGATATTTATTATATCAGTGCAATGCTCGAAAAGTAATTTTTCTCTTCGATGAAACTATACACGTTTATCACTTCTCCTGGCTGGTAAATTTTTAAATTGATTTTGGATGAAATATTGGTTAGGGACGTATACAAGCAAATTCAAATCTCTGTGTTTTTCACTATTTTGAGTATTTTTTTCTTTTCACTTAGGAACTTCAGAATGCATATTGTGCCAGAACAAATCGATTAGTTTAA
This sequence comes from Dryococelus australis, assembly GCA_029891345.1. Lineage (NCBI taxonomy): Eukaryota > Metazoa > Arthropoda > Insecta > Phasmatodea > Phasmatidae > Dryococelus > Dryococelus australis. Next base: position 9,117,548 of record CM057007.1, on the reverse strand, counting down.
TTTCGTTTTTGTGCCCGAAGTAAAACCATGGGTATCTTCGTAATGTACAACATGTATATCTGTGACGTATTTATTACAAAGGAAAGTGTTTTACTCGTAGACTACTAAAAACTATTTTGGCAGCCGAGCGACACAATGTTTTGTGTAAGAACAAGAATAAATTTACAGTGTACGTTGAATCCTTCAAAGGTAATATGAGGCGTTGTGTTCGATTCCCACTAGTGTCCAATCTTGGATAATATCCGCATTCACTGCATTTACAGGAGCACAAAACAACAGGAAAATAATCCTTACACCAACTCCGAAACCACTGTGCCTTATGCATATGGACAAAAATATTTTTGCAGTTAATCACAACTACGCTGGGGGCGGTGAGGTGTGTAGTAAGCGCCTGAACAAATGACAATTTATTAAATGTTTAAATAATCAAAACAGATAAGTAACAGTTTAGCTAATTACGAACCAACTACACAACCACAGGTTAATAGGCCTATATTGGACCAACTTGTATGAAGCATTATTTATTTGTTATTACGGCGTCCTATGATGAATAAGCGTAGAATTTGTTGGTACAGTCTCTGTTACAGAGAGAATTCAAGTAGACCACTGTAGCGGAATTTCAAAACCATTGATGTATGGGAATGTTAACAAGGACACGCGAACACTTCTTACGCATTCACTAAGTGAGCCTTGAGATGAGAATGCACTATCTTTATCTTGGAAAACTCGGCGGATATATCAGTGCAGCTAAATCATCATAACATTGCTATTACAATAACGCATTTAATTTGTTACTTATGCAAAGCTTTTAACACTTTTGTTCTTTTGGATTGTATAGCTTAAGTAATCGGCGATATGCATTCGTGGTTCATTTTACTTTTATTTAAAAGAAAGTATTACACTCAAACTCTGCATTAATGCGATTATGAATGAGATGTAAGCTAACTTTACTGTTGTACAGTTTAGATTTCCAACTTTCTCGTCATGTAAATGTGTATTGCTGTATTAAAATACGTATTTTGATGCCATAATGCACAATTTACGGATAAGCTATACACTTACTGCATTTTTGCATGAGCGTTGTTAGGCCTATATATTAATAATTTTCTATGCACAATTTAGTTTACTTAACCCAGCCTACTGTGCCAAAATTATTTCCCTAAGGCTTATTATGCATTTAAATGGTGTAATTGCACACTTAGTATATAAAGTACCCGCCAAAAGTGTAAGACAGTTAGTAAAGTTGTTAAAATACTTTTCTGCCGTAAAAAGTTTGCTTCAATCTGTGTTACACAATTTTTTAACATTGTTACTGTCAAAAAATACGTTATAATTAAGTTATTGAAATAGGTCAAATAGTTTGTAACTTATGATTTTTGAAAGAATACATAACTCTGGAATTAGCACACACACTAATACGTAGAAAGTAATGTGGACACAAATCTACAGCTATTTAAGTGTAATGACTTTACGTTTATAAGCACACTTGAAAGAGCAAAATGAACAGGGGCCAGAATAAATTTGGAAACAAGTTTTTTTATTTTTTTATTTATTTCTCACTGTAAGAATAATGATCTAGAAATTCGTCAAACTGAACGATATGTTTGTTACCAGTTGAGCCAGTGAGATGGGGTTCCGGCGCTAGTTATCTCTCTTTACGCTCGAATGATAACATTACAGGTTTGCTACCGGGAAGTTATACATTCACAGATTATTGCCATCCATGTTGAGAGAGACAGTTGCAGTGAAAGTTTCATGCCGTTGTGTATAAAGTGGCCAAAAAAAGTGTATTGCCGAACATAACTTGCCAAATTGTCGGAATGAGTAAGTGCAACAAAACAACGAGAAACATTTCAAAGGCGTGTGCATCAAATATAACAAATTCTTTTTAAGTCAGGAGAGTAATACAATTTCGGGGGAAAAAAAAAAAAAAAACTATAAAACACCAACAAATGTTCGTCGGTTACCTAATTTTCAGTAATTTATTTGACAATTGTTAAATTACGTAAGTATTTTCTTATTTGTGTTATTACTTTATGTCTTAGATCATGTAAAGTTTAAGTTTTCATTTACGATTTGCGTGGTCCTAAACTTTAGATGTATACTGCAAGTTCAAGAAATAAATTCACATAAACAGGCCATATCTTGTTTGGTGTGTTTCAATGAGACCTATTACGATCGTTTCACATAATAGTGTAAATGTGAACCGCTACCCTGTATTGCCTGTTGCTGGCCACTCGCAAAAAGAACGCAGTAGTTTTTATTTTGCATTGCCGTCTGCTCACACATTTAACTGAGCGCATATACTGCCTTTTTTTTTTTTTTTTTCGCTGAATAGGAGACCAATAGAGTTAGGCTACTTCATAGCGGAAAATTAAAGAAAGCTGCTGAAATAAAGTAGACCTACCGTGCATATAGGAACGTAATGTGTTCTTACAGTGGGGAGACAAAATGAATAACTTGCATGATTTAAGTAGGCCCTGAAATAAAGTGGATTATTTCATCTGTAAATTCGGTAATATTTGTTCATTGTCGGAAATTCCAAATTATATTTAATAGAAATATCGAAGAGCTCGCATGCAATGATTAAGGCATCCTTAAATTGTAAACTCAATCATACAACTTTATTTAAATATTTAATTTTCTTTGTTTCACGATTAATGCGCACATATAAGAAATCTGCATATCCCAGTTGAATTGAAGTCTTTAAATTAAACTGTTAAATTAATTTGTATAATGAAGTTTACAATATGACACTTAATCATTACATGCGAGCACTTTGATACTTATATTAAACATAATTTGAAATTTCCGGCGAAGTAAAAATATCACCGAATTTACAGATGAAATAATCCACTTTATTTCACGTACTTGCGTTATGCAATGTATTAATTTTGTCTCCCCACTGTCTCCTTTTTTTTTAAGAAGCTTTCTTTAATTTTCCGTTATGAAGTAACCTAACTTTATAATCCATTCGTCTCCCATTCAGGAGAAAATTGACAGTACATGAGTTTGTTTAAATATGTAAGGAGACGGCATTGCAAATACGAAAATAACCTATCTGCATATCATTAATATAAAACTTCCGCACGCTTTCCATAGCTGCGTTAAGGTTATAATATAGATACGTCTGTACAACTTTATTTTGAAGAGTGGGATTTAGTAGGCTAAGTTGTTTGTTTTTTTTAATAAAAAAAAAAAAAACTTACTTTTGACTGGGCTGGAAATTTCCCCGTGGTACAACCAAGACACATTTCTTTTCTACTCTTCACCGATCGTAAATTTAAAAACGGACACGTTTGACCCGTTATTTTGATTACCCCTACAATGTGAAACATAGCACTTAAAAATAAAAAAATTTTAACTTGTACAGTGTATCCTACAAAACTTTTTAAAAGTAAATTATAATAAACACAGCACAATAAGGCGTGTCCAGACGAGCACAGCTGCCTTCAGCCACTGCCAGTCCACCGAATTAGTCTGTTGGCCGATGTCCTACAGTGCATACACTCGGCAATTCGATAGCGCGCTGGCATTCTCTACCTAGTCGGTGTTGGTTCAATCCCCGGCCGGACGATGCCGCTGGTCGGCTGGTCTTCTCGGGGATCTCCCGTTTCCTCCGCACAATAAGGCGTGTCCAGACGTGCACAACTGCCTTCAGCCACTGCCAGTCCACCGAATTAGTCTGTTAGCCGATGTCCTACAGTGCATGCACTCGGCAACTCGATAGCGCGCTGGCATTCTCTACCTAGTCGGTGTTGGTTCAATCCCCGGCCGGACGATGCCGCTGGTCGGCTGGTCTTCTCGGGGATCTCCCTTTCCTCCGCACCTTCATTCCGGCGCCGGTGCTGGGCATCCCGCCTTCACTGAGGTGACGCCTGGACTTTTCGAGTTTCTCATTTGCCAGCATAGTGTTATATATTTGGGGCTGAAGTAAATATGTAATTTCTAGTTTATAGGTTAGAAACAAACTGCAGTGTTGTCTTCTCCAATCGGCGCCTGGCCTGGCCTGGCCTATAGTGAAGTGCACCCGCAGTGATGCGGAAGTTTACACTACGACAACCTGTATTTTGACAAGTCTGTACATCTCAAGTCGTGTGAGGCATCGTGTGTTTCACAGCCACTACTTCCCACCTGAAGATGGCAACAAGCTTCGTTATTATAATTTGTTTGTGGCAATTATGCATTGTTATTACCTTCATGGTTACGTGCGGGTAGGGGAGGGGGAAGAGAAGATCACACACACAGTCCCTGGCTGGGAAATAATTATGCTCACATGAGCCATGGAAAAAAATTATTATGATTTTATGAGTGGGATTCCTAGTATCCCCCCTCCCCCTCCCAAAAATGAATTAAATGCAGTGGAAAATCCATGTCAAATAAAACAAAAAATTGTAAGATAACCAATATTAGTTCGAACAAACGTACAACAAAAGTAAACCTAAAATTGATATGACAATCTTACTTAAATTTAACTTCGGCGTCAGTTCTTTAGAAATTTACGCCGAATAGTTAGACAACAATTAAGACAGCATAAAGGACGATTAAAAACATATTACACTAATAAGCAAGAATAAGTAACAAAAAATGTTTGCACCGGTAGGTTAGATAAACCTGGTTTAAAGAAAGAACTCTCCTAAAGAGTTAAAATTCATTCCTTGAACCACTTGTAAATAACTGTATTGCATTCATTATTTAGTATGAAAGCAACTCTGCGCTCGTGAGGTACATGGCTCGTCAGCAAAATGTTTGTTGCTTATATATTTGTATTATAAAATGCTCACCTTGCGCACTACTTGTAAGTAGTCTTTCCTCGCGAAAGAAGTCTTAAATCGCCGGTTTTTTGCATGGTAATATGTCAGAATCAAAAGTTTATTGTTTTAGCATGTACAAATAAAATAAACGAAATAAAAAAATAATACACAATGAATTAAGGAGTAACTGCAAGGTCGTAGTATATTAATTAATTTTATGGTAAGCTCAGCAAAATTTATTTTACAAAAAAAATTGAGCGTTGTAAATAAAGAGTATTGAAAAATTTCCATATTTTGGACAATTTTTGAAATTGCGAAAAATTTCATAGCGTGATTTTAAAGATCTCTTGTAGTTACTCGTGTTATCTTAGTTCAATGTGAATATTCCCACATAGCTTGGTAAGTGGGTTAGTTTTTATCATTTGCACATTCCAAAAACACAAATTGTAACGTTGACATGCAACTAATACAGAAATGTATGCGGTATAAAATTTAGTTTAAGAGAAACTTTACTTGTATGTAACGTATAAATAATGAATTTTTTTGGTGACGAGTAGAAGAAAATCTGAAAAGATGCATAGAACGTGAGTGCTGGACCCTCCTTGCCACAAGCAGCAGCAGCAGTTGGTTTCTGATAGACTTGGCCATTACCTGTAACCTTGCAAGTAGTCTTAGTTTTGAATTCTCACTCCAGCGATATTTTGGTCTCTAATAATCTTTATTTGAACTTGGGTTGTTTCCTATGAGGGATAGTTTAACCTTATGGTTGTATATTTAATATTTTCGCCTGTCCCTAATAGTTTACCGTAACATTATAAAATTCTGTTTTTTAAGGTAATTTTAAACACTTATGTACCTTTTCTCAAGATCACCTGATTGGGTTTGCAGATTATGCTGAAGCATTATTACATACGTGAGTTTTTGTATTCTTTTTATTTCCACTTCAACAAAGGAAAGTTGATGGATCACTTTTTAATCAGCTGGGATAATACATGAACTAATAATTTCGTCACTTTTTACTAGTTTACTATAGAGATATATATTTAAACTCTTTGTTCTCAAAGTTTAAATTGGGAAGGTCAGGGTGCAGTATTTATTCCTAGAACTAAGTTTTGTTTTTATTTAAGAAATCATGAATTGAAAATGGGGACAGTAAAGAAATGTATTAGTATTTTCTTTTTTAAACACTTAATTAGATTTAAAGGTCAAATTTTATGTTATTGCCTTCAAACTGGCTGACATTCTAAATTAATCCTATGTCATATGAAAGTTAGTATACTAACAAAATATTTTTTACCGTAGCCTTCTCGCATTTTTTTTTTGCTTTAGTAACGGTAATTTTTTGTAATTTGATAACAAAGGAAAACCTTGAGATTTTTGAGATTTCAGAGGGCTATATGATATAAATTACTACAGTAAAAACAAATTAAAACTTCAGTATTTTCATAAGAGGGAGGCAATATTCACTGGTTCATTTGAGTTGGCCCGTACGAAGTCTTTACAAACAGATTGTGTAGGGTGGGGGGGGGGGGGTATAAAAATATGGCAGAAACAAGTTCTCCTTAATTTGTGGTATTTTCTTTTAGTGTTGATAACTTGTTATATTGAGGCTCAGGCGGTGCCAGCGGACACGTCAAGAGAGATTCCCAGCTAGGACTAGGACATGTGGCTCTAGACAGCAGTTCTGTCAGTCTGCAGCTCATCTCCTAACTGGTAGAAAGTACGGGCATTTGATAAACGGCAAGTATTGATTTATTGACCTAACCATTTTCTCAGTGCTGTGTTTTTTAAATCTTGCAGCCGTTGAAAGTTCAATTGGTAACCTCCCCCTTCCATCAGTACAATAGGGGTTGCCTCCCTGTTTTTTGTTACTCATCACTGCTGTTTTCCGGATGAAGGAGGATGATATTACCAGCCACATTTTCACACGTGTAAGATCTCAGTTATACAAAACACTATTTACCCATTTGTTGCTTAAATGCAAGTGGTTATGGTTAATTGTAACGAAATACATTTGAAAACCTGATTTTTGGGGTCGTTTAACATCATTATTAATCACTTTAAGGGAAAGTGGTATCAACATTTTTGTCTTATATTTTCGCCAGTAATATCCTGCCGGAGTTTATCGGTGTTTGGAAACCTGTTGTAGAGAGGGAGTTGAAATCACTTGTGGAGGCGTAACTTGCTACTGTGCAGTGGGGTATGTCTGGTTTACAACTTACTACTATTCTTATATAGGTATCTGGAGTCCGCCTACACTCCAGTATGCTGGAGAGGGCAGGTGGATAAGGAACAATACTTATAACTCCTTTCTCTGTTATTGTGAGGCACACAATTTTTATAATTATGCGTGGTTACGTATATCTTCCTTACTTCTAAATACTTCTTCACATGCAAGTAAGTATTTGTAAAGAAGCTAAGTTACTCCTGATTAGGCAACTGCGCAAGTTAGATATATTTTAGACTGTTATTTTCATTGAAAATTTCTTAACTATGATATTAGTGCAGGGATGATGTTTCTTGTGCCTCTTAAATCTTATGTGTGGTGTAAGTTTACAATCTTTTCTTACTCCCCCCCCCCCCAGACCTCCTTCGAAAAAAAAAAAAATTCACTATGTAACCACAAACTTTCACGAATGCCACAGATACATCTTAATTTCCTATGAAGCAGTAGTTCTTCAGTATTCGATGGCCGCATTTATGTCAGGAATGTAAACGAAGAGTACCCCCAGAAACACGTCAAGATATCGGTAGTTATTTGAGGCATGGGTAATCGGTTGGATAATGTAAGACTAGTTTTGAAAAAGAAATTAGGATCTGATTTATATATTTTGAGTCTCAAATTCTGCAGTCACTCACTTGGCCTTGTCAGCGATTGATTGGTTCAATTAAATCGTATTGAAGTACATTTGTTAAAAAAAAAAAAAGAATGGCTATCTCTTAGGTTCAGAAGTTATTGTGTTCGAGTCTTGCAGGTCAAGAAATTGAACACAGTGTATGGTGCTTTTCTACGTAATATTTAGCCTTTAGAAATGAAATCTGAATCAGTGTATTAATTTTTAAGTGTGCAATTTTCACCATGGTATTAACATATGATCAATTTCGTAAAGCGTGCTGGAAAAGACATGTTATAGTGATAGTATAGTACTTTTACGTGCATCATTAAACAGTTCGGTATAATTGAAGGCGAGGTTGTACTAGTCTGCTAAAGTTACCATGAATACGGACGACCGCTGTGCTGTACCTGTGCCCACAGGGTTGTCGAAGAACAGTACCGAGTTGTTTCTATGCCAGGATAGTGGGATAACCTGCAGTGTGTCGTTGACACCGACACGGTATGGCCCGAGCTCCGTGAATAGCCCATACATGGACGACGATCCAGGACCTCCTTGCAGCCAGATCACCAGTGGAGCTCCTTGTCCATATGCAGGCTCCTGCCACACAAGAACATCACTGAGTCACTGTTGAGGCATTATTGGAGTGTTACTGAAGCAGTTCATGCAGCCAGGCGGTGGTCCAGGTTGGGCTGAGGGACTCGCTTCAGTGGGGAAGAACTAGAATAATATTTTGGAGTTGTGATAAAGCAGATCATGCATCAAGGTGAGTGCCAGGTTGGGCTGAAAACCTCACTTCAGTGGGGAAGAACTAGAAGAATATTTGAGTGTGTTGGTGAAGCAGTTCATGCAGCCAGGAGTAGTGCCATAGGACCTCACCTCAGCGGGGAAGAACCAGAAGAAGATGTTGGCGTCGAACCGCTTATCGACGGTGAAGTACCCCGAGTAGCTGGTGATGTCGTCGTCGAAGGGTGGATCTCTCACACGGGCTCTGGCGCGCGCCTTGGCCACCTGCCTTGCCTCCAGATATGGGGACAGCAGAAGGGGCACTGCATCGCCTGTGGGGGCGTAGTCCAGGGAAGACTTGGCGAGTAATAGTCTGGTGCGCACTGCCTTGGGGTCGAGCACCACGAGCTTGGCATAGACGCTTGCCAGCAGGCACGTCGCTACCAGCAGGGAGAGATGCATGTCGCAGTCTGCCGCCTGCCTGTCTACAGCAGATACTGCCGCCCTCCTCCGCATCGCCTATCTCTCCGCCACAGCGTCACCTCCTGCCCCCCCCCCCGTATCTACCACAGCCCAGTGCCGTGATGGCAGTGTAGTCTGCGTTGATGGTTCGGTGGGTGGGGGGGGGGACACACCTAGGCAATGTGTAGCTCAGTAGATGTTTTAAGTCGGGCCTTGACGTGGCGGACACTGCTGTGGAGTGGGGATTTTCTCGGGCCTCTCCCATTTCTATCCCCTGTATTCATTCCACTTACAGTCTCATCTGGCCTCACCTCGCCAATTCTTCTGGCTGTAATGTCCCATCGTAAATTAACTCTCTGAATTTGGAGACCTGCTGTATTTGGGATCTGAAATCTGAGAATGAAATTAAAATTTCAGCACACCCGAAGGGTTTATAGTCACTAAAATCCATCCCTTTGGGGCAAAATAATTCACTGTCAACTTGTGGGGAGTTGAAGCTGGTATTTATGGATGAATACGTGTGTAAATTGGTGTAGTTGGTAGTACCTATATTGGGATCTCGAGCTTTAGTTTACTAAAATTACGACCACGGGTCTACTTTATGGCCCCTGCGAGGTATCGTTCTTTTCGTAACTAACACGGGGCTGAAACCCCTACTCCCCAAGTTAATACTTTGGATGGGTGGTTGGGTGAGGTAAGGATGGGAAAGGAAGAAATGAAAAAAAAGAGACGAAACCTATCACGACCCCCTCCCCTCCCTGGCATGATAGTGTGTCTGATTACATCTACCCCTTTGATCGCCTAAACACCGATGTTAAATCTTATCAGATCGAACTCTGTCCAGTACTTTTTGACTGTTTGCCTGTCAGGCTGGCTGTAATTTTCCATGGCATCATCTGGGGCATTGCAAATACACATGTCGTGGACCCGAAGGGGTTGTTAGGTTTGGTATTTTTGCATTCCTTCCTGTACCATCCTTACCTCACTTAGCCATCCACCCAAAGTATTAACTCAGAATCGGAATACTTTGGGGAGTAGTGGCTTTAGCACCGTGTTCATGTTACTAAACTAAACCTTGTAGGGACCATAAAGTAGCCTCGAGGGGGCTCAAAGAGAGAGTTACATTGGCTAAGTGAAGGAAGGGTGTTACACTGCAGTATAATAAATTGCACCATACTGTAATTAAATAGGTTATTACATATGCTTATTTATTACTTCAATACCAATTGTTGACGACCCTCGTGGTAAAGGTAGAGCCGTTACAACATGCAACCTTGCGTAATTCCTCTGGTACCTGTGTGGTGAGGAGAGTTAAGTGGAGAGATTTAGGCTGCTCTTAACATCGAGGTTTTGACAGCTGGTGAGGGGAAGTGAGGAGTATGGAGCAGCGCTGGAGTGAGATGGTTGGGTAAACGGGAGATCCCCGAGAAAACCCGCCGACCAGCGGCATCGTCCGGCACGATTCCTACATGCGAGAATCCGGGAGCAACACCGCCGGGACTTAAACCCGGTTCGGCATGGTGGGAGGCGAGTAGTCTAACCACTGTACCACATCGGCACCACGTGCGCGTTGTACGGAGTGATGTAAAGTAAAGGCTGTTCACGATAAAGTGAGCACTTTTGAAATCAACCTTAGAAAACAAGTTACTGTTCATGTAGGCCTTTAACGGTAAAGTGAGCTCTTTTGGAGCCCTAGTTACATTTTTCTTTCAGCCAATTTATATCCTTCCGCCACTTGTTTATGTAAACTCTACCATGTGAGTAACAAACCCAATATATACATTTGCCGTACCAAAAAGAAAAAGTCGGAGGCCATTTAAAAATATCTTTTTTGGTTATTATGTCTGACGAAACAGCTACGAAAAGTGCTCACTTTACCGTGAACGGCCTGTCCCTGCATATAATTTAACGGTCGCATTGAGTGACACGCGCCCAGTAAAGTTGGTAACGATGGGTTGAAAGCAGTTACATATCTTAACGTCGAATAAAAGGGTTAGGTAACAGTTTGTGATTACTTAAATAATTTATTTCGCTTTTTTTTTTAATGTGCCGAAGTGTAAAAAATCAACACATTTCTGAAATACTTATTTTTCTAATAATTTCGCAGTCTCACTTGACCGACGCTTGAATAAAGTGATGAGTCCCATGATCACTTTACCGTGAACAGCCTATATAGGTTGTTCACGGTAAAGTGAGCACTTTTTGAAGCCCTCTCATTTGGAATAATGGTCATGAAGTATAACGTCTAAGGCCATAATAAAATAGAGTCCGGTGGAATATATATACTTTGTTTATTATTTACATAGCAATATTTATAATAATAAAAAACTAGTATGAGGGAGGAGGGGGGGGGGGTATACAAGTGGTTTATAGGAAATAAGTAACTAGTGCCTGAAAAGATTAGACGTCACCGTGAACAGCCTATAGCAGGTGTGTACAGAGCGCGGCCAGACATGACCCGACTGTACCGGCATTGTACGTGTTGTACAGTCCGTCTAGTACACGCCCACTAGCCGCCGTGCTAATGTCGTGTCCTCGTGCTGGGAGAGACTGTGATGTCACGTGCACTGAGTCAGCCGGCTAGCGAGTGACGTCACGACTAAGCCCAGTTTGCAGTTTAACAGGCCACTGCAGCAATGAACACGCAACGCCACTGACTACGTGCAGGCAATGTTCTTCGCCTCTCAATACAGAAGTGAAACAACTCTCATGGGCTGAGGGGGGGGGGGGATACATTGTTGCTCCAGAATGAGTGTCTATGTATATGTATGTTTAAAATGAAATATTTGCAAGAATTTTTATAATATATTTCCATTACTTATACATATCTTCGTTTCTCGCGTGTAGACTTTTCTCTATCTTTAAGCAGCACGTAATTTATGTTTTGATCTCACCAAAATGTATTTTATAAAATAAACAAAAATTTCTCTTAGGGTCCCATCTTATGGGTTGCCTCCGCCAACCACCTCCTAAGTTAGAAACGTGTTATCGCCACTGGCTCAAAGGCATATCCAATTAATTGCTTCCACAAAAAAAAAATTATAACATAAAAATAGCAGTTGCCATCAAATTTATTGAAAATCGTATGTTTATACGTTGACGTAAATAGCAAGGTTTTTGTCAATACTTTCTGCTAATGATATATTTGGAAGTTTAATTTTTCATATCCTTAATTCCTGCCAATTCACTGATCTGAAGGGGAAGCAGTGCCATTTTCACTCGAAAGTATTGCCAAATAATTTGAGTTTACAGAGCGGTCTGTCACAAGATACATTGTAAACGCCTGATCACGTTTACAAACTGTGTTACAGCGAGCGTGACTCGCGACGGATAGTTCTGCAAAATTTTCAGCAAGGTTGGGGTCGCGGTGGCTGAGTGGTTAGACTGCTTGCCTCCTAAGTCGGACCGGGTTCAATCCCCGGTCGGTTCATTCCCGGATTTTTGCGAGTGGGAATCGTGCCGGACGATGTCGCTGATCGGCGGGTTTTCTCGGGGATCTCCCGTTTCCCCCCGATTTTGCATTCCGGCGCTGTCACATACTTGCCTCGCTTCACCCTCATCGTCTCTCAAGACTTCAATCTCTGTCACCATCATTAAAATATTGTACACACACTACTAAAACTGTCAGAAAAGTACGTTTTATGATGCATATGAAAAAAGTCATATTTTTGTAACACTGTAAAATATTTGCTTAGTTTACTTTTTAAATTTAAAAAGTTAATATACGCATATTTTTTATCGAATTGGAAGCGCGTTTCTGTTCTAAATTGTTGATAGAATTGATTTTGGAAAGAAATTCCACAAAGTAAGATTATTGTATATTTTAATAGGTACTCTAGTTGTATGTATTTTTATTAATTGATTTTATGAACATCAATTTAAGTTATAACAAATTATCACTCTCGAGGATGAAATGTGCATGAAAACAAATTGTAAAAATTATGTCATACTATTTTTTTATTGCGTACGATTATAGTAGTAATATTACGATTGTCTTTCATGAATGCAACATTTGTGGTAGTTTTTTTCTATGCATATTCGTGGTGACAAGTTAGTCTGGTGAGTGCGTAAGCCGATGCGAGTATTTACTTTATTTCTTCTCCTAACCATGCAATGATGGTGTTTATATATAAAGCCGGGGCGTGTCCGATTGTCTGGGATGGTAATAACCACGGCCCTAGAAGACAGGTCTGGACACTCGCCTATCTAACAATTGACTGAGTTAGTTCATGCAGTAGCCTGAGATCGCTGCAAGTAAACTAGTGTTGTTAGCATTGCTGGTATAGGGATAACACCATAGAGATATGAATGCCATTCTCCCATTTTAAGAAAAAAAATTGCAATTCCCCTCCCAATGCTAGCCATATAAACAGCACTACTTCGGTAGAGCAGCGATCTGCGGCTGGGTTTATGAACTAAATGGGTCAATAAGGGCGTCAAATTTTCAAGCTAGTGTCCAGACCTGTCTTCTACTGCCGTGGTTTTATGTGTGTTAGACAGTACACAACCTCATTTCCTAGATGTTGCATTGGTCTTGTGGTTAAGACGCTCGACTGACGACTCAAGGGGCGCGGGAACGATCCCGCATGCTTCTTGCTTTTTTGGGTTTCATTACAACTACGAACTAAAAATAATTCCCAGCGCTCCTGGCGACCACCGTGTTAACTCGCCTCCCCGATGCTAGCGCGCCCCCGCAGGCGACAAGTGAACCAATACGCCTAAAATGGCTGCATCGATACCAGCTCTCCCCTCTGTGAACAGTACAACTACGAACTAAAAATAATTCCCAGCGCTCCTGGCGACCACCGTGTTAACTCGCCTCCCCGATGCTAGCGCGCCCCCGCAGACGACAAGTGAACCAATACGCCTAAAATGGCTGCATCGATACCAGCTCTCCCCTCTGTGAACAGTAGAAACACCCTGGTGGCGGGTGCGATAATTAAAGATGGCAGCCTACAGTTGCCGACTGGTGGCGTAAGTGGGAATTAAAGGTGGTTGCCTACAGTAGACAACGGTGATGAGGTAATGTCCAAGATGGAGGATGTGAAAAAGCAAGGGAGGAAAATGGAGAGTGGAAGGAATGTAAGAAAACCTCGAAGAGAATTGTAAGATCATGAAGAGACTGGAAGGAATGATAGAGCAGGAGGTTTCGTCGTGACGTCATCTAATATAGCCACCGCGGCATCACACTACTCATAATCTTAATTTAAAATTCACTGTCATGATGGCATATGTTTGACGAAGAAATTCCAATCTTGAGCAGTGAAATCTTGCAAATTTGTTACCCCAAATGTGGAATTTAGACTGTAATTGAACTTATAGAAGTTTCTTGTGAAATAAATGAGCGGCATTGATATATCGCGTAATACTTTCAGAAACGCAAACTGTACCTTCTTTAACAGACCTGCATAGAAAAAAAATAGTGAAACAACCTGGCATTCTCTCTCAAAGGTGCAGGCAAATTTTCTACAAAATCCGGAGGAACGGAGGCCCATTTTCCTGTAAATATTTTTAATATTCAGCTGTATTTTTACTGTAAAAGTTTGTTTCTTCGAAGCCAAACTATTTACATAATGATCCCAAAACTGTGGTTTTAGCTAACGCTTCTGAAGGACACTTGTCTACCGATACACTATAATTTATTCTTCTATATTCAATCCCCTCCCTCCCCCCTTTTTTTTTTCCACTCCTCCCATTTATGCATCTGGACAAGAAGGGCGTTAGCTGGTACTTCGCATATTATTTTGTCGACTTGTTTCAATCTTTCCACACTTTGGATTAGGCATTATTATTAAAATGCTTGATTGTTTACTAACGCTTTCACATTCTCCGCTTTTATACTGCTATCATCAAACTTATACCTACTTTTTCTACTTGCCTAATTTTCAGGTACCTAATACTCTAAGATTTAAATTTTTTGACAGTCGCTTAAATTAATGCAGAGAAGCTTATGAAGCGCTATTTTATCTCCTGCTAGGGTAGTAAATAAACAAATATATTTGCACACTTTCGATAGTCGTTTAGTCATGGTATTTTTTTTTTATATCTGGCAGTGCCATAATATTAAATTTTTTTCAGTTTTTTATTGCATTTTGCTTTGGAAATTTTATAGATATTAACAAACCTTACGCCGCTTTCTCTCCATCGTATTGACAGAACCAGTTTATCGCCGAGATAACAGTACATATTTCCGCCACCAGATGTCAGCCCACTTTGCTCGACTGTTTGAATCTGGCGTAGCAGGCGATGTGCTTCCTGCGATACCCTTGGCAACTTCCTGGCTGGCGCCAAATTTCATCTGTCCTTATCAGTGTCGCCTTGGCCATTCATCATATCCACCAACATGCTACAAAACTCCTTTCTCTTTGTTCCACCACTGTCTCAATTTACGAAGCCAAATTTGAACTATGCATAGCGAAAAGTGCAAAGACTGCATACTCGGAACACATTTCTGTTCCACCATAACCTCACTTTGCCAAATCAGTTTTATCAGTGTTTGTAATGTTATCAGAAGTTGTGCAAAAGGTACAGGGCGAGCCCTTTATAAGAGGCCCCGTGGAACATGTGTGTAACGGAGCGAGGGAATGAGGAAAGCGTTTATTTCTAGAATTTCTTTGTATAAAAGCAATAATACGCAAATAACTGCACAGCACATCGGCTGCCTGTGGTTTTACACACGTCCCACGGGACCTCCTTTAAAGAACTCATCCTGTAGATTCACGTTGCAGTATCATCATTATTCGCATAGTGTTATTTAATATTTTGTGAAGAATTAGGTTATTTAATGGACACTGAAATTCAAGGTATTAATTAAATTTACTTTTCTGTGAGCGAGTGAAGAGATTTGGGCGGGGCTCTCAACATCGAAGTCTTCAGAGTCGATGAAGGCGAAGCGAGGTGAGTCTGGAGCAACACCGGTGAGAGAGATACTGGAGAAAACCCACCGACCAGCGGCATCGTCCGACACTATTCCCACGTGCGAAAATCCGGGACTACCCCGCAGGGAATCGAACCTGGCTCGCCTAAGAGGGATGCGTGTAGTCTAGCCACTGTGTCACCACGGCCCCTAACCCAGTTGTGGAGGAGGAATGGAAATATAGGGGCATTTACAAATACCCTATAAAAGTGTAATTAGAAGAGTCATTTGCTATATTCAAATGTCTAATCTGGGAAGATATTTGTTTTTGGCCCATTATGTGTGAAAAACTTTCAAATAAGATATGCGCAATTTAGCTTTTTTTTTTTTTTTAACCCCTGTCAAACTGTCAAATGTTTGCATCCAACTATATTTCACAATAAAATTTGAAGACAAAATACGGTGATAAATTTTTCCTTCCAACAAATTTTAAAATAATCTTGAACGTGTTTGAAAATTTTACACTGTCAAATTTTTACTGGGAAAATTTAATTTGAATTGTTATTCACAAATTATTTTAATAGTGAGATACTGTTTTTTTCTTTTTCAATGCAGACCATTACAGGGAGAAATATAAGGAATGTTGTAATTTATTTTTGCTTCTTTACTAAATTTGAATTTTATTTATCGGAGATGTTTCCTGCTTAAAGAAACTTAATGCATTTGTACTCGTAATATTATGGGCAATATTAAATTTAAATAGCATTCATGCCCAAGCATCTTCTGCAAAAAATTAATTATCTTCATAACCTACATCGTATGTAGCAATTGTTAGTTATTTTTAAGTTTCTTGGCGCCAATTTTTGTCATGCACGATTCTGATTGGCTGAGACCGTCAAACATGAAATAAAATTTAGAGCTAGTCCAATTTTCAAATGTTTGATGGAAACTAGAGTCATTCAACTTTTTCAGACAAATATGGCGGTGTCTATGACGTTTCAAAGACTTAATAACTGTAGACTTTTTCCCCCAAACTTATTGGAAGAAATTTGAGGGAAAATATGACTGCGTGACAGGGGCTTTATCTTTTCTCAAATACTTGAGTCAACACACTTTAAAAAGTGTAACAGTGTAAAGAGAGACCAGGCAGATTTTAAACTAAACAATCAATAAGCACCATGTAATGAAAATACTTCGCAGAGTTACTAGCGGATGCAAAGAAGTTAGACTGTTCACGATAAAGTGAGCACTTTTGAAATCAACCTTAGAAAACAATATACTGCTCATGCCTGCATTACCAACAGTCGCACTGAGTGACATTCGCCCAGTAAAGATAGTGTATATTCCATCCATCGTTACTATCTACCAAAAAGTAATTGGCCACCTGTCTACAATGTTTGCTTGGTGGTTGTCACCCTGTTAGAATCTCGTAGGACCACCTCTTGTGGCTATAACAGCAGCCACCCTATCTGGCATGCTCTCTACGAGTGTTTGTAGGACATCCACGGGGATTCGTCGCCATTCCTCTTGTAACCATTCCACGAGTTGAGCAATGGATTTTGGCCGCGTCTGACGAGCCCTCACCCGGCGATCTAATTCGTCCCAAAGATGTTCTATAGGGCTGAGGTCGGGGCTCTGGGCGGGCCAGTCCAATCGGCGAACATTGTTGTCGGCGTATCACTGCATAGTAGCCCTTGAAACATGGCACCTGGCATTGTCATCCTGGAAGTAACACGGGTCCATTACGTAAAAACGCCACAATGTTGGGAGTATTTCATTGTCCAGAATGTTACAATAGGCCTCTGTGTTCATGCTACCATAGACAAACACCAGCGGTCCTACGCCGAAGGCCGTGAAACAGCCCCACACCATCACAGAATTTCCTAGTTGGCACTATACACTCCGGCAGAAGCCGTTCCCCTGGTAGACGCCACACCCATACACGTCCATCGGACCGAAATAATGTAAACCTCAACTCATCACTCTACAGAACCGATTTCCACTGCTCCAGTGTCCAGTTTGCGACGGTCCAAACACCGCCTGAGTCGCCGAGCTTTATTGTTTGTCGTGATATGGGACTTATGTGCAGCTGCTCTTCCGAAATACCCAAGTCGGTGGGCCTCTGTACGCAATGTTTCAATGGAAACCGATACTCCTGTTGCTGCATGAAACTCCTGTCAGATGGTAGCCATGGGTTGTGCCCTATTTTTGACAATTTCACGTTTCAGGATTCTGCGATTTCTGTCTCAAGATTGGAGGTCGCCCAGAATGTGCAGCATTGGCACAGTGTCCATCAACCTTCCACTTACGCAGGACGAATGCGACCGTTGATTAGGGCCTGTTTACCTTCCGTGCAATCGCCCGCTAGACAGCCCACTGAGATGGTAGCCCACAATCACGCCCTTATCGAAGTCAGATAGATCTTTACCTCGTGCCATCTCCTTGTCAACTGGTTTTACACCGGCCTGCAGCGTATGGCGGCCACACAATTCAACTGACGTGCTGAATTACCTATCTTCACGGGTGCCTAATTACTTTTTGGTCGATAGTGTAGTTCCATATCTTAATATCGAATAAAAGGTGTTAGTTAACCATTTGTGATAATTCAAATTATTTATTTCACTGTTTTTTTTTTGTAGTGCATGTGTAAAAATTATTAGTTTTATGAAATGTTTAATTTCCTTATAATTTAACAGTTCCGCTTGACCGACGCATGAACAAAGTGATGAGGCCCATGTCAATGTTATTTATACATAAGGCGGAAGAATACACGAGCATGCAAGTAGAACTCAAGCTCATTTTACCGCGAACAGCTTATACAAATTATGGTGGAAGAGTTTCCGTGTGTACTTCGTCACTTTTATGCAAATTGGAAATTTTGTCTCTTGGTGGAGCAGCAACCAGGGACACAGTCATTTATCCTGTATTGCGATGTCCAGTTGTACACGTGATGTCACTGGTTAACTTCATGTCGGACCCAAGTTCTCCAATCCGCGCCTAGTAACCACACCACCTAGACAGCAGGCATCCCAGCCAATAGGGGACTGTTAGCAGCGTGTAGTAGCCAGTCGCACGCATAGCCCGTCGTTCCCAGAGCGACACGCAGCCAATCGGAGAGTGGGCAGGTACTCCCTATAACAAATGAACCTCCACGCCGTTTCGCCTCTATGCACTCGGCTATTCTGTCTCAAACAATAGCAATCGTCTCCGAGTACACACATCTCCTCTGCATTCGCCACTCGTGTTAGTTACACGTGAACAGAACGAAAATAGACGCAACTGTTTATAATGACCTAAATTTAATTTTGAGGTTATTTTTCGCTTATTTTTCTCTCCAAAATCACTTAAGGACTAATACAATCTTTGAAGGCGCGTGGTCACGGCGCATTCTTAATGCAAGATTATTGGAATTCATGAAATAAAGTTTCTGCGATATTTTATGTCGGAAGGGAATTATCACTAGACAGTGGAAGACTGTCACAACATTCTATGTATTTTTATTGGGCGTCTGGCAAGTAAATAAGTGTTTAACTTCGAAAAACTGATATAGGGAATAAAAAATTGCCGTGTCGTATTTACATGCACATGTATTTTATTGCGCACTATTTGTCATCAACACAGTTGTAATACTTGATCATATGTTGACATAGAACATTAAAAATGATCTTTTTTTTTAAGTTTTTATTCTTATTCGCCGTATGCGACATATTGAGTTACGATAGTATGTCACTCAATACTTGGAACTGCTTGTTTTATGGTTCCGGGTGTTGCAAATAAGAAATAGTTCGATGCGCGTTGTACATAGACCGACACAGTAGTGCAGGATTTATGTTGCGTTGTACATAGACCGACACAGTACTGCAGGATCTGTGTTGCGTTGTACATAGACCGACACAGTACTGCAGGATCTGTGTTGCGTTGTACATAGACCGACACAGTAGTGCAGGATCTGTGTTGCGTTGTACATAGACCGACACAGTAGTGCAGGATTTATGTTGCGTTGTACATAGACCGACACAGTACTGCAGGATCTGTGTTGCGTTGTACATAGACCGACACAGTACTGCAGGATCTGTGTTGCGTTGTACATAGACCGACACAGTACTGCAGGATCTGTGTTGCGTTGTACATAGACCGACACAGTACTGCAGGATCTGTGTTGCGTTGTACATAGACCGACACAGTACTGCAGGATCTGTGTTGCGTTGTACATAGACCGACACAGTACTGCAGGATCTGTGTTGCGTTGTACATAGACCGACACAGTAGTGCAGGATTTATGTTGCGTTGTACATAGACCGACACAGTAGTGCAGGATCTGTGTTGCGTTGTACCTAGACCGACACAGTAGTGCAGGATTTATGTTGCGTTGTACATAGACCGACACAGTAGTGCAGGATCTGTGTTGCGTTGTACCTAGACCGACACAGTAGTGCAGGATTTATGTTGCGTTGTACCTAGACCGACACAGTAGTGCAGGATTTATGTTGCGTTGTACATAGACCGACACAGTAGTGCAGGATCTGTGTTGCGTTGTACATAGACCGACACAGTAGTGCAGGATCTGCGTTGCGTTGTACCTAGACCGACACAGTAGTGCAGGATCTGTGTTGCGTTGTACCTAGACCGACACAGTAGTGCAGGATCTGTGTTGCGTTGTACCTAGACCGACACAGTAGTGCAGGATTTATGTTGCGTTGTACATAGACCGACACAGTAGTGCAGGATCTGTGTTGCGTTGTACCTAGACCGACACAGTAGTGCAGGATTTATGTTGCGTTGTACATAGACCGACACAGTAGTGCAGGATATGTTTTGCGTCGTACGTAGACCGACACAGTAGTGCAGGATCTGTGTTGAGTTGTACGTAGACCGACACAGTAGTGCAGGATCTGTGTTGCGTTGTACATAGACCGACACAGTACTGCAGGATCTGTGTTGCGTTGTACATAGACCGACACAGTAGTGCAGGATTTATGTTGCGTTGTACATAGACCGACACAGTAGTGCAGGATCTGTGTTGCGTTGTACCTAGACCGACACAGTAGTGCAGGATTTATGTTGCGTTGTACATAGACCGACACAGTAGTGCAGGATCTGTGTTGCGTTGTACCTAGACCGACACAGTAGTGCAGGATTTATGTTGCGTTGTACCTAGACCGACACAGTAGTGCAGGATCTGTGTTGAGTTGTACGTAGACCGACACAGTAGTGCAGGATCTGTGTTGCGTCGTACGTAGACCGACACAGTAGTGCAGGATCTGTGTTGCGTCGTACGTAGAACGACACAGTAGTGCAGGATCTGTGTTGCGTTGTACGTAGAACGACACAGTAGTGCAGGATCTGTGTTGCGTTGTACATAGACCGACACAGTAGTGCAGGATCTGTGTTGCGTTGTACATAGACCGACACAGTACTGCAGGATCTGTGTTGCGTTGTACATAGACCGACACAGTACTGCAGGATCTGTGTTGTGTTGTACATAGACCGACACAGTACTGCAGGATCTGTGTTGCGTTGTATATAGACCGACATGGTGCTGCAGGCTCTGTGTTAGACGATAGTTAAGTGAACCTGTTTTAACGCAGTTAAGTAGCTCGGTATACACATAGATTCTGCGCATGTAACCAACTTGACCTACCCTAAAAGAACACATCTGTCAGTCACATGGTCATCATTCATGAAAGTGTTCATTTATATCTTGATTTTTAAACAAGCACTATTAAATGGATAAAATACGTTTACCAATTTGAATATAATCGAAATGCATTACATATTGTTTATATGAAGTTTAAAAACATCTGAAAGCATTTGTTTACAAGTAAGTTTTTTAACCTTGTATCCAAACCGTGCCGTTTTCGCTAGACGTCTTGGTAGAAAAGGAGTTCAATGTTGGGACACGGAGTTTGGTTGTGCGCAGCTGGCGAGATCTATCTACGCCATATTTAGTCTGTCACCCGCAAGGAAGGTGACTTGAATACTGAGCCTGACAGTGTACTGAGTCAGTCGCACGAGAACAGTACAGCAAGTATCCTGTCACCACAGCCGAGACAGTATTGCAATGGCGTATTATGTTCTTAATGATAGTTCAGATATAATAACCACTTATCCCTCTTGCAAGAATCATTCTGACATCACAAATCAAACAGTCGTAATGTTCAGCAGGGTTAATGTTCGTGATGAGTGTGTTTAGTATAAGTTATTCACGGTAAAGTGAACACTTTTTTAGGCCCCTCTAACAGACGTTAACCATTAATAAATATATTTTATTGCAGCCTCAGGCGTTAAATTTTGCTAGTGGTGGAATATATGTACACACTGTCTTTATTAGTGCCATAGCAGTGGCGAAAAAAAAAATGCTGAAAGGAAAAAATTATCCAGACCTTAAAAAGTGCTCAATTGATCATGAACAGCATATATCCATTATCGTGCAGGAATATTTTTCAAAGGTCGAACTTCAAGTTTATATGCAAATCAACCTGCGTTTCTCAGACGCAGCAACAATCTCCCATACCTACCAGCGCCATATACTGTCTTCATACCTAGTTTCTCAGACGCAGCAACAATCTCCCATACCTACCAGCGCCATGTACTTTCTTCATACCTAGTTTCTCAGACGCAGCAACAATCTCCCATGCCTACCAGCGCCATGTACTGTCTTCATACCTAGTTTCTCAGACGCATCAACAATCTCCCATGCCTACCAGCGCCATGTACTGTCTTCATACCTAGTTTCTCAGACGCAGCAACAATCTCCCATACCTACCAGCGCCATGCACTGTCTTCATACCTAGTTTGCGGCGATCTCAAGGTTCAGTCCATTTGCCGCAGTATATGTTGCAGTCCTCGGTGAGTGAGTGCGTTTTGTTCTTGGTCTTCCATGTGTGGTTTTCCTCTGTGTGGACGCGACATATGGCATCCGTTTTGAGTGGAACCGATAAGAGAACTGTTCCATTGTATTTCGTGATGTTAAAGGCGGTTCACGATAAAGTGGACACTTTAAAAATGAACCTTCCAAAAAAGTCACTGCATCTGCCTACATATATTTCAATGGGCGCACCGAGTTACATTCGCCCAGTAATGTTGGTAACGATTGATAGAATGTAGGTCCTTATCTTAACGTAGAATAAAAAGGTGTTGGGTAAACATTTTTGATAACGTAAATTATTTATTTGGCTTTCTGTTTTTTTAATACATCGAAGAGTAAAAATGAGCGGATTTGTAAATATTTATTTTCTTAATAATTTCACTCGTCCGAATCGTAAATAAAGCGACGAGGCCCATGGCAATGTTAATTTTACATAAGATGGAAGAATACTCAACGCGCATGCCAGTAGATTTTAGCAGGGTTTTTCAAAAGTGCTAATGTTATCGTGAACAGCCTATCCCGCGCTTTTACAAAGTCGTTTTAGCCCTTTTCAATTACTCTGAAATGGTGTTTCTAAGGTGCGTGACACTTCGAGAGTACTCAACAGCCCTCGTCAGAAACGTGTGTTGCTGTCGTAGATCAGTACATCTATCACACGTTTCATAGTTTCCGCGAGGAATAAAAAACATATTTGAAACGCTCGACAACGCTGCAGTTATATTCCACAGCGCTGCCTTTACCCAGGACAAGAGAGAGAGGTGAGTATAATAGGTGCCTGTTCAAGGAAGGGTCGACCCATAGCCTAGTAACACTGCTGTCAGACGAGGTTGCTGAAGGTCGCTCATGACATCTGCAGACAGAAGATGTATTCATGAGCCACTGGCGGCAATTGTAGATGAAGCAGACAAGATACTAGGATCGTCGCCTGTGTGTGTGTGTATGGGCACCGGGAGGTGGCTGCAGCTGCTGTACTTAGTGACTTTACCATCAAATACTGAAGAATTGAAAGTTGTACTTGTGATTTGTTAAGTACACGGAAAATACGTTTTGTGTTTTACGATTGATCTGGCAACTATTAAGTCTAGCCAATCAGAATCGTAGGTGGTCAAAGCAGCCGACGTAACATGGAAAGAGTGAAGATTATTTAGGTGCGTTTAATTATTTGTGGTTACCGCTTGCGTAATCGTGTTAAGAAAAACTCGTGTCTTGTAGAAGGGGATGCCGACGCCAACATTGGACATTTACATCAATAAATCTGAAAATGATTAAATAGAGCGATTTCAGTAATCCCTTCCAAGAAATAAAACATTGCCAGGAACTGTTCTTTAAATAAAGAAAATACTGGCTACCAATTAAAATAATTCATTGCATACGATTTCACGATATGACATAACCTAAATCCAAGATGTAAATACATTTTCCCGCCAACAAGAACTGCTGCTGTGCTCGGACTCGATACTTCATATTGACTTGTACTTCAGATAAAGTATAACGATATCTTAAGTTAAGCCAAGAACGCGCACGACCCGTGCACTGCGGTCGTAAACAAATGCCCGTGAAAACATTGGTTCATATTGTAAGCACGCTGCTTAAGGTTTCTCTCAGTTCATTCGTAAACTCACACTTAATACGTAGTAGACTTCCTCTGTCTTACTTACTACCTATGGGCTACGCTGTTTGCTGTCGCAGCCTTCCTCTCACTAAACATCGTACAGAAACTTCGTACAGGCATTTCATAAGGCGGATAGGCGACGCCAAGTATCGCGTTACCAAGTAAAAGATATACATATACTATATATAATATATATTATTTATATATACATATATTCACTTCACCGTGAATAGCATAGAACATCCAACAACGTAGCCTATATACATACCATGGGGGATTTGCACATCCGCCCCAAAAAGTACGCAAATGTTATATAATATTTTGTTGTATGTAAAAAACTGAGAGATAAATAATGTAAGCTGTTTTTGTATGAAGTGTTTCTTTCCCTAATTTCGCCATTTATTCTTTGATTTTGCCGCCCTTGTATTTTTTCGCCCCCCCCCCCCCTCATAGTTTGCCGCTCTGGGCTATAGTTTCCTCCGTCCATCATTGAAACTGTTGTTATGGGCTGAGCACTTTTGAAAGCCCTGCTTAAGATCTACTTGTGTGCACGTTGTGTATTTTACCGCCTTATGTAGAATTAGCATTGCCATGGGACTCATTATTTTATTTATGCGTCGGTCAAGCGAAACTGAGATACTATTATAAATGTAAATATTTTACAAATCTGCTCATTTCTACACGTCGATGCATAAAAAAAACAAGACAACGAAAGAAATAATTTAAGTTATCACAAATGGTTACCCGACATTTTTTATTCGACGTTAAGATATGGAACTATTTTCCACCCATCGTTACCAACTTCACTGGGTGCATGTCACTCAGTGCGCCCGTTTAAATATATGCAGGTAGGGGCAGTTAATTTTTTGTAAGGTTGATTTAAAAAGTGCTCACTTTATCATGAACAACCTTTAACTGCATCTGAGACACAACCTTCTGTGTTGACCTGGCCGAGGTGCTCCGTGAGGCAGTCGCTGTGTTTCTACGTCGTGTTGAGCGCTGTCTCACTCCACCGTCCTGCATTTGTAGTATTTTTCCCGCGGTCTGCAATCTACTACATTTTTTTTTTTTCCCCAGGTTTCACGTGTCTGCAAGACAGATAGCATTGCATTTTACGATTTTTAAAGCTATTATTGCCTCACTGATGTTAACATTATTCCTATAATAGCCTGCAAGAAATTCACTTAAACACCTCACAAAAAGGTTGGAATATTGCAAGATATTGCAGTTTGGATGGCAGGGGTTGTGTAGTTCTGTTGTGATCATCAGAGAGTGCACTAACGCATTGAGACTGCCTGGGACAAGTTGTACACAGCAGTTTGTTTATAATCTTCCACAAACCCTTCCAGATCTCACAATAGCTGCCCAGATGGAATGGGACCCTACTTCCGGAAGATGACATCAACAAATTGATTACGAGCATGCCACGGCGTGTTAGGGACATGCACAATGCACATGGAAGTCATACACTGTACTAAACTGCAAGAAAGATGCCCTTTCCTAGTCAGACACACCATTATGTTAAGTTTGTTGTTCTTTCGTGTTTGTTTGTCTGTGGTACTGGGCAAATGTTTATTAGAAACACTTTGAATGTCACATTTTGTATCTGCGCCGTTAGTACTGACTTGGTGTTATGCTTACTGTGTCTATACTCTATACGTATGTGTTTTATGTATGCACCTATATTCCAAACTTTTTGTGAGGTGTTAATTTGTTCCCGGCTATTAGCAGTTATAAATTAAAGAATCATGCAAGTTGTAACGATTTAATGAAATCCGAAAGGTTTTTCATTTATGGTCTGTCTTACAAAAATGTTCGTTTCACCTTTAGTAATGGGATTTCCGGTGAAAAATCAATAAATCCAGCATGGCGAAACAATTCCCCTCGAGGTGCAAGAAACACTTTCCATCTTGGATATTTTTTTCAAGTCATGATCAAACTGTACTTTATTTTCTCCCAACTACACCGGCAAGGAAAACTCCAAAACTGTCGCTTCTTTCAAGCAGATGTGACGTCACAGCCGTTAAGATTGTCGTTTCTTTCAATCTTGTGCAGCCACGCAGGCAAGTTTAGTAACACCAGCTTTCAAGGAGGTGTAACTAGTGTAGTGCAAATAAAAACGCGCGAATTTTTAATTTGTTTACGGTTTATCGATTGATTGAGGAAACACGACGAGATGAAAATCTGAAAAACTCTTGTAGGATGTGTGTCTTAAGGAATTTCATTAATGAAAAGGAGAAATATAACTTATTTTTAAGCAATATAAAGTTAATGTAACCTTTTAATGTTTCATGTTTTCTTTCTTAATGAAAATACCTTTGCAAATTAACATGTACTTATTTCGAATTTACTTAGGTACTTCGGGACATATTTTATGTTAAATTTACCTAACAGTAAATAAAATTTTATAGGGTTATATTTGTGAGGCATTTCGAATCCTGCAGACAAGATGCTGCAGATTAGAGGCTAATGATATGATTTACGAATGCAAAAAAAATGCATCGTAATAAAAATAAGTTAATAAAATTCACTTGTACGCCCGTAATAAAGACACACAAAAATACGTTTTGTCAATTGTGCGACTAAATGGCGCTGAGAGCTGCACAAAAGTAGTTCCTTCCAGCCCTACACGCTTGTGTAACTGCGCCACAGACTGAAGATGAGTGATATATAATCTGTGAGTCGCCCCGATCATAGACTATATATAGTCCATGACACCGACAAAGTGTAGCTGCACTACACTACACTACACTGCACTGGCTACACTTTTTTGGTTGAAAAAAAACGAACATATTAAAACCCAAAGCTTGAATGGCACAGAGACTACTCAACAGAATTTTAGAAGTTTGTATGTTTTTAGTAACTTTCGTATTAAAGGGAGAATAAAAAGGTTGTATTTCTAAACGGCTATTAAGATGTCTCCTGTCCCTTGACCGAGCAGCTGTGTTGTTGTTTTTTTAAACATTTGTTGTGGAATTTAAGTTATGGAGAGTCCTGCGTAAATCCAACATGCCGGGGATTTTGAAATTTTTTACTATCAGTATTGTAAGTGTGAAGTTTCATATTTACAATAAAAATTGGAAAGTTAACTTCATAAAAATACAAAATAATTTTAAAAATTTATCATTGGTGCCATATCACAAAGTCATGAAATATCCTCTAAACGAAGTGAAGACTGGCTTCTAAACTGCTCCCTCCTACCTGACTGTCGCGTTGTAGTGTGTTGTGTTTGAAATACGTACACGTTTGACAACGAAACTATCAAACGTGCGTCCAACGTGTTCTACGAAAACAACTCACACTTCAGACGAGACTGGCCTGTCGAGTGCTTTCAAGCCGTTAGGCACGTTAGAAACAGTTTCAGATTACTGCAAAACATCAAAAACGGTTTTTCCAAAGAACTGTTTCTCAAAACATACGCGCCAGAAACACGCATAACGACGCAAGGGCCCTGCATTGAACCTCTTTACAGACTTTCCACCAATAAAGTAATAGGGTCACCGCAGAAAATCTCCATAGGTACTCGCAGTGCGACGAGAACACTGCGCGAGACAATGTCGCCCTTATCGCTACCACGCCTCAAACGCGGAAAAAATCTCCAGGTAGTATGTCCATAGTTAGCTATTGTTACAGGCTGAGGACGACGCCTGAGGGGCGTATCTGAGTTCGTGAGGGACGTAGATCCTAATAATAAAAATATATTAAAGAAACTAAATTTGATCTTTAATGTATTCACTCTGCTACTATGTACACCATCAATTAGCTGTCTCCAATTTGACTCTTTCTATTTAACAGTGAGCGCACTAGTTAATGTTTATTTCAACTTTAATTAATGTCCTTAATGTCTTTCTTGATTTGAGTCAATTAACTCATACCCATTATTAGCACGTGTTCAGTCTGTTTCCAACAGATATGCCTTTCACTCACGCACTTTATCCAATAGTCCAGGTTCCAGCCATTTCCTTCCAAACATTGATACTCGCAGTCTTCGCCTTACCTTCACAGCTGACCACGCCGCTCGCTCGAAATCCCGTCAGTCATCCACTCAGCCACTCCAACTCCCGGCCACGAGACCCGTCAAACTTGAATTCAGTTAGGGCGACCGTCTGGACGGTCCAACAAACCCAGGGCCTAGGTCAGTAAACCAGGGCATAAACTAGGAGAAACACCACAGCCATGGCCACACAGCGCCGTGCCGCAGAATATTATCTTGTCGGCCTGGCTTTGAAACTGATGTGACGCCGCTCGGTTGCCTGCCGCTGTTATCTCGACTCCTCTGTCGTCGCTGTCATGCGCCGGGCCAAGGACAGCCGCACAGACCCGCGACACGTGACAGTATGATCACATACCTAACTACTGGTGGCGATGTATCACAAATAAGATAGCTCCAGAAACTACTACGCAATCGCAGATTGTTTGCTGTATGTGAAGCAGGAATTGCGTACAAGCGCGTCACTGCTAAATTTAGATGGGAGTACTTCGTCGCAGGTTACATAAAAAAAAATCAGGGTGTGCAAGTTACGCAACGATGAATTGGACTACTAAACTGAGAAAATGTTCCGACTTGACCCATTGCCCAACCGGTTTACGGGGGGGGGGGGGGGAAGCCAAATTCAGACTAATTTACAAAGCAAAGTGAAACAAAAAAAATTAAAAATGCAACAAAGTGAAGTTACAAAATAGGTTGAAACACATGTTATCTATTCAGCAATCTTAATTTTTAGGTGCATAAAAAAAAAAAAGCAATGCCAAGTTGTGTTATTTTTAACTTTACGATTGCGTAAGACATGAATTAACCCCAAGAACGTAGATTGCATACTACAGGTTTTCAAAGCCAATATAAGGAAACGAAGAACGTGCCATCCTACATAAGTGTTTTTACTAACTCGGGAACACTTATATTACCAGAGTGATTTATTTCTGTTCAGACATTTCTAACTACATTTTTGTGTGTCGTTACGGCGTTAGACAAAATACAGTGTGACAGAATAGTTGCTCACAAAGTTGGTAATAAAGGTTACCTTTGAATGCCCGTCCGTGGTTTATCTAGGTTGACCTTCAAAATCTTGTAGACTCACGTGACGTATTAGGAGTTATAGGCTATTCATAGTAAAGTGAACACTCTTTAAGGCCCTTCCAACACTATACATATGTCTTATGGCAGCCTTAGGTGTAAAATTCTGAGAGTAGTGAAATGTACGCACTGTTTTCATCGGTCACATTGCAATGTTTATATTAAACAGCAGCAGGAAGATAGAACTTGGGGTGAAAGGAAAAATTTAGAAAGGCCGTAAAAAGTGCTCGCTTTACCGTGAACAGCCTATAGTTATGTTCCACTACTTTTCCAACTTGTGCAGGGACTACATACTACGGACAATGTGTGCAGATGCAGGCAGCGGTGTCTGTTCTGAGGTGTCTTTGAGAAGTGCATAGTTGAAAGTAGTTGCTGATGCGTGTGTTGGTGTATCGTGGGTTTTGTGTGTTGCAGGGGCCAGCCTGCATCCTTGACCGCGGACAACCCGCCTACACTGCTGGACGGACACTACGACGCTGTCAAGGTAACACTTCACCTGCACTTTACCTCTCGGCTTCTCGCCCTCTCTCTCTATCTCGCCCTCTCTCTCTCTCTGTTCGAGAGAGAGAGAGAGAGAGAGAGAGAGAGAGAGAGAGCACTCTTTCGCACAACCTGGCGTGAGCACTGCTTCGCGCTCTCTCTCTCTCGTGCTCTCGCTCTGTAAATTTTTTCTCTCCGACGTCAAACAGCTGATGTCAAAAGGGGAATAATGTTAGCTAAAATCGCGGCCATAGCTATTGTAAGTAATTTGTGTGTGTTCAAAATAATTCACAATAATTATAGCACTACCAGAATAATCATTAGCGCAAAAATACTATTATTTTCGTTTTATTTTTTACCGTCATGTTACAACAAAGTGCAAAAACATGACAGTCAGAAATATTTTTATAAATACATTTTGCGTATGTCATTTCGCTGTTTGTTTAAAACAGTTGAAATTATTCGCTTACAGTTAAAATGCAACTTGGTTTTGGCCCAGAAAGCTACTATAACATTACTTAAACACGGAAATAATGTAATCAACTATAGCGCCTGCAAGAGAGCGCCAGCGAGTATACAACTTCGCGCTCTCTCTGTGCTCTCGCTATTTCACGCTCTCTGACGTGATAATGGCGTCGTCGCGAGAGTACGAGAGAGCGCTCTCTGGGCCTATTGAGACACGGCCTAAGTAGAGACGACACTGCTGTATGTCACTTGTAAACACGCCATAGTTATATGACAGACATGGCAACGCTCGTCAATATACACCAGTACGGTTAACAGCTCTTAATTCAGGCATTGCCTACCCTGAGGACGGGAACTCGTCTTCTCCAAGGTAAACAAACACGTCTCCCAGAGACTCCGCTGACTGCATTCAGTCTCCCTGTCCCGATATTCAACTGCTCGCCTGCCTTGCCTATTCGACCGTCATATATGACGTGGAATGGATGTGGAATGTATAGTGAACCAAGATATGTGTATACTTCCTCTAACCAATTTGTAATTCAAATTTTAAAAAATGTGCGTTTCGCACATCGTTATTAACAGTGACGTATTTATTCCGTTTTGTTCTCGCGGTAGGTTTTCAAATGTACGTGGCCTAAATACGCGTCCTTTTTGTGTAGTTCATTATAAAAAAAATGCAATGATATTTATCTGTTGAGCATTTCTCACATCGGCACGAACATCGACACATTTATCGCATTTAGTTCTTTCGATGAAGTTAATATAAATAGTTGGGAATGGCAACCAGCTATTGTAGCCTAAGTACTGGACAGAAGTTGTCAGTCTTTCAGTGCTTGTCATTGGATTCGTAGTTTGTTTACAAAGGTCGGTTTCGTCACCGACAGAACAGCTGTGGCGGAGGGATACATTGTGGCCGCACTTCTTTTCGAGAACTATCCAAATTTATTGAAGTTACATGAAACACTACTATAACGAGTCAATATGGCGGCCACTTCTACATTGTTATAATTTCTGTCCGATTAGTGTTTAAAGTAAACTTTTCAATCCGGATTCTACATTCCAGTCCGCCTCGACAACTAGACTGGATTATCTCACTCCACTCCTACTTTAGTCCAGTTCGGATTGAAATGTTACTGTAAACGCACGATATGTGTTGTCTAGGTGAGTTTGCTTTTTAAGTTTTTTTTTTTTTTGCCAATGTTCGTCCCAGTATACATTATTTTGGGGCGTAATACTTTCTGCAATTAGGCATTGAAGACTGGGATTTGTTTTTTCTAACTCCTTTGCAGTTTCAACGTCTTTCTAACAAAATAATTCAAAATTCAAATGTATCGGTAAACGCCATTTAGTCTATGGTAAACACAACATGAAAATAACAAGGGGGGGGGGGGGGGGAGCATCAAGTGGATCAGAGCGGCAACTGTGCAACGATCGCGTGAAAACACAAAAGTGTGTGTGCAATTTGCTACATATCAAAAGTGAAATAATTGTTTTAACTATCTTGCAGTAAAAAATTGAGTAAAGGTATTTTGTTTGTTCCTAAGTTAATAATTTCTTAACATGAATAATTGACCACGGTTTTTTTTTGGTGTTGGTAACGCGAGGAGCGTGCTGCTATCTGTGCGGCCGTAGCTGCACTGTGCGGAGCAGCAAGTACACACTGTCGCCGCTAGAGCGCTCTATAGCAGTCACAGCGCCCGCCAGCTGAGAGCAGCTTCGCC
Organism: Dryococelus australis; assembly: GCA_029891345.1. NCBI lineage: Eukaryota > Metazoa > Arthropoda > Insecta > Phasmatodea > Phasmatidae > Dryococelus > Dryococelus australis. Next base: position 9,085,696 of record CM057007.1, on the reverse strand, counting down.
TAGCGCTTCTGCAACATGCGAATCACTTCACAAGCTACTTTACAGTAGCATCAACTCATTACGAATACAAGTACTAGGTGCTATAAAATAAACTTTGATTTTTTTAAATGTTAAATATTACTTTTGTTTGCATCCATTGTTCGGAAATTGATGACGGACAGACGGTGCGATGAACGGGTTAAGGCCACGATCCTTCATTTCTACAGTTTTTTCGAGAATTAATTTTTTGTATCCAAACAGGAGCCTATATTGTAAAATCCTCTTAAGATTTTGTTACAAATTGTTTTTATTATGTAGTACAATTTTTCTAACGCCAAAAAGTGTGTGCTTTTATCCAATTAATTAACGAAAAGTTGTTTGTTTAATAATTGGTTAAAATTTTACAGTTTTTGGTGTTGAAAAAATTATACTACACAATAAAAAACAATTTGTAACAAAATTGTAAGAGGATTTTACAATATATGTTCCCGTTTGGGTACAAAAAATAATTCTCGCAAATGCTGTAGAAATTAAGGATCGTGGCCTTAAGGCCTGTCTGCAATCGGCCGTTCCTGTGGCTGTGTACGTGCCCGAAACTCGGCGTCAAGTGACGTCACATTGACGCAGTCTGAATATGGTCTACAAATGCGTTGGTTGTCCAAAGTGAGCTTCCAGAATCTGACACTAGGTCGCAGTAAATTCGGCACATTATTTGTTACGTAGTGATGTTTAAATTTGCTGGATTATTTTTTAACATGTACGAAATGGGTTATTTGAATATTTATTTATAATAAACGCCATAACGGTTTTGTTTAAAAATACGTTCGCCATGTGACATCCAAATTTTATTATTTTAACTTACATTTTAAAAGTTTTAGCTTTTAAATAACATTGTCAGGCCGAACGAAGACATCGCCGATTATTAGCATTTCATCTTATTTGTTTTAAAAAGTCCACCTTACACATCCAATGTTTACATTAATAACATAAACATTCCACGGATGCGTGCGAAAGTATTTGTAGTTTTCTTTTTCTGTCAGATTAGGACACAACTTCGGACAAAGTTAAATCTTGCGAATGCTTCAACTTGGGCCACGGCAGCTTGGAACAGCGCCATGACGTCAGAGGGCCAGGGTCTATCTGTGCGCTATCCCAACCCGTGCCTTAGGACAACGATGCGCTGATTGGTGCATGCGACCCTCTGACGTAATGGCGCTGTACCGAGTCAACGTGTGCCAAGTTCAAGCATTTGGAATTTCAAACTTTTGTCCGAAGTTGTATCCTAAGCTGATACAAAAAGATGATTTCAAATACTTTCGCGCGCATTCGTGGAATGTTAACGTAAAAAATGTAAACAATGGATGTGTAAGGTAAACTTTCACGATAAACTGGACTGGGAGAATGAAATGAACTCGGGATAAACTGTGTGTGGTGCTGGGTTGTTGTTGGAAGCAGCTCTGTGTTGTTGTCGGTGTCGCCATGAGACTCGGTGCGTCATGTTAGCAGTTGTGGCTGTGGCATGCGGCAGTAGTGCGGTGTCGCCATGTTGGGACGACGCATTGCTGCTGACCAGTCGTGGCTCAAGGCCACTCACGTCTCTGTTGCTCTGCTGTGTTTACCTTCATAACCGTCTATAGTCTTGTCCCGGTTACTTCAAACTGTTCTGAAGCCCTGCTCAAGATCTACTTCCGAGATATTCCTCCGCCTCTTGCGAACACAACCGAGTTTAGGAAATTACACGAACGGGACAGTGCACCGTATTCGGGCGCATTCCGTTAATAGTTTGCATAAAAACTATTTCTTACTGGGCATTGCCAACACACCTATTTTCTCTCTTCTTATTATCTTTAGTTACAAGTATAATATTGTAATTTATAGATAAAATAATAAGTAGATGTGTTTACATAAAAATAATACGTTAATTCTTATTAGATTTAAAAAGTATAAAATGCTATTAAGGAAACAACTAAACATGTCATACATAGGGTAATTTTTCAAAAGTTTGATTCAAAAAGTGTGATTAACTGCGAATAGACTATATACAGGATCATCGAAAACGAATGGTACAATTTCAAAAAATCACAGCTTTTAAACTGACCGATTTGGTTGGTTCTTGCACCAAAATGTACTGGAAGAATCACAGTTTTGCTTACTTTAAAATGTATCTTTGTGCGCTCCATTTGTAGCTCTGCGTATGTCCTCCAGGCGATAATCGACCTCCATCCACGTATTCCGTAGAACTAACTGTGCGCGGTCGTCTCAATGGCAACAGCGATTCTCTGACGAAAATGCTTCAGATCTTGAATCTTCACAGCGTAGACAATGTTCTTGACGTATCCCCAAAAGAAAAAGTCTATAGGTGTAAGATCGGTGCTTAATTTCATGCCTCAGTTGAATCTTGTATGCATGCAATCTGAGACGTTTATGGAGAACGTTTTGCACGGTAGTCTTCGGAATGCCAAGCTCCAAACTGCGGAGGGCTATTGACTTTTTAGGGCTGCGCACACATGATAGCCTAAGATGCTCGACTTTTTCTTCGGACGTTCTTGGCCGTCCTGTCGATGGTTTTTTTTTTTCTGCAAGGTACAGGTTTCGCGGAAACTTATAACCCAACGACAAACAATCCTCCGTTCTGTTGCACGTTGTGCGGGACACTGCCGTCTGAAATTCCGTTGCACAGTTGCTACAGACTCGAACTCTGCGAACCACAGATCACATTGTGCTTTCTGCTGCGCGGTCGACGTCTCACTGGAGAGGTCGCGTAGATGTCAGATGACGCGCTTGCACCTGCCAAAATCTCAATCTCTGCGAGACTGTCAAACACAACCCCTCCCCCCCCCCCAAAAAAAAATAACTTTCGTCTTTCCACTACAATTTGGTGCGAGATCAGCTAACTCCGTTAAATAGTTTTGTCACTATAAAGTTATGAAAATGTACTTTCCCCCCCCCCCCCGATGATCCTGTACAATACCTGTGCCAGTCCTTGCACGACCTCTCTAGCTCCTACTGCCACTATCCTGTGTTAGCTGCCTCCAGTGGCGTGTAGTGAGTTTTTCTTACAAGGTAAGCAATATAATAGCCCCACGTATTTGAGTATTTTAGATAACATTTGCTTGTGTCAGACTGTGGTTCCATTTTCATTTCCTACTAACAAACGCAACTTCCAATTTTTCTTACCCTCCGCATGTATTTACCGTTTTATAATACCTAATATTAGTTATAAAAACGGAAACGAAATGAATGTGATAATAAATAAACTGAATATTATTTAGAGAACATATTATAAGTTATAAAAATACTCCCGTTTTCCCAAACATTTTCATCAACTTTCCAAGGAAAGGAGGACTGGAGGACGCAAACAGGACGATGCTTACCCTGTCGAAGGAACGTGGCAGGGTAACTCGCTTGCGAGTTCGATTCATCGCTAGCCGCTCCCGTTTGTGGAAATAAATACCAGATAGCAGCACTATGCGTGTACAGTACTGGAGTTACTAAAACTCTGTTTCTCGAATCGGAAACGCGAAACTCAGTTCTAAATGTGTTTAAATTTAAAGTTAATGCGAAAACTATAAAGGACCAAACATTTCCAATATGTATATGGTAAGCATTGATTACCTTGCGTCTATGGAATAAACGCCAATGGCTGCATCCCCACTGACTCATGTTGGACGAACACTATGTACCTAACAGCTGGCTGTGGTAAACCCTTGCTCGGCGTGTCCTACATGTCCGGGGCGATCCCCCTCGCCCGTGTGTGTTGAAATCAAAAAGGCCGGCCCAGCAGCCAGTATTCTGGCTGGGAAAGGGATGGACAGTGGAAACAGCTGCCGCACAAGGATCCTGTGGGAGGGGTCTAGCTTGTTTCCAACAAAGACTGGCCATCCCCGCAGCGGTACTTCCGACAATGGTACACGGCAAAGACGTTCTTTCATCACGACCACGAGCTTGCGTATGTTTGTGTGGTGTAAAAGGCCGGATCGTGAGAAGATAGACATCGTCTCGTAGTATTCACGAGTACGTACCGTCACCATGCTCGCTTAAACACGCACCTGTGGAGAAGGCCGTAGAACTACACCGATAGAAATGAACCATAAAAATCATTTAGTGCCAGAGTGTGAACGGCACCCTTCCAATACTTCCATGAGAACTTCTTCACTCAACGACATCTCTTCAACTTGAGTGGCAGCACGTGAGCCAGTGTTGATGCAGGTACAGGCGGCTGTGTTTTTTTAAGGCACATCTCTGAAGAGTTCAGTCAGACTGTGGACCAACTATACATTACATTTTTTTTTTTTTTTTTTTTTGGTCGATTCTCAACTTGTATTCATGTTTTAACTTGTTCCACTCTGTGGTTGTCCGCAGTTGTCTTCTTGGGGGAGGTTTTCGCATTGAAACTTAGTAGCTTCTATTAACTCGCGTAATAACCTTGGTACATCATCTTCATTTTCGGCACAAGTAATGTGGGGTCAACGCATTAACAAGGTAACAGAAGTAGATCTAACTGGAGAGGCAACAGAGATATGGGGTAAGCAATGTAGGATGGTAAAGCAGCATGATAGTATAGAGATAATGATGGTGAACTGTAGGAGTGTGTACAGCAAGTTGGAGAGATTCTGGGGTAAGGTTGGAGGAAATGGGACGGACATAGTGGTAGCATGGGGACTTTCCTGAGTGAGGAAGTGCTTGACAGGGAATAGGCAGGATAAGTTCACCATCTTTAGAAGAGACAGGGATGAGAGAGGGGAAGAATAATTATGTGTGTATGTGAGAGGGGCTGAAAGGTCAGTAGAATTGATTAGTGAAGATGTTAAGGTGATGGAAATCAAATAAAGTGGGTGTAGTAATAGGAGGATTATATTACTGGCAGTGTATAGGCCACCATGACAGGGATACCAGGCAATTGTGAAAATCGAGGAGACGTCTGATAGACTAAAGGACAGGCAGTGGGTGGTTGTAGCAGTGGATCTGAATATGCCAGGTGCGAATGGATAGAGGGAGCAGAAGGGATGGGCAGCATGATGCATAGAATGGCAGCGCAGTTAGCCAACAGACTTGGTCAGTATAAACACATGAGATGGAATGAAGAGGGTTTTGGGTCAATGTTGGATGTGGTGGTGTTGGTCGATCTGGAAATGCTGTAGTTGGTGCAGTAGTATTGGATGGCATAAGCGGCCACCATATTCCTGTTGAGGAAATGGGGCTTGACAGTATGAGGGAAGAGCAAACTGCAGATAGGTTGTTGTGACAATATGGGAGAGGAGATAGAAAGGGGGCGGAAATCTTCCTGGGGGGATAGGTTTGAGAAGTGGTCTATGGAGGAAAGTGTAGAAGGCTTATGGAAATCATTCAGAAGAATAATAAAGGTTATGTTGGAGAAATTTGTCCCAAAGAAAATATTAAGGGCTGGTAGCGATCCACCATATTATGGATAGGAGATTCAAAAAATGAATAGAAAGCGTAGAAAGTTGCGTGCCAAGTTGAGAAATGAAGGGATGACAAGAGCTAGGGAATTGATGAAACAGATGAGAAGGGTGCTTAAAAGGAAAATCAAACAGGCGAAGAATATATTTTTAGGGACATGAAGGAAGAAGGAAAAGTCAAGGAATGGGGGAAATTCTTAGGTATATTAAGAAGGTAAGGGGAGAGGAAGGGATCCCTCTGTTGAAAGGTAGGGGGTGGCTGGACTGCTACAAATGAAAAAGAAAAAGCGAAGATGCTGCAAGGCCAGTACTTGTTAGTGTTTGAGGCAAAGGAGGATTGGAACAGGTAAGATAATGGGGATTGGGGGTTGTTTAGTAAGCTTAAGATGAGGGAGCAGGAGATAGCAATGGTAATCAGGGTGTTGAAGAGCAGTAAGATAGTGGGACAAAAAGGGATAGGGAATGCAATCTTTAAGTTTGGCGTGAGAGCGTTAGTGAAAAATTTAGAGGTGTTTGAAAATTTCTTAGAAGAGGGTAAGTTGCCACAATGTTGGAAGGATGTATTGGTGGTCCCAAAACACAAGCAGGGGTGCCTGGTAGCTACAGACCGGCGAGTCTCACATCGAGTACAGGAAAGGTAATGGAGAGACTAGTGGTTCGGTATGTAAAAAATGTTATGAACAAGAGCAATTGTTTGCAAGAGTCACAACATGGTTTCAGAAAAGGATACCTATGTGAGACACAGCTGGCTGGGCTGTTAGAGGATCTGGTGTAGGCAGTTTGAGGGAAAGCGGGTGAATGTCTTCTTCATAGACTTTGACATTGCGTTTGATAAGGTGACCCACGGGACTTTCACGAAGAAAGTCGTTGAGCTGATACAGGACAAGTGGGCAGTGGAATGGATTGGGATGTCCTTAGAGGGCGAAGACATAGGGTGAAAGTGGGGGATGCAATATCGGAGGAGAGAGAGGTCACATCAGGGGTACAGTAGGGGAAGCGTGCTCGGCCCTCTGTTAACTAGAATGGTAAATGACGTGGGTTTGGAGATTAACTGAAAAATAAGATTGATTGCAGACAATTGTGTATTGTATCCAATGATTGGGGGGGGGGGTGGCAGGATTTGCAGAGACATTTGACAGGATATGGTTGTGGACCATGGCGAATAAAATGAAGATAAATGTAAGGAAATCTAGGGTGGTAGGGTTTACAAGGAAGGTGGTCATGTACAGATGGGAGGGACAAGGGATAGAAGAATTAGGAGAATACAAGTTTCTAGGGATTGTATTGCAGGGATACCTTAGATGGAAAAGCATGTACATCAGGTGGTTACAAAGGAAAGAAGGGCTTTGGGTATGTTGGGAAGGGTGCTGAAGAGGTCAGTTGTGAGGTGAAGACTGCATATGGCACAATGATACAGCCGAAGTTAGAATACATGGCAGCAACATGGGACCTGTACATGGATGTGGGGGTGCGAGAGCTGGAGAAGGTGCAAATGAGGGCAGCCAGATGGGTGAAGGGTAGGTGGAGAAGGTAGTAGCAAGATGTTTGGGATGAAGGGAACTATAGGCCATCGGTGATAACGAAATAAATGGGGTGGAGCTCGTAGGACAGGAGGAAAGTTGAAAGGCTAGTCAGGACGTACAGGTTGGTGAAGGGGGAGGGAGGGCGGGGAAGGTTATGCTACCAGCTAAGTAAAGGGGTGTTTAGAGGGAGAATAAACAACAGTGTGAAGTTTTAGAGTGTGTGGAGAACAGAGTGGGGTAGGCAGTCAATGCTTGTGAGGTCTGTGAGGGAGTGGACTGTGTTGTGGGAGGAATTTGTATCTGCGAGAGGGGTTGAGAAGTTCAGGAAGGGCTTGGAAGAGGAGTTGGTCGTGTAGGGAAGGGTGAGAGAGCTCAACACCGGGCAGTAGCCCAATTGCGGCATAGTAACCTTAGTACGTGGTCTACATTTTCGGCACAATTAATGGGTGGTTTTACAGAATGTTTTGTCTATAGCCAAGAATCAAATTTCAGATAGGGTAGGATATTGGGCAATGTCTTGAACATTCTTGTTATCTCGTTATGGGCCGTTGGTGGATGACGGCAAGACAATATACTGAACACACAGACTGGGTGATTCCATCTCAACATAGTTGGCATGGGAGGAGAAACTCACATCAGGGATAGTAGCCATTAAACTAGATGCTGGATAAGATACAGAAAACATAGAAATCTTTCCTGCGAAATTAATTAGTGCAGTTTCATCATCACTCGCATCCTTTAAAATATTTTGTGGTATTTGCACTTACATTTTACAACTAAGTATAGTTTTGTTGTAGTCGCCTAGGGCGTGTTCAAATTCGGGAGGAATGGAAATCTTGATATTTCTTTGCAATGTTATGAAAATAAATTAACTATTATTTACGAAATGCAGTTGTCTGGCTCTGCTATTAACAATTATTATTTCTTCCTGTAAGTGCGATTTTATGCCAGCTCAATTGTAGTTAAGAGTCCTTATCATTATGTTTATACTAGCTAAAGTTACTTCATCTTGCATTATTAGTTACACATATATGTTAGAAATGTCCAGTGGCATACATTAACATAATTTCAAATGTCTACCACTCACGTAAGTCCCACTCCCCTCACAGTACAGCTGTTCAGTCGCACACTCTACTCTCCTGATGCTCGTAGACTACACTTGCTGGTCACTTAGTCCCACATCGCTCTGATAGTACCACTCAGCTGGCGTTCTTGGCCGTACAAGGCTCCACACTCCCGACACATTTAAGTGAACATAATTTGGTATGTAGAGTACTATTTGTAGCACGTGCAACCCTAGTGTTAAGAACAGCGTGCCACGACGACATTTGCTCAGGGAAATAGTCCTTCATTGGTTTTTCCAGCATTGAAGTGAGCAAGATTGACGACAGACTTTTTAACACTTTTGAGTGCTGTATAGATTTACTGGCAATCAAGCCAAGCTAGAAGTGTGTTTCATATATACATGACTGCATCACCATCAGTTCTGCTGTTGTCTGCATTCCCATTTCTGACCGTCCTATTGGTCCATACACTAAATTACTTTCATTACTGGCCGGGGCTCTGTCAATATAATGCCGAGTTGAAAGTGCCCCAATCCATTCTTTCCTATGTAAAATAATGTACAATCCACCATGTTCAGTTAAGCAATTTACAGCTGAATTAATATTGCTTTGCGGAGATTCCTTGTGTGATTTCCTCGTCCGTGTCTGTAAAAAATTGCGGATGTCGAAACATCACAGCAAACTCCATACAACTCGGTTAAATCCAGAGACTTAATATTATGTCGGCAGCGCTCGAAGTGTTAAAGTGGTGTCTTCTGCTCAAGAAAGTTCTATTGTCGCGTCACTTTTATTTGTGTTTGCTGTGCAGGTTATTTCTCGCAATGCTGGTTCAGATGTACATGAAGACAGGAGTGATTGCTAGTGTAGTCCCGGAGCAGTCGGGTATGAAGGAGCATCATCAAGGCGTGTGTTGTAGACTGTCCTTGCGTTTCTCTGGAGCGTGATGTGCGTGCGCGTGTGTGTCGGGATTATCTGGATCTCTGTAGCGCGAAAGAAAGCTCCGTCATGGTTGGCGGGAACTTGCGGCGCAGGAAAGTGTACTCAGCCAACTACGTGGTGTCTTCATTGCTCATGACCATACAAGGCCAGCACTGACATTGTCTGCACAGCGTGTCCGATGCTTCATTCACACGCAGAAGCTATTTGCGCCTGCATATTCCTGCACAGATAGCGATTTGTTAAGCGCAGAAGTTTTTTTAGCTTACGTTCCTAAGGAAAGATCACAAGTGTGTATATCCGTCCCTAATAATCTTCGGAACCAGTTCCCCGGTTTACAATTCGGTACTACTATAGATCTTACTAAGGATATCCCGACTTCAATACTTCCAGACCATACAAGGTGCTTATTTCCAAAATGGCGACCATGTTACGTTTTTGGGTGTTAAATTATTTGATAGTAACATACTGCCTATTTAAACCAAATTAATACATCTACAGATTAGGTAATCTGCTACAAGTGCGAGAAATTGTGCACTCATTTGTTTGCCATTTTGGAAGAAATGTGTACCTTTAAAAATTAATCTCTTGTCATTTTAGAAACTAATTAAACCGATTCCTGCCGATTTTGGCATGCAAGCAGCAAGGGACCAGGAAAAGACAAAACTCACAGATAATGTCGCCTATGCAGTAACATATATTTATATATTAAAGTATATGCTCTATGCGTATAAATTTTGCATAATATGTATAAATATATAAGGATATCATCTTAAATATATGGATACATAATAAATTGTAATTATGTATATTCCTATTGCTGGTGCGTATAGAGTACGAATGTTTCCTCAGGGTGCTCCCATGTTTGCTCTTGTAAAATTATATATATAATCTTATTTCTTCATCCTTCTTGATAAAAGCTGTTCACGATAAAGTGAGCTTTTTTGAAATCAACCTCCTAAAAAAGTCGCTGCTCCTACCTGCACGGAGTTTCGTGCGCCCGTTAGTTGGTAATGGAGGGAAAGTAGTGTTTTATATAACTATGTCGTATAAAAAGTGTTAGGTAACCATTTGTGACGACTTAAGTTATTTATTTCGCTTTCCGGTTTTTTTAAATTGAAGCGTTAAAATTAGCAGATTTGAAAAATATATTTACTTTTCTAATAATTTCACAATCTCACTGGATCGATGAGGCCCACGACAATGTTAATTTTGACTACACAACGTGCGTACAAGTAGATCTTAAGCAGGGCTTTCAAAGTGTCTCATTTGATCGTGAACAGCCTATAGATGTGTGGATTCTCTGACAACAGGTATGGACGTGGAGTAGGGGAAAGCGAGGCTATATACGCAGACGCACAAGCTCCCTGGCTCATTTAGTTTGTCATATGAGTAAGAGCTCACTCTCTGATTGACTGAGTAACTTGAGAGTTAGCTGCATCTATACAAGCAACTTGTACTGCCGTTACAAATCATTCAAAACTTCTTTCTCTCGTCTTGAGGTCACAGTGAAAATTATAGTATGCTGTTCTAATGGTCAGAAAATTTTATCAGCAATTGTGGCATACGGAAAGCTAAAATCACTTTCAGCACTCTACAAAGAAACTGAGCTCGCATACCTGCCTAAATAATTCCTTCTGGTGTATGCACAACATTACATACAATGCATCTACGTACATCTACCTGCTTATGTGCAACAGGACGATGAGATTCTTGGGTGTCTCCCATGTATAGTATGTTTCCAAGGACATGCTAATGTTACGGACACACCACATTGTAGGAGCTGATGTAATGCACCTTGGAAGAGTGCTGAAGTAGCACGAGAAAAAAATGTGCATCCTACACTGAAAGATGGACAACTGTAAAAAATGATTGGGGTGGTCTGATTGGCGACTTAGTAGACTAGACAGCGACCGGCCTGATTAGATCTCGTATTGCGGTTTTGGAGCTACACAGCCATTAGAAATTTACTGAAGCAACTCGAGACAGACAGCACGTCTGACATGAAGTGTTAATAGTATATAAGCATGCATCATGTTAATGACAGGTGTGACGGAAAGCAGATCTTAGACTATATTCATCTGTTTAGTTGGTGTAGACTGCTACAAAAAAATGAAAGACTGAATCGGTTTTTGTAGACTTGCCATATGTAACACCAGCTGCATCGTCGAGGATGCCATGAATACTTGCCGACTCTGGAAGTTGGTGTTCCTCATCAGGGATGTGTGCAAGTTTTATGCCAAAGAACTTTACTAACAGCTCTAATGTCAGATGGCATGAAGATAGTAACTGTTAATTTACCATCGCTGACATGACTGGCCCATATAACTGTACATGGAGTACAGATATGCCCAAATACTCGTTGGAGATAAAGTTCATTTTAAGCTGTGAGGTTGTAAGAACTTATTAGCAATACTGAACATGTATGCTTATGTGTCATGGATTTCTATGAAACTTTGAATGTTATTTACCAAATAAAATACAAGAACTTTGATGGAATTATGTCTTTCAACTTGACAGTACTCTACAAATCAAGATGGAAAGACTGTGTGACTTAATTTTGCTGGATTTTCTATAAACTGGATTGTTAATTGCATGCTGCTTGGGCACAAAAATTAGGTTTATTTTTTTACCTCCTGGATACTTGAGGCTGGTAAAAGTGATAACTTTGGCAACAGAATATGTAAATACAGGTAGCTGCATGCTTTTGGAAAAATCTCAACATGTTATTCAGTCTTCACAAGAATCACTTTGGCAGTAGTCTCAGTGTACGAGTTCGCCTCTGCTTGACAACGAAGCAGGCTACCGATTGTTTCAAATAGAGTGCGAAGAATGTGGTGTATCTTCATCGAATATCTTATCGTTAGATGGGGTAAGAAGTGGTGCTTTTGTGGTAAAATGTTTAGTATTAAGAGTTCTCAGGCACCTCGTGACAATCTAGAAGTTGCTTTGTAATAGTGTGACTGCTTACGTGTAGCTAGAACACTTCACCATTGGACCAACGACCACTTAAAGGGCGGTGGAAACACCTTGCATATATTTGACGATATTGCAGATATCATGCTAACTAACCCTCTTCAGACGGCTTACACACATACAGTCGGCTTTTATACTTGTTCCGAGCACGCTTTTCTGGGTCGATGCAACGATTAAAACACAAATTACGCCGATTATCTGCGGAGCCTCAGTCTCCGTGGCTGGCTACCTATAGGACCCTTCGAGAAAATATGGTGATGAGATGATTCTATCGCCATCCATAATCGGGGCGGTTACAATATTCAAATTAACCTGTGCAGTTATAGGGTTTACCTGTAAGGTATATTCCTTATGACTAATACCAGTGACGTCACTCGATGTTGCCAACTTATGTGAATTAACATATTGCACAAAACTCAAAGATATAAAGCAAATACGTGGATCACAAAGTATTAGCTGCTGCATGTACCATAACACACAAATAAAATAAAATGACTGAATAATTAACCCATATGTGCAACACGTCGCAACATTAGCATTATGTCAATACATAAAAAAGTGTATAAAATGAATTTGCATACAACTTGACGTGTTAATGTAATCAAATTATATGCGTAACGAACCAAGCGTTACAACTTATCATAAATTAATTAGTTGGAAAATGACAGGATATTCATCCAAGGTAACAAATAATTTCTCTAAATGGAAACAAGCAAATGGCTTTACGTTGTGTGTAATCTGCATGCAAACCACGTTGATTTTGAGACTGTTTTAAAAGGGAAAGTTGTCAGTATTAAATTGAACAAAGTACATGTTGGAGAAGGGTGAGGGAGGGTGGGGAAGGTTATGCTGCTAGCTAAGTAAGGGGGTGTTTAGAGGGAGAATAAACAACAGGGTTGAGCAAAGCGACCAAGGTGAAAAGGAATAAGTGTGTATGACTTTAATAAATGGAACATTCTAGAAATCATTAAATGGTGATATCATAGGGGTGGAGCAAAGGCAACTAATTTGAAAAGGAATGACTTAACATGAGAAAGTAAGAATGGAATGACAGAGCATGAGAAATTGAAGTCAAAGGTGGGAGACATCAAGGTGGAATGAGGAAAGAAAGGTGAGTAATTAGGAAACAAAATGGTCTATGAAAACAATATGGCGGCTGGAAAACATGGCCGTGATTACTAATACAAAGTGATGTAATCCAAAATGGCGGTGACTGTGTAATCCAAAATGGCGGTGACGATGTAATCCAAAAGGGTGGTGGCCGGCTCCACAGCTCCGATCCTTGATCCATTTTCCTCGTTTTGGTAAATCTGGCTACTATCTTACCTCATTAGCTTTTTAAACAATGTCCACCACATTCTGTATGCAAACCGTACCATGCAAGACCACATACAATTTGTGTTAAGTCAATTCTTGCTTCAGTAAATCAGGGTCGAGCAAAATCATTTTAGTGCTGTCAGACACAAGGTGTTAAACTCTTTCTCAATAACACAGCCCCTTAAAAATAGTTAGTATGGTGCTGCCGCCACCAAAGTATGTTTATATGCTAATGCCGTCTATCAGAAGATACTTGACCAACAACTTTCAAATGTTGTAGAAAATTTCTTCTGCGTAAACTTTATTTTAATTTCAACATATTTGATCCTTCTGTATGCGAGTACGTGGCCAACATCGCGTACATATATATGTATATAGACAATTAGGCTGATTGGTTATATCGATAAGTACTTTAGTCGAGGTATCTTGAACATCCACTCCTTATAGGTGGCTTACATCGCTCGTGTTCCTCGACAAGATATTTTTCGGACGTGGTATTTAAGAACAGTGATCGCTGTGATACGATGCTTACCTTCAGATATTTTAACGCTCTGGCATCTGTATTGTTTGAAGAGACTGGCGATGGATGAAATATTACTTCGTCCGCTGTGTTCATGAGGTTCTCTGCAGCGTAATATTACCTCTTCAACACTCAGTGTACATTACTGAAATAAACAGTATAGATTGTGCACCCCTATACGCAAGAAAGAACATTTGATTGGGACACTTTCAACTCGGCATTACACTTAATCGAGAGCCGGCCAGTAATGAACAATATACAGCATATTGTGTGTGTCCAGTGTTGTGTGAACCTGTAGGAGAGTTGTAAATGTGAATGGAGAGACCAGCATAACTAACGCTGTTTACAGTCGTGCATGTAGGAGACTTACTTGCATGTCTTATTTGTCTGTAATTCTCTACCGCACTCAAGTGATAAATCCATCTAGTTATAGGCTGTTCACGGTAAAGTGAGCCCTTTCGATGCCCTATTACTTTTCCTTTCAACCATTTCTTATCCTTTTACCACCTTTTTTAAATAAATATTGCAATGTAAGTAATAAACACAGTGTGTGTGTGTGTTCCACCACACACGGACGTTAACGTTCAAGACTAAAATAAAATATATTTACCGACTATTATTCCAAATAAGAGGGCTTTCAAAAGTGCTCACTTTACCGCGAACAGCCTGTATATGTTGCTGCCGCGTCTATTTCTGGCCATATTCAACAGCCTGCGAGTATTTATTCGTGTGACGTGAATACGTATTTTGAATGAGCGCTACACGTGGGTGGAAACTGTCATGCGACATTTGCAGACTGACATCGTGAGTAATAACACTGTTGAAACAACTCTGCTCTGTGTGGACCGGTTATAGATGGAACTGCAATGCGCCAGGTATGTGCGAGGTGCAGCAGGCGGGGGTCTGCGACGATGTCGGGCGTCGTGTGTGCCGTAACTCTGATGAGCTAGTCTTGCAGACTGACATCGTGAGTAATAACACTGTTGAAACAACTCTGCTCTGTGTGGACCGGTTATAGATGGAACTGCAATGCGCCAGGTATGTGCGGGGTGCAGCAGGCGGGGGTCTGCGACGATGTCGGGCGTCGTGTGTGCCGTAACACTCATGAGCTAGTCTTGCAGACTGACATCGTGAGTAATAACACTGTTGAAATAACTCTGCTCTGTGTGGACCGGTTATAGATGGAACTGCAATGCGCCAGGTATGTGCGAGGTGCAGCAGGCGGGGGTCTGCGACGATGTCGGGCGTCGTGTGTGCCGTAACTCTGATGAGCTAGTCTTGCAGACTGACATCGTGAGTAATAACACTGTTGAAACAACTCTGCTCTGTGTGGACCGGTTATAGATGGAACTGCAATGCGCCAGGTATGTGCGAGGTGCAGCAGGCGGGGGTCTGCAACGATGTCGGGCGTCGTGTGTCTCGTAACTCTGATGAGCTAGTCTTGCAGACTGACATCGTGAGTAATAACACTGTTGAAATAACTCTGCTCTGTGTGGACCGGTTATAGATGGAACTGCAATGCGCCAGGTATGTGCGGGGTGCAGCAGGCGGGGGTCTGCGACGATGTCGGGCGTCGTGTGTGCCGTAACACTCATGAGCTAGTCTTGCAGACTGACATCGTGAGTAATAACACTGTTGAAACAACTCTGCTCTGTGTGGACCGGTTATAGATGGAACTGCAATGCGCCAGGTATGTGCGAGGTGCAGCAGGCGGGGGTCTGCAACGATGTCGGGCGTCGTGTGTGCCGTAACTCTGATGAGCTAGTCTTGCAGACTGACATCGTGAGTAATAACACTGTTGAAACAACTCTGCTCTGTGTGGACCGGTTATAGATGGAACTGCAATGCGCCAGGTATGTGCGAGGTACAGCAGGCTGGGGTCTGCGACGATGTCGGGCGTCGTGTGTCTCGTAACTCTGATGAGCTAGTCTTGCAGACTGACATCGTGAGTAATAACACTGTTGAAACAACTCTGCTCTGTGTGGACCGGTTATAGATGGAACTGCAATGCGCCAGGTATGTGCGAGGTGCAGCAGGCGGGGGTCTGCGACGATGTCGGGCGTCGTGTGGGCCGTAACTCTGATGAGCTAGTCTTGCAGACTGACATCGTGAGTAATAACACTGTTGAAACAACTCTGCTCTGTGTGGACCGGTTATAGATGGAACTGCAATGCGCCAGGTATGTGCGAGGTGCAGCAGGCTGGGGTCTGCGACGATGTCGGGCGTCGTGTGTGCCGTAACTCTGATGAGCTAGTCTTGCAGACTGACATCGTGAGTAATAACACTGTTGAAACAACTCTGCTCTGTGTGGACCGGTTATAGATGGAACTGCAATGCGCCAGGTATGTGCGAGGTGCAGCAGGCGGGGGTCTGCGACGATGTCGGGCGTCGTGTGTGCCGTAACTCTGATGAGCTAGTCTTGCAGACTGACATCGTGAGTAATAACACTGTTGAAACAACTCTGCTCTGTGTGGACCGGTTATAGATGGAACTGCAATGCGCCAGGTATGTGCGAGGTGCAGCAGGCGGGGGTCTGCAACGATGTCGGGCGTCGTGTGTGCCGTAACTCTGATGAGCTAGTCTTGCAGACTGACATCGTGAGTAATAACACTGTTGAAACAACTCTGCTCTGTGTGGACCGGTTATAGATGGAACTGCAATGCGCCAGGTATGTGCGAGGTGCAGCAGGCGGGGGTCTGCGACGATGTCGGGCGTCGTGTGTGCCGTAACTCTGATGAGCTAGTCTTGCAGACTGACATCGTGAGTAATAACACTGTTGAAACAACTCTGCTCTGTGTGGACCGGTTATAGATGGAACTGCAATGCGCCAGGTATGTGCGAGGTGCAGCAGGCGGGGGTCTGCGACGATGTCGGGCGTCGTGTGTGCCGTAACTCTGATGAGCTAGTCTTGCAGACTGACATCGTGAGTAATAACACTGTTGAAACAACTCTGCTCTGTGTGGACCGGTTATAGATGGAACTGCAATGCGCCAGGTATGTGCGAGGTGCAGCAGGCTGGGGTCTGCGACGATGTCGGGCGTCGTGTGTGCCGTAACTCTGATGAGCTAGTCTTGCAGACTGACATCGTGAGTAATAACACTGTTGAAACAACTCTGCTCTGTGTGGACCGGTTATAGATGGAACTGCAATGCGCCAGGTATGTGCGAGGTGCAGCAGGCGGGGGTCTGCGACGATGTCGGGCGTCGTGTGTGCCGTAACTCTGATGAGCTAGTCTTGCAGACTGACATCGTGAGTAATAACACTGTTGAGCAACTCTGCTCTGTGTGGACCGGTTATAGATGGAACTGCAATGCGCCAGGTATGTGCGAGGTGCAGCAGGCGGGGGTCTGCGACGATGTCGGGCGTCGTGTGTGCCGTAACTCTGATGAGCTAGTCTTGCAGACTGACATCGTGAGTAATAACACTGTTGAAACAACTCTGCTCTGTGTGGACCGGTTATAGATGGAACTGCAATGCGCCAGGTATGTGCGGGGTGCAGCAGGCGGGGGTCTGCGACGATGTCGGGCGTCGTGTGTCTCGTAACTCTGATGAGCTAGTCTTGCAGACTGACATCGTGAGTAATAACACTGTTGAAACAACTCTGCTCTGTGTGGACCGGTTATAGATGGAACTGCAATGCGCCAGGTATGTGCGAGGTGCAGCAGGCGGGGGTCTGCTACGATGTCGGGCGTCGTGTGTCTCGTAACTCTGATGAGCTAGTCTTGCAGACTGACATCGTGAGTAATAACACTGTTGAAACAACTCTGCTCTGTGTGGACCGGTTATAGATGGAACTGCAATGCGCCAGGTATGTGCGAGGTACAGCAGGCTGGGGTCTGCGACGATGTCGGGCGTCGTGTGTCTCGTAACTCTGATGAGCTAGTCTTGCAGACTGACATCGTGAGTAATAACACTGTTGAAATAACTCTGCTCTGTGTGGACCGGTTATAGATGGAACTGCAATGCGCCAGGTATGTGCGAGGTGCAGCAGGCGGGGGCTTGCGACGATGTCGGGCGTGGTCTGCCTGCTGGGTTCGGTCACAGACGAAAGATCTCGTCCAGATGTGTCTATTTAAGCCAAGTATCAATTTCGCAACTTTCGTATCATCCCCGTATCGCAAAATAAAAATACAACCAGCCAACTTAGATGTATTGATCCACGGACGTATCAGCACAGCCACGCCCCGATATCATGTCAGGTGAGTGTATGGACTGAAAAAAAAAAACAGTTTATAAACCTGGAAAAATCTGTTAACTAGTACGGTATACCGTAAGCAGCTTTACATAGTTGATTGCATATGACGTAAACATAAGTTATGAAGGATGAGAGGGCAGTTCAAGCAAGATGGCATACAGTCATTAGCTTTTATGATAGAAGTTGTCGCGGTTCACTCAGCAGTTTGTAAACCAATCTTTGAAAAATGTCACTGCCCCTACCTGCATATATTTCAATGGGCACTAGGCGCCCAGTAAGTTTGGTAACGACGAAGGTAAACTAGCTAGCTCCATGTCTCAACGTTGAGTTAAGTGTTAGCTAAACATTTTTGAATACTAAAATTATTTATTTCAGCTTTGTTTTTTTACTTTATACAGGTGTAATCATTAATGAATTTGAAAATATTTATTTTTATTAATTTCACAGTTTCACTTGACCGACGGATGAATAAAGTGATGAGGCCCATGACAATTGTACATATAGCGGAAGAATATACTATGTTTGGTCTTAAGCAGGTCTTTTGAGATTGCTTGATTGACCTTTGAAATGCTAAGCACGTTTATTATGACAGCCAGCGGTGTTGATAGTGCAGTGTAGTGTTTCATCGAGAGTTATTATTGCGCAGTTGTAGTCCCGGACTGTGTTCGATTTCGGTGCTATGTGCCCGTGATCCCTTCATGAGACACATTCCTTAGTTAATTCGGATGCCTGTGTTTGTTTCCACCTCGAGTTTGTCTCTATGCGAGTTTCTTTTTGTTGTTGTGACGTTTGCAAGTGTTTTCGGCCGTGCAGAAACACGCAACAAACAAATGAAGTTTCTCTTCAAACAGTTGCGAATAGAAACCTATGTAGGGCTCAGGAAGGACAAGTTGCTTGTGCCCTTGGTTGAAGGGCTATTGTATGGCGCATGATGTGCCCTTACTGTGAATTCGGACAGCGGTAAGTCACATCCGGGATGCACTTGTCAAGGGCACGACGCCAGATAAGGGTCCTTAGCTGGCGAATTAGAACACAGCCAATATTTCCTGTACTAACGTACAGTAACTACGGGAGAAGTGGCGTTGCTTGTGTTGGTGACGTGACGGCATTCACTACGTCAGGGTCTCTCTCCCCCTCCCTCTATCACCTTGTCTGTTGCACGTTTCACACCAGGCGGAGAGGAATGTGCGCAAGCACCCATGTAACACGCACGTGACACATGACCGCGCCCACTACACGTGTGTGTATCTCTCTCTCTTTCTTTGTTTTTTTTTCTCTCTCTCTCTCTTTCTTTCTTTTTTTCTCTCTCTTTCTTTGTTTCTTTCTTTTTCTCTCTCTCTTTCTTTCTTTCTTCTTTCTCTCTCTCTCTTTCTCTCTCTCTTTCTCTCTCTCTCTCTCTCTTTCGCTCTCTCTTTCGTCTCCTCTCTCTTTCGCTCTCTCTTTCGCTCTCTCTCTTCTTTCGCTCTCTCTCTCTCTTTCGCTCTCTTCTCTCTCTCTTTCTCTCCTCTCTTCTTCTCTCTTCTCCTCTCTCTCTCTCTCTCTCTTTCTCTCTCTCTTTCTCTTCCTCTCCCTCTTCTCTCTCTCTCTCTCTCTCTCTCTCTCTCTCTCTCTCTCTCTCTCTCTCTCTCTCTCTCTCCTCTCTCTCTCTCTCTCTCTCTCTCTCTCTTCTCCTCTCTCTCTCTTCTCTCCCTCTCTTCTCTCTCGTCTCTCTCTCTCCTCTTCTTTCTCTCTCTCCCTCTCTCTCTTCTCCGATTTCTTTCTGACTATTCGGGACGCTCGTTTTGGCTAGTAAATGGTCGGTAGCGGGGTCGGTACGTAGGGTGGGAGTATTGGTGGAGGTGATGGACGTGTTTTACAAGGTGGTGTTGGTTGTTTAAAAGAGTGAATACCATTGTTTTTTTTTAAAATATTTATCATTGTAGGATATTGTTTATTGATTTACACAAAAATAAAAACACAATGACATTCTTTGTTATTTTACTTTTATCAAAAAATTGACCGAAGGTGACTGGCCTGCCGCTCCCGCGCTACCCCCCCCCCCCCCTTGTTCGGTCCATATCCACCCAAAATCGGCCACACCAAGAGTCAACACTGTCAGGTCCCAAAATTCGGAGCGAACGGCCGTCCCGAATGACCCTCTAATAAATTCGGGACACTGCCTAGAAAATCGGCACTTCTGGTCATCTTAGTCTACGTTCTCACACGATCTATAATGGCGCTTGTAGCTACAGTGCAGAGCTCCTTAGAATGTAGATGACGTGTTGCAAGTAACATTCCTTGGTTGTCGTCCACCGATCTGTGGTGCGGGAGGCTCCGAGTTCGAATCCCGGGTAAGGCGGGGGTGTTAATTTCAGTTAGGTTATAAGTTGGTCTGCAAGCCATCCTCTGCTAAACTTCCAAGCATAAAACCGGGGGACGTTTAAAAGCCCTTTACAATACAATTGGTTCTCGTGTGAAGTCTGTTCTTTTCGCAGATCAGTGCATTGGGAACGCATTTAAAGTGTCTTAAAAGAACTTATTTGAAGTCGAATTGAGGCGCCACGTGTTATAAGGCTCTTCACGGTAAAGTGAGCACTTTTTAAGGCCCTGCAAAATTCTTCCTTTCAATTAATTTCTACCTTTCCGCCACTTTTTAATGTAAACATTGCAACATGAATAATAAACACAGTGTATACATTTCATCACTCTCAAAATTTAACGTTTGATGCTGCAATAAAATTCATTTATATGGGGATAATAATTTTTGTAAGGGCCTTAAAAAGTGCCCACTTTACCGTGAACAGCGTATGTGTGAGGAGAAGTAGGGACTGGAGTCCAGGAGTACTAGAGTGAAAGAGAGAGCTGGCCTGGAACAGTCACCTCTCGACCTCGACTACTGGCAGTCACCAAGGTCGTCAAGTGATCGTTGGAGAGTCACGCCTGAGTGAGAACATTTTTACACAGTCACCTTGACTGACAGCGTGTGGCAGTGCTGTCGGTCCTGTGCACCGCGCGTCTTGGACAGAATGATTGAAGTCGGCAACACAGGGCGCCGTGTGTAACTCTGCATCGGTGTCTCTCTCCCCTTACACGCCAGGCATCAACACAGTTGAGAGGCTGTCTAGCTGCATCACAACACTTCAATAACAAGCCTCGTGCCCGCAACAAGTTTGCTACACGCACCGTACTATTTGTACATCTACTTTGCCAGTTATCACCACTCTAGGAATAAGTCCTCGCCCTACTTTCTGCCTGCACATTCACTGCAATACCTCCAGCAATGCAGCGCGTGGTGTCCCAGTGTGGGCCAGGTTGCATGGAGTATTTGGTCGACACGACCTCGCCTCCAGTCTAACCTTGTGATGACCTACCTAGTGTTTTGTCTCTCTTCCTAGGACGGTCACCCATCTCATAGTATTGGCCACGCCATACTAAGTTGAACCACGCTGAGCTGAAGTCAGGTGACCAGCCTGGTATGGCAGTCACTGCCCCTGAACACACACCAAGCGCCCAGTAAAGTTGATAACGATGGACGGGAAATAGTTCCATATCTTAGAGTCAAATAAAAAGTATTAGGTACCAATTTTTTGATAACTTGAATTATTTCTTTCGCTTTATGTTTTTTTTAATGCATCTAAGTGTGAAAATGTGTAGATTTGTATAATATTTACTTTACTAAAAATTTCAGTTGGCACAAGTCCCGTTCCAATAGCCTCGTGCAGCCATTCTGAGAATGCGTATGCCCACATGAGAGTAGCCGCCACGCCATGCTGTGTGCCACTTCGATGCTTGATTAACTGTATAAGTGTGAAGGAAACGAGTGTATATTGTGTGACAGCGTCGGTCGACTCGACGTAAACATGCTCGCCAGTCAGTAGGTGAAGGCCATTGCCGCCGAGGTTTTCTCGTGGTGCGATACTACAGGCAGGTAAAGAGTATTTCCGGCTTTCAGACAGTACAGTGCGTGGTAAATGTTATCAGATAGCGCCCGTACAAACACTTGTGCCGTATTCTATACTCTTTCCACTATAAACTGGCCACTTTTGAAAGCCTTGCTTTGCACCTACTATTATGTACATAGTGTGTTAATCCACCACATGTACATTAAAAATTGCCAAGAGCCTAATTAAATTATTCCTGTGTCGGTCAAGTGAACCGGTGTTATTAGAAAAGTAAATATTTGACAAATATGCTAGTTCTTGCACTTAAATGCAGTAAGCAAAATAAATCATTTCAGTATTCGCACATGCTTTCCTAACTCTTTAAATTCAACCGGAATACAGCTAACTACTGTCCCTCCATCATTACAAACTTTCCTGGCTGCATGCCAGTCAGTGTTACAATATGGGCAGCTAGGTACAGTGGCATTATTCTGCGTTTGATTTCAGACGGAATACAGCTAACTACTGTCCCTCCATCATTACAAACTTTCCTGGCTGCATGCCAGTCAGTGTTACAATATGCGCAGCTAGGTACAGTGACATTATTCTGTGTTTGATTTCAGACGGAATACAGCTAACTACTGTCCCTCCATCATTACAAACTTTCCTGGCTGCATGCCAGTCAGTGTTACAATATGCGCAGCTAGGTACAGTGACATTATTCTGTGTTTGATTTCAGACGGAATACAGCTAACTACTGTCCCTCCATCATTACAAACTTTCCTGGCTGCATGCCAGTCAGTGTTACAATATGCACAGCTAGGTACAGTGGCATTATTCTGTGTTTGATTTCAGACGGTACAATTAACCGTTAACAGCGTATACCAACATAATAGATCGGAAAGTGGGGATGGGGTAGGGAGAAATATCCCTCCCCTCCCTCCCCCTCCCTCGCCACACTGGCGGTCGCTGAAAGCTTTACTACAAGGGGGTGCCACAACATAACTGTGTACTTTAACTTCCATACTCTTGTGTATATTTACGTAAAAACGGATGTCGGTAATAACTTTGGAAAGTAATGTTTATACTGGAACAAGACAAAGTCCCCCCCAGTATGTTGTGGAACACAGTGCCCAAACTCCAGACACAGATTCTGTGGACCAATAGTAAAACAAACGCCCTGTACACTTATACCCAGAAAAGTATTTTTATATAAAAAAAATAGTGTTCAAAGTTGCGGCGTGAGGTGCCTGGAGAACAAAGGTGTGTTATCGTGTGTACGACAAGTTGCATAGCAAGTAGGCAAGCGAAGCTGAGCTGTGTTAATGAAGTGTGGCGCGCCTGCGACACATGCAACTTGTACTACACGCGTGATAGCCTAACCTTGGGCACTGCACGCCGCAACTTTGAACACTATTATTCGATATTATAAAATACGTTTCCTGACATGCGAGTGTGTAGGAAGGGCCTTTGTGTTTCTATTGGTCCAAAGAAACTATGACTGGAAATTGGGCGCTGAGTTTCCCAACATGCTGTATATGAAAAGAACATATTGACATGGTGGATTTGAAAAATACATTTTGGGGGTGGGTGCAATTTTTAGCATTAGGGGCGTGATAATAACAGTCGTGCTGTTTTAGGATCAGGGGCGGGATAATAACAGTCGTGCTTTTTTAGCATCAGGGGCGGGATAATAACAGTCGTGCTTTTTTAGCATCAGGGGCGGGATAATAACAGTCGTGCTGTTTTAGTATTAAACAGGCAAGGTTAATGAATTTAAGAAAGTATATCGAAACTACGGAATCAAATAACTGATTGAATGATATCTACACACATGCGAGATACGAATTCATTCTTTTAATACATTCTATGTTTTTGGGTGTTTTTTTTCGTAAGCGTAGTAAACCCATATCTTGAGTAAGAGGATGTAGGATATAGAATGTATACCTCATTTGCATAATCGTAGTAAGCACACATCTTGCTTAAGGCTGTTAACTACTATTAGAAATATAGAATGTGTAACTCATTTGCGCAAGCGTTGTAAGAACGTGTCTTGTGTAAGGGCCTTAACTATCCGCGCCAAGATTTTATATACTAAATATAAATTTATATAAACATAATTTGTAGTAAAGTTTATTACGGCTTTTCGACCACGTCTTAAAAGTCCTACCAATTCTACAACTACTGTAATTATTATTTTTCTCTTTTT
Organism: Dryococelus australis; assembly: GCA_029891345.1. Lineage (NCBI taxonomy): Eukaryota > Metazoa > Arthropoda > Insecta > Phasmatodea > Phasmatidae > Dryococelus > Dryococelus australis. The sequence continues at coordinate 9,061,697 of CM057007.1, read as the reverse complement.
AGTGCATTTATAAATAAAACGTTGGTTTTAAAAGGTTTATAAAATGAAAATACTTTGTAGAAATTAATACTTTCTCTTTACGGTTCATTAACTGATAAATTTACTATGTCCACGCAGTTTATTCAATTAACCTCCCCCCCCCCCCAAAAAAAAAAAAAAAAAACTAAAAATGTGCTGACGCTTTAGATTGTATAAGCTTTGTCAAAACACGTCCCCATTCGTTTACATTCCTGCGGCAGACCTTCGTAATGTAAAGTGCAAATCTACAGCGCGAGAACTAACTGGCTCCACACACACACGTGTCATTGGGGCAGTATGTTTGCTTGGGAAGATAACTTGACAGCTCACGTGTCTAGTCAGTTGACGTGTTTAGCGCCGCTGCTTAGGCCAAGTCTCGCCTCTTCTTTTGTTTTGTTTGAAGTGAACAATCCTGTTACGTGTCGCAGCTAGTGTGATAAAAGGATTAAGATGGCTGTGCGTTCCAGTGTTTTATAACTGCCAGGTAACACGCGGCAAAATTTACCTAGGAAATTATTTAACAAATAGTAAAAAGAATGAAAGATCGTTATAAGGAGAAGTGGTCAATAATTGCACTAAATATATAGTTATAGCACCAAAAACAGAGTGCGTGAAAAGCGAGACATACCGTAATACATAGGCAATTCACGGTAAGGTGAGCTCTTTTGAAAGCCCTGCTAAAGTTCTATTTGTACAAACGTTGTGTATTCTTCCGCCTTATGTAAAATTAACATTGCTATCGGCCTCACCACTATATTCATGCGTCGGTCAAGTGAAACTGTAATATTATTAGAAAAGTAAATATTGTACAAATATGCGCTTTTTACACTTAGGTGCATTAAAAAAAATAAAGAAAACTGAAAGCGAGAGAAATAATTGATCAAAAATGGTTTCCTAACACTTTTTATTCGACGTTAGTACGTGGAACTACTTTCCCCTCCATTACCAACTTTCCTGGGCACATGTCGCTCATTGCGCACGTTAAAATATGTGCAGGGGTAGAAGCAGTGAAATTTTTCTAAGGTTGATTTCAAAAGTGCTCACTTATTGTGCACAGCCTTGATCACTCGCTTAGTTACGATAAGTTGGGTGGCTGGCAGGAACACTTGAAGTGATGTTTGTATCGCCCACCGTCACACTCAGCTGTGGCTGTAGCGGTCGCTCGCTAGCCTATATACCGTCTGCGCATCACACGCGCCATCTAGTCTCATTCTCTATTGGCTGAGCAGCAGTACCGTGGCCAGCAGGTTAGCTTGCCGGGCCGCTGGTTGGTGGATGACTATTCACGCTACTTGCTGTTCACGATCAAGTGAGCACTTTTTAATTCGACCTTAGAAAAATGTCTACTGCGTATATTTCAACGAGCTCACTGGCATCCAGTAAAATTGGTAACGATGGACGGAAAGTAGTTCCATATATTAAATTCGGATAAAAAGTGTTGGGTAACACTTTGTGATACCTTAAATTATTTCTTTAGCTCACTGGTTTTTTAATGCACAGGAAGTGTAAAAATAACCAGATTAGTAAAATATTTACTTTTCTAATATTTTCAAATTTTCACTTGACCAACGCATGAATAAAGGTACGAGGTACAAGGCAAAGTTAATTTGACATAAGGCGGAAGAATACACATTGTTCATACAAGTAGATCTCAAGCAGGGCTTTCGAAAGTGCTCATTTCACTGTGAACTGCCTTTATATACGTGCCGTACTAGCAGTGATGTGTATTTGTCGAAACTATTCGGGACTATTATTCATGGTCGCACAGTCTGGCGGAAATATCGGAAACTATGTGACAACAGAACAATGTGGTATATATACGTTACAACTTCTATGGTTATGCATTAAGAAGACGCGCACAACCATATAAACATCTATTATTTATTTTGGCGTAATGGTTTTGTACCTTGACATCTTCAGAGTTAAAGCGCTGAAACATGGCTTGAGCTGCAATGAGGAATTAATAGTAGCATTAGTGGGCGCGTATTGATAGGGGAAATGAAAGGCGGCGCAGAGATATTGTACCCTGGTCGCTTGGCAGAGCAGCAAGACAACAGGTGTGTGTTGTTTTGAACGAAAACTAATACACACAAATATGCCAACATAATGTCTGTTCTTGCACCTCGGTATCCTGAGGTAATATCTATCTGTTCAGCTTCTCTCTATTTCACAAGTATTCATACCACACCAATAACCTTGGGATATTGCTTTATCACGTCAATGGAAGACTGTAAACAAATTAGGGCAGTTGTAATGGTATTTGTTGCATTTATTTATCGCATCTAAAGGGGCGTTACACAGAAACTGGCATTCTTTCCTTGTCCCTTGATATGTACCTTGCCATGTGTTTGAAATATACACATTTGAAAAATACAAATCAATGGAGTTTGTAATAACTTGGAAATGCGGATTACAAATGTAATATTATTTGTAAGCATACGCCTGGCAAATATGCTGCAGACGTCTACGTATACAACGCTCAGAAATTTATTCGTAATTGGAAGCACATTTATTAAACTGACAATTATTTACACATTCAACAGAACATTTCGTAAATACTTATTAACTTTTAAAACTTGCGAGCTTTATAACCACAAAACTTACACGTTAATTTTCACATCTGAAATACAATATGGCGACGGCCGTAAGTATGCAAGTATGCCCAGAATGTATACAATTTCAAATACTTACCAAGTATAGACCCTGTGTGTACTATACTGGGAATTCGGACAGTGCTGGTATATAAATGGCTATGCCACTTCCGGGGACAAGTGATAATCCGGAAACAGCGTTAGATGTGTGCGGATATAAGCGGCAGTTTCGCTTCTGCATTGTAGAGTACTAATGCGTGTACACTGTGGCTCGTACTGGTGCAGGCGATGACGACCAGATATCACACACACGTGTATGTGTACACGGCACATTACCACTGTAGTGTACACCTTGTGGGACAAAGCAGACTCGCGCACACACACACACATACCAAGGACGAGGACTAGGTCGAGTGGCTGGCAGTAAGACTACCCTACCCTACTGTGCGATATGCACTACTCACTCACGTTGTCTGAAAACTACCTTGTATGTTGGATATTAAAGACGAATTCATATTATGTATATATATATATATATATATATATATATATATATATATATATAATATAGTAACACTGAACTTTTTGCTCAAATGTAGTCACAGTATTTAAATGCTGTTTAGAAAACATCAAAAATAGTATATTTAATTATATTTCAGCGTACGTACATTCTTCTTGCTTCAGAAAGCACATTGTGAGAGAAAAAACTTTGTTGTCTAAAAAACATATATATATATTTAACATATTTATAATTTTATGTACCATTCATTTTATTTGTACAAATAACTATTTACTGAAAATGATTAATTACTTAAAATATTTATAGACATTATTACAAATTGTTATTTACATTCAACCAAAGAAATGAACATGGTGGTCGTGTATGACGAAGGCTTTCCTACGAAATGTGCTTTCAAAAACATACATAATGGTAATACTCTTAACATTAAAATAAACTTTTATTAATAGGTTTTGTAAAACATTTAAATAATTATTTTCAAGCAAAATATTTCAGTGCTAATACGTATATATTTTGTTCTCTCATAGCCAACATAAATCGTGTTTTATTTAGACGCAATAAAATAGAATTTTTACTGTCACGGAAAATGTGTGTTTACATTTATGAATGTGTTTTATAAGCAAGTAGTGTTCTGCGAAGGTAACTGCACGTGGTAATGAACTCTTGGTTGAGTCATTGTATTAGTGTTGTGATCGCCTTCAGTGCAACATGATCTGCATTGCTAGGCTCAGCTCGTGGGCTGAGGGATGGGAACTTGAGGAGGGCTGTAGCATACACGTATTGTTATAAATAGACTTTATCATTTTATAAGCGTTTAGAAAGGGGGACGATAGGAAGGATTATAGTAAACTAGGGGACCCAGCCAGTGACCTTTTTTTTGTATTGACACAACAGTCGCCATGTTAAAAAATTTGTTTATCATACAAAGGCTGAAAAAAATATTGCGTGTATGTATATGTGTATATATATATATATATATATATATATATATATATATATATATATATATATATATATATATATATATAACATTGAAGCGACTGCGGTCCCATTTAATATTTCTCTATCCACTTGGCCACCGCGGCCCCACTTGGAATATCTCTATCCACTGAGCCACTGCGGCCTCACTTGGAATCGCTCTATCCACTGAGCCACTGTGGCTCCTCTTAATTAACTCAACATTGAAGCGAGACATTTAAAGTAAACAAAATTATATTCCATTACCTTCATATCTCTATGCAATATTCTCTGTGCATTAATACAAAACTTTCCATAGGGAAAAAGTAATTTAAAAATGAGTTTTTAGGGTAAAAGGTAATGATTGCATAATCTGATCTTGCTGAAATTCGAGCTTGATCTGTATTTTACCCTGAGGATTCGCTCTGCAGAATTTGAAGAACTTCTGTTGAGTTTCAGGGACTTGGAGGTATTACAGACAGGCAGACAGAGATCGTCTACTTGTTATATAAGATAAGAAGAATAGTAAAGTTAAATTGTACTACGTTACTTCACTGCATAATAAAATAAATTTACAATATAATTGAAACTGATTAACTGGCCAACAAGAGATAGGAGGTTATTGGGCAAGTTTAGGAAACTGATAGAAGCATAGGAGGACTAGCACTCACCATTGCCTCGCCCTGGACTCGCCGCCCCGACCTTCTGGTTGGAACCCCAGCTGGCTGCTCCAGTGACATGTCGCCGACTGCACCCTTCACTGGCTCCATGGCTCCCTTCACACTTCTCACCCCAACCCACGTGCTTGTTTTAGAAATGTCTTCCTATTGGTTCCCGCTGTGCACCGAGGGCGCAGAGTTTCCCAGTAGTTTGTTAGTGTTTAAAAGGAATTTCACGAGGTTTGCTGGACCCACATTTTCTGATTAACCTCGCGCATTTCTTGGTTAGTTTACTGACCGCAGAAGTGGCTCGTTGTTTTGACTCTGTGTCTTGAAAGTCTCCTTGTGGCCTGCTTTTCCAACTCTGTTGTCTAAACAGCAGCGTGCACAGTGGGATTGTTTCGTAACAGTATTCCTTCCTCCAGCAAACCAATAATTGTTACATTTTCTCTGCACGCTATTCCCTCCATTCCACTAGTATGTTTGTCACGTGGCTTCTCTGTTCGCATCAACTCTTACTACTGACAACAGGTAAAGCAATTCACAGTTACGTCCAGCTTAAGTTCTACTTTCAGAATATTGCTCCGCATCGTGCAAAAAAAAAAAAAACTGTAGAGCGACAACACGCCGCGCCTGCGCACTCGGTGTGTAATATTTAGCATAAGAAGTATTACTTAGTGGACATTACCGTCACACCAATGTTCTCACTTTTGTTATTCATATTAATAATAAATTAAATACTACAATTTATAGATAGAATAAAAGCAAAATTTAAATGTAACAAAAAATAAGATACTTTTGTGTTACCACAAGTATAAAACGTTAGCGTCACATGCAGACATGTTTAGAAAGCAACCAAACACGTCCTACATTGGGGGAGTTCTTTCGAAGGATTGATTAAGGCCACAATCCTTCATTTCCACAGCTTTTGCGAGAATTAATTTCTTGTACCCAAACGGAGATAATATTGTAAAATCCTCTTACAATTTTGTTACAAATTGTTTTTATTATGTAGTCTAATTTTTTCAACACAAAAAACTGTATAATTTTAACTAATTATTTAATAAACAAAATTTTTGTTAAATAATTGGATAAAAGAATTAACTTTTTTGTGTTGGAAAAATTAGACTACATAATAAAAACAATTTGTAACAAAATAGTTGGAGGATTTTACAATATCGGCTCCCGTTTGGGTACAGAATAATTAATTCTCGCAATAGTTGTAGAAATGAAGGATCATGGCCTTAGAGAGGTTTGAAGAAACAGCGAAGCTAAAAAAATGTTCAGTTTCCGTGTAATCCGCTTTTACATGTCTCGTTGGAACTTTCTGGACAACCTTGAAGCTGCTTCGTTGGTAAGAATCAGCGAGGATACGTTAGGGGGGGGGGGGGATGTGGTTGTTCGAAATATTCCCCGGGGTTAAGCTGGGTTAAGAAAAATTAAGCGTTAAATTGTTTAAGACGTGTGAAGGAGAAATTAGTGCGTGTGTTATCTATTATGTATTGGTTTCCAGTGGTACTTAGCAGATCGTGTGCGTGGTTAGGAATTCCTTAATCATTAAAAGAAATAGTATTTTAAATTTTTTACGTCTTAAGTGAAACTTATGAGGCGACGACCAATCAGAACAGAGTAGTCGGTGTTGTTGGCGGGAAACTATTATGTACAGAAATGTAAGTATGAAACATATTGGAAAGGTGTGTTTGTGCGCGCGCGCGCGTACTTGTTTGATATTATATTTGTTCACAAAAATAAGCATCTCTGGTAGAAAATGTCGGCTTTGAAGTACGATCTCCTTAAATATGGTTGTGATATGCGAGGTTAGGAACCAAAGTAGACATGACAGGCTTGTCGCCTGTTTCCATTGGTTGTGATTAAGAACTAAAACATCAGTTGGAAACTACAAACACAGAATACGTTTCGTTTCCGTATGCCAGATCAGCGCTTACTGCATAATTTTGTTATTATAAATACAGCCTTAGTGTTGCAGTAGGTAGAGGCGAGGTGCTGGTGGTGTGGTAGTTGCTCCAGTGTGGCTGCTGTGTGACGTGCCGAGGAAGGGAAGCGAAGTGGCCGGGGGGAGGGGATCAGGCAGTGGCGCCCACCAGCTACAGCTAGAGGGAGAGAGTGGGCCTGGCCCGCCTCATATGGTCTCTCTCGCCGGAGTCTGAGGTGGGGGAGCTACTGTCGGCAAGGCTAGGCTGGGGCTAGGCTGACTCACGTACAGTCTCGCCGCAGACATGTCAGGGGCCAGCTCGACGGCCGTGCGCCGTCTAGAGACGCTCTTCCGCGACGTCAGCCTGCAAGACGACGAGGATGACGACGCGGTGCCTCGCTGGGTTCGCGACCACGTGGTCGTGGAGACGAGGCTTGACGCGAGGGCGTGCCGTGTCCACGGCGACCGCAGACCCCTGGGTCCTCGTCGCGAGTCCATGCCGGCCCTGCACGCGCCTCGACGTCGGGACTCCCATGCCGTGATCGCGCACCCCTCCGCCTTCCCGGCCACGCTGCGCCGTGGCCCGCTGTCTAGGTCATCCGGCGCTCTCCTGCGCAAGGACTCTCACTCTCGCTCCTCCGGCAACCTCCTGCGCAAGGACTCGCTCGGCAGGTCATCCGCCTCGCTCAGGAAGGACTCCTACGCCAGGTCCTCCGGCAACCTGCTGCGCAGGGACTCCTTCAGCAAGTCCACCGTCGTCCTGCGCAAGGATTCTGTGGGGATGTCGTCGGGGAGCCTCGTACGGAAGGATTCCCTGAACATGTCGACGGGTGGAATCTTGAGGAAGGACTCCCTGGCCAAGTCTTCCGGGAGCCTGCTGAGGAAGGACTCGCTGGGCACGTCCTCGGGCAGCATCTTGAGGAAGGACTCTCTGGCCAAGTCTTCCGGGAGCCTGCTGAGGAAGGACTCGCTGGGCACGTCTTCGGGCAACATCTTGAGGAAGGACTCTCTGGCCAAGTCGACGGGGAGTCTCCTGCGCAAGGACTCGGTGGGACGGTCGACGTCTTCGTTGCGCCGGGACTCGACAAGCTCGAGTGGCTCTTGGCGACGCATGTCGACGGACTCTCTGGAGGCGGCCCGGCGCAGCTCCATGGACGCCGGACGTCGCGGTTCGCTGCCTGGGGGAGGCGCCCTTGAGGACTCCATCTGGGAGGAGATCTACCGCCGTTTCAAGGTCAGTCCACCCTCACTGCACTAACGCCTGCTATTTGTTTACACCCCGCGCTGTCTCGCTCACCTTTCTCTCTTCATTCTGAATTCGTCTCCGCTTATTACTTGTGCAATTCTCCCTCGAAAGGGGGAAAAAAAGTTTGGGTACTGGAAACTAAATGAACAGTTTTTGGAAGCTCTGGGATGGAGAACAAGAAATTTTGCCTACCGTAGTTAAATTAAACTGAGTAGACCTATTGTGGCAAGTGTAGTGAAATCAGTTAGTTTCTTTTAGCAATGTTAGCTACTCTCGCTGCATGCAGAGTAAACACTGGCAGTCTCGAGTTGTAAATAAAACAAGCTAGTGGTCGAAATATACGCATTTAGCTTTATAGTTGCACTTCAATATGAGTGGCCCATCCTTGAGCTACTGTGATCGTCGTAATGAATATATACCAGTACAGTTTTGGTCATTGCAAGAAAGTTTTGATAGACAGGAAAACAACAGTATTTATAGTTGCTGTATAGCCGATGCAAGATGTTGCGCGCGTCAAGGTAAGGTGTGGTGTAACACAGAGGGATTACTTCTTTGTTGCAGTCCGTGTAGTCCAACGTTCGTAAGGAAATGCGCGTCCTTGAATGTGAAACTGTCGACGGCCATGTGTAGTCAGGCCAGGGATGAGTGTCAGCAAGTCCTTCCTTATGCTTGGTTGCACATAGTGCGACGTAGCACCCCTCGCAGGTGCGTTCTTCAAGTGTTTCAAATACTTGTTCACAGAAGCGGTTGTTGATACGGACGTAATGTTCACTTAACACCTCCAACTCGAGGGAACAGAGGTGTGCGAGGTCTGGAGAGTGTGTAGGCCACGTGACATGCTCAGCTCTCTCTAGCCACGTGTTCTTGGTCGTGAACAAGCGGTGTGGCACCGAGTTCAGCGTCACCTTCTTGTAGTCCGTTCTCTGTTATTTCAAGCTTAACACAGTCTGGGAAACTACACCAAAAAAAATGCCCTGGATTCGTGCGCAGTCGATGAATGTAATAATATTTCGCATAAGAACTATATCATAATGGGTATTACCAACACACCTATTTTCTCTCTGTTTTCGTATTGATGATAAATGAAATATTATAATTTATGGATAAAATATCGGTAATACTTCTATCAACGAAAAATATGGTACTTTTATTTTGACACAAGTATAAAACATTGTGATACTAAACTTATTTAGGAAACGACGAAGCCAGTAATACGGGGAGTAATTTTTCAAAGTTTTGGTTGAAAAAGTGCGCAGTAAACGCGAATAGACAATACGAGAATATGAACTGCGCTATTCCCGCCTTAACGATGCTGACGTAGTCGTTCTTCCGATAAGCGCGGACTAGAGAATGAGAATCTGTAGCAACCCTGGACGACACGTCAAGTGTATTGCGCCCTTGTAGTCGCGTGTCGTATTTCTCTGTTTATTGTGTGTGGTCTTGCGTATTCCCTGCGTGAGTGTGTAACATTGCCCCATTGTGAACCGCTCATGAAACTAGACTTTTGTTGTGTCACTTAATAAGCAGTTCGAGACACACTAAGACACGTCGCTGTATGTATGTTGCACCACCGTGGTCCGAAACTCGATCCAAGATCGGATCTAAGATCGACACAGAAAACCGTTGCACCATTCGAGTTCAGAGCTAGACTGTAGATCGAGATGAAGTTAATTTCGAACCGCCGGAATTGGCGGTTCGAAATCTCGATCCGAGATCAGTAGCCATTGTCGAAAAATTTAGTTTGGAAATACGCTAATAGATAGAACTATGTTCGATTGTTTTCTTGGGAAATTCAAACATTATACGCTCTTGAATATTATTCAGTAAAATTCGTACAACAATAATTCACTTAAAACAGATAAAACATCGCACATCTGGTTCTTTCTATAGTGAAAAATATGCATACTTCAATGACGTCATATATTACGAACCAATAGGAAAATTTGTCTCATACTTAATCTCGATCTCTCACTTTGGAACCAAGATCGACGAATCGAAGATCCAGAATCATGAAATTTCGTTGGTGCAACACTTTTACATTGGAACCAAGATCAAACTAGATCCTGGTTTGAAACTAGGATCATTCAATCTCGGACCGGGGAAGATGTTGGTGCAACCGGCCCTAAGTCTCCCTGCGCATTCAAACCTAGTTCCAAGAATAATTTTCTACCTACTATCGCCGCATTCAGATTCTGCTGGAAATCACTGAGCTCACTGTTGTTCCTTCAGTGTTCGTCAGCAGTAACGGGACAGTATCAGTAATCAGTCAATATTTCGCATGTGTCAGTGACTTGATAGTTTCGGATCGCTAGGCAGAACGAACGCAAGCTTGTAAATACAAACAAAACAAAGGCATTGCATGTTATCTTGTCACAAAATATTTTATAAATAAACCTTCCGATGATTCACTTATATTAAAACGTACATTGTACATATGCGAAGTTCTACAGATCAGGGGGAAAACAATTGTAATATTGTCTTATTTATCTTTCAATGATTTTCGTGAGTCTTTATGGGCACAATAATCCTGTAAGTCGCATTGACCTCATCGACTACGTTTAGTCCCGGATTTCTTATTTGAAAGTTCCACCAACAAATATTGCACTGACACTACACAACTCATCTCCAGTAATTTGTGTTTTTCAGTACTGGTTTTAGCCCCGCGCAGGGCGCCACCCAGACACTCGCGGAAATGGCAGCCAGTCGACATCAGTGGACCTCAGCAGTTACTGAGACGTTACTGAGATTACTGAACCAGTGACATGAGCAGTATCCGAACACGGCGTATATATACTGCACGGTTAAAAAACAAGTTCCTTAATTTTACGGAAAAGTGCTGGTAAACATTTATCCAGAGGTGTCCGTAAACTCTCCGTAAAATTACGGACACATTGGTTTTCAAAAACGGAGTTTCCGTAAAATTCACGGAACCTCTCCTTTAATTAATTCCCTAGTTAGTTTTCTGTATTACTAGTTAAAATAATTATATCAATTTTTTTTTCTTTCAATTTTCAATACGTGAGTTTTCTACTGTCTATAAAAAAGATATTTAAGAAAGTTAAAATGATTTATACTTGAGCAAGATTTGAACCCGAGTCAAAAAGTTGGAACTTCATGCTCACATGACAAATCTGCTATAAATCCCGATTTTCTATATTATTCACATAAGCAATTTTTCTTAGTTTCTGTTAGTGTATTTTAAGTGTTGCTATGTGTTACATACGCCTGTTGCTACTTTTTAATGTTTGGAATAACCGGCCTTAGCGACATGGGTAACCTTAACTACCGCAGAAACGATATTTTTCTGGTTACAGTGGCGAAGAAAGTTCCGTGTAGACTCTCCATTGTTCGTGCCTGAAACCCGCAGTTATAGGAAATACGGAGATTTTCCGTATTTTGTATTTACGCACTCAACTCCGTTTCTCGTTATTACGGATTGCGTTTCCGTATATTTACTGTGCATTTTCGTAAAAATTTCCGTAAATATACGGAATATTTTAACAGTGTGCGAGATATAAACTAAGAGGAGAGGCGAAGTTCCTGGGTAGGGATGGAGAACTAAGTGCGTCCAGATATGCAGCAGGGTAGGTTCCAACTACAAGGGCACGTGTTATAGCCCGTCTCACGCTTAGATTGCAGTACAGGGCTTATGGCGCTCACTGTTGCCAGATTGCTTCAGCTTTGTGACGTAACTGGCAAGCTGAGAAGCAAATGGGCGATGAAGGAAACGGCCTGATTAAGGTCATTTATCTGTTTACCCACCTGCAACTCGTAAAGGAATCCAATCCTACGACGCAAAGCTAAGCGGCTCCTTTGAAACTGAAGCCTGTGAGAAACCCTTATTGTGATTGCATGGCGCGCAAGCAACGAAAATTGAAATTTTTTTTTTAGGCTGGATAAAGATAAATCAGGCAACAGTGCACGCTGGAACAAGGAAAGAGTTAACGACAGAAACCATGTATTGGAAAGAGAGAGTTGATATCCATTACACCGCACACTGCAATCTAAGAGTGGAACACACTATAGTGGCTTTACTGGCACTGGGCAAACATGGCTGTGATTGGAGCTAAGGTTACTTCCCATGCTAACTTACAAACTGAACTACGAGGGCACTGGGAGGGGTAAAAACCGGTATACAAACCTAAAAACCCATCGACCGAAAATAATTGCCGACTTGCATTCAATTTATGAAGTAGAAAGAGAGTTCTTTTGGAACAGAGATTGGGAAATGATAATATCTATTGAAAGAATATTTGAAACAATTTAACGACAACATGTTAACAATAAAGTGAGCACTTAAGAAATTAACCTTACAAAAAGTCACTGCCCATACATACATACATACATAATGTGTATTTAGGGGCAGTGACTTATATTTTTATTGGCGCACTTAGTGAGACTGCCACAGTAAAGTTGGTAACGATGGAGAGGCAAGTAGTTCCATATATTAACGTCGAATAAAAAGTGTTAGGCAACTATTTGTGATAACGTAAATGATTTATTTCGCTTTCTGCTTTTTTAATGCATCGAAGTGTAAAAATGAGCAGATGTGTGAAGAATTTTCTTTCTTAATGATTTCACAGTTTCATTTTAGCGACTCGTGAATAAAGCGACGAGTCCCATGGCAATGTTAATTTTACACAGGGCGGAGGAATACACGACGTGTATACAAGTAGATCTTAAGCAGGGCTTTAAAAGGAGATCAGTTTACCGTGAACAGTGTATAGTACGTCTCGTGCCTCGTGGGACTTGCGCACACAGTTAGCGTGTTTACTTAGGCATTTGGCCCCGTGTGCAGAACTCGGCAACTGCTACTAATAATGACGTGTGCGCGTGTAAGGACACGGTGGGACGAAAGAGAAACTAACAAGGAGTTTGGAAAGTGCTTATAATCATCTGCATACCGGCTGTACCGTGTAAGACAGGTTCCAGTACAGTTGCCCATTTCTCAATCCCCCCCCAATCACTTCCGCTTTTACATGCTCCGTCCCCAGAGTGAGTTAGGACGTTCTCTCGTAAATACTGTTCAGCATTAATACAAGAAAATTATTTTAAGCCCCGAACATTTTTCAGTAATTGTCGAAACTGTATATTCTTATCTAAATATTTTGTGTCAAAAATTAAAATTAGTATTTTGAAAAAAAAAATTTTTAAGCATTTGGAAGTCACAGCGTTAATTTTGTAAAACACTATCGTAGAAAATATTAGGCCTAGTTTACAAAAATTCAGCAACAGGCACGGCACAGACAATAAAATACGCAAAAATCACACACTCTAAAATATATACTGACGAATTAAAATTCTTCGTAGCATTTTACCGCGTCTCCCCCTTTTTTCTTCTGTACAATTATATAGTTCCTGCGAGATAGTTTTTTATTGATTTTACGTCATATAACAGTAACATTAAATTTAATAACCCGTAATCTGTGGAACATGTGTGTGCATGTATGTCTACATGAAATGTATGCATTATGTAATACATGTGTTTTTGGATGTTTGCGTGTGTAATGTATTTATGTGTATATGTAGGTAGGTATATCTGGGTACTTTTTATATACTAGTTAATATAGTACTTGGCGAAATTAAAAGATAATTCATTTTTTAGTTCAAACTTTTTATGCAGTTTAAACGTTAGGCCACTCGTGTTGCATAGAGTATATGCCATTTGGAGTCAGGCGTTATGTATATTTGGAGAATATGGAGGCTGCGGGTTTATTCATCACGTCATGTCAGGAAGATTGTGTTCAGTAGTTGTTGGCGCGTGAGGTTGGGCGTGTCGACCAATGACTGCTGAAGGCACTGCAGGAGCATATAGGCGAGGTAGTGGCGATGGTGTCCATCGCGACACCAACTTTGATTTTGGAAATAGTTAGTAGCTTCCTCCTGCCTCCACGCAGTATTATTGATGCCCTGTGTGGATAGTTCGACATCAATATTCAGTATATTGATGTATTACTACCCACACATACATCTATAGTACAGATATACACAAGAACAAGTAAACTGAAGAAACAACACTTACACTATACAACACCTACACAAACAACATTACACTGACACCATCGCTACACAAACAACATTACACTGACACCATCGCTACACAAACAACATTACACTGACACCATCGCTACACAAACATCATTACACTGACACCATCGCTACACAAACATCAAACATACGACGGACACCTCACGAAAACAACCTCCCCCCCCCACCCCCCTTCCTTCACTATCCGGAGAGGATAGTGGAGTGAGGGTTAAAAGGTGGAGGCAGAGGAATTTTAACTTTTTATTCATACTTTGGAAAATCATCTAGTGTGTGTTTGGTTGTTTTCCTAAATGTCCCGTCCCGAGTGTTTTATTCTCCTGTTAACGTAAGTGTATTCTTTTTATAGGCCGTTCACGGTAAAGTGAGCACTTTTTGAAGCAGTTTCGTCAGCTGTAATAACCTATAAATACATTTAATTGTAGCCTCGGACTTCTGGTTTTGAGTATAGTGAATGTATACACTGTGTTTATTACTCACATGGTAGGGTTTACATTAACAAGTGATGGAATGACATAAATTGGTTGAAAGAAAAAAGTAACTAGGGCTTCAAAAGTGCTCACTACCGTGAACGGCCTATAGTTACATTTAAGATCTAGTTTATATAATACTGTCACAAAATGCTTGAGGGGTATATCTGAGTTAGCGAGGGATGAAGGTTTTAATAAAAATAAAATAACTAAATTCTATAATTATATTTCTCAATGCTACAAACAGTTAAGAGTCTGCTATTTACCCGTCTGAGTGTCCTATTAACTCCTATTATTCTTATTGAGCGCAAAATTTAATTACTATCTTCATTTCAATTAGTCTTTCACACATCCTTTACTCTTGCTAATGTCCTTTAAACTGGTCCAATTATTTCCGCACGTTTAGTTAAAACTGTCTATTTCCATCGTGCCGGATGTGTCTTCACTCACAGTCCCGCAGATCAGGCCCACTCTCCACTTCACACAAGCTCGCCGACGCCCTCTCGCTGATGTCGTTCCTCGCCGCTCAGGTATCGCCCAACTATCGCTCAAGGTTGCACGAGACGCCAAATAACTTCCGCCTCAGAGGCCCTCGTGTTGTATTACTATTTGAGGTAGGCGCCGTCTAGAAACTTCTCAGCAATCCAAGATGTTCTGAAGAAAGTAATGGAGCATGCTGCGATAAGTTTATATGCTTGTGCGGCGGCTCCTTTATGATAGGCCGCTCGCTATCCTTCACTTCCTCTCGCTCGGGCGGGATGCGAAGCCACAGAAAACCGCTGTCTGTGTTGGAAAGAAATAGATTCCATTAAATATTATTAAACTCGGTGTCCACGAATGCCGTGCGTTGTATCTTCGTCGTGGTTTGCAAGGCTTTGTAGAGCTTCGCCTGCATGGAGGCGGTGGAATAGCATTGAAGTAAAACGAAGTAACGGTGCATCTGCTATCTCGCTGGTATACATACAAACATACTCATAAAGGCTGTTCGCGATAAAGTGAACACTTTAGAAATGAACCTTAGAAAAATGTCGCTGCCCTTGCCTGCATACATGTATTTTAATTGGCGCACTGAGTGATATTCGCCCAGTAAAGTTGGCAACGATGGATAGAAAGTAGTTCCACACTTAACGTCGAATGAAAAGTGTTTGGTAACCATTTGAGATAACTTTTATTTATTTCGCTTTCGGTTTTTAAACACATCGAAGTGTAAAAATGAGCAGATTTGTAAAGTATTTACTTTCTGAGTAATTTAACAGTTTCATTTGTCCGACGCATGAATAAAGTGACGAGTCCCATGGCAATGTTAATTTTACATAGGGCGGAGGAATACATGACTTGTATGCAAGTAGATCTTAAGCAGGGCTTTCAAAAGTGCTCATTTTACCGTGAACAGTCTATATACAACAACACTGTCGCACTGTTACAAACACTAATATAACTTTAGTAGCTCGCCGTCGGCTAATTGAATTTTTCTCTTCACTTCTGCCAGTGGTTGCTGTAGCACACATGCACAAGTTCAGGCATTCGTTCTTACTTAGCTTGGTTTCTACAGGGTGTATAATAGTCTTGGAGTAAGCTGCGGGCGATACAGAACTACTTCACTTTAAACAAGTTCAGCTGTTGAAGAGGTTACATTACCTTCCAACGAGTTCCGATCGCAGTTGTTTCTCGTTCAAAGTGAACAGTTTTCATAGGTACTTTCGAACGACTTCTCTTCTCTGCTGCGCTCCTATTGGCTGCTTCGACGTAAACAAGCAGTGTATTAAATATTGCTGAATTTGGCGGGAATTCCAGCACTTGTTGAATTAACTTAAGTTTAAGGTTGAATGTACTTAATACCCACCCATTATGCCATTACAGTAAAATTGTAGGTTTCGTAAGAATTAAAAAGTTCAATAGTGATGAATGTTGGAGGCTATTATAATTAAATATCCTACATTTTGAGTTCCATGTTTGTTGAGGTTAGAATTTTCATTGATTTCATTCTGATTTTGGCGCGTGACCGCGAAAACACGTTCTATTTTGAAACTTGTTCAGACATGGCTACCGAATGTGTTTAACAGCACGCGTGTAGCCGCGGCCATGGTCGCTGTGAACTGTGTTGATACACCAGCCACGAGACTGCGACCTTGAGAGAGAGAGAGAGAGAGAGAGAGAGAGAGAGAGAGAGAGAGACTTAGACTTGTGTGCGGCGTCTCCTCGCTCCAGTTAGCGGAGGGCGACGGCACGCCACTGCTAGTTTCCCTCGTGCATCACTCGCTAACCGCCGTCCACTCTACTGTTGCATGTCTCTGATTGTAGCAGTCCCCCTCACGAGATAATATAACTCGCTCTAATTATGCGACGTATTTCCAGTAAGCAGTAAACACACATTTCTATAGGCTGTTCACGGTAGTGAGCACTTTTGAAAGCCCTGCGTAAGATCTACTTTAAAATGCACATTGTGTATTCTTCCGCCTTATGTA
Organism: Dryococelus australis; assembly: GCA_029891345.1. Lineage (NCBI taxonomy): Eukaryota > Metazoa > Arthropoda > Insecta > Phasmatodea > Phasmatidae > Dryococelus > Dryococelus australis. The sequence goes on along the minus strand of CM057007.1, from coordinate 9,044,793 downwards.
AAATTATTTTTTCCATTGGTCTCATCACCATTGTTAAAGCGAAACTGTGAAATTATTAGAAAAGTAAACATTTTATAGAGCTGCTAATTTTTAAACACTGAGGTATTAAAAAAAAAAAAAGAATAAAAAGCTAAAGATACAATTTGTTATCGCAAAAGGTTACCTAACACTTTTTATTCGACGTTAACATATGGAATTACTTTCCATCCACCGTTACCAACTTTACCGGGCGCATGTCGCTCAGTGCGCCCGTTAAAATATATGCAGGCAGGGGCAGTGACATTTTTCCAAGGTTGAATTCAAAAGTGCTCACTTTATCGTGTACAAGCTTTATACATTTATATTTCACGTTAAAGTTGTTAACGAATGCGTATGTATGCAACAAACAATCACTGTCCTTATCAAATAATCTCTATTGAAAAGTTACTCGTTAGCAAAAATTACACAGTAAGTATAATACTCTACATTAATGTGAAAGTCCTGTGTGTCTGGCGGTGTTCTAATTGGCACTTGTTAACTAAATGCTCACGTGACTAGATTTCGTCGACGAAATCGATTGCGGAGTTTTTGTAATTTACGTTTTGTGAGCTTATATTATTTTTCGCTGTTTGAAACGTTTAAATAAATGCGTCAATAATCGCGTGTCTGAGCGGCCCATTAAACTTGGCGCTTTAGTTGACCTCGTGTTGGTTGTCTGGTATGCTCCTCTATCAGGATAACTCTCCAGTTTAACTTTCTGTACGATGCTATAAGAAGGGCATAGGCCTACATATGTTTAGAATGGAGTGGGCGCGCTCTTGTATTTCGTAGCTCGTGTTGATGAATTCGATGGCTAGCTAGCCTGGTCGATAGCCTATTAGATACACCTTCAAGCAAATCTTTAATTTTCATCGAAAATGGTCTACTTTGATAAGTGCTTCAGCTCATCTTCGCTTTGTTTCAGACTTGAAAGGCGAAACTTTCTTTCACGGGATCGCCAGAAAAATTATCCAATTGCTGTAAGAAGTTTCCCAGGCATTAAAATATTGTCTGTTCGATGGTAAATTACTATTTTACAGCGTTACCACTGTTGTTTGACGATCCTGAAACAAAACGCAAATGATTTAGAGCAAAACTTGATTCGAGGTTATTTGATCGATTTTGCACATATTAATTTGCAAATTACCTGATATCGACAAATTGCATGTATTCGCAACTGATTTCACATGCGTTCTAACGAGGGCCCCTAAGCTGCAGTAGTCTATCTGCGAATTAACTCCGGAAACCTCACGAAACTCAACTAATTGGCTGAAAATTGGAAAACTGTGGGGTAAATCATCATTAAAGTGGCGCATCATCCAAATACTCAATTCTCCTTTCATCATATCTTATCGCAGCAAGCCCGTTAGAATATATGCAGGTAGGGGCAGTGACTTCTTTCTAAGGTTCATTTCAAAAGTGCTCACTTTATCGTGAACGGCCTTTAAAGGCCTGTCTACATGTGGGCTATCCCAACCTGTCATAGGACAAGGGTGTGATAATTGGTGCACGCGACCCTCTGACGTGTCCCAAGTTGAAAACTTCGGACAGAAGTTCAGTTTTCCGAATGCGTCTCCTAAGCTGATAGGAACAGAAGAATGCTACAAATACTTTCGTGCTCATTCGTGGAATGTTTACGTTATTAATGTAAACAATGGTGGTGCAGGGTGGGCTTTCTTACAAAAAATATGACGAAATGGTAATAAATAATTAGGGATGTCTTCTTTCGTCTTTTGGCCTGTACAGTTTTATTCGAAGGGTAAAACTTTTAAAACGTAAGTTGGCGAACTTGTTTAAAATAAAACCTTTAAGGGGTGTATAATAAATACTCAAATCAATAATTTCGTAAACATTAAATAATCAATAATACAGCAAATTTAAACATTACTACAAAACAACAAATAGTATGCCGATTTTAGTACGATCTAGTGTCAGATTCTGAAAGCTCACTTAGGACAACGCATTTGTAGATGATATTCAGACCGCGTCAATGTGACGTCACTAGACGCCGAGTTTCGGACACGTCGACGTCCACAGGAACGGCCGAATGTAGACACGCCTTAACAGGAAGTGTTTTAAAGAAGAGGCAGCAGGATTACATCACAGACTGGCGTGAGAAGCTGAGCTAACAGGACGATCAATGTAGTGTCTAGCTGCTGTAGGAGACATGAAGTGTGCTCAAGGTCTCTGCGCTCGCTGTTTGCTCCGTACACACGGCATCACGTAACCCTCCCCCCCCCCCCCCCCCTTTTCACAAACAACACTCTCTATACATAGTAGCAGTCTTCTCCCCCGCTTCCAGGTCCGTGCTACTGCGGTACGACACTGGATGCATTCACTCATTAACCTCGCAAAGTCTATCTTAGCGAACTAACAATAACCACCCTTCTTTCTCCAACCCTAATACAACAAAAGGAATTATATTTATCCTCCGAGACTGTCGCATAGTTTTTCCCAGGCCCTCTCCACTTTGCCTGGTTTTCTATGCCCCTTACTAGACCCTTATTCTTTCGGGGTGTGGCCATGGCTACAATTGCGGCCATGGCACCAGACAACCCTGCTACAGCCGCGATGCATGCGTCCATTTTATTAATTAAACCCGACCTAAGATGTGTAGGGCTTGCCCTGAGACGTATCCCATTCTCCAACCGTCTTAGCTACTAACAAACATGCCGGAGGGCGTACAGAACTGTGAAGGTGCTCACGCTGGCGTAGCGAGGTTTGGGGGATCGCCAGATAAAAAAAAAAACAGTAGTATAATGAGGTGCCAACGGCCATACTACCCTGGTAACCTGCGTCTGCAGATCACAGCGATGGTTGGGGCCTAGTTCACAACTGGTCCGCGGACGCCTAACTACTGGTTGGTTCACGTGACCCTCTGACGTCATAGTTCGCCGTCCCAATGTCCCAAGATCATTCGCCAACTTCAACTTTCGTCCGCGGACCATGTTTTTCAAATTTTTTTTGTTTACATTTTATCCCGCGCAAACGGTAAAAGTAAATTGCGGGCGTGTTAAGCTTCTTACACAATAGAAAACTTTAGCATTTGACTTTACGTTTCCTTTCCTCTGGCGAAAGCACAAGTACACAATAGAATTGTAAACTCAGACAATTGAACATCGATTCTAAGAGCTTCGTAAAAATATGTATCTTGTTATGAAAATAATTATAATATCCAGGAATACATTTTACGCACCTTTGTTTAAAAATAGGGTTAAATTTTATGTAAAGGAAGTTAATTTCAAAACAAAAAACTAATTGGTTTACTTCATTAAAATATGTAAATTATATATTTCCTTTTCACATTACATTCGTTTGCCATTAATTTCATTTAAGACGAACTTCGTATAATATACCGAGATTAAAATTGTACTACAATAAAATATCGCACTTTCCACATAACCTCTGTTAGATTCTCGGCAAAATGGCTGCTTGACTTTGACTTTCAACTTCAACTTTTCGGACTCGTAAAGTCAAGAGTGCACGACTTTTCCTCTGACAGTTCCATTGTGTCAAGTTACATAAGAAACAACTTATCGGAGAACAAACGTAAAGTCAAATGTTAAAGTTTTCAATTGTGTAAGGGCATTTAGTTATTATAATTAAAACTCGTAATTTTTTCAAAGCAATTACCTTCGATCTCGTAACCGCGAAGACGAAACTTTAATAAGTAAAAATACAAAAATTCACTGACTAGAGAAGAAAAAAAAACAATATCCGAATGAAGTTAAATTAAAGCAACGTCAAAACGTACTCATTCGCACAACTCAAATTAGAAAACAAAATAAAATAAGCTAGAAAGATCAGTATGAGTAATAACATATAATTAATTGACGGGCCGATTAGAGTGCACTGTAGTTTCCTTGTCTGAAGGCCTAGCTTCGGCCAGCGTCGAATTTGGTGCACTCTGGTGCTAGTGTTGGCCAGCGGAACTTCGGACGTCGTTATTGTAGACAGGTACGTTGGGACATGCGTCCGCGGACCAATCAACTGCGGACCAGCTATTGTGGACTAGGCCCTTACATTTTGCTGAATTTCGAACTTGTTTCCTGTGGCCCCGCTTGCTGCATGCAAGATGCCTTCAGTTCTTTCTTTTTCACTCTGAACTAACTGCAATTTCCAAAACACATCTGACTGCAGTTAATATGCTGCATTATTTTGCTTCATGCCACTTGTTCTTTTTTTATATTGTCGTCCAATGTGTGTGTTACTTACGTCAAAGGTGTGTGTGCGAAATTCTTTGATATCTACTTGATACTTAAGACAGTAGGTAATGTTTGTTGAAAATATACGCCTTATAAAAACACATCCATAATGTATACACGTGTTAGAAAATTTCGCAACAGCAAGTGATTACGTACAGAAGCAGCATATGTCAGATATATGATGAAATAGTCTGCGTGTGTGATGCCTATAGTTTCAATGTTATGTTACACCGCTTGTCAGCCAATTGTTAGTCTAGCCAAGGTTTGTATTGAAAACTAATGTCCATAAATTATAAAAGTATAACGCTCATGAGTTGCTCAGCATTTCTGCACATCATTTATTGCACAGTAATGTAAGAATTCGCAAAAACATTGCCATCGCGAACTGACATTTATTGTTTTTCCAAAGTGTTAAAATACTATTGTTAAAAATGTATTTTGATATACTGTTACGCGTCTCATACGCATGTTTAGATCAGGGAATCTAATGTTATTATAAAGTTTGTATAATGTTATAAATTAAATGACTGATGAAATTTTTTTGCTGTATTAAAGGGATGATTATGATGTTTCTACTGTTGGTTTATAACAAAGGTGCCCGCTAGAATGAACAGTCTCGACAGGTCGGTGTGAAGGCAGTCTGTCTTCAGTCTTCTGCAGACAGTTGAATAAGTAAAAGCGCGTTGTAGGGGTTGTGAAGTAACTGCTGTAGGACACATGTTCCCTTGATGCGAACATACAGGCCTACACATCGAGTCAAAGAATGTTCACGGTAAAGTGAGCACTTTTGAAGTCATTCCTTATCCTTTAACCACCTTTTCAAATAAATATTGCCATGTAAGTAATAAACAAAGTGTGTATATTCCACCTAACTCGAAAATTAATGTCTAAGGTCAAAATAAAATATATTTATTGACTATTATTCCAAATGAGGGGGCTTTCAAAAGTGCCTACTTTACCGTGAACGGCCCAAACAATGAGAGACTTGAAGTGCCTGCCATACGTAGGCACAGCACAGCGAGAACACAGCATGCCAGTTCAGTTCAGAACATTGCGCTTAGTGGCGATGATGCTCCCTATGCGCATTGCAGTTGTTACGGCGTGGGCAGGCCCTAGCTAAGTTATACACATGAACGCGCCATCCCAGGCTCAAGGTCACGGAAGCGTAGCACCGCCGCGGCAGTCAGGAAACAAGCCGCGGGATAGTTTGTAAATAAACGCAAGAATTATAAACGGCCGCCATATTTACGGCCGCCGAGGAGTCGAGCGGGGTCGTCCACATCCAGCCTACGACGAGTCAACATGGACTGAAGAATGGGGTTTCGTCCGCCGTAAGCCGCCACAGTGATCAGCCTTCGTCGTCAGGAAGGTAATGCCGTTCCGGTAGTTACAAGAGACAGACTAATGCCCGGTTGCACCATCTTCCCCGATCCGAGATCAAATGATCCTAGTTCCGAACTAGGATGCAGTTTGATCTTGTTTCCAATGTAGAAATGTGGAACCAAGATCGACGAATCGGAGATCCATAATCATGAAATTTCGTTGGTGCAAAAGTGAGAGAACGAGATTAAGTATGAGACACATATTTGGCTATTGGTTCGTAATATGACGTCATGGAAGTAGGTGTATTTTTCACTATAGATACACTAAACAATCGACGGTAGTTCTATCTGTTGGCGTATTTTCAAGCTAAATTTGTCGACGATGGCTACTGACTCGGATTGAAATTTCGAACCCCCCAATTTCAGCGGTTCGAAATGAACTTCAACTCGATCTCCAGTCCATCTGTGAACTCGAATGGTGCAACAGTTTTCTGTGTCGATCTTAGATCCGATCTCGGATCGGGTTTCGAACCACGATAATGCAACCTGTCATAAGAGGCACGTGGCAATACTTTATGAACTAATCTATACATACTTGCAGCTAAATAGTAACCAACACATTGAGCTCCCCCTACGCAACTCAAGGTAGTTTAAATAATGTTAAGTGATTTGTATATTATAATGTAAAACTTTATATGTTTATCCGTTTAAAATACATGACTGAGTAGAGTATCTCTCTTTATTCATTCTGAGCACGTTTTCACCCCGCGTACTTTGGACGGCCCCCGTATGGGACCGTCACACAGTGTTGTTACAGCGCAATGAGCAGTTTTGTTCAGTCTCTTCAAGTGCATTTCTAACAGAATTTTTGTGTTTCAACATCTAAGAGTTTCCCGCCGGATTTCGTTTGTGTATATAGTTTGTTTTCTTTCCAGGAACCGACTGTTTTTTGAGCGAAACACCTAAAAGAAAGAGAATGACTAGTTCGTGTTTTACGTGAAACGTCTCAATAGTGTTACATCTGCAGTTAATGATAGCCACGCAATCCTTACTTTGCCCCAACACCCAACATAGATGTGTGTTTGTTTCATTACAAATAGTGCAGTCACTTATCCACCCAGGGACAAGATGTATGTTTTGTTTTACCTCATTTTCGTTTGAAAAATTTAAGGTTTCGGTGCATGGATGGATGGATGGGTAGGTGGATGGATATAATATAGCAAATGCTCTAAGTTGACAAAAAATGCATATTAAAACACACATCTATGTAAAATTTGTAGTATCTCACATTTAAAAAACAATGCATTCAAAATTAAGCATTTTAATTTGGAATAAATTAACGAAGACATATAACCACATAAAATATTAAATTTTGTTAATTTAGCTTGTCGTGTTTTAACGTTAATTTCGGTGTTACGTGATGTCTTGATATGCAATAGGGTTTTGTTTCGTTGCTATCGCTGTTATACCGTCGTCTGCTGATACACGGCGATGTAAGTGAAGTTCGCTTGCTCAGCACTCGAGCAGTGACGTGCTGACGTCATGACTGACTGCGGTGCAGTTGTCACAAGCCTGGCAGTGACGTGCTGACGTCATGACTGACTGCGGTGCAGTTGTCACAAGCCTGGCAGTGACGTGCTGACGTCATGACTGACTGCGGTGCAGTTGTCACAAGCCTGGCAGTGACGTGCTGACGTCATGACTGACTGCGGTGCAGTTGTCACAAGCCTGGCAGGATGTGCGCACGCGTGGCCTCCCTTCTTCGCAAAGAGAGGATGTGGTTGTTTGTGAACGTCACATCCTGATCCTTACAGGGAGTGCCAATCAGGACTTGGGCAGATGTGATTGGCCAGGCCGTGCCAGTCTTGCCAACTTGTGTGCTCTGTAGCCGCCGTCGTCAATAGCCCACACAAGGTTGCTTCCAACTTGTTTGAAGCCCTGTTGAAGTTATTGCTCTGCCTCGTGCTGAATTACAGCAGGGAGACAAGGCAACGTATTCGTGCGCATTCACTTTCATAATATTATTTTGCTTGAGAACTATTTCTTACTAGGCATTACCAACAGACACGTTAAAGTGAGCACTTTTGATATCAACTTTAGAAAAAAGTCACTGCCCCTACCTGCATATATTTTAACTGGCGCACTGAGTGTCATGAGCCCAGTAAAGTTGGTAACGATGGGTGGGAACGTATCTTACTGTCGATTAAAAAGTGTTGCGGTAACAATTTCTGATAACTTATATTATTTCTTTCGCTGTAAGTTTTTTTTTTAATGCATAGAAGTGTAAAAATTAGCAAATTTGGAAGAAAAAAAAAAGTAAGTTTGCTTTTCTAGCAATGTCACAGTTTCGCTTGACCGACGCATGAATAAAGTTGAGAGACCCATGGCAGTGGTAATTTTACGTAAGGCGGAATAATACACAACGTGTATAAACGTAGATCTTAAGCAGGGTTTTCAAAAGTGCTCAGTTTACCGTGAACTGCCTTTATCTCTTTGTACTTATTTATATTTATTATAATAATAAATTAAATATTATTCATGAATGAACTCTAAGATAGTTCAGTTTAACCAAAATTAAAGTTATTTCGTGTTTACACAATCGTAAGACGTTTGTGATACGCAACGTATTGAGGAAACAAGCAGGCACGATGCAATGGATATGTCAGTCCAGCACACTCGACTTTGACGATCTCGAAATGTTCAGGCATTTGCCGAGATTCTTATCAGAAGTTATACAGAAAGAATTCTTTACCATTAAGTCGATTTCCATTTAACCAAACTTAATGTAATGGCTGCGAGAAGTTCGATTGAACATAACAGTATAGTTGTGTAATATTTTTGTAAGACTTGGAATAATCCATAACATTGGTCTCCAAATATTTGGTATCGGGTGTATATTCTATATAGTTGGACGGTTACAATTAAATTTCAGTGAAAAAATCATAATTGTTAAATAAGGTTGGCACCGCAATATTGTGACATACCACACACAGACTATATAACATACACACATTAATGAAGCTGGTTCTCGACTAGCTGTGGCAGAACTCTAGTAAATAGGGGGTTGTGGGCGGTATGTGTGAATTTTCATATAAAATTAGGCATAGTTTATTACTTCCAAACCAATATCTTTCCTCTCGAATTCGGTATGTCACTGAAAATTATCACTGAATAGGTCAGCACAATTAAAATAATTATTTGAAATGTACCATTTTAGTAGTTCTTGGCAGATCGGCTGGATTTCCCATATTTGGAATATGATATTCCAAATTAAATGCTGGATCGTGGGATAAATCTTCATTCTTTCCTTGTAATTCATTAAAAGAGTAAAGTAGCAATTAAAATATTTCGTTCGGCATCTTCATAATTTTGGATTGACTTGGTGTACGATAGAGGCGATTCCTGTTTAGCATAATTTTATATGCAACAAAACAAGCGGGCAATTTCCTTTTTTTCGTAACAAAAGCAGTTCATGAATATCGAATTTGACTTTTATACATTTTAACAACTCCACCAGAGATTTAAAAAAAAATTACATATACAGACAAAGCAAGACATCAAATATTAACAGACATTGCAGTGACATTTCCAGAACAAAGTTCAAAATTATTAATTACGTTGAACACCGACGAAATAAGTAATTTAACATAGTGAAATAAATAATGGGCAGAAATTAACATAAATATTCAGCATATACACATAAATCAAATAAAATTTCCACAGCACAACTGTCGCATGAAAACAAGACGATATATCAACGAAACAAAATATATCATATGGCAAATAAATGTTGTGCCAAAAGGACACACATGAATTGTTCCTTGTGAATAAAGTAAATAAGTGTTTTTTTTGTTTGAAATCAAATGTTAATATAAATAGTTTATTTAATAAACAAGCACGTAAAATATTTACCTGTGCAGTCTAAATTTATATTGCCTACATAACAAGGTATATATTTTCACAGAGATTGCAGAACCGATTTTCAGCTGTCTGAACCTTGACTTTACAATTGACTTATGTTCCCATGATATCGCCAGAGTAAAGGAAACGTAAATTCAGATACTAAAGTTGTGGTTTGTGGCCTCTGCTTGTAGCACGTCAGTCAAGGCCCCGCCCACCACATGCAGTATGTAGCATTGTTCTAAGACGTTTTGTTACGGAGAACTTTATTGAAGGTTGACCACTTACACGAGCTGATAGAAACCATGTTTCACACTTAACGTAGCTAATATGTGTGGTAATTGAGTGCGAGAGAAAGGTTTCATGAAATACAGTTCCATTGCGAGGTATTATATCGATAAGTGATAAATACCGCAATGTATGCTGTGAGAATTCGGATCAGTTCGGTGGAGTTAGTTTAGTAAATATTTTCCTCTATAGTGGCGAAACTACAGCGCCAGCAGACATTTTCTTGTGCGTGTTCTGTAGTACAAATTGGTAAGCTATTTCTTAGGCAAATCATATGCCATTTCAGTATGAATCGTGATTCGTCTGCAAATGTTACTACGATCTGGTATACTGCGGGCGAATGGGATTATGTATTATTCCACTGAAATATAATACCTAATGTCCTTCCCTTGAAAGCGTTTAGCACGCAGAAAAAGTATTTTTGGTATGACGTTTTCTTAATACAAGTGTGTTGTCATTCGACGGTATTTAGATGTTTGGCGTACTGTGTCAAGGGCTGAATAGTCGATATTCTGTACTAGAGGGCAGTCTCTGTGAAGTTTGCGAATCCGAGTGTACGTATAGTGCATGTGAAGAGGAATAGTCGATATTCTTTACTAGAGGGCAGTCTCTGTGAAGTTTGCGAATCCGATTGCACGTATAGTGCATGTGAAGAGGAATAGTCGATATTCTGTACTTGAGGGCAGTCTCTGTGAAGTTTGCGAATCCGAGTGTACGTATAGTGCATGTGAAGAGGAATAGTCGATATTCTTTACTAGAGGGCAGTCTCTGTGAAGTTTGCGAATCCGAGTGTACGTATAGTGCATGTGAAGAGGAATAGTCGATATTCTGTACTAGAGGGCAGTCTCTGTGAAGTTTGCGAATCCGAGTGTACGTATAGTGCATGTGAAGAGGAATAGTCGATATTCTTTACTAGAGGGCAGTCTCTGTGAAGTTTGCGAATCCGAGTGTACGTATAGTGCATGTGAAGAGGAATAGTCGATATTCTTTACTAGAGGGCAGTCTCTGTGAAATTTGCGAATCCGAGTGTACGTATAGTGCATGTGAAGAGGAATAGTCGATATTCTTTACTAGAGGGCAGTCTCTGTGAAGTTTGCGAATCCGATTGCACGTATAGTGCATGTGAAGAGGAATAGTCGATATTCTTTACTAGAGGGCAGTCTCTGTGAAGTTTGCGACCCGATTGCACGTATAGTGCATGTGAAGAGGAATAGTCGATATTCTGTACTAGAGGGCAGTCTCTGTGAAGTTTGCGAATCCGATTGCACGTATAGTGCATGTGAAGAGGAATAGTCGATATTCTTTACTAGAGGGCAGTCTCTGTGAAGTTTGCGAATCCGAGTGTACGTATAATGCATGTGAAGAGGAATAGTCGATATTCTGTACTAGAGGGCAGTCTCTGTGAAGTTTGCGAATCCGAGTGTACGTATAGTGCATGTGAAGAGGAATAGTCGATATTCTGTACTAGAGGGCAGTCTCTGTGAAGTTTGCGAATCCGATTGCACGTATAGTGCATGTGAAGAGGAATAGTCGATATTCTGTACTAGAGGGCAGTCTCTGTGAAGTTTGCGAATCCGATTGCACGTATAGTGCATGTGAAGAGGAATAGTCGATATTCTGTACTAGAGGGCAGTCTCTGTGAAGTTTGCGAATCCGAGTGTACGTATAGTGCATGTGAAGAGGAATAGTCGATATTCTGTACTAGAGGGCAATCTCTGTGAAGTTTGCGAATCCGATTGCACGTATAGTGCATGTGAAGAGGAATAGTCGATATTCTTTACTAGAGGGCAGTCTCTGTGAAGTTTGCGAATCCGAGTGTACGTATAGTGCATGTGAAGAAGAATAGTCGATATTCTGTACTAGAGGGCAGTCTCTGTGAAGTTTGCGAATCCGAGTGTACGTATAGTGCATGTGAAGAGGAATAGTCGATATTCTGTACTAGAGGGCAGTCTCTGTGAAGTTTGCGAATCCGATTGCACGTATAGTGCATGTGAAGAGGAATAGTCGATATTCTGTACTAGAGGGCAGTCTCTGTGAAGTTTGCGAATCCGAGTGTACGTATAGTGCATGTGAAGAGGAATAGTCGATATTCTTTACTAGAGGGCAGTCTCTGTGAAGTTTGCGAATCCGATTGCACGTATAGTGCATGTGAAGAGGAATAGTCGATATTCTGTACTAGAGGGCAGTCTCTGTGAAGTTTGCGAATCCGAGTGCACGTATAGTGCATGTGAAGAGGAATTTTGTAAACACTGTGTTTCGTTCTGCAGTGGAAGAAAACAAGCATGTTCGGCCCTCTGCGACTGTACACTGTCCTGTCAGTCGACTATTTAAACTAAAAAAAAAATTATGACGTCGTAATTGAAGAACACAGTGTGGCGATATTAATATTTAATAAAAAAATTAATATTGCCAAACGAATTATATCAGTTTTCATTAAAGTCGTGTTTTGTATTTATACTGTTAGAAAAATTTGGTTATCTAGTGGCTATATTGAGTAGACTTGTAGTTAGTTGTGAGCAGTATGTGAAAGTCACGTGTCTGCGGAGGGTTACACTACAGGCTTGGTGTCAACCGAAGTACGTTCAGTGTATTGATAACCCTCGGACAGCACATATCCCCCCCCCCCCTTCCACCGCCTCTACCTGGAATAAGGATAATACCTCTCCCTCCTGCCAATTATTTGAATTCACTTTCAACGAGATGTTTGAACACAGAACTACTTTTTACTATATTCCACATAAAAATACTAACGCTGCAATGGAATATTTAGCACAGAATTAACTTGCGACACCATAAAGATACATCTTTTTATGTAAATTTAAGTTTGAATTAGGTTATTCTCGTGATGTAAAATTGCAGTATCGCTGTAAACATTTTCTTGTAGAAAAGTTTTTTTTTAACAACCCGTAGGTTTTTAATTTTACAGGCATACTTTTATATTTATATGCAATGAACGAAGTTTCATTGTACATCATATTGCAACACTGTACGCTGAGCAATGTTAAAGTGAGGATCGTGTTCCTTTCGAAAACTGAACAGAATTAAGAAGGTAAAATGAAATATAAAAAAACAGTCAGCACGTTGGCACATGGCCTCTCTTGTTTCACTCTATCAACTCTGTCAGTTGTAACAACGCTCTGTGCAGTATGGCAGTACAGTAGTTGTAGTTGGACACTTGTGCGTCTCTTCACATATCCGTGTATTTAAGGCCCTAAGCTGTATGCCGCCGTGTTATTGGGGGAACGTCTTGCACATTACGCGTACGAGCAGCTCATATTCGGGACTCGAACCCGCAACTCCGTAGTAGTGCCGTTGTTGCTATTCGGTCGTGTGTGCCGCACCACTTTTTTTGTGAAAATCTCGTGTCCGAATTGCAAAACCAAAGCTGAAATAACTATCCGAACGTATCTAGCACAGTTGTGATAATGACTTAACTGTACACAGCTGTACATTAACTTTTCTGTGTGCTAGCGTTGTGATCCTGATATGAAGTTGTTTTGTATAGGCTATTCGCGGTAAAATAAGCACTTTTGAAAGCCCTCAAGATCTACTTGAATGCACGTTGTGCATTCTTCCGCCTTATGTAAGATCGGCCTCATCACTGTATTCACGCGTCGGTGAAGTGAAACTGTGAAATTATTAAAAAAGTAAATATTTTACAACTCTGCTCATTTTTACACTTCGATGCATTAAAGACAGCAGAAAGCGAAATAAATAATTTAAGCTATCTAATAACACTTTTTATTCGACGTTAAGATACGGAACTACTTCCCAACTATCGTTACCAACTTTACTAGGCGCATGTCATCTAAGGCGCTCATTAAAATATATGCAGGTAGGGACAATGATTTTTTTCTAAGGTTGATTTCAAAAGTGATAATTTTATCGTGAACATTCATTAATCCTTCGGTGGTTTCGCATGTAGGTAAATAGTAACGCTCCATTTTGAAATTGAGCGGACAAAATAAAAACTACTGTGTGCAAACCACATAGTGCACATTTAAAAATAGACATGTTTTACCTCAAGTAGCATATTCTTGTAAGCTGCTGGTAGTAGATTGACGACACAGTCCCGGGTAAAGCAGTTCACTGTTTCCTTGTATAGTCATTTTGTGAAAGCCATAGTTCCTAGTGTTGGCTGCAGGTTACTCGGGTAACCTACTGTACACGACCTTGAAACTTCTGTCTCAGCACGTATCGCGAGTCTCCAGTGTGCATCAACACTTGACGTCCTCTCCTTGCTGTGTCGTCTGAACTTTGACTTTACAATTTACTCATGTATCCGTGATTGCGTCAAAGTAACGGAAACTTACATTCAGATACTTAAAGCTGTGGTTTGTGGTCTCTTCTTGCGGCACATCTTTCAAGGCCAACCGCATGTGGGCGAAAAGGGTATGCCATGGTGTCTCACGTTGTGGATAACGCGCCTGATACAGCCGGCGTGCTGCTCTTAAATTACCTTCAGCTGCACCATGCACAAGGACCATGTCTGCGTATTCCGCAAACGTGTACTCGACCATATTAGTCGGAGACACAAAGGCTCGTGCAATGAGACTCGAGGCGTGGTAGAAGTCTCGTGCCATCAGGTGATTGTCTGAAGTAATGTACTGCCTACCCGGTTGCATACCAACACAGGCACATCCGAGACATTGCTCTTTCCCTCAGCGGAAGTGGACGAGTGATAGGTACGCCTGATTTAATTTGGTTATCGCATGTGTCGTCCTCTACGTTGCTGCTGCGCCTCTTCCCAGGCACGCTACATTCTGGGGGGGGGGGGGGGGGGAGGTTCAGCGGCTAGACTACTCGCCTGCAACCAAGGCGAACCAGTTTCGATTCCCGGCGTGGTAGCTCCCGGATTTTCGCATGTGGGAATCGTCCCGGACGATGTCGCTGGTCGGCGGGTTTCCTCGGGGATTTCCCGTTTCTTCCTCCCTTGCATTCCGGCTCTTCTCCATGCTCATCTCGTTTCACTATCGTGGACCCAGGTTCTGAAGAGCCGCTGAAACTCCTCCTACACAGTAGGGTTTGTATAATCACGTGTAAAAGTAGCAGAAAGCGTTGCCGGTGCATAGTTGCATAGTGCAATCGCAAACCTGACCATGTGCTAGAACCTGAGCGTAGCCAAGGTTAGTACTACATACGTCAAATATACTTCCACAAATTTGCATTTCCAATGACGAAAACACACTTTTGACTCGTATGCATGTCTTCCTGACAATACTAACATTAAAATACTTGGAAGTGGGCGAAACTAGATTTTTAAATGCGTCGTTAACGAAAATAAACATTTTGGCTACAGTCACTTACGTGATAAGCTTGTCCACAAAGTGAAATTAAATGACAGAACTCTTTCGTTACGCTGGCTGCCCTATTTTCATTGCAATCTGTACTGTGGCGGATGTAGTATAGTCGTAGTACCATCCTCATCACCCATTCCACAATATAAGTCCATGCTCATTAAAATATTGCACATTCATTTCTGTACTTGATTACATACGATATTTTCAAGCTTGTTTGCCAAACTGCACAGCTGTCGCCTTCATTTGTGCTTTCTTTCTAATTAATTGTGCAGGGTGGCGCCTACTACTGTGTGCAAAACTACGCCCTTTTTATTGCGGAACAGTAAGTGCACCCAGCTCATTATATTTCTGTTCTCATTTATTTTACATTAAACAAGTGAGCACCAACATAAATAAGCATTTCAACATATTATATTATTAACGAGATATGCCACCACTACTAGACTAAAAACCCACTTATATAAGACCGCATAGTTAATATAGCGAGAATCGAGCGGATATCAGCACAATTAGATAAAATATGGATAATTGTTATGTTAGATATTATTTATACGAATAATTATCTTTGAAATTTTGATTATCAATATGACAAATTAAAAAGTTTAGTAGAGTAATGCTCATGTTGGTAAATAGCGAGTACGTTAGTTTCAATAACGCAAGTGTATGTGATATCGAGTGTCGACCCACTAAGCTTAAAAGCTGTTCACGATAACGTGAGCACTTTTGATATCACCCTTAGAAAATAGTCACTACCCCTACCTGCATGCATTTTAACTGGTGCAATGAGCGACTTGTAAGTCGGTAACGATAGAGGGGGGGGGGGGGAAGTTCCATATACTTACGTCGAATAAAAAGGGTCCGGTAACCATTTGTGATAACTTGAATTATTTCTCTCGCGTTGTTTTTTTAATTCATCGAAATGTAAAAATGAGAAGATTTGTACAATATTTACTTTCCTGATAATTTCACAGTTTCACTTTACCGCCGCATGAATAAAGTGATGAGGGCCATGGCAATGTTAATCTTGCAATAAGGCGGAAGAATACACAACGTACATGCAAGTAGATCTTAAGCAGGGCTTTCAAAAGTGTTAATTTTACCTTGAATAGCCTATACCAACTTGAAATACTTTGAGTGCGAAGTGGTGGCTTGTTGAGGAGCGAGAGAGAACATACTGGTTCTGACGCAAGTATGGATACCCCTCCCTCGGCCCCCGTCCCCGGGGGGGCCAACCCCAGCCTTCCTCAACAACCAGCACCCTCCCGCCATCTACCCCACCGCCCATCTCGTCAAATAACACGCCATTATTCAAATGGTATAATAATGTGTTGGTGGATACCGAGCCACTGCAGCCTCCTCCTAGAGCACGAGGCAATCCAGTTCCGTTTATTTCTTTAGGAAATTTTTCATGGTCTAGTGACATATCATAATATAACAGGATAATTTGATTATTTTTCAGCTGCCTTAGGTATAAGCGTAATGAGGATTATTTTTTTTATCTTGTGCCAAACTGTTTTCAAAAATGAACTTCGAATGAAATTACAAAGTCAGAATTATTAGGACGGCTGTAGACGAGGCTGTAAAGCGTGTTTCGTTAGTTTTACTGGGATTATGGTTACCTTCCGGCTGGATTTGCATCGAATTTCGTAGCATAGCTTCGAATAAATTTATAGGCGGAACACGTGATGAATTTTTGTGAAATTTACCTTTGGTATTATGTTGATTCCAGCAATTAATTTGAACTGTAGTCAAAACGCTATTAATGTAAATGTGTGAAATTCGTGTGGCAAAATAAACAAACTTCAAATTTACATAACTGCCTGATTTTGTTTTGTACTATGCACTTTTTCCCCACGTACGACGAAAATACCATAATGAAGTAATTGTTCATATTCTACAAAGAAATGCAGCAAGTCCTTGTAACGAACAACATACATACAAAGAAAGACCACAAACCAGTGGCACACAAAATAGAAAACTTATTTAAAGCCAGAAACACACTGGAAACAAACGTGTATATACAGGTTGTTAAAAATGAGGGTGCTTACACGATGTTTAGTGCGTAATATATGAAGTAAAAAACATTAACAAACACACTGCATAGCTAATTCAGCTTCTTCCTTTCTGTAATCTCCCCACAAAGCTAGAAGGTATTCCTATGGCGAACGGAGTGTAGGTACGTGCCAGTTTCACTGCCCAGTGTGCGACAGGGTATGTCCATAGAGTGCGCCATGGTATGTCCATAGAGTGCGCCATGGACGTCAGCACATTCCTGCAGACAGCTTTCTGTGGATGATCGCACCCTTAACATGTCAGTGGCAACAGGAGTGCTTTCACATGACGCCACAGGTAGAAATCGATGGGATTTAGATCAGGCGATTTGGCGGCCCACGGAATTTGTCGGATGTCAGTGGCGTGTAGCGAGGTTCTTTTTTACAGTGTAAGAAATATAATAGCCCCACATATTTGAGTGTTTTAGATAACATTTGCTTGTGCAGGGGGGCTGTGGTCCCATTTTCAATTTCTACTAATAAACGCAACTTCCAACTTTTCTTAACTTCATGTATTTACCGTTTTGTAATACCTAACACTAGTTATAAAAACGGAAACGAAATCAATGTAATGATAATTAAACAGAATATTATATAGAGAGTATATTACAAATTGTAAGAAAACGCCTGTTTTCCCGAACACTTCCATCCACTTAACCATGGAAACGAGGACTGGAGGACGCAAACAGAAGGACTGCTTACCCTGTCGAAGGAACGTGGCAGGGTAACTCGCTTGCGAGTTCGATTCATCGCTAGTCGCTCCCGTTTGTGGAAATAAATACCAGATAGCAGCACTATGCGTGTACAGTACGGGAGTTACGAAAACTCTGTTCTCTCGAATCGGAAACGGGGAAACTCAGAATTAAATGTGTTTATAGTTTCCGCCTTAACTTTAAATTTAAAGGGTTAAACATTTCCAATATGTATAGGGTAAGCATTGCTTACCTTGCGTCAGTGGAATAAATGCCACTGTCCGGCATGCACACTCAGTTCGCCGTAGGGATGTCCCTAGATTTAGAGGGAGATAACACAGAAGGGAAGCTGAGCTGGCTATATGTTGGTTAATTACGTACTACACATATGTAAGCAGTGCCCATCCACTTTGAAACAACCTGCATATAGGGAGCGATACGTCTCGAAATAACCTGAGTGTCGTACATATGCACAATAAATACATAATGTCATCAGTGAAAAATAACACTAGGCTTGTGGTTGTGCATTATTAACTCTTATTTTTCCAATTTATTTATTCATATATTTTTTTTTTCAATTCAAAATATTAACAAAACTTAATGACAATCCCAACAAACATTTACTGAATATTTGCGTACGAATAACAGACTATAAAGAGATGTGAAAAATTCACAGTTAAAACTTGAAGCATTGCTTACTTAACAATTCTTGAAGAGTCTTTCATAACAGAAAACTTGCAAAACTTCTCATAAACGTAGCATAATTTTAAATTCAGCCGACTGTTTGCCGCCTACAATTAGGCCTCACAAAATGAGGCATTCCTTATATGAAGCGCAATTAATTAAAATTTGACAACACAAATTACTTCAAATAAAATTAGCGTGAAATCATATTGTGTGTGCGAGTATGGAGAATAATAATGATTCGCTTGCGAAGATCAGTGCTTTAAATATTACATATATATATAATATATATATATATATATATTCCACTTACATTGTCCACATATTCAAAATTAATTTTTAAATAAATTATTTTACTTCTGATGACCGGTTAAGTTGAACGCAGATATCATTAATCCATGGAAACAGGCAAATGTTGCCCATGGAAAAATAACTATAAAACTGAAACACTATTCACCGGGGAAAACAGAAGAAAATTCAATTGAAGAATTACATATTGATCACTTTATCACCAGAAATTGAGTGAAAAATGTAACGGTCATCAATTTCTGATATACTATTGCTGACTACATAATGGCAAACGAAATAGTACAACGTGGTGTAGGCACTTAAGAGACGAATTACGCCCAATCATGCAGGTGAATATACGAGGTCGTGAGTGGGAGAGCATGTTGTTCTGTAAAGTGACGCAGTGATCGTATAGCCGGAGTGTAGGCATGAGCTAGGAATGCCACAGCTGGTCTGCGGGTTGCAGTGCAGTGTATGGAGTTACTGCACCATGATACACTCTGCATCAAACGACGTCTCACATAGCCGTCCTTTCACATCGTCGTATTAGCGAGTCTGCAGGCCATGTCGCCATATAGAGGCGGCGTTATTCAGCGCGGCCACTTTGGGCGTCGCAGTGTGTATCCGCGTCGCTGCTCTAAAATACCAGCCTCTATACTTCCAGTGAATTACATTTTGTATTTCTACTCTCCTTTCCAATTGTACTAGCCTTCCTTTAGGTGACTTTTCATTTCTCGGTTTTTTCTTCCGGTTCTGTCGTTTCCTTGCTTTCTCTTTTACAGTTCTCTTTCTGTCCTTTTCATTTTCTCTCTTGCTTTCCATTTTTCTCTTTCCTCCCATTTTCTTTATCTCGTCTTCCTTTCCCTCGATTAGCCTTCTTACCCCCCCCCCCAGGCCTGTTATTTTGTCCCCTTGCTTGAGACTTCAAAAAACTGTGGTGACAGCGTAGTAAAATGTTGAAGTACATCTCAAAAGTATATTCTTCAACGAACTTAAAACAAGCGTCGTATGATATCGGAACTTGATGCGAGACATTCAGCAATTGAAAACTTCTTTTCCCTGCCAATTTGTAAGCTAGTGCATTGCGAGAAAAAAAAATGGTTCCTTACAATTATATACAGTTATGGTACTGTGAAACACTTTTCTATATACTTGGTTATCCATATGGTTAGCTGACCAATTTTAAAAGAACTTTGTATTTTTGGAACTATCGGGTTCATTTAGATTCCAAATTGTTATATTGGCAGCACCTTTCAAGAATATTGGATTTATGCAAGTTATTACGAATTTTGTACTGATTTTTAGGGGTTATGTTTACCGTTAGATCACAGTTATTATAATTGTATGATTACACAGTATTTGGTTGTTGTTTCCAATTCATTTAATATAATTTCCAAATTCAGCTTTATTACAGGAGTTAAACAAGACATAGTACAATCTTTGGATATTTTAATAGTTTATTGACGTAGAGATCACGTGTATTTCATTTGTTTCTAGACGATATTCAATATTATAAATTTGTTTGTTATTTTTCATTTATTCCCTAGATGCTAGGAAGTATTAAATATTTATTAAACAAATGCACGAAATAAAATATACCGGTTGTCTCTCGTCCCGCCATTGCTGGTTGGCGGAGAGATGCGACGTGTTAGACGACAGCCAATTGGAGGACAGGTGACAACATAAGTAAGGCAGACATAAAATTGAACATAATTTTTCTAACACATTATTACAACCACCTCCAAGGATGAACGTGGGTATAATAGTAAGAAAGTTCTAATTATATAATAAGTGATCAAAGAGAATCTAAAATTGAACATAATTGCTGCAAGACGTTTTTTAAATTGTAATAAGTATTAGTTTAAGATATTGATTATATTGTGTTTGAGAAGATTAACGAGAATATAAAATTGGTGAAAAGAATTTCGACTTGATAATTTCCACATAATTATTATCACTGAAGTAATTTCTGCCTGAAATGTTACAGGGTATCTGTGGTTAGGGATTTTTTCCCATCACTTTAAAAGAATTTTATTTACTTTTTTTTTCTGTACAAGTGTTCTCTCTTCATTGCACATAAGTGTACGTGAGTACTTTCTACGTTTTCACCGGAGCTGAGCAGTATTAGTGGCTACGTAAACAGCGATGTTACTAGTGTTGTCTGCGACGGCGGAGTGTATAGTCCATTTCATGGTTACTTCCCACTTTTCTGAAGTCCTGCTCCAGTTCTACTTCCAGGATATTCCTCCGCCTCATGCAAACAAGCCTAGGAAAGTACACCAAAGGGACAATTTGCCGCATTCGTGAGCACTCAGTGTAATAACATTTCGCATAATAACCATTTCTTACTAGGCAGTGCCAACACACGCATTTTCTCACCATTTTTGTTCATATTAATTATTAATGAAATAATATAAAGTAATTATATAAATATACACATACAATTTTACCAAAAATAAGGTACTTTCATGATAACAGAAGTATAAAACGTGTGTTACAAAACATATTTAGGAAAGAACATAGCACACGTCATATGTGGGGTAATTTTTCAAAGGTTATACTACCCTGGCGTGCATGCCTGGCCGGCTGGCCTGCCTCTCGCCTAACACCCAGGCGAACCAGGTTCGATTCCCGGCGGAGTCACTCCCGGATTTCCGCACGGGACAATCGCGCCGGGCCATGTCGCTGTTTGGCAGGTTTTCTCGGGGGTCTCCCGTTTCCCGCGCCCTTTACTTTCCAGCGCTGCTCCGTACTCGCCTCGCTTCACCTTCATCAGGGCTGGAGCTGGGTTTTTTTTTTTTTTTTTTTTTTCGCGTTTGAGGCCAAGAGGCGCAGTAGCGATAAGGGCGACGTTGCCTCGCGCATCTAGTGCGCCATCGCCGCTAAGCGCAAGGCTGTGAACTGGCGTGCATAGTTCTCGTCGCGCTGTGTGTACATACGGGACTTTCAGAGGTGAACCTATTATTTCATCGGTGGAAAGTATGTAGGAAGGTTGAGTGCAGAGTCCTTGAGTAGTTATGTATCTGATGCGTATATTTTGAATTACATCGCTTTGAAAGAGCAGTTTGTAGCCTTCAAAGCATTCAGCAGCCGAGCCTCGTCTGAAGTGTTGCGTGTTGTTTTCGTAAGTGAACACGTTGGACACACGTTGTGGTCAGCACTTAAGGGGGCCGCCTACTAGCGCCTTGAAATGTGTCGCAGTGTGTTGGGAAATCCTAAACTATTCCACGTGCGCCCAATGTGCTAAAGAAAACAAACTTCAGGCGATGACGGAATGTCACTTTCATGACACTACGTATATTAGAACCACTATTTCCAAGTCCTCCAACATAGCTAAAAACAGCATTTTTCACACTGCCGTATGTCAAAATGTGCAGACCGGATATAGTTGAAACTTGGATAAAATCCTAAGTTGTACTTTGCAACAGACTTACGATCAGTAAAATTATATAGTCGCCGCTTAAAGTCCCATAGAAAAAACGGTTCGACGAAAAGCTTGCGCGCTAGTTTAGTGCTTCGCGCATAATGGCGCTGTGGCACTAGATGCGTGTGCCAGTGTCGCCCTTAGCGTTCGCTCGCTCCTGTGCCATGCCGCGTCAGGTAGGCGGCCCCCTTAAAGCGACACCACAGCTTAAAGACTGACAGGAGATAATGTGAAATAAAAGAAGTAATAAAGATACTACTTCACTTTAATGATAATTAAAACAATTACAATTGAATCGGAGTAGGTTGGGGAAGGACAGATGAGGGAATTGCTGTCTTTCCCTCGCTAACTTACCCGCTGGAGATCGGCGCCCGCGCTCTCTGTGGCCGACGCCCCAGGAAGACGCCGTATTCGGGTCCGGATCCCTCGACCACACTTCTCGCCCCCCCCTCCCCTTTTTTACCCTCGTGGTAACGTGTTGGAACTCCTCCACCTATTCGCCGATCTCTTGGCGTAGGCGGAGTTAGTTGCCGGCCGATGCCCCTTACTTGTATGTCGGCCAGATCTAATTATGATCCAACTTGCAGGTAGTTGTCGAACAACTCCGCTTCATCAGTGCAGCAGCACCTGCTGGTCCAGCCCCTGAGTTGGCTGCAGGTAACCGATCGCCTTTCGCCTGGGCGCCCCGCGTGGCTGCTGTCGCAATCATACCAACGTGCAACGCAGTTGGAGCGCAGGGCAGGCCTCGAGGATGTTGTTGCCTGTTTGAGAACTTGTCTTGTTAGGTTTCTTGAAGTTAACTTTAAAGATAACATCTTGAAACAAAAACCTGTGTGTGACAATTTATACTCAAAGCTCTGATCGAAGCAATTATTTGTTTTTTTTTTTTAGTAGTTTTTATTTCATTATAAAGTTTTCAAATTTTTCCAGGAATCATGCTACGCATTAATGTTCCAAAATGTTTCGATAGCAAAGAAGCACGTATTTTTATGCTAAAAAAAAAGTCATTGGTGGTATATACTATATCTTTAACAGGATCGCCAAAAACTGAATTTCAATAATGTGTATTTCCCTATACTTAGGGACAAATTCTCAACTAGGCAACAGCCTACCAATCTCTCCACTGCACCACTAACCTGCACACATACGAGTGTCTCTAGCCAGGCGTGGCGCACTTCGCCATATTGTGACAGTCTTTTCGATGTTTCGTCACACTTTTGAATCAAATCTTGGAAAATTCAATCAATCTATGACGTGCGTGGTTGTTCACTAAATATTTTTGTATCACAAGCGGTTTATACTTGTGATAACATAGAAATACCCTATATTTTAATTACATTGAACTTTAACTTCATTTTACTTATAACTAACAGGACGAAGACAGCGAGACAATAAATGTGTTGGCAGTGCCTAGTAATAAATGGTTCTTTTGCAATTAATATTGTCAGTGAGTACGCTGCACTGTCACTTGGGTACTTGATTAAGCTTCGTTCGCATGAAGCGGAGGAATATCCTGGAAGTAGAACTTGAGCAGGGCTTCAGGAAAGTTGGAAGTAAGAGAATGGACTAGAAGCAGGTGACACTCCACTTGGTGGCGCGCCAACTGACACCTTATTTACTGCTCACATGACGTCAGCTCGGCTCGCTACAGACGGGCGAGTGATGGACAGTACAGGAATGTACATACGTATTGACGAGCCAGCAACTATATCGGCGCCACAGCAAACTACCTCAGGAGTGGAATTTTTTTTTTCTGGCGAGCCCTCAAATCCCGCTACGCCAGCTTGAGCACCTTCACAGTTCTGTACGCCCTCCGGCATGCTTGTTAGTAGCTAAGACGGTTGGAGAATGGGATGCATCTCAGGGCAAGCCCTATACGCCTTAGGTCTGGTTTAATTATCAAAATTGGGCGCATGCATCGCGGCTGAGCAGGGTTGTCTGGTGCCATGGCCGCAATTGTAGCCATGGGCACACCCCGAAAGGAGGAGGATCTAGATCCGGGGTTCCCAAACTTTAGTTTATCACGCCTCCCTTCTGCAAAAAAATAAGCCACCCTCCCCCTGCGTGACAGAATTTCTTTATTATAAGGGTAAAACAAAAACTAATAAACTTCTCAAAGGTTTTATTTAATCATTAAATTTTAATTCTTACTGAACCTAAATGCTGGCGAACAAATCAATGTGACGGATGAGCTTGCATATTTTAAACAAGATTCCCAATTCTTGGTTGAATAGAAGAAATTGCACGACGTAATTCACTGGCAATATCGAGTTTGCTTCTATACTTTGAGTCCACGCTCCCCTTTAGCATGTCGTCACGTCTACCTTGGAAGGGGGAGGGGGGACTAGCAATGGTCTAGATGGAAGGGCATAGCAAACCAGGTAAAGCGGAGAGGGCCTGGGGAAATCTATGCGACAGTCGCGGAGGATAAATGTACTTCTTTTATTGCATTAGGGTTGGAGAAAGAAGGGTGTTTGTTCGCGAAGATAGAATTCGTGAAGTTAGAGTGGTGAGACACTGTTAAAAAAAATTTCCTTCATTTTACGGAAAAGTGCTGGTAAAAATTTATCCAGAGGCGTCTGTAAACTCTCTGTAAAATTACGTACACATTGATTTTCAAAAACGGACTTTCCGTAAAATTCACGGAACCTCTCCGTTAATTCCATAGATATTTTTGTGTACTTCAAGTTTAAATCATTATTAGTATATATACTTTATTTTAATTTGCATTATGTGGGTGTTCTAATGTGCATAAAAAGATATTTATAAAAAATTTATAATATTTGATTCTTAAGCAAGATTTGAACCAGAGTCAAAAAGTCGCAAATTCACGACTCTATTCTAACCATTCGCCTACAATACTCGCATTATGAATCTGGTCTAACTTTTGAATTTCTATATTAGTCACATAAGCAACTTTTTTAGTGTCTCTTAAGGTTAGTGTGTTTTAAGTGTTGCTAAGTGTTACATACGCCTCTGCTACTTTTTAATGTTTGAAAGAACAGACCTTAGTGACATGGATAACCTTAACTACCGCAGAAACGATAATTTTCTGGTTACGTTGGCGAAGAAAATTCCGTCTAAACTCGCCATCGTTTGTGCCCGAAACCCGAAGTTATAGGGAATGCGGACATTTTCCGTATTTTGTATTTACGCACTTAAATCAGTTTTTTGTTTGTCAATACGGATTGCGTTTCCGTATATTTACAGTGCAGTTTCGTAAACATTTCCGTAAATATACGGAACATTGTAACAGTATGGAATGAGTGTAGCCGCTGCTCTCCAGAGCGCGCTCTATATATAAAGATGAGTAGTGCGGCTAGTGACGTCATTACCCTCACTTCCGTCGCAGCTCTTCCTGTCTGGAGTAGCTCAGCTCACCTCTCCTCTCACCGG
This sequence comes from Dryococelus australis, assembly GCA_029891345.1. Taxonomy (NCBI): domain Eukaryota; kingdom Metazoa; phylum Arthropoda; class Insecta; order Phasmatodea; family Phasmatidae; genus Dryococelus; species Dryococelus australis. The sequence goes on along the minus strand of CM057007.1, from coordinate 9,019,225 downwards.
ACCTGACGAGGCGCGGCGGCGTAGTGGAGCTCTCTTGCTGGCCGCCGGCGCCTTGGCGCCTGCTGACACACGTGCGGCTAGTGACGTCATTACCCTCACTTCCGTCGCAGCTCTTCCTGTCTGGAGCAGCTCAGCTCACCTCTCCTTCTCTCACCGGACCTGACGAGGCGCGGCGGCGTAGTGGAGATCTCTTGCTGGCCGCTGGCGCCTTGGCGCCTGCTGTCACACTTGCTGATTTTCTCGCCACGTATTTGCGACAGCTCGTGATTTATGTATAAATCTGGACTTTATTTTATTTTTTTTTCATTATGAGATTGTCGCAGTTCGTGTCTTCATGTTTGTTCACTTGCCCAGAATGTGTGATGTACACCTGGGGAAAAGCATAGGAATATCTTGAGATACATGCTTTATTTCACGCGATTTCTCTTTTTATAGGCAGTCGTGGGCTGTCTGAGGCAATGAGAATATATTTTGGCCTCGTCATAAGCGAAGTGTAGGGAACCTCTACACTGGAAAAGTAGATTTCTCAAGTATCATTTTACACAGCTTGAAAGTACTGTGCATTTACATGCATACCGTATCTAGCGAATACATTGATAAAGTTTTACAGGTGGGATTTTCTCGTTTTGTTTTTGTTTAGATTTATGCAGTGCCGCATTTTTTTAAATTTCTATTTCAAATTGTGCACTACAACATTAATTTATTCTAACCTGCTTCGAAAAACAACAGAAATAGGTTCGAATAAACAAGTGTGTCCATTTAAATCGCATACAGCACACAGTGAGATGCGTTTCTATTGGTCGGACTTGAGCCGCGACGTCGCTATTGTCAGTTGAATTTTGGGAACGTTCTGCTTATTTTTCTAATGGTTACTACAGGCTGTTCCCGGTAAAGTGAGCACTTTTGAGGCCGTAGTTACTTTTTTCCTATCAGATTTTTTTTATCCTTCCGCCACTTTTTAAATAAAATATTGATATGTAAGTAATAAACACAGAGTATATAATTCACCCGACTCGAAAGTTAACGTCTAAAACTACAATAAAATGTATTTATTGACTATTATTCCAAATGAAAGGGCTTCAAAAAGTGCTCACTTTACTGTGAAAGTTTTACTGCCAAAGTTTTTAATGGTATAAACTCCGTTATCGCCAGAATATCTTTGGGTCTTGCTTCCCTGGAAGTGCGCGAGGAGAAAATTATATTATGAAGCGTACTGTTCACTGCCGGGCCGAGGTGCGCCATAGAGCTAGTAGGTTCGCTCCATTCGGTCTCTGTTTTTGCTCTTCGGAATAGAGTCGAGGTCAAAAAGAGGTGCTAACTCCTTTAAAGTGAATTGAATGCCTTTAGGTCGTTATTGTGTATAAAAAATCGCAATGGCGAATATAGCAGACACCACATATATTTTTAGAAATATCTAATTATCCATAACTTGTTAAATTCAGCGCATTATCTCTTAGAGGATAGGTTGGAAGGTTAAAGACGTTGTCGTTTTGTAAGTAATAGAGATGGTGAAGCAGTGTAGCGCACCAAAATCCACCCAGCAGCAGGCAGACTACTTGCCCTCGTGGCTCTTGCTTGCGAGGAGTAGAAATAGTGTGACCTAAATGACCCAGGGGCCAGTGGCGTTTATTCCATAGACGTAAGGTAAGCAGTGCTTATCCTATACATATTGGGAATGTTTGGCCCTTTATAGATTTCGCCTTAACTTACACTCATTTAAATCTGAGTTTCCCGTTTTCGAGAAACAGTGTTTTCGTAACTCCCGTGCTGGACATGCATAGTGCTGCTATCTAGTACGCACGCTATCTACCAAATAGTAATTGGGCACCCGTGAAGATAGGTAATTCAGTACGTCAGTTGACTTGTGTTTCACGGCCTTCGGCGTAGGACCGCTGGTGTTTGTCCGTGGTAGCATGAACACAGAGGTCTATTATAACATTCTGGGTAGTGAAATGCTCCCAACATTGTGGCGTTTTTACGGGATGGACCCGTGTTACTTCCAGGATGACAATGCCAGGTACCACGTTTCAAGGGTCACTATGCAGTGGTACGCCAACATTGTTCGCCGATTGGACTGCCCCGACCTCAACCCTATAGAACATCTTTTTGGACGAATTGGATCGCCGGGTGAGGGTCCGTCAGGCGCGGCCAAAATCCATTGCTCAACTCATGGAATGGTTGCAAGCGGAATGGCGACGAATCCCCGTGGATGTCCTGCAAACACCCGTAGAGAGCATGCCAGACAGGGTGGCTGCTGTTATAGCCAAAGAGGTGGTCCTACGAGATTCTAATGGGGTGACAACCACCGAGCAAACATTGTGGACAGGTGCCCAATTACTTTTTGATAGATAGTGTATTTCCACAAACGGGAGCGACTAGCGATGGATCGAACCCGCAAGCGAGTTACTCTATCGCGTTCCTTCGACAGGGTAAGCAGTCGTTCAGTTTGCATCCTCCAGGCGTTTCCTTGGAAAGCGAATGAAAGTGTTGTAATATGCGCTCTAAATAACAATCAGTTTAATTATTAATACATTAATTTAGTTTCAGTTTTAATAACTAATGCCAGGTATTATGAAACGGTAAACACGTGTGGAGGGTAAGCAAAGTTGGAAGTTGAGTTTGTTAGTAGAAATTGAAACTGGAACCACAGCCCGGCACTAGCAAATGTGGTATGAAACACTCAAGTATGTGGGGCTACTATATTGCATACCCCGTAAAGAACTCGCTACACGCCACTGTCCAGGGGTACTTTGACGTGACAACTGGACGTCCGCCGCCATACTGCTTCCGGCGAGTGGAACGCGAAAGAGACGAGAGGTAAAAGAGAGCGGGCGAATGTAATAGTGAGGTTGACAGGTAGTGTGACGTCAGACGCCGTGTTGCCTCGGCCTCTCCACCCACACGCTGACACTGGCGAGCCTTGTTGGGGCAGGACCACCTCGCCTCGCTATACTACAAGCCGTGGTAAACAACTGACCCCAGCCTACGCGCACCAGTGGCGTGTAGTAGGTTTTTTTTTTTTTACAGGTTAAGCAATTTCTGCTAACAAACGCAACTTCCAACTTTGCTTACCCTCCACGTGTATTTACCGTCGTATAATACCTATCATTAGTTATAATAAACGGAGACGAAATTAATGTAATAATAACTAAACATAATATTATTTAGAGAGCATATTACAAATGATAAGAAAACTCTCATTTTCCCGAACACTTTCATCAACTTTCCAAGAAAAATGTAGGACTGGAGGACGCAAACAGGACGACTGCTTACCTTGCTAAAGGAATGCGGTTGGTGACGGAGGAGATTGAGCGTGTAGCGTGTTGTTGCTTGCGATTTCGATATCGATTCATCGCTAGTCGCTCCCGTGTGTGGAAATAAATACCAGATAGCAGCACTATGCGTGTACAGTACGGGAGTTACTAAAACTCTGTTTCTTGAATCGGAAACGGGGAAGCCCCGATTTAAATGTGTGTGAATTTAAAGTAAAGGCGAAAGCTATAAAGGGTCAAATGTTTTTCCAGTATGTATAGGGTAAGCATTGCTTGCCTTGCGTGTATGGAATAAACGCCACTGACCCACACCACACAGCACAGATGATCATGGCCAATATTCACCTAGGTACATCAGACGAACTGCGCCGACATCAAAACCGACACCAATTGTAAGATGACGCATTTTCGTCCAGTCCTGCGGGATTAAACAATAAAAACACCAAGATCTCGTGATGGTCGAATTAAAGATCCTATGAGGGTATATAATTGTTATCAATCGTTTAAGAATAAAGTAGGCCACGCAGCTTGTCGCCAAGTTTCGTGTGTGTATGTGTGTGTGTGAATAACTGTTTGGACATACTATTTTTGTAATATTTAGAATAATTTACAACATTGGTCGCCAGATATTTGGTATCGGGTGTGTATATTCTGTCTAGTTGGGCTGTTAAATACTAAATTCTAGTGAGAAAATCATTGTTAAATAAGGTTGGCGCCGCAGTTTTGTGACATACCGCATATCTTAACACACAAACATTAATCAAACTGGTTCTCGGCTAGTTGTGGTAGAACTCGAGTAAATAGGGGCTTCTTGGCGGTAGGTGTAAATTCTCACGGGATGATAGAATTCGTTAAATTAGGTATAGTTATTTGGTTAAAAGCCAGCATCTTTTCTCTTTAATTTGGTATGTCGCCGAGAATAACTGAATAATTGAGCAGAAATAAAATAATTAGTTTATATCCAATGTGTTTGTTTGCAAGAGACAGACTAAACCACATGTTAATGATGAATGTGAGTTAACTTGATTTTACTACTGCTGGTCATTTCTCTCGCCACTCGTTGCTCTTCTGGCTCGTCGTGTATCGCTCAAGGTCGCACAACCGCCCTAACTGTGGTCCCGTAAAAACTACCGGTTCGAAGGCCCTTCACTCTTATATAGCATGCCACCAGATCTCGAAGGTTCCCGCACCCCGAGTTACGCTGAGAGAAACGAGAATATTACGTTCAGATAAACTTATAAATTATATCCGCCGAAGGTGAGGATGGCGAGAGCCGGAAAAGGCTTATCACGGCGGCATTCCTTTAAAACTTAAAACCCTTGTATAGGCCGTTCATGATAAAATTATCACTTTTGAAAGCCGTGCTTAAGTTCTACTTGTATGCTCGTTTTGTATACTTCCTCCTTATGTAAGATTAACATCGTCATCGGCCTCATCACTTTATTTGTGCGTTGGTCAAGTGAAAGACAGAAGTTAAGTTATCACAAATGGTTACCTAGCACGTTTTATTCGACGTTAAAATGCGGAACTACTTTCCATCCATTGTTACCAACTTTACTGGGCGCCCGTTAAAACACATGTAGGGGCAGTGACTTTTTTCTAAGGTTGATTCCAAAAGTGTTCATTTTATCGTGAACAGCCTTTAGGATGATGGCTCGCCTGCCATTCAAATAATTTCTCCGTGACTCGCCGCCGGATATCATATCACTACTGCCCACACACTGTTCTCTCTCTCTCGCTCTCTCGCTCTCTCTCGCTCTCTCTCGCTCTCTCTCGCTCTCTCTCTCTCTCTCGCTCGCTCTCGCTCGCTCTCGCTCGCTCTCGCTCGCTCTCGCTCGCTCTCTCGCTCGCTCTCTCTCTCTCTCGCTCGCTCTCTCTCTCTCTCTCGCGCTCTCTCGCTCTCTCTCGCTCTCTCTCGCTCTCTCTCGCGCTCTCTCTCTCGCTCTCTCGCTCTCTCGCTCTCTCTCTCGCTCTCTCGCTCTCTCGCTCTCTCGCTCGCTCTCTCCTCTCTCGCTCTCCTCTCTCGCTCTCTCGCTCTCTCGCTCTCTCTCTCGCTCTCTCGCTCTCTCGCTCTCTCGCTCTCTCGCTCTCTCGCTCTCTCGCTCTCTCGCTCTCTGCTCCTCGCTCTCTCGCTCTCTCCTCCCTCTCTCGCTCTCTCTCTCGCTCTCTCTCGCGCTCTCTCGCTCTCTCGCCTCTCGCACTCCGCTCTCGCTCGCGCTAACACACAATATTTCCGACCCTGTATATATAATATATATTGCTGTAGCCTCGGACGTTTACTTGAGAGGGGTTCAGTTTTAATTTAACAACTATCCAAATTATACAGGTTATTCTCAATTAGACCGACAAACTTCATGGAAAAGTAAAGGAAAACATATGTGACACTTTATACCTAAACCGAATATTAAGGAAAAGGAAGGTATGAGCCCCTTAAAAAAAGAAACTAAATTTGAAGCCGTATTTGTGTAAAATATCGGCTCTTACGTTGAAGGTCCCTATAACATACAATAATATTCCGAGAGTTGTCATTGTATTTTATTTCGTTACCGATATTTTGCACAATTCACAGGTTAAAATCCTGATTTTTTTCTTTTTTTTTTTTTTAGGGCTCGTACCTCCCTCCCTTAATATTTGGTTTAGGTATAAAGTGTCACGTATGATTTCCTTTTACTTTTTTATGACGAGTCACCTCCCGAAGTTTGTCGGTCTAGTTGCGAATCAAGCTGTATAAATAAGCTAAGAGGGAGGAACTTGTAAGGGCGGCCTCACAAAGTGCCCACTGTAAGGTGAACAGCTTGTATGCTCAGTGGTGTTTGGCGTGTGGGGGCAGGGCTGGCAACTGCGCAGTTTGGCTAGAGATGGCCTGGGCCCCGGGTCCAAGTGTGTGCGTGTCAAGGTCTGTGTAATGGCGACCTGTATCCCGGCCCGGCCTGGCCTGCTCTTCGCATTCCATACAAGGCGCTCTCGCCCTAACGCGGCACGTCATCAACCGCGGGCCCACACACATTCACATCGTCGCTTCAATTTAACTTGCAATGTTGACCCAACATTTCCACTCTTGAAGGGACAGATCTCGGACGCCAGGTTTCTACGGCCTATAGAATTAATGGTGGCTTCTCAGACGTAACAACATTGTCGTAATTGACATGAGAGAGTCATACACAAGGCATTTAATACAAGAAATAAGAATGTACAGACTATATATACAATAAACATTAGCTTCAAAAACGGCACTATTTGTATTTATTACTCAATAGTCTTACTGGAGGTGGTATTAGGTGCATAACAACTTGCGATTTCAAAGATTACTAATCCATGTCACAATTAACTTTACACATTATGCAGATACTCACTGTTCAGTCTTAAATAATTTATTCAGTATTTGTAGTAAACTATAGTGCTTCACGTCCAACTTCAAAAATGTGTACCGCCATAAGATATTTACTTTAGACTATTGGTCGCATGTGTAGTATGTTTTCACCTTTTTTTTTTTTTTTTTCGTGACTAGCCTGCTGCCGAAGTTTTTACGGGTCCATGACACGCCATTTTTATATGGGGCAATGTCAGTCGAAAAGTGTGTACTTATGCAAACAAAAATTTGCTAATATATGAAGTGAGGTGGTGTAGAAAACATAATTCATTACGCAAAATAAGTAATTATGAAAATAAAAATAACGTATTTTCTGATACTATTTATGAATTAAATGCATGCGAACCCTCAGGTCGTTTTTAAAACAACCTTATCAGTAGTAAGGGATGCAAAGTGAACTGTCCGACAAATTTTATTTTCCTCTTGCGGCCAATTCGTATTCATGTTAACGTTTGAATTTTCTTTTGGAAGTTGGAACAAAAAAACAGGACCATTCAGTAGCACTGAGTGTCATACTCGTTACTAGTGGTTCATGTGTGCTGTACGCGTGGAACTAACCAGCTCGATAGTGCCCATAGCCGAGTCCACAGAGATACGTCGGATATTTGAGTCTGCGACATGGTAGCCAGCAGTGCGTGTTCCTTCATCGAAACTCCTTGCTAAAAAAAACAGTGAATAAATTGATGCTTCGTCGTATAATTCTAAGATTCAAAGTACCTAGTAGCTGAAGTAGTTAATCACATACTGAATTGTGCAATATAGTTAAATAACCTTATTTGTTTGAAGTGCGTGGTAGCTAATGAGGTAGTCATGATACAAGTACTAGGGAAACTGTACAGGTTATGGCGTGAGCTGGTACTAGGGCAACTGTACAGGTTATGGCGTGAGCTGGTACTAGGGCAACTGTACAGGTTATGGCGTGAGCTGGTACTAGGGCAACTGTACAGGTTATGGCGTGAGCTGGTACTAGGGCAACTGTACAGGTTATGGCGTGGGCTGGTACTAGGGCAACTGTACAGGTTATGGCGTGGGCTGGTACTAGGGCAACTGTACAGGTTATGGCGTGGGCTGGTACTAGGGCAACTGTACAGTTTATGGCGTGAGCTGGTACTAGGGCAACTGTACAGGTTATGGCGTGAGCTTGTACTAGGGCAACTGTACAGGTTATGGCGTGAGCTGGTACTAGGGCAACTGTACAGGTTATGGCGTGAGCTGGTACTAGGGCAACTGTACAGGTTATGGCGTGAGCTGGTACTAGGGCAACTGTACAGGTTATGGCGTGAGCTTGTACTAGGGCAACTGTACAGGTTATGGCGTGAGCTGGTACTAGGGCAACTGTACAGGTTATGGCGTGAGCTGGTACTAGGGCAACTGTACAGGTTATGGCGTGAGCTGGTACTAGGGCAACTGTACAGGTTATGGCGTGAGCTGGTACTAGGGCAACTGTACAGGTTATGGCGTGAGCTGGTACTAGGGCAACTGTACAGTTTATGGCGTGAGCTGGTACTAGGGCAACTGTACAGGTTATGGCGTGAGCTGGTACTAGGGCAACTGTACAGGTTATGGCGTGGGCTGGTACTAGGGCAACTGTACAGGTTATGGCGTGAGCTGGTACTAGGGCAACTGTACAGGTTATGGCGTGAGCTGGTACTAGGGCAACTGTACATGGTTATGTGGCGTGGGCTGGTACTAGGGCAACTGTACAGGTTATGGCGTGGGCTGGTACTAGGGCAACTGTACAGGTTATGGCGTGAGCTGGTACTAGGGCAACTGTACAGTTTATGGCGTGAGCTGGTACTAGGGCAACTGTACAGGTTATGGCGTGGGCTGGTACTAGGGCAACTGTACAGGTTATGGCGTGAGCTGGTACTAGGGCAACTGTACAGGTTATGGCGTGAGCTGGTACTAGGGCAACTGTACAGGTTATGGCGTGGGCTGGTACTAGGGCAACTGTACAGGTTATGGCGTGGGCTGGTACTAGGGCAACTGTACAGGTTATGGCGTGGGCTGGTACTAGGGCAACTGTACAGGTTATGGCGTGGGCTGGTACTAGGGCAACTGTACAGGTTATGGCGTGGGCTGGTACTAGGGCAACTGTACAGGTTATGGCGTGGGCTGGTACTAGGGCAACTGTACAGGTTATGGCGTGGGCTGGTACTAGGGCAACTGTACAGGTTATGGCGTGGGCTGGTACTAGGGCAACTGTACAGGTTATGGCGTGGGCTGGTACTAGGGCAACTGTACAGGTTATGGCGTGGGCTGGTACTAGGGCAACTGTACAGGTTATGGCGTGGGCTGGTACTAGGGCAACTGTACAGGTTATGGTACGGAGGACGTCTTCCTGAGTACGTGATAGTATCCCTGCGCCACATCCTCTACCATAAAGGGAGTACGTCGTAGAGTGCACATGCTGGTTCCGCAGTGAACAACTGTGTTCTAACATTGAACTGCTCTTCTTCATAGACAGCTGTGTAAACCACTTAGCCGCCACTAAAGTTAGCGCCCTGATTACATGAACAACTACTTTTGTAGGCTAGTACACTACTTACTTATAGCGCAAATACCGTTTAAGCTATTCACGGAAAAGTTATTTTTTTTTGTAGAAACAGTGGTTTGAGGTTGAAACAAAACGTAAATGAACTTCACAAGAGTGTTGGGATTCGTTGTCCTTGACGGTTGGCCAGGTAGTGTCTGAAACATGCAGAGAAAACGACCGAGTCTTCATCTTTAGTGTAGGGACACACGACGGGCTCCCCTCCCCTCGTGTCCTGGGGTAAGGTTGCCCATGTCAGGGAGCGTGAGTCCACCTGGCCTGTATCGCTCCAAGGTGGACCAGTTGCCCAATCTTGGCCTGCTCCTAGCTGCTCCCACGACATGTTGAGTGGGCTTCGCACGAGAGATCGTCTGCGAGAATATCCACGGGAGAAGCCAGTCGATAATCTCGTGACCATATGCTGTTTTAAACGAGTGGCTACTAAATAGAAAATCATATTTTTTGTACTCGCCCAAACAATCCCGCAACGTGAAGTCCCACTCCATTTTCAAATAAATTTTTTTCACGAGATCTTAACAGTAAATGATTTTCGCCTGATTCCTCTTCGGACAGCTATTTATTTATTTGTATTCTCTGTTCTTCTCCTACCTCTCTGATCGATATACAGGTGTGTCTCCTGCGCCTATTTTTCCGTATCTATGCAACCCGCATACAATACTACCCATCTAACATAACATCGACTGTAACAGGACACCACGTGCGTGTTGATTCGTTGCCGTCAGTACAGTAAGCGGTGAACGGACGGTGTGACGTCAGCAATGCGCTGAGAATCAGCCGCTTTTCAGAGAATGCACGTCCGTTTATTGACCGAATACGTTGGTACAGGTCTGCCGTCTTAACGGATTTTACCCGTTTTTACGGTTGTTTAACTCTAGAAACTTTTTCTTAAAGCTGGGTACATGTGGCACTAGCAGCGTTCACAGCGATGTATGTCAGTTTCACTGGCACATTTGATTGAAAGATTCTTACAACAGAGGTAAATAATATTAAACAAAATATTTTGGACACACGCGATTACTTATATAATGTAAATCCAAAATATTTCGCTTGATTATTCACTGGTGCAGGTATACAGTTATCTACATTTTTCAGTCCTGGCTGTATAATTGCATGCAAAGGCCAAGCCCATTATTGAAAAGAACGTCTGCAGCGAATTGCTGTTTTTACGCATGCAATCCGAATTTGGTAACTGTGTTTGGCATTTGGCATTGATATCACAATGGTTAGGAAACGAAAAATTATGGCCAATACGGTCGTTGTATAAACAAAAGTACAAGTGTAAGTGGAGAAAAGAATTATCATGGTTTGTATATTCCAAACAAAAATAACTACATTAAATATGTAAACGAACTTCATATCCACTTTTTTTTCCCTGTAATGTGCCATTTGTTTAATTCGAAGGATTTTACAGGATTTGACCCAATGATTCCAGGATTTTACAGGATTCCTATATACAGGAACCAGGATTTCAGCTTCAGGACTGGTGGCAGCCCTGCGTTGGTACATGGATATTGCGTCCGCAGTAACACACATCTGCCTCGCTTCGAGTCATTGTGTGTCATCGTGTGACACATGTACTGTCACCGCTTACTGTATTTACGGAAAGGAATCAACGCGCACGTGCCATGTGGTAGCGATTCTCTATTTTCGCGCTGCTGATTGGCGCAGGCTAGCAGACGACGCGCCATAACAAGTACGCTAGCATGGAACTACAGACGGAATAAATCTCGCTTCGTGCTAAGCTCCTCTAAAAGTAGGGCATGCTCTTGTCTCCTTATCTCGTGCTAGATCCACCTTGCACGAGGTATTCTCGCGTGATATTTAGCACGAGCGAGTGGTGGCTTCTTGCATGCGTTTTGCATGTATCTTGCGTCGTCTAGAACCTCCTTAAGCTGGTTCCACAATAGCGCGATGCGATGCGCTGGGCTTCGCCGAGCTATACTTGCTGTTTCACAACTAAGCGATGATCTGTCGGTAACGGACGCAGTCTGTGATGGTGCTGCCATCTAGTTTGAAGCGTGGAAAATTACATTTCCATACCTCGCGAATGTTACAAAAGACACGCGCAAAAAATTGAAACTGTATGTTTTAAGTGGTAGAAGATAAAAACAGGTTAGTATGAACGCTATGTGGGACGTCCATATCTATAAGAAGTCATGTCTTCTATTTTGCACATCCACGCAGCAATAATAAAAATACAAAACGTCGGTGTATTCTTCATCTTCGTCGCAGGCTGACGCCGACAATCGCCACACACTCGACGTCGACGGGTTGCGACGGAATCTGCTTCATCCTGATTGGCTTCCGCTCATCGCATCGCACTATTGTGGAACCAGCTTTAAGAATACAAGGTGACGGGAGCTTTGTTACACGCTCAAGGCAGGGGAGCGATACGGGCGACACTAACACGCACGCCCAGCGCCTCATCGCCCCTACGTGCAGTGTTGACGTCGGTTCTCTGTACTGTGCAAGTATGTGATCATTACACGCGATGAAAGCGCACATATGAAACTGTCCATGTGGTGGTACTTTCCTCTTACGTCCGGAAACTGCTTCGGGACGTGTGCTCTAAAAAGTAAAACGTTTGATCATTTTCGCGGTTTTTTTTTTTTTCCACTTAATATGCTAAGATCGAAACCATACGGGCTTAGATAATCGATTTGTAACTTTCCTGCAAACAAGTCGTATCTCGGAATTATTTGTTGAGATGCGTGTCGTTACACAAGTGGTGATTTGTCTCACTCTCGTACAAAATTATATTAATTTCTCAATTTTCGACTACTTGAGATTATAAATTAGGCTGGTAGGTTGCAAAGTTGTCTGATTTTCACTGGGGGGTACAGGCTCTTCACGGATAGTAGTGTTTTTTTGAAAGCCCTACTTAAGATCTGCTCGTATGCGCGCGCAGTGTGAATTGTCGCATCAAAATATGTACAGGTAACATTACCATGCTCCTGATCTCTTTATTCATGCGTCGGCCAAGTGAAACTGTAAAATCATATTTTACAAAGTTCTTAATTCTACACGCGTAAAAAAAAAAAAAACGGAAAGCAACATAAATCATCAAAGTATTCACTCATCGTAAGCGGGGTCCACTTTGTGACACAAAAAATTACATTAAAATTTTTCCCTATTTCAGTGGGATGTTTCAGATATTCAGTGGTGCAAATTGTACCACTGAACCTTACAAATAGCCTCCTTGAAATTGAAGGAAATGTAAATAACAGTGAAAAATCCTTTGTCACAAGTCACCCCCACCCACCCCATGTCCAAAGTCACCCCCGCTTACGGAATGTTTATGAAAATTTCTATTTGTTTTATTGGGCCCGTAAGATTTTTTTCAATACATTTATGTACAAAGATATTGGACAAGTTAAATTACGATATACAAAGTTTATACAGAGGACATTGTAAACGCACACATATATGTAAGATTACACGTGCACACATATATGTAAGATTACACGTGCACACACATAGCCTTTCTTTATGATTTGACTAATCTTCTTCCAACATGCTGTGAGGCGTCGTCGTTTTACTGAAACAGAAGAAAAGGGAACGAGAAAAACAGGAACAAGAAATGCGTACAATGAAATGTTACAGTAAATTTTTTTTAATTTTTGTAGTTAAGATATTCATCTACGGTTTCAAATTCACATTCAATAAGAAATTCTTTCAGCTGAATGAGTTTTTGATTAGAGAAGTAAATTTCTTGAAGGTGTTGTAATTTATTAAACAGTTGGCTACCAAGATAGGATGACCCTTTCTGGACAAGTTTTAAGTTAACTGAAGCCATGTGTGTGTGTGTGTGTGTTTATTTTTTTATTATAGTGTCATGCTTATGGAAGGACTCATTTTTCTGAAATAAATTACTGTGCTTGGACACGGATATAAGTACTGAAAACATGTACTCACATGCAAATGTTAAAATCTCTGAGCTCTTTAAAAGAGGTCTACATGAGTCTGACTTTCTTTTGCCATTGATTATTCTTACAGCTCTCGTTTGCATGCGAAACACTTTTTTTTTTTGCTGTCAGTGGAATTACCCCAAAAAGTTATACCATAGCACATGATGGAATGAAAATATGCAAAATATACCATTTTTGTTGTATTTTTGTTCAAGACCTCTGCAACACTTCGCCGAGCGAAACAGGCTGACTTAATTTAGGTAAAATATATGCAATGTGGTGGCATATATTTGGTACAGAGTAGAATGAGGTGGTTTGTTTTTCCTTTGATCCGCTCTTGTTGCTGTCTGTTTGAAAGGTATGAGCTTATTTATTTTATTTGGTGTACCTGAGAGTCCATAAAACTTTAATTTTTCTATAAGTATGTTGTGATTTACACAGTCATATGCTTTAGTGAGGTCACAAAAGAATCCATTAGATGGCATATTTTCATCAAGTGCATTAAGAATGCTATTTGTGTGAAAATTGCATCATTTGTTGAGGTATTTTTGCTGAAGTCAAACTGAAGATTTGATCAAATTTTGTGATTCCCAAAATGTTCCAGCAATCACCTGTAAATTAGTTTTTCAATTACTTTTGAAAATGTAAGAAGTGAGATAGGTCTATATAATTGGTTACCTCGATCTTGTCACCTCTCTTGAACAATGGTGTTACCATAGACCGTACGAGTGTCTAGAAACAATCCTGTATTGAATATAGCATTACATATATGGCTTAATGGAACACTGAATTCGAAAGCACTTTGCTTTAATAACCTACAGCTAATGCCATCATAACCACTTGATAATTTCTGTTGCAAATAATTTATCGTGTTCTTCACTTCTTTTGGAGTTGTGTTTGTAAAATATATAGCAGGGTATTCAGTATCCTGAAGTGTAGGAATATTATTTATATCTTGTTTAATATTTTTGCTAATCGCGTTTTCTACGACATTGCAGTAGTATGTTGTCGGTACCAACTTAATTGGACGCGCGGAAGGTAGAGGCAGTGACATTTTTCGAAGGTATATTTCAGAAGTGCTAAATGAATGTTGAAGGTATTGCAGTAGTAGTGATAATGCGTGGGAGCACTCAGCGGAGCCCGCCTGGCTCTCTGTACGTCCTCGCAACACACCCACGTGTCGCTGCAGTCAACAATGGCCGCCTTCTGTTACCCACTGGCCAGTCATTTCAGTAACGTCGGCTCCTGTCCCGATACCACTGATTAGCAATGGCACTCGTTTTCACGGCACCCTGTGCGAGGCTATATTCATTATAGACTATTCACGGTAAAGTGAGCACTTTTGAAAACCCTCGTATCTGTAACAATAGTCAATAAATATATTTAATTTTAGCTTTAGACGTTAATTCCCAAGTGCTGTGGAATACACATACGGTTTTTATATATTACATTGTAACTTATTTAAAAAAAATAAAAATGGTTAAAGGATAATAATGGCTGAAAGGAAAAAGTAACTAGGGCGGTCAAAAGTTCTCACTTTACCATGAACAGCCTATACTGAGTTTACTGATGCTGCGGAGGTTATACAGTGCCATTGGCGGGCGATTAAAGTTGACGTAGGTTCTCAGTGATGTTTAAAATGTGCATATGGCAGAAACATTTAATACAAAATAGCCGCTACTGAAATTGCGTAACAAAATCAGTACAAAAATATTCAAAAACTGAGTTATTTGTCGTTAGAAAAAAAAAAAAGCCTTTCTTTAGCCAAACAGTTATGAATAATTGGTTTTATATGCATAATAATTCTTTCACTCAAGAAAGAAATAATATAATTCGTAAATTCATAATTTAATGAATGCCGCTGCCAAGCGTTCCCAAACCTTGAAGTTACTGATAACCCAAATATTAACTGTTTACTGTTCCTCTGCGGCAGATGAACACTGATGAACCATCAGTCAGTTATTTCAGTGCTCATCAGCAGTAAAAGAAGGCGGTCATTGCGAAGCGAGACAGTTAACAGCTGACTGGTGCCACACCACCGGCGTGACAATCTGTGATTGGCCAAGGACGACAACCTACCTACAATACCTGTTCCTCCACACCACACAGCCACTATCACTTCTGCTGCTCTCTGCGACACCACGCGCCATTTTCTGGCTTGCGAGTTGACACGTCAACTATATAATAGTTACTGAAACACTTCTAAAGTTCTGAGTTATTCCTCCGCCGCATACAAACCATAACCTAGTCTAGAACTCTAGAAAACGCACTGCTTGTGTGCACTCAATCTAATAATACTTTGCATGAGAACTATTTCTTACTATGCATTACCAAAACACCTATTTTCTCGGTTTTTATTCATATTAGGTACAAATTAGTTATAAGTTTTGCGTATTTTAGTATTTAGTTGGCCTATGTAACATAACTTACTAAAACAATAAATTACGAAATGTCGGCCATCGCTGAACAATAGACTATCAATGGCGTCTGAATTGGAAGCTAAACCGCCATTCTTTTGTTTGTTTTCTAACACCAGGGAAAAATTAATAAACCGCCTTAATTCCATTCTTCTCCGTGTGACTTTAGGGCTATTTTGGGTTACGCATTTCAATTTACGAATTTATAAAGAGATTAGCATTACTGAAAACAGTGGAATGGCACAGGAACAAGTATTCTTTCTTTCAGAACTCAAACTGTTATTGCAGATAAAATTTATACCAGACTCTCTTAATATATTTCTCTCATACCTATCGTCATTCCTACTAATCGCTCAATTTTTAATTGAAATTTAAATATTCGTGTATAATTTTTGTTTAAAGTAAATGTAATTTTATTTAGAATAACTATCGATTGCAGACCGTATCGATTAATTTGAAGCGTGCGAGTGGCGATAGTTCCATAAGGGATGGAGCGTAAGTGCGAGAGTGTGTGCTGGCCTGGCTTTTGGAACACAGCCTTTGTTTACAAACGGCGCACTCTATGTACAGCGGTGGCTGTACGCTTGGCGCACTCTATGATCGTGTAGTGAGTTCGTGGTACGACTGCAGCGCTATCTGTGTTGCGAAAGTAGAACTGTTTTTTAGCTGTGATGCCTGCGCGCTCTTCAGGCTGAAAGCTGAATGATGTCGAGTGTGCGCGCTTTCTATCCTGCTTCTACATCTTGCTTCGTTTTTTCCCCTCTATCTGTACTGCCCTCTCTTTTGCCTCATCTCTTTCTATCTCCAGCTCGTCTGAGATCTTAACCAAAGACGTTATAAGAGAGACACTTAAGTCAAGGCTAACATTTGGTATCCAATTATTATGTCAGTTTTCGTATTTGATATATATATATATATATATATATATATATATATATAATCATTCCTTTTATTTTTTTTATTTATTTATTGCCTGTTCCCTAGAACTGATACACAATAATAACATTGTCATTGATGTTCCACAGATTAATATCCCATGTAAGAACAAAATACCAACATGTTGTCATTTCGAGCATAACAAAACAATATAATGTACATCACAAAAATTAGTCTGTATGTTTGTATTAGCCATTTAATTAACATCATACACTTTTGACGTTGAGCTGAAAGCACTCTTGCAGTAAATATTTTTCATATCTAGTTTTATAGCTATGCACCATGCTATTAGTAACACAGCATTGAATCATACGCACAGATGGTACACCTTTCTTCATATAATACCATTATGAGCATCTTAAACCATATCTCTTCCCCAACAAAAAGCCAGTTTAATTCACTAAGCATACTTACAATACTAATATCAATACTTTTGTTTAAGATAGTTCTCGTACACTTATTTAGTTGCTTCTGTAACAAATAAGTCTTCTTTGTTAATGAAACTAAGTTCACAGCTACAATACAATACAATACATGTTGCCTAATCAGAGTATTATAAACTAATGTTCTTGAATATTTAGACAAACACTTTCCTATTCTGTAAAATAATCTACCTACCTACTTTTTTTTTTTTTTTTTTTTTAATCAACTTGAGCTCTGAAACTTAGTCATCTAAAACTACCGTTGAGTATTCCATCTCTTTAACCCAATCTAATTTCCTATCTTCCATTATAATGGAATGGGTATTATTTGTTACACCCTTACTAGACACTAGCATATAATTTGATTTATTTTTGTTTACTTTAAGCCTATTAACGTACATACATTCACTAATGCTACACAACTATTCATTAGTTACCGTATTTACTTCAACATAAACACCACTATTAACTAAGTGTATCATCAGCAAACAATTTAATGGTGGCCTTCTTAATACTTATGTCAATGTTATTAACATAAAAGATAAAAAGCAAAGGTCCCAGGACTGAGCCTTGAGGAACACCTAATTCATTTAAAAGTGGTTTAGAAAATTCATTATCACATTTGACACGTTGATTGATACCTATTTGCCAAGTAGCATTCTATCCTTTTCAGTACCACTCCAACACCGATACTAGTTTCATTAACAGTCTGTGTCGATCAGTTGTTTCAAAAGCCCCTTTTTAGGTCAATAAACACAATGAGCTCATGATCCAAGTCCTGTACCGCTGTTTCACAAGAATGCTTAGACCTAAATCCAGACTGAAATGTTGCCAATATATTAATTTTCACACTGAACTTATACAGTTGTTTGTCAGGGGCGTGTAGCATGGTTTCTTTTTTTACAACATAAGCAATTTCTGCTAACAAACGCAACTTCCAACTTTGCTTACCCCCCACGTGTATTTAACATTTTATAATACCCAACATTAGTTTTAAAAATGGAGTATTCTTGAGTATTCGATTCATCGCTAGTCGCTCCCGTTTGTGGAAATAAATACCAGATAGCAGCACTATGCGTGTACAGTACGGGAGTTACTAAAACTCTGTTTCTCGAATCGGAAACGAGAAACTCAAAATTCAATGTGTTTAAAGTTGAGGCGAAAACTATAAAGGGCCAAACATGTCCAGTATGTATAGTGCGTCTATGGAATAAACGCCACTGTTGTTTGTACATAATTATTTCTAATACTATTTCGTACACTGGAAGCACATTAACTTGTCTAAACTCTGAAATGTTACTTGGGGTTTGACACTTCAGGAATAGGTTCAATTGTAGCCAGTTTCCAACCATTTGGAAGTCAGTCCAGGACTGACTTACTAATTGTAACAAGAAATGTTCATAAGCTTCTAATGTAAATTTCATAACTTTGTCATTGATGGTGTCATCTCGGTTGCTGCCAGATTTCAAATTTTTTACTTTTTCGTTAATTTCGTCCAGCTGTACTAATTTTAATTTATCGAAGACTTTAATATACACACACAAATATTGATTACCTGTTGAAAGGGGTCCTTCATCCACTCCCTCAATACTATTAACAATTTCGCTTACACTTGTAACGAAATGATTATTAAACACATTAGTAAAATCCTCCTTTGCGTAGATGCCATCTCATCACAGACAAGTTCCTTAAGTTTACCCCGCATCTTTTTAGGACCATTCTTTACTGCATCTATACACCTATTATAATTGACTTATTTTTTTTTCCTTTGTATGCTGAACCATCCTTCTATGCTCAATCCAATCTTTCTTACATCCAGTTAATTTTGCTTTCTTGTAGATACCATATTTATCCTTTCTAATATTACTGATTATACTATTAAACCAGCCTTTTGTGTTATTTCCATGCAAAATGCCAAACTAAAGTTACCTCGTTCTGTCATACCTGATTTAGGCCCACACTTACCTAGTTTTATTTGACTTTCTTTTTTCCGTTGCTATACATTATTTTCATTTTCAGTTTTGTTTCAATGTTGATGTAGCATTCACAATGATTGTCCTTTATTGTATGGCTTGTATTTAGATTTAAATTAAATCTTGTGACTTCCCTTGCACAGTTCACACAGTGTTCCTCGCCATAATCAACATTACACCCTTTTCCTTTGTGATGCTTGCCACAGAAATATCATGCTGTCCCACTCTTGCAATCCTTGGAATAATGTCCATAACATTGGCATCGATAGCATTGGATGACATGCACATAATCTTTAATGTGACACACTTGGGAACCAAAACTAACTTTACCTTTGGTGAGATGATCTTGTCTTGTCATTGGGTCCACTCGCAACACAATCCTGTTATGTCTATTGTTTACGTTAAGATGATTTGGTGGTTTTCAAATTTCTTTCCCTGTTGTTAAGTATTGCGAAGGGAATTACGTAACAGAATTATTCAAAAGCCTTTCTTTAGTTTGCACACTTATTAAAAACCTCCAAAGATAAACTGCACAGCTAATGCATTGTATCTATAAGTAAGCCAAGTAAATTACCAGCCCAAATCTTAGTTGCCGTCAATGAAGCGCACTTTGCAAATTATAATACAGCGTAGGCGTCTAAGACGTGCTGTGCAGATCACCAGTGAAAGTTTTACAAACAAAATACACGGAACATGACTGTTACAGAAATTAATGCAGCTTCTCTGAAAAACTACAAAAGGTACTAGCAACAAATGGCGATGGCGGCAAAGACGTTAGGTTTTGCTTTGAACATACATCGTTATAAATTCTTGAAATATATAAAAAGAAAGTTAGATAAAATCTTTCTCGTAATAATAGCACTTCAATATATATATATATATATATATATATATATATATATATATATATATATATAATCTCCGGCAGTGAAGGCAGCGTGTGGAGCGCCAACTGTGTACATTCTAAAAGAAATTGAGAACCGTATCGCCCATCTAACTTTCACCTGGAAGACTGGACGACGCATGGATACGCTCGTGAGCGCGTGGACACACACTATCGTGCTCAGAATTGTGTGCGGAGCCATAACCAAGGAGTTCTCCTTCTCAGTCCGCGATGGCTGACCCTGATCCTCGCTAGTACTTTCGACTTTCGTGAGGCAGCAACAAAAACACTCGTGTATCTAGTGTGCAAGTATGAATTTCACATTTAGTTTGCGATGTCTCCAATAATGAGAAATATATGCACTTTCAGTTGTTGGAGCCATTCCAGACGAATTGTAGAATGCGGAATTATACAACAAAATGTAACAAATGTATTAACAGTTCTCTTAAGTCTCATCAATGCTACTTATCCCAAAAATGACCCTATTTGGTTATAAATACCGATTTACGTAATGCAAGGAATCTTACCTTCCTGATAAGTAGATTTGGAACCATAGTTTAAAATAAACTTATTTGTTTTGTAACATAGAGTACTACTTTAAATATTTAACCTTTTCTAATAACCAATGAGCAATCGTGGGTATACTTGCATTGTGTATTAAGTGTGCTTTGTCATTATGCACTTAATTATTATGTACGTATTATATTGTACAAGGTGCTTCGGCCGACAAACTTGGTGACGTTGTTCGTTATGCAAAATCAAGTGGGAATTATATTGAACACATTCTACTTGAACTACCTAATTATATTGAACACATTCTACTTGAACTACCTAATTATATTGAACACATTCTACTTGAACTACCTAATTATATTGAACACATTCTACTTGAACTACCTAATTATATTGAACACATTCTACTTGAACTACCTAATTATATTGAACACATTCTACTTGAACTACCTAATTATATTGAACACATTCTACTTGAACTACCTAATTATATTGAACACATTCTACTTGAACTACCTAATTATATTGAACACATTCTACTTGAACTACCTAATTATATTGAACACATTCTACTTGAACTACCTAATTATATTGAACACATTCTACTTGAACTACCTAATTATATTGAACACATTCTACTTGAACTACCTAATTATATTGAACACATTCTACTTGAACTACCTAATTATATTGAACACATTCTACTTGAACTACCTAATTATATTGAACACATTCTACTTGAACTACCTAATTATATTGAACACATTCTACTTGAACTACCTAATTATATTGAACACATTCTACTTGAACTACCTAATTATATTGAACACATTCTACTTGAACTACCTAATTATATTGAACACATTCTACTTGAACTACCTAATTATATTGAACACATTCTACTTGAACTACCGAATATTAGGGAAATGTGAACGCTTGTAAGTTGAAAATTTATACTGTGTTTTTGCAAAATATAGGAAACTAAGATAACTTAAAAAAAAAAAAAATGATCCGATTATTGATTCACGTTGGCGGGATGTTCAACCTACGAGTGAACTCTCATTAATACCTGTAACTGTAATCATGGGTGGGCTGGCTCTTATTGCAGACAACTTTGTGCCGTTTATTGATTCACGTTGGCGGGATGTTCAACCTACGAGTGAACTGTCATTAATACCTGTAACTGTAATCATGGGTGGGCTGCCTCTTATTGCAGACAACTTTGTGCCGTTTGGAGCTATGCAAGTTGTTTTATATTTGTTTATTGAGCAGTATGACATGATTAAATATGTTCTATAGGCTATTCACGGTGAAGTGAGCACTTTTTAAAGCCCTCCCAGCAGAGGTTAACCATTAATAAATATATTTTATTACAGCCACACACGTTAACTTTCGAGATTGTTTGTTAGTCACATAGCAATGTTTATATTAAACAGTGGCGGAAAGATAGAAATTGGCTGAAAGGAAAATTTTAGCAGTCTCTTAATAAGTGCTCACTTTACCGTAAACAGCCTATAAGCTTATTAATTTATGGTATATGTTAACAGTGTTAGAAATGTTTTCCACCCCATCACAGTGGGTACAGCAGCATATACGCTGTTGACGGTAAAAGGAGCACTTTTGAAAGCCCTACTTAAGATCTACTTGAGTGCACGTTGTGTGTTCCTCCGCCTTATGTAAAATTAATATTGTCATGTGCCTCATCACTTTATTTGTGCGTCGCGTCGGTCAAGTGAAACTGTGAAATTATTATAAAAGTAAATATTTTACAAATCTAGTCATTTTTACACTTCGATGCATTAAAAAAAAAAAACAGAAAACGAAAGAAATAATTTAAGTTATCGCAAATGGTTACCTAATGCCTTTTTTTTTTTGGCGTCACTCAGTGCGCCCGATAAAATATAAGCAGGCAGGGGCAGTGACAGTTTTCTAAGATTGATTCCGAAAGTGCTCACTTTATCGTGAACAGCCTTTACCATAGACTCGTGTGCTTATAGTGTATCGCAACTGCGTGTTTCAAGACACTGTGGTCTGAACACTAACACAAACACTAACACGCTGGCAGCAATCGTTATACTTGGGAGACATAACGAAACACAAAGCGAATGTAGTTGGTTGGAAACTGTACTGCTGTTAGGCCTACACAATTTCGTTAAAACTTCAAAGCATATCGGAATTATGTGACGTCATAGAACCAGTACGTAGAGAGGGCGAGACTAGGCGCCTTAACGTCATCCATGACTCGGTTGTTCCAATCACGTCGCAGAAGAAACGAGAACGCTGAAAATAGTTATGTAAATGTAAATTTTATTTAGTCATTGTGTCTCCAGGCAGACGTAAACACCTGGCTAAATTTGGTGATTAAATTGGGGGGGGGGGGGGAGGAGGGAGCCACTATATAACATGTGCGTCAATGTCGTTAACTTGAGTGTTCTATAAACTCGCAACTCGCCGATCGCGACATCTGTTTGCGAGAAAAGTAAATATCTACGCGACAATTGTTGAGTGTAAAAGTAAACTTGCTTCGTCAGCAACCACCCAACAATAACCTACAAAGACTGCTGCAAATATAAATATGTGAATGTACGTATACATACGTATCCAGCGACTGGTACAGGGTGTTTTACATCATATTAGTGTATTATTGCTATTTCTTGGTGAATTAGATGACGTGCGGTGCCCAATTTCAGCTTGCTTCTTGGTTATAGGTTAAAGGGAGGTAGTCGTGGCCCCAATTGCAGGTCATGGCTGCCCAATCCCTGTCTGCCGCGATGCAGGTCTCCTTGCATGATTTCCTTTCATTGTAGGCGTAAGGGGTTAGCCCTGAGACGCGATTAGCTCCCGTCCTAACTTCGGGATACACGTAACACTTAGAGATAGGGTAGGTTAGAAAAATTAAACATAAGACGTTCATACTCAGTTCGCTCAGCGAACTGAATCCTGCGATGTTGTGCTCATAATTAGCCCGCAGGTGCTAATTACAGCCACAGCCGTCTGTCCTACCTGAGGATAGACTCGTGGCTCTGGCCAGCCCGGAGAATGCACGTAGTGTGACAGATGTACAGTGCAGGAGGGTGGGGGGAGCCCTGAGAAAACCTGCCACACGCCGGCAGTGTTGGCCACATGCCACACTGTCTACGTGCGGAGCCTGGTCACAGAGCACTACACAGTACAAATGCGAAACAACCGCTGATACCGCTGACAACTCTATAATCCATTCACGGTTACTTCAGCCTTTTATGAAGTCCTGCTAATGTTCTACTTGCAGGATATTCCTCCGCCTCGTGCAAACTAAGCTCAAGTCTGGAGAGTTACACGTCAGGGACAACGCACTACATTCCTGCGCACACAGTTGTAATTATATTTTGTATGAGAACTGTTTCTCACTAGACGATACCAACACACCTATTTTCTCCCTGTTTTTTTATTCAAATTATTTATCAATGAAACATAATTTATAGATAAGATACTGGTAACATTTAAATTTAACAGAAAATAAGTAACTTTAATGAACACAAGTATAAAACGCCTGTAATACAGGGCGTATTTAGGAAATCACTAACCACGTCATACATGGGGAGATTTTTCAAAGGTTTGAATCAAAGAAGCCAAAGAAACCGTGAATGGATTATAACCGCGCACACGCAAGCAAAATGCTGGAATGCCATCCACCAATCAGCGCCTGGTACTTTACTCGCCTGTCGGCAGTTCAACCAATAGGAGATGTATGCAGTAGGCTAGTTTCCAGAGGCTCGCGCAATCAATCACAATGTAGTTATATCGTGTGTGTCGTGGGATGGTAACGAGGTTCTCGCCGCGAGTAGAGGTCACTGACTAAATGCCCTGTTGCACCATCGTGGTTCGAAACTCGTTCCGAGATCGTTTCTAAGATCGAAACAAATCTGTTGCACCATTAGAGCTCAGAGCTGGATTGGAGATAGAGATGAAGTTCATTTCGAACCGAGTACAGCAGCCATCTTCGATAAATGTAGTTTGAAAATTCGCCAACAGGTATAACTATGTTTGATTGTTTTCTTGGGAAATTAAAACATATGTACGCACTTGAATATTATTCAGTAACATTCGTACAACAATAATTCACTTAAAACAGATAAAACATCGCACATATAGTTCTATCTATAGTGAAAAATAACTACTTCCATGGCGTCACATATTACGAACCAATAGCAAAATATCTCATACTTAAACTCGATCTGTCACTTTGGAACCAAGATCGACGAATTTGAGATCGAGAATCATGAAATTTCGTTGGTGCAATACTTTAACACTGGAACCAAGATCAAACTAGATCCTGGTTCGGAACTAGGATCATTCGAGCTCGGATCGGGGAAGATGATGGTGCAACCGGGCGTAAGCAGCTAGGGCGCTGGGTATTGTCCGGAATATAGGTAATGAGCAGACTTAACTGGAGAGAGAGAGAGAGAAGCACAACACACACGCACGCAGAGACATTGTTGACCCAGTAAGAGGAAGGCTGTCGGAATGCCGTGTGTCGACTTGTCAACAGTTTCTCCTGTGACGCTTGTCGCTTTCAGTGAACACTACGGGTGTAGAGAAAGTGTCAACTACTCCCACATCCACCTGGCCCCAGCGACTCGAACAGGGAAAACGATACCACAAACCGAGCTTCTATCTCCCATCTTACAACTTAGCCTATCGCACATGCAAACAGGGTATTTACTTCCTGCAGATCGTGTTTAGGTGATTCACGGTTAAGTGAGCACTTTTTAACGCCCTGCTGAATTGTTCTTTTAGTGAGATTTATATATTCCTGTTACTTTCTAATATAACATTGCAATGTGACTGACTTTTAGGAGTGGAAAAATGTATACCGTGTGTTTATTAATGTCTGGAGCGGCAATCAAATATATTTATTAGTGTTTAATGCTTGTTGGTTGGCCCTTTAAAAGTGCTCACTTTACCGTGTGAACAGCCTATACATATGCAGTAAACGAAGGTGTAGTTCTCTGTAGATATTGAAGAGACGCGTGCTTGGATTTCCCAAAACTTTCACTTGCTTGTGTACATACGTATACTGCTGTAACACTCTCACTCGCTCGTGTACATGCGTATACTGCTGTAACACTCTCACTCGCTCGTGTACATGCGTATACTGCTGTAACACTCTCACTCGCTCGTGCACATGCGTATACTGCTGTAGCACTCTCACTCGCTCGTGCACATGCGTATACTGCTGTAGCACTCTCACTCGCTCGTGCACATGCGTATACTGCTGTAGCACTCTCACTCGCTCGTGCACATGCGTATACTGCTGTAGCACTCACTCGCTCGTGCACATGCGTATACTGCTGTAGCACTCTCACTCGCTCGTGTACATGCGTATACTGCTGTAGCACTCTCACTCGCTCGTGCACGTGCGTATACTGCTGTAGCACTCTCACTCGCTCGTGCACGTGCGTATACTGCTGTAGCACTCTCACTCGCTCGTGCACGTGCGTATACTGCTGTAGCACTCTCACTCGCTCGTGCACGTGCGTATACTGCTGTAGCACTCTCACTCGCTCGTGCACGTGCGTATACTGCTGTAGCACTCTCACTCGCTCGTGCACGTGCGTATACTGCTGTAGCACTCTCACTCGCTCGTGCACGTGCGTATACTGCTGTAGCACTCTCACTCGCTCGTGCACGTGCGTATACTGCTGTAGCACTCTCACTCGCTCGTGCACATGCGTATACTGCTGTAGCACTCTCACTCGCTCGTGCACATGCGTATACTGCTGTAGCACTCTCACTCGCTCGTGCACATGCGTATACTGCTGTAACACTCTCACTCGCTCGTGCACATGCGTATACTGCTGTAACACTTTTAGTGTGGCATTTTTAGTTGTAAAAATGTCGTTATCTTTATTTAACGCATCAGTTTTACTTTAACAATATGATGTTCAAAAACATTCAATGTTCTGGTTTCTTTTATATAATTGGCTTCATGGGCACTTATACTAGTAGCATCCCCATAACCAGCACTACGAGAATGATATATTAGTGCCACTTCTGTGAAAGTGTTACGAACTGAAGCTTGGGTAGCTGATAATTCAAAAATCCGATCTGAAGCTAACGGTGGTCGTTGCTTCACACATTCAAACAGTTTGTTGGTTTTGTTCGTGGCTCTGAGCCGAGCGAAGAGAGTTGGGCGACTCTTTAACATCGAGGTGTTGAGGGTGAAACAAGGCGAGGATGGAGCAGAGCCGGAATGCAAGGGCGCTGGAAACGGCCGACTCTCGAGAGAACCCGCCCACCACACTGTTGAAAGTTTCCCTATATTTACGGAATGTTTTACTGATATGTACAGTGTATATACGGAAAGGCAATCCGTATTGACGAAAAACGGAGTCAAGTCCGTAAATACGAAATACGGAAAGTGTCCGTATTCCCTTTGGCTTCGAGTTACGGGGACGAACAATGCCGATTCTACACGAAGCTTTCTTCGCCACTGTAACAAGAAAATTATCGTTTCTGCGGCAGTTAAGGTTATCCACGCGACTATGACCTATTCTTTCAAACATTAAAAAATAGCATCAGGTGTCTGTAACATTTGGCAGCACTAGAAATACACAAAATTTAATAGAAACTGAATTTTTGTTTTTATCTTTTGAATACAAATATAAACGTTATAGCACAAATTTCAAGTTAAGAGTTGTAGGTGAACGGTTAGTCGTGGACTGGTAATTTTTGGGCTCGGGTTCAAATATCGCTTAAGTACAAAATACTTTAACTTTTTTAATATCATTTTTATACACGGTAGAACACCCACATAACGAAAATTAAAGACATTTTCATTATCTCTTTTTATTTTAAACGGAAAGCACAGAAAACTGACTGGGAAATTAACGGAGAGGTTCTGTGAAATTTACGGAAAGTCCGTTTCTGAAAATCAATGTGTCCGTAATTTTACGGAGAGTTTACGGACACTTCTGGATAAATTTTTATCAGCACTTTTCTGTAAAATGAAGGAAATTTTTTTGAACGGTGCAGATCCACTGGGTGTGTTCGCGTGGTTGGCTATTCTGCTAGTTGTCTAGTCTGCTAGTTGGCTATAGCTGCTAGTTACTGGAATCACTTTTTTGTACGCTGTTCGGTTGGCGGTAGCAATTGCTATTAGTGCTATGAAAAGCAGAAATTTCTGCTCTTGCTCGCCGAGGTGCAGCAGAAATATCAAAACGTGCAAGGTGGAAAAAGAAAATTATCGCCAAAATAAAATTACAATCGTCGAAGTATCTTAAGAGTGACGATTGCAAATATTAATTTGCTTTTACGCAGATAGATGAAGAGAATACGTTTGGGGATCCTGTAAGAAGTGCAGAGCGAAATAAAAATAACTAAGACACATTTATCCTCGAAATTAAGTTATCTTGAGTGGCCAAAATTTTTAATACACGTAAATTACACAGACAATAATGATTATCAACAAAATTTTTAAAATAGTTTTATTTATTTTTGACGTGTTACTTTTCTGCTGTTCATTGTTCGTGTCGTCCTGCCGAGAGAGTAACTGCTGTTTTTGCCGGCTCGTGAACAATATCACTTGCACTCAGATAAAGGCTGTTATCGATAAAGTGAGCACTTTTGATACCAACCTTAGAAAAAAGGAACTGCTCCCAACAGGCGCACTGCGTGACATGACATTGCCCCCAGTAAAGTTGGTGGGAAAATAGTTCCGTATCTCGACGTCGAATCAAAAGTGTCAGGCAACCGTTTTTAATAACTTCAATTATTTCTTTCGCTTTATTTTTTTATTTTCATGCAGTGAAGTGTAAAAATGAGCAGATTTGTAAAATATTTACTTTTCTGATCATTTCACAGTTTCACTGGACCGATGCATGAATAGTGACGAGTCCCATGGCAATGTTAGTTTTACATAAGGCGGAAGAATATACGACGGGCTAACAAGTAAGTTTGAAGCAGGACTTTCAGAAGTGCTCATTTCACCGTGAACAGCATATATCGATTTATATTTGATGTATGGAAGTCGTGTATACTAGAGTATTTTTCATTT
The DNA here is from genome assembly GCA_029891345.1 of Dryococelus australis. Lineage (NCBI taxonomy): Eukaryota > Metazoa > Arthropoda > Insecta > Phasmatodea > Phasmatidae > Dryococelus > Dryococelus australis. The sequence goes on along the minus strand of CM057007.1, from coordinate 8,990,942 downwards.
ATTTCTGAAAACAAAATATTTGCTGAATTTTTTCTTTGCAGATTTTGACCAGTAGTTATGTCTATTTTTTTTGTAATGTAAGTGATAGTAGGTATGTCTTAAAACTACACAGTATCTTTTGTTTAATATGCTTTCATTTATATATATATATATTTTTACATTTGACTTGTTTTTTCCAAGAGCTGTGAGTGTGTGAAAATGTAATATAAACGTTACGTAATTTTTCTTTATTCTCGTACAGTGACATCGCAATGTTTGGTACAAAATAAAAATAGAAAATTATTTCTGTCAAACACAATAAAGTTTACTGGTTGATAAAATTGATATTTTATATAAAAACTTGGGAGTGTGCAGTCTTCAGTATCGACTGCTGTTGAGATTTAGTTGAGAACTACTACTGGAAAGTAGTGGATGGAATTAGGACCATTCTCTCTTTTACTACTAGTGTAGATCTTTCCTTAACAACATATGGGAGAAAGCTAGTTGTGTAGTTTGCCACGAAACAAGCATCTGTCTAGTTTGTTATATATTGATGTTTAATGACCGTGATTATGTGGTAGAAATATTTCCAGAATTTAATAGCACACACACACACACACTCTCTCTCTCTCTCTCTCTCTCGTTACAGTGTTGAACCACAGGCTAAATGACGTGGAAAAAAACAGGAGAAAATATTTTCAACCGATACAATATGGAAAAAAAAACAAGATAAAACACTATAATGTAATTAAATGAGCAGATTAGAGAATAAAATATGAACTTAAGCAACCCAATAGTCGAAAATCGACCGAAAATATAAAAATGGTATAAAAATCACGTAGAACAGCAAAAGAGAGGAGATATGAAACAGAAATTATAGCATACATGTACATGAAATATAAACTTGTTTTTCTGTGTAATTTTTTAATTCGGTTAAATTTAAAATCCTCCGTAAACAATGTACAGAGTTCAGTTTAATTGATCGTGTCTATGAAGTTCAGTGACAATGAGAACCAGAACGTCTGCTCTTATACTCCACATGCGCTGTTTTTTCTTACTATAGTTGTTCGGTTTGCAGTGAAAGTTTGTGTGAATGAAGACGGGCGGTGTTTACTGGGGAGCAGTTTTGCAGTTTTCATATCGCTTATGTACTAGTTTGCAGTAATTCGCCTGTTGATTCTCCCGCCGCATTCCTAGTTTCATATCAAAGTAACACGTCCTATTACATTATTTATCACGTACCAAATGAGAGGGCGTGGTATACTTAGTAGTAACCTTCTTTCCCTCTCCTCTCTCTCTTTCTCTCTCTCCCCCTCCTCTTTCTCTCTCTTATTTCCTTCTCTTTCTTTTTTCTCTTCTCTTTACTATATATATATATATATATATATATATATATATGCTAATCACGGTAAAGTGAGCACTTATTAAGGCCCTGCTAAATTATTCCTTTGAATTAATTTCAACCTTTCAGTCACTTTTTGATGTAAACATTGCAATATGATTAATAAACAGTGTATACATTTCATTACTCTCGAAAGTTAACGTCTGAGACTGCAATAAAATATATTCATTAGTGGTTGATGCCTTTTGGGAGGGCCTTAAAAAGTGTTAACTTTACTGTGAACAGCCTGTATAAATATATAATAAACACAGTATATCGGTCGCTCTCTTGTATAAAAGACTGGTCGACTACAGTGAGAGGGAGAGGCGTGTAGAAGCGACAGTAGTGTATAAATATATAATAAACACAGTATATCGGTCGCTCTCTTGTATAAAAGACTGGTCGACTACAGTGAGAGAGAGGGAGAGGCGTGTAGAAGCGACAGTAGTGTGTAAATATATAATAAACACAGTATATCGGTCGCTCTCATGTATAAAAGACTGGTCGACTACAGTGAGAGAGAGGGAGAGGCGTGTAGAAGCGACAGTAGTGTGCAGAGCGGTCACGTGTGTGTCAGCGCAGACACGGGACTGACCTGGTGAGAGGAGAAGGAAGGTGGCCGTGGACGGCCTTCCAAGGTCAACCAGGGAGACGTGTGTGGTGTGCACGGGCAGCTCGGTGAGAGTGCATACAGCAGAGAGCACGTGAAACATCGCGAGCCTAACCTTGTGATGACCCTAGTCAACCTATAGGCTATTCACGGTAAAGTGAACACTTTTTAAGGCCCTTCCAACTGTCATGAACCACTAATAAGTATACTTTATTGCAGTCTTAGACGTTTACTATTGAGAGTGGGGAATGTATGCACCGTGTTTGTTAGTCACATGGCAATGTTTATATTAAAAAGTGGCAGAAAAATAGAAATGGGCTGAAAGGAAAAATTTAGCAGGGCCTTAAAAAGTGCTCACTTTAGCGTGAACAGCCCGTACCTAGGGTTGTATGTGCCTTCGGCTAAGTGGTGTTTCAATCAAAGTACTGATCACGCCATACCTTGAACCGCGGTGACCGCCAGGTTACCAGGGCGACATACTCGCCAGCTCAAACACACACGGAGTCCCCGCGCCTATAAGCAGTGTATACCCGGGTATGCGGACATCAAACGCATGTTTCTCCTTGTACTGAAGAATATTCTGTGATTTTGCTCATAATAATGCTCAGCGTATCTCATTGGTGTTTTCTTACGAATAATATTAATTCTGTACTGTCAAAGTGTTGTCCCCAGTTTCTATTTGTGTTTGTGTACTTTTGCAAATTAAAGATTGAAAATTACTTTCTTTTTCTACGAATTCTTTGGTACTGGATATTTGCAGTACAGCGCAGTCGGAATGTCTTCTTGTTGCTACTTATGATTATCAATATTTACATATGTAGATACTTTGCGTTAATATGGCTGATGCAGTCATTTGTGGTATAAAACTGCGAGGAAGTGATGAAAGTAAAAAAAAAAAAAATGTATAACGACGAGCTTATTTATGTTGGTAACATTGTAAATACGAAAGTATGTAGGTTTCTTACTCAATCACGTCATAACGGCTGGACGGATTTGGATGAAATTTGCTACAGGGGTAGATTATATTCTGGATTAACACATAGGGTACTTTTCATCCCGCAAGAACGGGCAGTTTCTACAGGAATATATAAAATATGCCGCCAACCATTTGTGTAGGCGCTGGTTGGTCGTCTGTTTTTAATATTTTGTACGGGGGTGGCGCCGCGGGTAACAGCTAGTTCTTTATACAGGGTGATTCTCAACTAGACCGTCAAACTTGAGGTTATTCGTTATGAAAAAGTAAAAGGTAAACATATGTTACACTTCATATTTAAACCGAAAATTAATGGAGGCCATGAGTCCTTAAAAAAACGAGATTTTAAGCCGTATTTGTGAAAAAATACCGGCTCTTACGTTGAAGGTCCCGATAACATAATGTTCCGAGAGTTGTCATTTTATTTTACTTCGTTACCGATATTTTGCACAAATACGGTTTAAAACCTCTGCTTTTAAGGGCTCCTACCTCCCTTAATATTCAGTGTAGGTATAGAGTGTAACATATGTTTACCTTTTACTTTGTCATGACGAATCACCTCAAGTTTGACGGTCTAGTTGAGAATTAACCTGTATATACTTCTCCTACGAAGTTACCTCCCCACATGGTCAGTGGCTATCCACCACAGAGTGATTAGTCTGTATGCCATAAGCAAGATGTGGATAGTTGAGCCTATCAGTTTGTATAGTTGATTCACGATAACTACGGCCTTTTCTGAAACCCTGCTAATGTTCTACTTCCAGGATATTTCTCCGCCTCGTGCAAACTAAGCTTATTTAAGTATGGATGATTACACCAGAGGGACAAAGCACCGGATTCGTGCGCACTGTTGTGACAGTATTTGTATAAGAACTATTTCTTACTAGGCACTACCAACACACATGTTTTCTCACTGTTTTTATTCCAATTATTTATAAATGAAGCAATATAATTTATATATAAAACATATCAATTTAACAGAAAATGAGTAACTTTTATGTTAACATAAATGTGATACGTGACGTATGTTGTAATCAACGAAGCTCGTCATACATGGGGAGATTTTTCAAAGGTTTGATTCAAAAAGGCCTAAGAAACCGTGAATAGACTATAAGTGCAGTATGAGCAGGATCTTGCCGTCTTGTTGGTTGTCTGGCGCCTTCTCTGGAAACAAGATGGCGCCGCAGTAGTAAGCCACTAGACTTGTGTTCAGGAGGATTCCAGGCGAATACTGGCATGGTTCTTTACTACACAGCTATTCTTTCTTTCCTGCAACTTGCTCAGTCTTTAATGATCTCGCTGTCGACGAGACGTTACGCCCTACATACCTATCTTGTCTTTCTTTGTTTTCTTGGTTGAGCGGAGCGCGCGATTTTGAGCCTTTCATGCCCCTCGTCACAGTTTTACTGGTAGAGGCTGTTCACGGTTAAGTGAGCACTTACTTTTGAGATCCTAGTTACTTTTCTATCAGCCATTTTCTATCCTCCCACCACTTTTTAAAGTAAATATTGCAATGTAAGTAATAAACACAGAGTATGTACATTCCATAACACTCGGAAATTGTCAAATACTAAAACACAATTTATTGACTATTATTATACATGAGAGGACTTCAAAAAGTGCTCACTTTACCGTGAATATCTTATACCAAGCGCTGAAGAGGATTGAGTAGAGGCCGTCCTTCGTCCTCGTGACGTTGTGGTGAATGTAGTCGGGTTGCATATACCCCAGGCGCACAGTTTGACTGAGGTGACGCAGAATGCCAGCTCGGGCGAGGACAGCAACCTCGCGTCGAGCAAAAGGGCAAAAGTTGGCTGGATCCCGACACTCGGAGAGACGTAGAGAGAGACGCGAAAGCACGTCCTATCGATTCTTTTGGCTTGACGAGTTTTCAACAAGAGGTGTCAGAGAAGTCGTGAAAACACGCTCCTTTCAAGTGATGCAGTGCATTGCTTCAAGAGGCAGGTAAACGTATCCTGAAACACATCACTGAAGAATTCCCCGACATCGATAGCACAATGAACTGAAGTTAGTGACGTTGGCAGAATAGTCGTTGTAGTTCGAAAACAAACCAAGTTAGTCAGCATGGAGAGCGAAGGACGGGATGCTGGTCGATCTTCCCTTGCAGCAATAGCCGCCTCTCACTGGTCAGTGCAGTTCTCGTAACGTGTGCTGGATTCCGCTCCAACTCCTCACAACTGTGCGGGTTTCATTTTGTCAAAAAATACATTCTTATAGGCTGTTCACCGTAAAATGAGCACTTTTGAAAGCCCTGCTTAAGGCCTATTTGTATGCACGTTGTGTATTCTTTCGCCTTATGTAAAAATTACATTGTCATGGGCGTCTTCACTTTATTTATGCGTCAGTCCAGTGCAACTGTGAAATTATTAGAAAAGTAAACATTTTATAAATCGGCTAATTTTTGCACACTGATGCATTTAAAAAAATAGAAAGCGAAATAAATAATTTAAATGATCACAAAAGGGAATACCTAACACTTCTTATTTGACGTTAAGATACGGAACTACTTGCCATCTATCGTTACCAACTTGACCCGGCGCTTGTCATTCAGTTCGCCCGTTGAAGTATGTATAGGCTTGGGCAGTGACTTTTTTCTAAGGTTGATTTCAAAAGTGCTCACTTTATCGTGAACATCTTTTACCAAAGACACTTTGGTAGATGGCTTTTTCGTCTTCGAACAAGACCTTCCCACGCTGGGGGAGCGTCACAAATGTACCCAGCAACCTTGCATCATGCGGCATACATGTACTCCATATCAGCGCCAGTAAGATCATTGACAGGAACACGACAGGACTTCAATTGCATATCTTTTTCCACGCGAGTCTGAATCATGGTCTTATGCCCGGTTGCACAATCATCTTCCCCGATCCGAGATCGAATGATCCTAGTTCCGAACTAGGATCCAGTTTGATCTTGGTTCCAATGTAAAGGTGTTGTGCCAACGAAATTTCATGATTCTGGATCTCCGATTCGTCGATCTTGGTTCCAAAGTGAGAGATCGAGGTTAAGTATGAGACAAATTTTCCTATTGGTTTATAATATATGACGCAATGGAAGTAGGCGTAGAACTAGATGTGCGATGTTTTATCGGTTTTAAGTAAATTATTGCTGTACGAATTTTACTGAATAATATTAAAGTGCGTATAATGTTGTTTTAATTTCCCAAGAAAGCAATTGAACGTAATTCTATCTGTTGGCGTATTTTCAAACTACATTTGTCGAAAATGGATGCTGATCTTGGCTCGAGATTTCGAACCGCCAATATGAACTTCATCTCGATCTCCAAGTCCAGCTCTGAACTCGAATGGCGACTCAGTTTTCTGTGTCGATCTTAGATCAGATCTCGGATCGAGTTTCGAACCACGATGGTGCAACCGGGCATTAGGGATTCCAAATTGTGGCTATCGTCTCCTCAGACTTCTCGGCAGATTTCGACACTGCTGCCTCCACGGTCTCGCAGCCATCTTGAACCTGCTTCGAGTAACTCATGTCCCATAGTTGTTTCGGCAAGGCATTCCTGTGAATCTCGCAACACATTCACGTTGCACATGTCTTATCCTATAGATGTGTGGGCACTGAGTTGTGCATACACTTGCTGGTGCGAGATACAAGTGGCTCGACTACTCACGGAGACAGTGTGGTGTGCAGATCAGTGAACCCACACACTTGTCTCTAATAGAAGTTGGTATAGGCTGTTCACTGTAAAATGGGCAATTTTTAAAGCCCCGTGTACGATCTACTTGTATGCACGTCGTATATTCTTCTTCCTTATGTAAAATTAACATTGCCATGGGCTTCATCACTATTCTTGCGTCGGACAGGTGAAACTGTGACATTGTTAAGAAAGTAAATACTACACAAATTTTTTCATTTTTACACTTCGAGGCATTACAAAAACAGAAAACGAAAGAAAAATTTTTAAGATTTCACAAGTTAAACAACGTAGTTCTTTTTATTCGACGTTAAGATATGGAATTACTTTCCATCGTTACCAACTTTACTGGGCGAATATCACTCAGTCCGCCCATTAAAATATATGCATGTAGGGGCAGTGACTATTTTCTAAGGTTCATTTCTAAAGTGCTCCCTTTATCGTGAACAGCCTTTAGCAGAGGAGCAGCGGGGAAGAGGGTGAGTGGTGAAGGAAAGCTTGTGTCTCGACAGTGTAGTGCAGTGTGGGTGGGAGCATATGGTCGGCAGGTGTAGGTGACGTAGCATTTGAGTCGTCCTCAATAACTATCTGAGCCAGCTCTGCTGCCTCAGTGCACACTACTGCTCTGCACTTGGCCAGCGAGTTACATCAACAGTCCATTAGATTATCTTCCTCTTACAACAACACCCATACTTTTAAAACAACTTAAATATCTCAACATAATTTGAAGTTAATTTTTCTTCAACACTGTAAAATTTACATACGTGTATGGTGTGTAATTATAGTTATAAGATAGCTAACAAAAACAGGAGAGAAATAGACAATGTAAATAATAATGTACTAATAACGCAATGCTTCCAATTCATGGAGATAGATTGCGGATGTATTCTAAATAAGTTTACCACTTAACCATTTACACATTAAAATTACATACTTATATGGACACTACAGGTAGCGATATATAGTTTTCGTTCCAGTAAGCTATGCGCATACACTTTTTTTTTTAAATCCCCTATATCATCTACTGGTTTATTGGTAACAATATTGCCCAGTAAGCAGGAATGAAAAATCATTACATCTAGTGGGAAATCCATAGAGAGTTGGCCAACATTGCAGTGCTGTGCGCCTTGTCTGGCCACATGGAGCGGGGTGAGACACCAATCAGCGGCCAGCAGTTGGGGCGGAGCTGAGCCAATCACACACAGGCGACACGTGGCCAAACCGCCTCTACACAGCTGCATTAGGCTTCGTGGAGTAAGAAGTGACTCGTGGCGCCTGTCCTCTGTTGCGATGTTCGTTGCCATTTTACTGCCATTTGTATAGCCTATAACCGGATTGGATTGTTCAGAAGGGACTTATATGAAATATTTGTAATCTGAATTTAAACCAAAGTTTAGTCAAGTTCGACCTAACGATTGTGTTGTGAACATCGTAGGGTAGGATTAATGAAATTCAGGATTCAATATTGTTTGAAGAAGCAGGTCTAAGGCTCGTAACATCTCGTGTGACAACATCCAGCCAATGTGACGAAAATATGTTTGCATAAAATATTTAACTTCACATTTTCCTGATGGCGATAGGCTAGATTAGATGGAGCGTGGGTGTGCCCGTAATCAAATAATTCCAAATCTCCTTGGGGCCGTGGTGGCGTAGTGGCTAAAGCTCTACTCCCACCAAGGTAAACCGGGTTCGCTCCCGGATTTTTGCATGTGGGAATCGTACCTGACGATGCCGGTGATCTGCGGGTTTTCTCGGGAATCTCCCGTCCCCCCGCCTTTGCTTTCCGGCGCTACCCCATTCTAGCCTCGCTTCACCCTCATCGGTTCCCTAGACCTTGGATTTTAAGAGCCGCCCAAATTTCTCCACTCTACGCCTCATCTTATATTCCCTTTTCTCCCAATTTTTCAACAGCCTTTTGAAATTCTGGTACGTAATTTGGCTCGGGGTCTCACTCTCAACCTATACGTCTTCACAAAGTGTAACTGTCCAACGGCCATTGTGTGTCAGTAACGCAGACAGGGGCGTCTCGGCGCTTTGTTGTGGCTGTGTTCGATGCCAGTGCGATGAGCCCTTCATCACTTGCTCTTGGTCCTTTCTTGTGTCACGAGCCCTTCCCTTCATGAGAAACTTCGTTTGTTTGTTACTTCGGACGCCGTTACTCGTCTACACTTCTAGTTTTACCCTGTTAAATGTCATTCTACCCGAGTTTCATTTGTCTTTGTAACGTCAGAAACCGTTTTCCACGACCGTGAAGAGTCGTAAACACTAACAAATGACATTTTTTAAACGTTGTGCATCGTGAAACTATCTACACTCTAAATTCGATTCAGTGAAAATGGAAAACCACTAATTTTCAGTGAAAATGGCTCCGCTTAGAATCAGCGAGAGAAAAAACTGATTGATCCAGTGGAAAAAATTACGCTGATTGAATAAGTGATGTGAAAAATTTCACCGATTCTAAGTGGAGCCATTTTCACTTCGAATCAGTGTTCAAATATAGAGTGTAAGGTTGAAGAATAGCAATAACTCGTGCACTTCGCTAAAGAGGGCATTGTAGGGTCGATATGTGCCCTTGCTGTGAACTCGTAATAGCTGTAGTTGACGTCATCACATCCATGTCCTTTTCTAGGGCACGAAGCAAACTAAGGATGTGTGTATGCCAGAGCTCGCGGCTCGCTGGTGCATGCAGCCTCCAGCCGAGACGGGAATAAGAGTCCTCTTGCACACTCACACAGCGAGCGCTGTGTCAAGTGTGCCATCAGGCCGCAGGTACGGTATGTATCAAGTCGGAGGCCAAGGTACGCGTGTACAATGTGGGGTAGCCTCTACGAGCAAGACACGGAACTGGCGTGCAGTCTCTCTCGTCGACTGGTCTCCTGGGACTTTCACTGGCCACCCTGTCATTTTCTTGTGTAATAAAGACTGAGGCGCGTTTGTGTTGCTTGTCCCTGCTTGCGCCATTAGTATCCTGCCAGGGAAGATTTGTTCCTACAAATGATAAGGAAATCACTCGTAATAGCGGTCTTTCACTTATATAACAACTGGAGATAAAAATAAACCACCTCTTCTATATTGAACATTAAACCCTGACACTCTCTCACCTTCAGCAAAATCAAATGGCGTTCGATTAGTGTCAGCTAAAAAAGAAGAAAAACAAACAGAGGGGAGAAAAAAGAAAAGAATATATCAATAATACTGAAAAAAATAAAAATTAAGTAAACAATATCTACCTGTAATAATAATAAAATTAATAAAAATAAACTTCATAAGAAATAGTTTTTGTGACAGTGTAACCCGCCCAATAATTAATAACTAGAATTTGAAAACCAACTAGTAATCATTATTCTATAAACATTGTCTAGCACAACACAAAAAAATGACGCCTAATCTACATTTAAATAAATTTCTAAAAAACAATTGATAATCCAAAGAATTAAAGAATAAAATAACTTAACCAATATGAGTACCACGATTCCAAGCAAAATGAAATAAACATTATTTTTATAAAAAGAACATAATATAAAATAAACTACAACAAAAAAAGCACAATATTCTCATAAAAAAAATGGAATATTCTCAAAATAGGAAACGGGAAGTATAGTTGGGGCGCGGGAAATGATGTTAATACTTTGTGCTGGCAACTGCGCTATGCGAGGGCGAGATCAGACTGCTACATTGACTGTAGTAGGACATACACGTTGTGATTACAGCACGTATTTCTTATATACGAGTACAAGGCACGCCTTCCTCTAGTCTGCTAGTATATACACACTTTCTGATGTCATAGGAACCTTTGAAAAACTACCCCATGTTTGATGTCCTTGTTACCCAATTATGTTACGTAGCACAAGCATTTTATACCTGTTGACATAGAAACATAATAGTTACGTTTAAATTGTAATTTTACTTATACCACATTAATAAATTGTAATATTTCGTCAATAATTAATGTGTTGGCAACGCGTAGTAAGAAATAGTTCTTATGCAAATATAATTGAAGCGAGTGCGCACGAATGCGGTGCGTTGTCCGTGTGATGTAATTTTATCTACACTTCATCAGCTTTGTTGGTATGGGCCGGAGGAATATCCCGGAAGTAGAACTAGAACAGGCTTGGCAAGAGTTGTAAGAGAGCACGGCACTGCTCTGGTATACGCCTTTCACTGTCAAATGAACACTTTAGAAAGCCCTGCTAAAGATCTACTTGAATGCACGTTTTGCATTCTTCCGTCTTATGTAAAAGTAACATTTTGCCATAGGCCTCATCACTTTATTCATGCTTCGGTCAGGCGAAACTGTGAAATTATTAGAGAAGTAAATATTTTACAAATCTGGTAATTTTTACTTTAGTGCATTAAAAAACAACAGAAAGCGAAAAAATTTAAGTTATTATCACGCATGGACACCTAGCACTTTTTATTCGACGTTAGGATACCGAACTACTTTCCATCAGTCGTTAGCCAACTTTACTTGGCGAATGTCGCTGGGTGCACCCATTTAAATATTTGCTTGCAGCCGCAGTGACATGTTTCCAAGGTTAATATCTATCTATAGTGCTCACTTTATCGTGAACAGCCTTTTGTCGGGCAGCGAATGGAGTGAGAGCGGGTCGAAGTGGGAGGGGGGAGGGGCAGGTAGTTTCTCCAGCGGGCGGGTGGCAGTGGCTCTCTCCAGCTCCAGTGTGACGCGAGTGTTCGCTGTGATGAGATGGACGTGCTGGAGGCTTACGTGCACCGGCCGCTGGTACGCCGCCCCTGGCCGCCGCTCTACAGGGAGCCGCCCCCGAGCTGCTGCTGCCGCCCCCGCGCTCGCTCGCTGGAGGACGTGTCCTGCAGCGACTGGGACGAAGACGACGACTACCTGCTGCCGCCCCCGGCTCCCGCAGGACTACGCCGATCTCTCGACCACCTCGCGGAGCCGCCTTTCTGCCGCCCCCGGCTACAGGTATATATACACACCGCCTGCTCGTGTAACCTCGTCCTTTTGTACATACTCGTAACACTTGGAAGTTGCCGCCTACATGGTTGTATTTCCGCGGCGTTCGGCGAGCGATAAGGGCGACACTGCCTCGCGCATCAAGTGCTCCATCGCCGCTAAGCGTGCGGTGTTCTCGCAGTGCTGCCTGTGGGAGGGACTTTCAGCGGTGACCATGTTATCTTATCGGTGGAAAATCTGAGTGTAAGATTCACTGCACGACCCTCAACTACTTTCGTGTATCTGGCGCGTACATTTTGAGAGAGAGCGTTTCAGCTACGGCATACTGTTACTAAATGTACGCGACTTCTTGAAAACTCTCGGCTCGCCTCGCCTGAAGTGCTGAGTGTTTATATCGGCACATTGCACGCGAGTGTAATAGTTGAAGCTCTGTGCAAGTGCCAGTGAACACTAACGTATGTGTGTGTGTGTGTAGTGGCAGTGCAGTGTTGGTTGTTAAAGGCTGTTCACGATAAAACGAGCACTTTTGAAATTAACCCGTAGAAAAAAGTGACTTCCCTTGTCTGCTTGTATTTTGATGGGGGCACCAAGTGATTCGCCCAGCAAAGGTGGTAACGATGGATGGAAAGTAGTTCCATATCTTAACATTGAATAAAATTTTTTTAATTAAAAATATTACAAATTGTTCTTATTTCTTTCACTTTGTTTTTTTAATACATCGAAATGTAAAAACCAAGCAAATTTATAAAATATTTACTTTCCTAATTTCATAGTTTCACTGGATCGACGGATGAATAAAGTGATGAGGCCTATGGCAATGTCAATTTCGCATATGGCGGAAGAATACGCAAAGTGCATACGAATAGATAATTAGCAGGGCTTACAAAAGTGCTAATTTTACCGTGAACAGCCTGTAGACGTGTATGTGCGAGGACATACTGCAACAAGCAGGAGTGGAGAAGTGCTCGTAGTTATGGGCTGTTCACGGTAAAATGAGCACTTTTGAAAGCCCTGCTTAAGACCTACTTGTATACACGGTGTGTTTCTCCGCCTTATATAAAGTTAACATTGCCATGGGTCTCATCACTTTATTCATGTGTCGGTCAAATGAAACTGTGAATTCATTAAGAAAGGAAATACTTTACAAAAAAAAAATAATTATAAGTTATCAGAAATGGTTACTTAACCCTTTTTATTCGACGTTAAGATATGGAACTACTTTCAATCTATCTTTACCAACATTACAGGGCGAATGTCATTCAGTGCGCCCATAAAAATATATGCATGCAGGGACAGTGACTTTTTTCTAAGATTCGTCCCTAAAGTGCTCACTGTTCCTTTGCGAAGTGACAACCGAGGTCGCCTCCCCAACATCCTTCTCTCTACGTTAGCTGGGGCCGCGGTGGCCGAGCGGTCAGACTGCCCGCCTCCCCAACATCCTTCTCTCTACGTTAGCTGGGGCCGCGGTGGCCGAGCGGTCAGACTGCCCGCCTCCCACCCAGGCGAACTGTCCCGGCGGGGTAGCTCCCGGATTTTCGCACGTGGGAATCGTGCCGGACGTTGCCGCTTGCCGGCGGGTTTTCTCGTTGATTTCCCGTTTCCCTTCGCCCCTGCATTCCGGCGTTGTACCGTAACACTCATATCTGCACCCTGACAAGAGATCGTTGTTGAGAGCCGCCCAGATCTCTGCACTCGAACCCGCGGTTGCTGAATGCCTCCTTGGTGAAAGAATTTCAGTCGCGATGATTCACAAAAATGGCTCGCCTTTCGACATCCTTAAAGTTGCCCTGAATAATTTGCCTGCCGTTTCCATGTGAAGATTAAAAAAGAGATAGAAAGATCTCGAAGGCTGCGCACAACCAATCTCCGTGTCCCAACATTGAACTACTTTTCTGCCAACACGTCTAGCGAAATCGGCATGGTTTGGATATAAGGTTAGAAAACTGATTTGTAAACAAATGATTTGAGATGTATACTTCTTCTAATCAATTTGAAGTGTAGTTTGATTAGAAACTGGCAAGAGTATTTTATTCATATAATAGCACTTGTCATTTAAAAATTAAGATGACAGTTGTGTTCCTTTGAGGTAGGTCAATGTTGGGTACATGCGCAGAAGACGAATAAGCGGTCTACATCATACTTAGTCTATGAGAGAAACGGCATTTCAAACACAGTTCAGGCACCTGGTAGACAAACCCCTTACAAAGATCGCGTGCAGTCTTGGCGCGATTTAAGAGATCGTTTTTTTTTAGATCTTAAGTAAAAGTCTAGACGAAGTAGCCAATCAGAGCCCAGAGGCATTTGTTGTTGGCGAGAATTTGGATTTATATCTCGTTTCCAGGTTATGTGGTATTTTGAAATAGCATGCAAATAATTATTTCAATCGAAAGACAGTAGATATCCTCTTAATTGAAAGAAAAGTTCATGGTGATGTTTTATTTCTTGGAAGAGGTCATTGAATTCGCTTTAAGTTAACTTTTCAGATGCATTGATATAAATGCCCAATGTTTACACAAGCATTAACCACGTATAACTTAATATATGTAAAGAATCTTCACTCCTGTCCATATCTCCATGTTTTCGGCTGCTTTCGTCTTAGATTCTGATTGGCTAGACTTGACAACTGCTAATTCAATCATAAACTGCGAATCTTCTTATCGTTAATTTTCCGTGTGTGTCATTACGTCCCATTCTTAATTCTTCAGTCTTTAATCGTAAACCCACCTTTACCGTAGTGCAGTATACTAGAACAACGAAGTATGATGAAGGGGGAGGGAGGGGGGAGTGTATACCCACGTGTCATAGTGGCGTCTGGCTGTGTTGCTTCTCTGTGCAGCTCTCACTTCCTAGGGTAAGGTGACCACACGTCCCGATTTTTTCGGGTAAGTCCCGATTTTCGAGGTCGTGTTCCGAATTTTTAGAGGGTCATTCGGGACGGCCTTGGCTCTGTGTGCCTGGTACTAATAGATCAACAGAACGAGTGTTTTCATTGATGAACGATTTTTGGTCATCAGACAAAACTCAATTAACTATTGACACTTTAAGATCCATTTTGATTACGAAGGTTAACTTCAACAAAACTTGTGCAGTCTTTTACTAAGTGTTGTTTTCTAAGAGAGAGATGTTCATTCACCTGCAAATATGACTAGGTAAAATAGTTATTGTAACTCAATTTTTTGATAAAAGTAAAATAACAAAGAATGTAATTGTTTTTATGCAGTGTCCCCCTGTAAACAGTCCAATACTCACCCTTTCCCACTACCGACCATTTATGACCCAAAACGAGCATCCCGAATTGGGGTCAGAAAAATAGGGTCACCTATCTCCTAGGAAGCTACTGTGTGGTCCCGACCTGCTAACAAGGCCATGCAGCACGTCTGCGATAAGCCCCATTCTTGCTCTATGTATTTCGTAAAGGCTGTTCACGATAAAGTGAGCACTTTATAAATCTATCTTAGAAAAATTTCACTTCTCCTACCTACATGTATTTTAATTGGGTGCACTGAGTGACATGCGCTCATTAAAGTTTGTAATGATTGAGGGGAAGTAGTTCCGTGTCTCAACTTCGAATTAAAAGTGTTAGTTTCAGTTGTAACAAATAGTTACCTATTTATTTCGTTTTATGTATTTTTTTTTATGTACCGAAGGTTAAAAATGAGCGGATTTGTTACATATTTACATCTAATGTCACGATTTTACTTGACCAACGCGTTAATAAAGTGATGAGGCCCATGGCAATGTTAATTTTACATAAGGCGGAAGGGTACACAAGGTGCATTCAAGTAGATCTTATGCAGGGCTTTCAAAAGTGTTCATTTTACCGTGAACAGCCTATAGCTGTATTCACATTACAGTTGACAAGCTGGACCTGCCACATTGTATTCGTGATTTTCTTGTTCATTTGACCGTGAACAGTCTATAGCTGTATTCACATTGCAGTTGAGGACAAGCTGGACCTGCCACATTGTATTCGTGCTTTTCTTGCTCATTTGACCGTGAACAGTCTATAGCTGTATTCACAGTGCAGTTGAGGACAAGCTGGACCTGCCACATTGTATTCGTGCTTTTCTTGTTCATTTGACCGTGAACAGCCTATAGCTGTATTCACATTGCAGTTGAGGACAAGCTGGACCTGCCACATTGTATTCGTGCTTTGTTCATTTGACCGTGAACAGTCTATAGCTGTATTCACATTGCAGTTGAGGACAAGCTGGACCTGCCACATTGTATTCGTGCTTTTCTTGCTCATTTGACCGTGAACAGTCTATAGCTGTATTCACAGTGCAGTTGAGGACAAGCTGGACCTGCCACATTGTATTCGTGCTTTTCTTTTTCATTTGACCGTGAACAGCCTATAGCTGTATTCACATTGCAGTTGAGGACAAGCTGGACCTGCCACATTGTATTCGTGCTTTTCTTGTTCATTTGACCGTGAACAGCCTATAGCTGTATTCACATTGCAGTTGAGGACAAGCTGGACCTGCCACATTGTATTCGTGCTTTTCTTGTTCATTTGACCGTGAACAGCCTATAGCTGTATTCACATTGCAGTTGAGGACAAGCTGGACCTGCCACATTGTATTCGTGCTTTTCTTGCTCATTTGACCGTGAACAGCCTATAGCTGTATTCACATTGCAGTTGAGGACAAGCTGGACCTGCCACATTGTATTCGTGCTTTTCTTGTTCATTTGACCGTGAACAGCCTATAGCTGTATTCACATTGCAGTTGAGGACAAGCTGGACCTGCCACATTGTATTCGTGCTTTTCTTGTTCATTTGACCGTGAACAGCCTATAGCTGTATTCACATTGCAGTTGAGGACAAGCTGGACCTGCCACATTGTATTCGTGCTTTTCTTGTTCATTTGACCGTGAACAGCCTATAGCTGTATTCACATTGCAGTTGAGGACAAGCTGGACCTGCCACATTGTATTCGTGCTTTTCTTGCTCATTTATGTTTTTAAAACGGGAACATTTTGAAAGTGCGTCCATAGCAAACTAGCTGTTGTATTTACGCCACAATACGGACATAAAACATAAACTACGAACCCATAGTCGAATCACAGTACCAGTTCACAATTTGTCAGAATCGGTGTTGACGATTACGAGTTAGTTTTTCATTTTTGTCTCTTTGCTGCATGTTAAGGTCTGCGTAGCTCGCGATAAACGTACTTTCGGGATTTTTTAAAACACAATAATAGTAGAGAAAAATTAGAAAAAAAAATCTATTATTTCTTACACGTGGAGTTCCGCCTTAAGAGAGACTCGTCTTTGACAAGTTGTAATGTAATTTTCTCTTAAATATGGTGGATCTGGGAAAAGGCTAGCGTATGCATGTGTATATATGCAATTAAATCTACATATGATTAGTTGTAATTAAGGTATCATTTACGTGCTTATAATACCTTCGCCGCTCACATAAATTGACACAATATTCGCCTGTTGCAGTACTGACTTAGTTCGGAGTTCAGTAAACCATCCAGCCGAAGTAGTTGAGGAATAAAATGAACACAGAGTACAGAACAAAACAACTTCCGTTGAATGTGATTGGCCGGAACTACGTTACCTCTACGTTATGGCGAAGCTGCTTCAACTTCTCGTTGTACGCTACTCTTGCTTCAGCGTGGCCACTCTACAGTACAGTTTACAATAGGCTGTTCACAGTAAAGTAAGCACTTTCTAAAGCTCTGCTTAGGATCTATTTGTACACACGTTGCGTATTCTTCCGCCTTATGTAAAATTAACATTGTTGTGGGCCTCATCACTTTATTCATGCGTCGGTCATGTGAAACTGTGAAATTATTAAAAAAGTAAACACTTAACAAATCTGCTCATTTTTACACTTCGATGCATTATAAAACCATACAGCGAAAGCAATAATTTTAAGTTATCACAAATGGTTACCGAACACTTTTCATTCGACGTTAAGATAAGGAGTATACTTTACATCCATCATTACCATTTTTTACTGGGCGAATGTAACTCAGAGTGCCCATTACAATATATGCGTGCAGGGGCAGTGATTTCTTTCTGAGGTTCATTTCTAAAGTGCTCACTGTATCGTGAAAAGCCTTTTAAGTACAAGGCGAAGGTAATGCAACGAGTCCAATGTTACCTGGAATGTGAATGAGCGAAGTTGCGACATCTTGTGTTTTAAATGACATTCTTGCAGTTGACTGACCAGTGACTAGTGCCTGCCTGCTTTCTCTTCTCACAGTATCTGTAGACTGTATACACGTGCGTGTGTTAGCACCGCGACAATGTTTATAAAAATAATGGGTGTGTATGTTGGGGACACGGCCGTGTTTGTTTTGCGTGAACACGCCTACGTTGACGCACTCGGACGCCTTGATGTTTATTTTGCGTTCCCGGCACCGCTTCACTCGATAATATGGGGTTTTATGGGTGTCACTTGATTGCTTTTGAGATGCTCTTTCCAACCGTATGAGATTTCTGTATTTTGACGACTTTTGACGAGTTAAGTTTACTTAATTTTTTTACAGTAAACGCATACACTTTCACCATAAACACGCCACACAAATGTTTTTATACACAAAATCGATTGAACTTGACGAGAGTTGTCGATTGAAACTTAAACGAGCGTCCTAGCTTATCCTAGTCAAAAGTTATGAGACGCGGCGAAACTAACTTAAAATTGCCCTCCTTTTTTCCCCCGCGGCGCTTAATGCTTCGTAGTCCTCACTTAAAGTAACCTATTATTTGATCCTTCGACAATCGAGTGGTGTAATTGAAAATTGAATTTTGAATGTAGACGATAGATTCGGAGCTGCAGCAATTCCAAACTGTATCCCCGATTTTATCAGATGTTCTGGATTGCCTCCCGCTATTGTAGCAAATTTAAATACTTATTTACGTCAAAAACATTTTAATTTCGGCTAATTTTCGATATTTTGTATGTAAAGAGGTCTACCATCGCCACCAACGCATAGCTTCTGTCATATACTTGCAGTTTAAAAACTATTCTCTATTTTTAAGCAGTGCCTGCTGGAGAATACCGTGTAAAAAGTAATCCATGCCCGAATCTAGTTTCAAATTTCTATTTCTGTTTCTAATGTCTGCTTTTTTCCTTCAATTGTAAAAATGGTAATTCGAGTGTTTCACAATAACGTTTAGGCACTAAACTTGTGTATTTAACAAGCATAGTGTCACACATGGTACCTTTGTCTTTATTATTACTCTGTAGAATACTAGCGTGTTTCCAGAGGAAGTCCTGTAGAGGCGAGTCTTCTAGAGAGTGTGCATGCAAGTCACTTGAATACATAGCAGGTAACGGTTCGCCAACTGACATCCAAATGATATATTTTAAACTTAATTTTATTTGAAGGCTAAAACTTTTAAAACTTGTCAGACCGAACGAAGACCTCACAAATTATTTATTAGCATTTCATCATATTTGTGTAGAGAAAGCCCACCTTGCATATCCAGTGTTTACTTTAATAACGTAAACATTCCATGAATGCGCCCGAAAGTTTAACTTTCCGAATTCTTCAACTTGGGACAGCGCCATGACGTCAGTGTCACGTGCGCCAATCAGCACAGCCTTGTCCTAAGACACAGGTTGGGTTAGCGCAGTTGTAGACAGGCCCTATAGTAGTGCTTTACTTAGTTGTAGAGGTGCAGCAGTCTTGTCGGAGGCTACACGCGAGAAGCATGTGCGGTGATGTATGTGAGCCGAGTATGTGGGCTGACCGCACAGCAGTAGCGCAGACCACGTGTCCTTCGTCCCTGCTTCACACTATAGGAAGCCTCAAGGTCACATTGCGACGACGATTCAAAGTGTAGCCTGAGCCGGAGGCTACACGCGAGAAGCATGTGCGGTGATGTATGTGAGCCGAGTATGTGGGCTGACCGCACAGCAGTAGCGCAGACCACGTGTCCTTCGTCCCTGCTTCACACTATAGGAAGCCTCAAGGTCACATTGCGACGACGATTCAAAGTGTAGCCTGAGCCGGAGGCTACACGCGAGAAGCATGTGCGGTGATGTATGTGAGCCGAGTATGTGGGCTGACCGCACAGCAGTAGCGCAGACCACGTGTCCTTCGTCCCTGCTTCACACTATAGGAAGCCTCAAGGTCACATTGCGACGACGATTCAAAGTGTAGCCTGAGCCGGAGGCTACACGCGAGAAGCATGTGCGGTGATGTATGTGAGCCGAGTATGTGGGCTGACCGCACAGCAGTAGCGCAGACCACGTGTCCTTCGTCCCTGCTTCACACTATAAGAAGCCTCAAGGTCACATTGCGACGACGATTCAAAGTGTAGCCTGAGCAAGCTTCGCGCGTGTCATTTCCTCGGAACTCTCAGCGGCGACTGTTGTGTGTATTATATATATATATATATAATTGTCTTGTGAAAATGAAGGTATAAACAAACGCGTTAATCAGTGTTGATCAGGTTACTCTGACATGTTGGTGTGAGGTAGGGCAATGTTGGGTACATGGCGTAGTAGACAACCACCCCGTGTGTATTATATGTGCGGAAACAGAGGCCCGTACAGTGACGCGACAGTGCAGTGGAGACGTGCGTGAAAGGCTATCTCTTCCCGGACAACGGACAACGAGGCCATTCTTGCGATTACCTCGGCCGTCCATCGCTCAAGTGGCCCGATTAGAAAGTCGTCGTGCTACCCGCCGTGACGTCCCCGCTGGACAGTGACCTGCACTACGTGCAGTGACGCCGCCACTAGGCAGTGTGTACACGCTGCGACACCCCTGCTAGGCAGTTTTGCTGCTACCTGTTGTGACGACCCTGCAAGGCTGAATAACAGGATGTCTGGGCGATGGAATGTCGTGATGCTGTACCTGTAACGGCTTCTCCGCCGGAAGTGAACCACTTCACTATGTCCAGGACCCTATTTCTTAACTTTTTACTGTCACTGTATAAAGACAATCACCGCTAACTGTCTTTACAAAGCGAAATAGTATTCTGTATCTTAATATGTCGTCATGGTGGTGTTCCGAATGCATCGTGACTGTCTACATAACGACAGGCCAGCGAGGTTTATTTATGAACGAAAGTGGAAAGAAAATGGTAGACGCATTGGGGTTAATTCTAGCAAACATGTTCCACAAAAGAAAAGTTTTGTAATACCCTAAAAATTACAAGTATTATACTGCAGTTTTCCCGCACAAATGAAATTTGTCTGAAATATATTTTAGAATATTTTATAGTTAATAGTGATACTCTCCAGCACTCCAATTAAAAGTAACTACGAGACGACATTCAGCCACGAGTCGTTGCTGCCATCTCGTGATGCTCAAATGAACTAGGCCCATTTGAAATCCTGCATCCAAAGAGATAAGTAAATTTATTTTAGAATTGTTAATCGAAAATATGTTAAATGTATTTCATTTATAGTTGAAAATTTACTATAATAAAATGTGCGACAAGACACCCTGTAATAACGGGGGCCGGGGGGGGGGGGGATTCAACAAGCATCTAATTTATTTCGGAACACAGGCTGCTGCATTGCCAAACGTACATGTTTGCATAAAGACATAAATAGAGACATGGGTTATAGAATCCCATATAAAAACGCTACGAGTAACCACAATCATGGCCGTCTAGACAATCACGGAGTCTTCAAGCAAGCTCCAGGTGTTCCCTTTGTGATGTCGACATTGAGAAGCTGCTCCGCTCACCTGCAGTGTTCTCGCGAGCAGTAAAGATGGCGCCCTTTTTGTCCGCCGAACGGCAGCCACGAGTGCCCGAATATTCCAAGCAACGTCCCTATTCACCAGACCAAATAAACTTACACAAACATTATGGGTGAAAGAAGCTGTAGTAAAGTTAAATGCGAACGAGTGAAGAGATTTGGGCGGCTCTTAACAGCGAGGTCATGAGAGCCGACGAGGGTGATTGAAGTGTATATGGAGCGGCGTCGGAATGAAGGGGCGGGGGAAACGGGAGATCCCCGAGAAAACACGCCGACCAATGACATCGTCTGGCACGATTCCCACTTGCGAAAATCCGATGACCCGGCCGGGGATTGAACCTGGCTCGCCTTGAGGCGCTTACGAAAAGTCACCCGGGTTAACTCGATCCTCGACTCGATCGACTCTGGGCTAACCCAGCTCGACAGCAGGGTAACTTGGTCTAGCAGACGACACGTGTGAAATGGCGCGTAAACATTGCAGCAACAAAAACAAACAAGCAAACGAAAATTAATTTTTTAATCTGGAAACGATCAAAATATGTAGAATTATAAATGTTTAGCTGCTTTGGCCAGTAATTGTAGCCCGGTTATTACATTTTATACAGGCACTGTATTATTGCAGTACTGCTTAATGCAATGTTTTTCTTACGTTGTTTGTTCATAACATAATTTAACAAAATCTCTTCATAGTCATCATCATCGTCGTCTAGCACAGTATTTGATAACTGCACTAAATATTCTTCGAGTTCCCGCCATCTGAAAACCAGAGTTACTCTAAAACGTTCAAAGCAACCTGGTTAACCGCAAGTGATCGTGTAAACCTGGTCACGTGACCGAGTTAACACAGTCAACTTTTAACAGGTTACTTTTCGTAAGCGCCTTTGGTGGGTTCAAATGAGAGGACAATCTTGTAGCAGCTCTCGCCACTGGACGGAGGGAAACCACGTGGCATTGCTAAAGTTATACACACCAAACTGATAACATTGCTCTCTACCACCGCGCTGTCACATAACGAGCGTCCCCACCCCACCCCTTCTCGCCCTTCGTGCAGCGGAAGTGGACTCGCCCGACTTGTTTTAAACTTCTGCTCACAGTTTTATCATTTGGATTTCAAGTAATAATTTTTTTCGTCGTTGCTGCCATGTAACTAAGTGATCACGTATAGACCGCTGCTCGGGGTGGTTATGACACGAGGACGGTTGGACTGATATATTTATCTGACTACCTTAACCGACGTCAATACGACATGTAGGCATATTTCCTGACCAGCAGGTGTTTATATCAAGAGCATTGAAAGGACACAGTGTATACACTGGAGAGCGAGCCATGTGTCGTGTCCTGGGTCATGTGCGAAACACAGCGAGCATAGAACTGCAATCACCTGTGTCCGCACTAAAGCCGCGTGTACACGAAGCCAGTTGCTGGAAGACAGTAGCTGGAGTCCAGTTGCTGGAAGATAGCAGCTGGCATTGTGTGGACACAATTGGCTTGATTTCACAAGCCAGTGGCACGAAAAATTACCAGGCCAGTCAACTGTCCCGAGCAGTAGACTTGCGTCCAGTAGCAGCCCCCCCCCCCCCTTCAATGCGACTTGAACTGGCACCAGCATTGGCGCCATGTGGGTGCGTCAACCAGTAGTCGAGTACGCGTGTATCTAGTGAGGGGTGCAGTCGTTGTTCGTGTGTCCGCTGTTGTGCGGTCATTTCGGTAATTAATCTATGCTGTATTTACAATGTCACGCAAGTGGAATAAAGACGTGGATGTGAAGTTTGCGGAACTGTACAAAGAAAATGAGTGTTTGTGGAATCGGCGTACCGATCTATACAAAAACAAGCATGCGCATGAAACGGCACTAGGCGAAATCGTTGCAGAAATGAACATTGAGGGATTGGGAGTCACAGATGCGAAAGCCAAAATTAAGGAACTCCGAAGTACCTTCAACCTAGAAGTAGCTAAACAAGAAAAAAGTAGGAAATCATGCTGCGGAACAGCGGATGTGTATGTGCCTACCCTGAAATTGTTCCACATAATGAAGAAAGTCATAGTGAGGGCGACACTGAAAAGGGAGACAACAAGCAACTTGGTAAGATATATGTTTATTTAAATCATTTAGTTCAGCAAAAATCATGCGTGTACATAATCGCTTATCCCGAAGTCAAGGGACAACAGAACAGTCCAATGTTTTGGTAGCCTATATGGCATACCAGCTATAGTTATATTTTTATATTTTATCTGTGAATCATAGTTATGTTTATCTGTAGGGAGCTTTCTAAATGAAGCTCGCATTGTTCAATGCATAAAAGCAGCAGTCTGTGACATCACACTAAGAAAACGCATAGCACATATTTTAATGAGGTTGTGTGAATCCAGTATATGTAATAAAAGTATTTAGACAAGGTGTCTGTTCTTTGCAATGTATTTGGACAATATATGGTTACTAGCCGTTAAATTTGCTATTCACTGTATACCGGTTGAACAAAACGCCCCAGTCTTATTTACTTTTGAAACCATAGAAAATACAACATGCCACTGACTTCGTGTTTTAGAGCACTTCATTTTGCGAGTCAACAGCTCCCTTCATCTTAGCATTTTTGGTTTGTTGATGTGATCCCACACATGAAACACTTTGCAAGCCATTAGTTTTTCTTCTCCATGAACCCTCAATGGTACAACCCAGGTCAAAAGCCTCTCTATCAACTAATTCACGTGGAATGTTTGTTTCTTAATAAGTTATGAAGCGCACATGCAGTACAAACAATGTTATCAATTGTTCCTTGTTTGAGCGGGATTGGCTTATCAAATATTCTAAACCTACTTACTAATATCCCAAACGCATTTTCCACTATGCGCCTCGCCCTCGATAATCTATAATTAAAAACCTTATCGACTTGGAGTAATTGTCCTCCATACGGTTTCATCAAGTATTCCTTAAAGGGGAAAGCACCATCTCCCACTATTACGCCATCTTTTGGCAATAATCCCCTTTCAGGTGCATCAAATAAAGAACACCTGTGGAAAGCTCTGCTACTAGACATAGGCCCATTACTTCCGACGCCAATATAGGTGAAACTGTAGTCGTGGTCTACCAGTGCAAAAAACACAATGCTGTTTGTATTTAGTAGTTAATGTGCTAATGTGCTACCACAATGTCCAGGGGCTCTAATATGAACGTGTTAGCCCCATAGCAGCCTGGAAAGTTCCAGTGGTTTCTGAACACTATCGATGGTTTTCCATCCATCGTAGCATTCTGGAATTTGCAACCAATACATCTCATGTTACTAACATTTATGTTCTCGTTTTGTAACCCCCTTCCCCTTTCTTTTATGCCTATTTAACCATAACATTTCGTATGGTAATTATGGCTCAACCTTGTTTCACACACACGTCACAGCTGAAGGCTGCAACAGACAAAGTACTTGTGGTGATGCAGACAATTCTGATCCATTCGAAGGCACGTCTACAAGTAATCAATTACATCCTCCTAACCAACCATTCCAGGACGAAAAGCTGCTTGACAATGTGCAAAATACAGATTCATGCGCCCAGCGAGACAGTTCTCCAAAAAAGAGGGTTAAACTCGTTCAAGAATACAGCAAATTGCAAGGACGAGCCGCGAATTGAAACACTTAGTGGATTCTTTAGCCTGCAGCAAGAGAGAGGAGAAAGAGGAGTTTGATATATTCGGCAAACACGTGGCAGCTCAACTGATGAATCTTAGTACGGCTGGCTATTAGTGCCGAGATGGAAATAAACAGTGTTCTCAGCAGATGCCGGTTTGCAGATTCGTGCAGCACTGCTACAGCAACCACTACCTCATCTGTGTCTGCATCGGGTAACCCAACTGTTCAGTCCAATAATTCAGTGGACAATACCTTTACTTCGTCTGAGTTGTTTTGACACCGCGACTGTGACATCTGAGCAATCACCCTTTCAACATGCTTGATGCTCTCGACTACAATACAGAGGGTTAAACAGTTTTGTTTCTTCCTTGGTTGTAACGATTTGTCGCTTAGGCCTACTTAAGGTTTATTGTTTCACTTAACGTGTCGTACAACATGCGATAATAGTTAGTCCACGTCACATTGTAATATGAAATACCAGTGTTGTTATGCTGGTTGCTTCGACATTTTGTAGAGTACATCCGTACATTATCCTACAACGATTGTTTAATCATGTGTTTAAATAGTGCCTGCGTAACCTATTATTTTACTACTATGTTATATGTTCTACTATGCTTTCCATACTGCATGTACAATATACTTTAGTCATTATAAAACATGCTGAGTGCTTAATTACTTTTTATCATACTTTTATTTGTCCCTGAATGCTCGTGTAGAAGACTTCACAAACTTCCGGAATGGAGGACGATATGGCTGACTTCGACACTATAAACAATAGTTGTAAACTTCTGTAACTGTTTCCCGTAGCAAGGTATGATAATGCCACTTCTAGTTTCAGCTTTGGACTGAGTGCAGGTCTCATTGTGGTATCGTGTTTCAAGAGAGTTTTGGTTCAATGTGGTGACGCACCGCATGGGTCTCTTCTCAATAGCCATTTTCTTGTCCACACTTTCTTCTTTTCTAACTCTTCTACGAGCACCTCGCATGACTCGTACATTAATTCACGGAACATATGCCAGTAGTATTGGGATGCGTGGACACATGAAATATCAACTGGACAGATCAGCTACTACTGTCTTCCAGCAACTGGAGTCCAGCTACTGTCACGCCGACTGGCTTCGTGTACACGCGGCTTTAAAAGTTAGTGTAGTCAGTTACTGGCGCGGCAACATTCATAGAGGTTGTTCACGATAAAGTGAGCACTTTTGAAATCAACCTTTGGAAAATGTCACTGCCCCAACCTGCGTGTATTTAAACTGGCGCACCGAGTGACATGCGGCCAGTGAGGTTGGTAACGTTGAAGGGAAAGTAGTTCCATATTTTTACGTAGAATTAAAATCGTTTAGTAATCATTTGTGAAAACGGAAGTGTGAGTTGTTTCCTGTTATTTTTAATGCAAATACATGTAGTGATATTTGTAAAATATTAACTTTTCTAAATATTCCACAGTTTCGCTCGACCGACGCATGAATAAAGTGAAGAGGCTTATGGCCATGTTAATTTTACATAAGGTGTATGAATACACGACGTGCCTACAAGTAGATTGTAACCAGGGGTCTTCAAAAGTGCTCATTTAATCGTGAACAGCGTGTAGTTGACCTTGGTGCTGGGGAGGCGGGCTTGGGAACACCACTGGCAGTGACTGCAAGTGTTGTACAGCATGTTACGTCAGCGGAAGTCCTTCAACTTTCCCGTCGTTCGCCCGTCCACTGTACATTCCAGTACTCGCTTCTTTCGTAATAGTGCAGTCCTCGTAGTTACGTATTCTCCACCGTGGCATTTGGAAACCAGACTGATGGCCGGTTGGAGCATAAAGTCGAAGGTCGCTCGCGGGAACATGTTGTTGTTTGTGTGACACTTACGGCAACAACCAACAGGGTGGCATCTGATAGGACGCGACATGCCACATGTCGTAGTCTGCAGTAGCTACATTACAGAGAGAGGCGCCCAAACCCACATGACATTGCACTCACCCACGCACCTACCGGCCTACGCAACTAATGTCGGGATCTCACAGCCCCGCAAGCACGACATGACACTTAAAACTAATGAAATACAAGATAGATCTGACGCACGCCCGACCATCAAAGTTCGATTAGAAATTATTTATATTCTTCGTCGTGCTGTGCAACACGGCACGCAGGGCGACAGTCTTTCTCTGCAATGAGAAATACGTAGCTTAAAAGAAAACGAATTATCAAAATTATTGTATTTAACTCTTATAAATAATAATTTTACCTTTGTATATGTTAGGTATAAGACTTTTGTCGCAATCACATATTCCGAATTCCCCGTCTGCCCACCGCCTTTGAAACTGGCGTAGTTAATCAACGCCTTCTAAATGGACACGTGACATATTTTTCCTGTTTTCGTTAAGTCATTTTCCAGGAGGTTTACGGAAATTCTTCGTACAAGGCGTAAGTACGAGACACCTGTTTGTTTTTTTTTGAGAAAAGATTTCAGGACAATTTGTGTTCCAACGCTCTTTAGTCGAGAACCACTTTGGTGATTTGATTACACGTCTTATCTTTCTACCCGCGAATCACGGACGGTCATTGTCGGAGAAACTTAATTGTGATTGGCTCGCTCATGTGACAGACTGTCTTCACACAAAGACAAGCGACCAATAGCCAAAGGAAGGCTACGTGTGTGCGCTTAGGATATTGAAGTATAGCCTCCGCGTAAATCTATTCGCGAAAATCTAGTGGCCCTAGACATAAGCTATAATTTTGAACACATTCTAGATTTAGATATTCACTGTTTGTACATTATTCTTGGAGCCCTGGCGGAAGGTAGATAAGATATTTCCTTATCTTTCGCTAGTGCTCGAAATGAATAATAAAAGCAGTGAATATCTAACGATGTAAGAAGGTGTTAAGAATTATTACTAATCTGTCACGGCAAAAATTTCTGATGAAATTCCTCTAGAAAAGGCGACAAAAATAAGGTAAATACATTTATAATGCTTTAATGCAAAATTCCCTTTAAAGTGGCTGTAAGGTTAGCGTCACAAGCCCTGTAAAACTCACCCAGACTACCGGAAACACACCAGCTACTCACATGACGTAGGGCTCCAGGAACATCCCTTCAAGAACATTTTAAAAAGACATACATTTAAAACTGTTAAATTAAAAACTTGCACAGTGGCACATAAAATAGCTCGCTACTGCAAGGCACCGTGGAAAAGAAATATAAATACTTGCAGCTCCGTGATGCGTGCTTGCATACGAATACTTCATAAAGGGTGTTCGCGACAAAGTAGCCACTTTTGAAAAGTCACTGTCCTTGTCTGTATATTGTGACGAAGCTGAAATTTGCGTACAAAATGCTTTTCTTTATAATTTTTTGGTTAGATGCTTTTATCCTTTGGAAGTTAGATGCTTTTATCCTTTGGATGTTTCTTTTTTGTTATGAAAGAGTTAACAGTTTTGGTTATAATTGGTTACATAAATTTTTTTATTATTATTACAGCGTAGTAAATGTTTTTCTGTTCGTCTTTTCCCGGGAATATGCCATTTTAACTTGTGGTTGCAATATGTGTCCTATAAGTAGAGCCACGAGTATTTCGCGAATTCATTCGGAGGCGAGGTAGACTCCAAACGCTTGTTCTTTCCTCCTACTGTTGTGATTGGTCGACAGTTGTTTAGACACGCCCCGTTTAACTGTGAGCCAATAATAATCAGGCAGCAGTAGTGGGAGTATTTGACAGTCGTGTACAGAGGCCTCACTTGATCACAGCAACCAATAAGCAAACGATAATGTCTCGAGTGTATAGAGGACTGTCCAGTCTAGCTTGCTGTCAACTCAATCCGCGAAATACTGAGAGCTCTATCTATAGATGCTGCGTTCAGTGTTGTCTTTAGCAATTTTCTTTATTTCCGAGCTGAGGTTAGCTTCAGTATCTCACTTTTTTTTCTGCAGAATAACTGTTTACAGAAGTGAAATGAAGTTTTTCTTTCGCGACTGCAGTTTATAGCGGGTTTTCTTGCAGAGTGTTCTCCTCAGTAAGTTCCGGGACTGTCGCCGACGGATGTTTGTTTTGCCAGGAGGACTGTGATATTGCCAGGGGTGAGAGGAAAGCTGTTCACGATAAAGTGAACCTTAGAAACAAGACACTGCTCCTCCATGCATATATTTTCATGGGCTCACTGAGTGACATGACATGCTCCCATTAAAGTTGGTAATGATGACTGGAAAGTAGTTCCACGTCTTAAAGTCGAATAAAAAGTGTTACGTAACCATTTGCGATGGCTTAAATTATTTCTTTAGGTTTCGGTATTTTTTTTAATGCACGGAAGAGTAAAAATGACCAGTTTTGTATAACAATTACTTTTCTAATAATTCCACAGTTTCACCTGTCCGACGCATGAATAAAGTGATGAGACCCATGGCAATTGTTAACTTTGCATAAGGTTGAATACACAACACGCGTACAAGTAGATCTTAAACAGGGCTTTAGAAAGTGCGTGAACAGCCTATAGGCCTAGCGCTCTGGTAGGTGTGACGTTGACGAGTGATGTGAGGCAAGGTCTGGCGTGGCGAGGCTGTTGGTGTTGCCTCTGTGGGCAAGGATGTCGCCCACAATCTTCTTCATGATGTGGTATTTGTATTTTTGGCTTGCTCTCATTGATCGAGACACTTTCCTGAGATCCGGAAGAATGGCGCCGATAAATCTTATAAATAGCCTTTTTTTTAAATGGCAAGTGTTAGCTGTGGTCAGGGTCGAGACGACGAGAGGGAAACTGTGAGCCGTGTTAGACGTTAATACTAAGGTAAGACGATACGTCGTGAATATGTTGAAGTTCCCAGAATTATGTCATAACTAGCCAAGTGTACTAGTATCAACACAATAGTGTCTACAATCACCAAAGCAAAATAGGAGGGGGGGGGGGGTCGGTACACTCGAGTGTACCACGCGCCGTAGCAGCAGAGAGTGGCGTACTCTGTGTGTTACCAATGGGACACTATGGCGTTAAGCATAATGATCTGCACAGACTCGAGTATGACAGAGTGTGGATATACGCAGAGGTAAAGTGGGCGTGGAAAACAAGTATGATGAAAGTATTTACTAAACAGTAATTGGTTTTTGTTTCTACAGAAATACGAAAGCGCAACGTAACATCTAAAATTCCCAACAGTCAATGACTTCAATATGTACTGACTGGAAAAAGCGAAAACAACGGGCCAAAGCAACCTAAATATACTGTAAGTGGGAAACAAGGCGCCCTCTTGGCCGGCCCACAACTATACTGAAGACAATGAAAAATTAACATACACGAAGGTGGCAGTAAAAAAAGACTGCATTAACGAATTACAATTAAAAATGGCACTCCATGACTTCGGGCTTAATGCGCGCCGCTATCAAAACTAAATTAGAAAACAAGATCGGAAACTTAGGAAAGGGTTTAAGGGGGAAATGCGCCTCAAGGTAGCGGAGCGTACCAGCCTGCCGTCTGGTACCCAATCATACTAGTCTGCTCAGACCTAACAGAAATATTACAAGTTACTGGCAGACGAAAAGTTTCAGCACTTCGTGAAAACCACGGTGATTAGGTGCATCACGAACAAACGGCCAAAGCCGAAATATCTGCCTCTGATAATACTATATAAAAAAAAAACAGACTGCATACATTGGTGCACATTGCCGTAGAAAACTAAATACTTACGCCGACCAGGAAAATGAGCTGAAGCATCCATGACGACCCCGCAGAAGAGAACGGCCTCAAATTGTCAGGCTCGGTATGTATACACACATTCACCCCTTCTTCCAGCGCAATGCACACTCCCCTGAAACGTGCGGTGCAAAGCTCATTGGCAGCAAAGGGGTGAATCCAACTCGATGGAACAGCCTCGCAATCAGTTGAGGCGTGGATAAAGCTCTATCCGCAGGATATGCAACTCGTGGCGTCGACTGCGGTGGCGACTGGGGCACCAGATTACACTCGGCGACAGAAAAATGTTTGCACCTCATAACTTAGCACGCAAAACTGTTCAGTTCAAGCAAATTCAAACGATGAACGTGCGTACGCCACGTTACAAGACTCTTAACATCGCGGTATCACTATTTCATACATGCTGACAGCTATACAGCCCTGGTAACCTGGGTTAAATATGTTATGGTGGGATGAGTACTTGAATGGGTGACCGTCCATAAACGTCACATAGCCGAAGTCACCTACATCGTAAGGTAGGCGCACTAGGTACTCCACATAACCTGTCAGGCTTGGAAACGAGGCAACACCTGCTTCATACGCAGTATATTGGAACGTATAGCAAGACTGTTCCGAAAATATTTAGAACGCGTGAAACATTATGTATAGGCTGTTCACTGTAAAGGGGCACTTTTAAGGCCGTTCTTAATTTATCCTTTCATCCTATTTCCATCTGTACTGCTGCTTTGTAATATAAACATGCAATGTGACGAATAAACACAGTGTATACATTTCACTACCCTCAAAATTTAATGCCTGATGTTACAATAAGATATATTTATCAGTGGTTAAAACCTGTCGGGAGGGCCTTAAAAAGGGCTCACTTTACCGTGAACAGCCTATAGTGGTGTGTAGCTAGTTCTTGTACCCAGAGATAAGTTGCCATAGTGTACAGGGGATGGTATGTGGTACGGTGCTCGTATTGAAACTAGTTTCCACTTCAGTAGTTGTACTTGGCTAGTGACGGTAAATGTTGACACAGTAGAGCGCGCATGTCGCCCAGAGGCGAGTATGTTCGTCAGCAGATGTGTGTCGTCTCCACTCCACTTTCCCTACCGGCGCCTTTCACCTGCGCCCACGCCCGCCTTGCGATACCGGATCGTGGCGACGTCCTCTGTGCCACCTCGCTCTCCACTAACTGAATAATTGTAGAGTCACCTAACGATTAAATTAGAAGGATGCGATTAATGAAACCGATTTATTGGTTCTGAATAGTCGACTACAAACTTAATCGATTCTGATTTGTCTTGCACATTTTATCGATTCCGTATAATCGATTACACATTTTATCGATTCTGTATAATCGATTACACATTTTATCGATTCTGTATAATCGATTACACATTTTATCGATTCCATATAATCGATTACACATTTGATAGATTCTTTTGTAATGTTATTTATTTCGCTTTCTTAAGGAAACTAAAGTATTAAAATTAACTTAATGCTAATTTAATCTGTGCTTTTAAAAATCAAAATTCGCGGAAAATATATTCTTATTGCTATGCTTTAAGTTACCCTAGAGAGGAATAACTGGACAGGCTCACAACTGAGGCGACTACTCACGTTTATCCTTTGCTCGTTATTATAAGTGATATTTTTAACATGTGGGTTAGAAGAAAAATTTGACTTGTACACATAGTGTGTTTGTAAATTAGACAAACTTCGACTGCAGGTTTATCTTAAACGAACAAAGTGAAAACAGACCATATGGCGTATGGTTTAAAGTATAGGCATATCCCAAGGGCAGTAAATATATTTTTAAGTTGTACCTGAAACACTAGTTTATTACAACTACTGGATATCGAACACGGAGTGTCCGGATAATGTGTACATTTGTGACATGCGAGTTAATACTCAATCTTTTAAAATTCCAAGTATGCTACAACGTCATGAAGGTTAAGTAGAATTAAGGGTAGTAATTATGATTACTTCGATTAAATATTTTGATAACAGCGACAGGTTTTGTAGGTGACTGCATATCTTTATTCCTTAACACATTATCCAGACAAGTGTTCAGTCTTAAAATTTTCTTTAACTCGTCTAAAAAGTACACTGCCATTATTTAAGTCACTGCAGTTGTTTTTAAGTGCCCGCAAGGAATTGTCGCGAAGGTGTCTTGATTTATTTCCGAGTGTTTAATTGCTTCACGCAAGCTCGCCACGCTGGACCTTCAGAATGTAAAAAGTTTCTCTGGTTCAACTTAAAAGATGTATACTGCCTTTATGATTAACTTTAGACCTTCAGTCGTAGATGTTCTCACCTGCTTTTTTCGTGGTAAACCTACAGCCGAAATTTGTCGGTCCACTTAAGATAAACTCTGTGTACCGGCTGTACTTAAATAAACGATGAACAGTAGTGTAAGTTAGATAAACAAAAACTGAGCATATTTCGTCAACGAGTAAACTGTCATTGGCAATGCACAGGGGCGTGTATGCGACGGCAATAGTGAGGTAAGTTGGCGTGACTTTAAGATATCGTTAATTTTATTTCTTAAGTACAAGTCAAGAAGTAGTAACCAGTCAGAGACCAGTGACATTTGTTGTTGGAGGGAGACTGTAATTACATTTTGGATTAAGGTTATGTCGCATTGTGGAATCGTATGAAAATTATTTTAATCGAGAGACAGTATCCACTTAATTTAAAGAACAGTTCATGGTCATGTTTTATTTCTTGGAAGAGGTTATCGGATTCGCTTTATTTAACCTTTTCAGATGTATTTACGTAAATGACCGATGTTGACATTGGTTTTCTCTTCTATTAGATATCACGTGTTTTCCAAAAAGTTTACGCAAGCAGTAACCATTAATAATTAAATATATGTAAATAATCTTCACTCTTGTCCATATTTCCAGGTTATGTTGGCTGCTTTCGTCTTCTACGATTCTGATTGGCCTGACTTAACAGTTGCTGATTCAATCATAAACTGCAAATATTCTTTTAATTTTCCGTGTGTTTATCGAGTCATTAAGTACAATTCTTAATTCTTCAGTCTTTAATCGTAAACACACCCTTAATTCCTCGTTTCAAGTGGTGTGATGTCAGGTGAGCGCGCTGGCCACGCTGGGGGCCTTCCCAACCTGGTCCCTGTCCTGCTGATACCGCATCGTCTCACGAGCTTCTAAAGCACTGATTTTCAAAGTGGGGGACCCCCCCCCCCTCCCAAGGAGGCCTGACAACATGCTAAAGGGGGTGCGGGCGTATAGCTGTTAACTTGACAAAACATTGTTTTGGGTCAAGTACTTCAAAGTTTATTCCGACATAGCAGAGCAAGCGCTGCGATTGTGTGAAAGGGCGTTTTCTGCAGTAGTAGCAATGACAAGTAAGTATAGAAGCAAACTCGATATTGCCACCAGTGATTTAAGTTTGATTTCTTCTGTTGAACCAAGAATTGGGAATCTTGTTAAAAATATGCAAGCTCATCCGTCTCATTGATTAATTTGTTCACTATCTTTTGTGTTTAATGACCATTAAAATTTATTGATTAAATAAAACCTTTGAGACTTTTATTCTTTTTAGTTTTACTTTTATAATAATGTAGTTGTGACCCGGGGGTCGTAGTTATTTTTTTTTTTTTGCAGAAGGGAGGCTTGATAAACTAAAGTTTGGGAACTCCTGTAACCTGAAGGAACATCCTTCAAGTATTCCGGTAACAAGTCCTCCCTCCAGGAACTGGAGATACCCAAGCGTGGTACTGAATGGTCACCAGGCGCGCTGAATTGCGCACAGGCTGGTTAATACTGCAAGTGGTTTCATACCCGCCCCTGCACACGCCACTGTCGGTATCGGGCTACCTATGAAAGTTGGCCAAATTCTTTTTTCATTTATGAAATATGCTACATTTGTGCTCATATAGCCCACTCTGATGCTTTATCATAATTTGTTCGAGTACATCCGGTATACGTATGTGTGTGTGTTAAATTTCACAGTCCAATTTATTGGAAAATAATTGAGTGAAATTAATCGATGTACCCTTTAATCTAAATATCAATCGATCCCAAAAATCGATTAATAGCAATGAAGTAATCTATTATAATGCTAATCGAACTGTAATCGAACATCCCTCGTTTCAAGACTGTGCATCTCGCTAGTAACACATGTTGGAAGCATTGGTACCATATAAAATAAACATATATGCCAAAAATATATATAATTTTGGATGCGAGAAATGCCGTAACAGTGCATCACAGTGGACTGTGGCGGGATCTCGGCCTCGCGAAGCATAGCGATGTCACGTGTCTTCATACGTCACTTCTAGGAGTGACGCGCTGCGTCCAGTCGAGTCCTTCGTCCTTAGTTCTGCAGCGTGGTCCTTGTCTGTTGTCCTCGCATGTGTTGTTTACAGCTGCTTACTTTCGCACTTACAGTGTTCTTTTCATCAAATGTCTTATGAACGTTTGGTGCATTAAAACGTGCACATTTGTAAGTAAGTTTATCGGTTCTTGTTGTTGTAATGATACTCTTAAAGGATGTTCATGATAAAATGAGCACTTTTGAAATCCTCCTTAGAAAAAGTCACTACCCCTACCTGCATATATTTTAACTCCCCGTAAAGTTGGTAACGATGAAGGGAAAATAGTTCCATATCTTAACGTCGAATAAAAAGGAATAAAAAATGTTAAGTAACCATATGTGATAACTTAAATTATTACTTCCGCTTTCTGTTTTTTTTAATGCATCGAAGTATAAAAATGAGTAAATTTGTGGAGTATTTATTTTACAGTTTCACATGACCGACGTATGAATCAAGTTATGAGACCCATGGCTATATTAATTTTACATAAGGTGGAATAATACACAACGTGCATAAAAGTAGATCTTAAGCAGGTCTTTCAAAAGTGCTCATTTTACCGTGTACAGCCTCTACGGAATTTTAATTTATAGAATTATAATTCAGTGAACGCTTGGATATTTTTAAACTACAGGAACTATATTTTTCACAATACAGAATCAGCCTGAAATTTTGTTTACATTTTAATTTTCCAATGTAACAAGATAATAGGATGTGCAAGCAGCAGAATAATGATATCGCGAGCTTGCACATGTATCTGTTTGCAGTATACGGGTCCATTGACCAGAAGGTGTGGATACAGGAATGTCGCTATTACAGAAAAATCGGTTTCCAGTCTGCTTGCTGACAAGTTCCAGTCATTTGGAGCAATTACTTCGTTACAGCTGAATACTGCAATACACAGTACATTACATCAAACTCGGATTCAGACAGTTCTGTATTAAATATACACTGTTCAAAATAAGAAAAACATGAAAGATATGTTACAAACATTTACTGAACAAGACTGAATAAGTACAATAGTATTTATAATTTGAATAAAGTCACAAATTTGGTTTAAACGCTGCTAAGAAAAAATGCAAGTTCGTTTAGGTGAGAAATGTAGCGAAACACTGTTGTCTATGCTTTGCCTTGTCGCATAAAAAAAAAATTCAAGTTCTTGTTTTGGTTATTGGTTGTTAATATGGACATTCTGCTGTAGGCTGTTCACGATAAACTGAGCACTTGTAAAAGTCTGCTAAATATCTACGTGTATGTATTAAAAATACACATATGTATTAAAAATACACCAAGCAGAGTGCAGAGTGGTCCACTGATGTAAATCACTATAATACATACATCTCGATCCTTTTTTTTTGTCATTGACAATTTGTACGTACAGGTTGGTTGCTGTAGTGACAACCAGGTGGTTTACATACGTGTGGTGTAGCAACATAAAGGTGGTTTACATACGTGTGGTGTAGCAACATAAAGGTGGTTTACATACGTGTGGTGTAGCAACATAAAGGTGGTTTACATACGTGTGGTGTAGCAACATAAAGGTGGTTTACATACGTGTGGTGTAGCAACATAAAGGTGGTGCATACAGATTGCATGTTCGGTACAGCAACATCCAGGTAGTGTATACAGGTGGTGTGTTTGGTGCAGTGACATCCAAGTGGTGTTTTTGGTGGAGCAACTTACAGGCGGTGTGTGTGGTGGAGCAACTTACAGGCGGTATTTGGTGGAGCGACACATCCGTGTGGTGTGTGTGTTTGGCGCAGCGACACATCCAGGTGGCGTGTGTGTTTGGCGCAGCGACACATCCAGGTGGCGTGTGTGTTTGGCGCAGCGACACATCCAGGTGGCGTGTGTGTTTGGCGCAGCGACACATCCAGGTGGCGTGTGTGTTTGGCGCAGCGACACATCCAGGTGGCGTGTGTGTTTGGCGCAGCGACACATCCAGGTGGCGTGTGTGTTTGGCGCAGCGACACATCCAGGTGTTTAATGCAGTGTGTTTGTGTGTTGCAGCCCGGGGCTCGCACGACAAACCAGCAGGTGAATGGAGGCACCAATGGGAGCGCCAGCCGGCCGCGGTTCGTGACTGTCACCAGCCTGGAGGACGTGCAGGCTGTGCGCTGTGCAGAGTTCCACCCACAGGGACGCCTCTACGCCGTCGGCTCCAATTCAAAGACGCTGCGTATCTGCGCTTACCCAAAGCTCGCTGACCTCAGGTACATCTTCAGTCTGTCACACTGGTAACCTGTTGACAGTGTGACTTCATCCTTCTCACTGCAAATCACCTCAAGTATTGTTCCCGTCTTGCCACTGTGTTTAGCTCTCTTGTTTATTCGCTTGCACGTAGAAACCTGTGTACATATATTTCAGTGCGACTTACTACTTTAGAAACAGCCGTTCGAGAAAAGTATGTGCCCCTAACTGCATATAGTTAAAATAATTGCGCAATGCAAGCAGAAATGTACACAGCTAATTAGGAAAAACAATACCCCTCTGTATGTTTAATTGAAAGTGTACATTATAAATCGTGCGCATCAGTATAAAATGAACAAATTTAACAATGTAATTATGTTATTAGAAGACATGTGTACTAGCGAGAGGAGATGCAGTGTTGCCATGTGTGGCATGGAAGGAGACTCGCCGAGCTGCAGGACTCTTCAGGAATATTTAGTGGCATCTTAGTCATAATATAATGTGTGTGCTGTTATGAAGTATGTGCACTTTCCACTAGAGCAGCTGGGTTTAAATTGTCTGACTAACTGGACGAGCCTACCACAGCTCCTCGCTTTGGCCACTTTTTAACTCTCTTATCTCTCGCAGTGTTAGTTTTAGTCTATACTACAGAGAACCCCAACATGTGACCTCTTGGGAGGCCATTGTCTGACTCATGAGTGCCTACAGCTAACACTGCCTGTGTGGAGAATCAGCTAAAAATAGCACGAGCACTCAGCAGTAGCTAATGAGAAGCTACCGTATTTCTAGGATCTTCGCTAGTGATAGCACTTCATTAAAGGCGTTCAGGCGTCAGACATTCTACGAAATATGATGATTTTGTAACATTGTAGCAGTAGTAATTAGACTATAATACCTAATCTGTGGGGAAACAAGTTCAAAAATTTTTAAAAACATTTTAGTGAGGATTTTTCTACAAAGTGTAGCTTCACTTCAGCTAATACACACTTATTTTAAGTCATTGCAATGCCTTAAACTAATTATATTAGAAATCGAAGGTTATAATTTTTATTCTTTATATTATATTTATGCTACACTATATAAAAGGAAACTACAAGCAAAATACTCATGATTTTATTTTTTTTTAATATGGTATTTTGGTGACATAAAATGTAAGTAGTAGCCAAACGTATTACTAACATAATAATCCCAAATTTGGTATTACATAAAATGAAAATTTTATATAATTAATTTGACTTGTCTAACGTTAAGGTCCCTCCCCTTTATGTTCTTTTATCAGCCTAAAGTTTCACACATTGTCACGAATTTAAAACTCATGCAAATACACATTTGTTGGAACAGCCTTAAGGGCTCCGCCTGGTCGACGTATCAAGTGCCGTGTAGAAGTATAGTAGTAAACACTGGATTAAAAAACGGTTCAATATTCTGTAGTGGTGCCTCAACACTAAGCAAGAGCATTTAAGAAACGCTTCATGCCCAAAGACAAGTTTGAAGTTCTCATTTCAATGTCAAGGAATAATTTTTGTGGGCATGGAAATGACTAAAATAAGCGTTTTCGGGAATCAGTTTTAGCTTCGCCAAATTTTCTATTGACAAACATCAGAGTTCTCGTTAAGACAAGTTTCCATAATTTATTTTTGCTATCGTGCCATAACAATATAGGCGAAAACTTAGTGACGTAGAGGATGCTGCTACCTCTCACCAGCTAGCCAAGTGCAGATAATGGAGATGCCAGTATCTAGGTGACAGCTAACCTGGAGAGAAGCAACCTCCCGCCAGCTAGTCTGGTCCAGATACTAGAGCTGCCAGTATCGAGGTGACAGCTAACCTGGAGAGAAGCAACCTCCCGCCAGCTAGTCTGGTCCAGATACTAGAGCTGCCAGTAGCTAGTGGACAGCTAACCTGGAGAGAAGCAACCTCCCGCCAGCTAGTCTGGTCCAGATACTAGAGCTGCCAGTAGCTAGTGGACAGCTAACCTGGAGAGAAGCAACCTCCCGCCAGCTAGTCTGGTCCAGATACTAGAGCTGCCAGTATTAATGGACAGCTAACCTGGAGAGAAGCTCCGAACGTGGATCATGTTTTTGCAGTGTTAACAAGTAAACACAGAAGCCGAGCAAAAAAAACTTCTGAATCCGCACTTGTACATTCACTATTGGCCTAAAAGAGCGGGAAAAAAGTTAGGTGTAGAACATTTCCTCCAAACTAAATTTTATGATGGTAAATGTTTTTTTTTTAACGTGGTGTTTTTAAGTGCGAATAATTGCATGTTAGGAAATTTATTTATTAATTTTTTATTCTAAATGAGTGGCTTGCAGAAAATAAGACACGGCGTTTTCAGTTAACTTGTAATATGTGTGAAAAAACTAGAAAAAAAAAGTACATTTAACATCCGTTTAGTGTTTATTATTTCTATTGATAAATATTAAACGGTATTGCACCATTACATATTTGTGACTTGATTATTTCGTGTGCCCGGACAAAAGTTTTATGTAAACTTTCCCGGCCGCTGTACCAAGAAGTGGAGAGAGAGAGAGAGAGCGAGAGAGAGAGCGAGCGAGCGAGAGAGCGCGAGAGCGCACTGAACTGGAGCCAGCGTGTAGAAAATTGGAATTACTCCATGAAGGATGGATAATATGGAGAGCACGAACTTGAGCTCTCTCACACCATTATGGGTGTGTAATGAATAAGTTGGAGATAGGGTACGTCCAGAAATATCTTGTGGCTATCACATATATTGTAATCGCTTAGCACAACTTACCAGTACTTAGCAATATAATAGTTTTACACATTACTTTTTCCTTAGTATGAATAATACTTCGTAATTGTTGGTTTGCGAATACAGAGAAAACAAAGATAATAGTTTATGAAATAACTAACGGAATTTTTACTACGTTTCAATGAAATTGTTTTAGATACTTCACACAGCAGATCAATATGAACAGAGCATGTTCTATATTTGGTGGCCAATAAGTACGCAAAAATGTAGGTTGACAGAAATATTAAAATATGTTTGGCAAATAAACCAAATTACTGAAGCAGAAAATAAGACCGTATTTAACATTGCTCTTACAATTAAAACATGAATTAAAATTGTTAGGGTGCTGGAAAAGAAAGAAGGAAGACTTTGTCATAACACCCAAAAAAAAAAAAACTCAGACAATGTGTATGTACAGGTGAATCGTTTAAAAGAGGCTCCGTGGGACGTGTGTAACGATGCGAGGGAATGAGGAAATACAGACCACTGTGTGTGACAACTTTTGGTGTCGTGTGTACACCTGCCTCGAGGTCAATGTCAGCCACTTCCAGCATTTACTCTACGTGTTTTGTTGTCACACTAGACTGTATTCCCTCGCTCCGTTACACACATGTCCCACGGAGGCTCTAATAAACGACTCGCCTTCTACAATTAGGTGTGATAAGAAGGAAGAAAATTGTGCAAAAACTGATCGAGAGCCTAAACAAGACGAGCCGCCGACGAAAGTACTGTTGTGCGCCAGTTGCACATAGAGGCGCTGAGACAAGCTGGTGATTGAGGGAGAGTCGCCCTTAGAGCCGAGGAGTTCGCAGGGCTCTAGCTGCAGGTAAACACAGGTGATGTTGGAGTGATGTGGTCGAGCTGTCACTCTCCAGGCTGTGTGTGTTCTCAGTGCTGCTGTCAGCTAAAGGCTGTTCACGATAAAGTGAGCACTTTTGAAATCAACCTTAGAAAAAAGTCACTGCTCCTGCCTGCATATATTTTAACGAGCGCCGAGTGACATCCGCCCTGTAAAGTTGGTAACATTGAATAGAAAAGTTCCATATCTTAACGTCGAATAAAAAAAATGTAAGGTAACCATTTGTGATAACTTAAAATTTTTCTTTCTCTTTCTGTTTTTAATGCATCGAAGTGTAAAAATGAGCATATTTGTAAAGTATATACTGTATT
Organism: Dryococelus australis; assembly: GCA_029891345.1. NCBI lineage: Eukaryota > Metazoa > Arthropoda > Insecta > Phasmatodea > Phasmatidae > Dryococelus > Dryococelus australis. Next base: position 8,949,979 of record CM057007.1, on the reverse strand, counting down.
AATAATTTCGCATTTTCATTTGACCGACGCATGAATAAAGTGATGTGGCCCATGGCAATGTTAATTTTACATAACGCGGAAGAATACACAGCGTGTATACAAGTAGATCTTAAGCAGGGCTTTCAAAAATGCTAATTTTACCGTGAACATTCTATACCTGTGCGTATCCCAGAGCCTCCTCTTTCCAACGATATGCGTGTCTATATTTTCGGCTAGCCCTTGCGCGGGCAGAAGCCGACATATTGAATTTTTATAGTTTTTTTTTATATAGAAATATTGACCAAGATACACTTTCTATTACTTAAATCGATATATCTCGACAAACTCTATACACAAACACCCGAATCTCCGCGATTCCACGTCTGGGTCATGAGTTACACTGTACGGAAAGAAGCGAGAGCGCAGGTTTTGAACACTTAGCGCTGGCCCACCCCGTCCCCCTACTTTCTGCTGGTCCCTCTCGACCGTGACGCAATGTCAAGGTCGTAGTAGCGAGATGATCATACTATACTTGGGGTAATAGTTACGGCGTTGTTAAGGCGAAACGATATAGACTTTTTTCGTAGCGGTCCTAATTTCTATCCTGGTACCCGTAGTATGTTTCGGTCTGACTTCGCCAAAAACTACTGAAAAACAAACTGATGTATTTGCCTCGATACAGAGCTTAAGAGTATAATTTCTGAATCTTAGGGTTTTGTTTCAAGTTTATATCTTCAAAATTGCCTTACAAAACCCAATTTCACTAACATGAATTTCCCCCATAGCAAGTTGTAAATCAGACAACAGCCATAAGAGTCGCTTATATCTCTCCACTCGAAGGTTTGATTGTTCAGGCTGTTCACGGTAAACTGAGTACTTTTGAAAGCCCTGCTTAAGATCTACTTATATGCACGTTGTGTATTCTTCCACCTTATGAAAAATTAGCGTTGCCATGAGTCTTATTACTTTATTCACACGTCGATCAAGTCAAACTGTGAAATTATTAGAAAACTAGATCTCTTACAAATCCGCTTATTTTTACACTTAGATGCTTTAAAAATAGAGCAGATAAAGAACAGAAATAATTTAAGATATTGCAGATGGTTTCCTAACACCTTTATTCCAACGTTAAGGTACGGAATTACTTAGCTTGCATCGTTACCAGCATGCTACTCAGTGCACCTGTTAAAATATACTCAGGCAGGGGCAGTAACATTTCTCTAAGGTAGATTTGGAAAGTGCTCACTTAATGGTGAACAGCCTTGAAAAGTGCGAACGTATAGCGAGCGAGCTAGTTAGGAGGCTGTAGTGAAGCTGCAGGGAGCAGTGTTAGAGAAGAGAAAGCAAGCGTCGGTCCAATTACCCGAGGAGAGTTGCCGGAGGCAGTGGGTCGTCGCGTCTGCCTGCACTATAGCGTGCGTCTCCATCTCCACACTGCCGAGCCCATAAAGCAAGTAAGATACAGACACGAAGCTCAATGCTGTTTTGGTGGCTCGTTATTTTCCTCTATGTTTGGACTATTAAGTAGAATTTGCTGCCAACCGAACAACTCTTTAACATAATTATTTATATTTCAGACAAACGTTTTAGTTATTGCTAATAGCGGCTTGGTAAAAATTTTACAATTAAATGCTGTATTTACAAACTGTAAGATGGAACTAAATGTGTGCGTAACAGTTGGTGGCAGGGAATACGTAGGGTGGCTTCTCTGTTTACTGCATAATCGTTTATTAAGATGCTAATTGTACGTATGTTTTTCTTTTAAAAAGTAATTGTCGCTGATATCAATAACTCTTGTTGTACCATTTATTGTTAGGCAATCAGCATTTGAAAATTCAATAAAACTCAATTATTCCAATTCCTGCAATTGGTTGCAAACATCATCTCCGCCTTCTCCAGCAACGAACATAAACAACAGAAATAAAACAAGTGAACAACTCAATTCTCAGGCGCTGACAGTGCATGCCTACATAACAATTATATATTTTATGAATTATGAGAATAATTAAACTTAATTTACTTGTGAGTTAAGTAGATTTAAAAATAAAACTATTCTGTTTATCAAATATACAGCTTTCTTTATTAAAGAGCATTCTTTTTATTTTTTCAACAGTTGGCGAAGTCATTCTACCTAATAATTTAGTGACCTACGAAATCCCTATAGAGTTTTAACCCCCTGGCCGAGCCGAGCCGAGCTAGTTTGCATTCCGCTCATGGGAGTCACACTAGATAGGTATTCCACAAATATATAACACTGTGGTTAACTTTAGAGTACTGTATTATTGAATAAATGAAACTTTACCTTAATATCTTCTATAACTTGTAATATTTATTTCTTTTTAAATATGAATTAACATCAGCGACAGCAGCGACGTGCTGGTAAGAAATAGTTCACAGTTAAAATATTATTTTGACCTAGTTTTTTATTATACTATTTGTAAACTAAACAGTGCCTATTGAAATATTTAAGGAGCCCCGATGGCAACATAAATAATTTTTACAGTTTAAAATAACAGGGGAAAATATTGCGAGTAGGCCGTAATGGTACGGTGTCGTTTTATCGAGCGAGATGTCAACTAACTATATGCCGGGTGAGGTGTGTGTGTGTGTGTGTGTGTGTCCTCTCTCTCTCTCTCTCTCCTCTCTCTCTCTCTCTCTCTCTCTCTCTCTCTCTCTCTCTCTCTCTCTCTCTCTCTCTCTCTCTCTCTCTCTCTCTCTCTCTCTCTTCTCTCTCTCTCTTCTCTCTCTCTCTCTCTCTCTCTCTCTCTCTCTCTCTCTCTCTCTCTCTCTCTCTCTCTCTCTCTCGGGGGGGGGGAGTTTAATTTCGTTAGTAAGCAAGGAAATTATACAAGTTTTCAGTTGTACCATATTTCACACTTATTTTATTACAGCAAAATAATAATTTTTTAATTTGTAATTTAGAACTGAAAATAGATTTTAATGTTTGAATACGTATTTTAATATATTTAGGTATGATGGCGGGGCAGTTACCTAGTGAAGTTGGCAGACGTGGCGAGCCATGACATGGCGTGTTGCTTTTTTCCAAACGAAACTTAAATTATTCTTACTCCGAAAAATACTTCAAATTACCACATCACGTTTGTAGACGTTGTGTTTTTAAACCTACCCAGGCAAGTTACGATGTTGTGATAAATCTGTGTTTCCACGGCAGTAATAAATACACTGTATCGCGTGTTTCGTTAATCATTGCGTCTGTGAAATGGCGTGCCTTTGTGCATCGTGGTCGATATGCTGGCCCTGTATGTGCGCGATTTCAAGTATTTGATTAGCACTATTTATACGTTTTGACTGTGAACTGTTTTCAATGACGAAGTTAATTATTTACAGCCACGTGAGTTTATTTATCACAACGTTATACCTTTGCCCTAAGGGGTTTGAAACACATTCGTGTAACGTAATTTGCCACAATCCCGGAAGAAAAATACTAAGCCCAGCCCGATAAATTAAAATAAACCTAATAAACAGTAAGTAGAAATGCATAGAAATATGAGCGGAATAAAAGTTACCGTAGGCTTACATGTGTGCATGTTCACAGCTATCTTTTAAGTTTGTATGACAAAAATGAGCAACACGAGTTGCGTGCTTGAATTTAATGTGCCTTTTTCACTGGTGGTTCGTTCGTTTTAATATTTATTCCAACTGAGGCCATCCTTTTAAAGAAATGACCCAACACATATAACAAAAGTATAATTAGTACAGCCCTTTACCTCGCAGTTGTAACAGTGTTAAACACAATCGTGGCAAAATACTAACGTGCATTACATGTACTGTGCTATGTCGTGGAAAACAAATATGTTAATGTAAAATAACCGTAAGAACTGTCTTCAATTCAGGCATTTTTAAAACGTCATAAAGCTGAACTAAATAATGTTAGAAGCCTAAACTGTGAATATTCGCACGTAATGGTTTTTGAAATATGACAGTAAACAACACATTTGACAAGTATAAAAGTAGAAGTCACATTTCAATGTTTATGTTAATGTGTGCGAGCGTATATGAATACACGTATACACACGATGGCAGGTTAACATTTATTTTGACAGATGCTACATGGCAGTCACATGGCAATGTTCGTTTACATTTGGCGGAAGGATACGAAACGGGCCTGCAGGTAGATATTTAGCAGGGCTCCGAGAAAGATGCTTCCAATGGGGAATGGGCTATAGATAGCAGCACTATGCGTGTACAATGCGGGAGTTACGAAAACTTTTGTTTCTCGATTCGGAAACGGGGAAACTCATAGTTAAATGTGTGTAAATTTAAAGGTGAAAACTATAAAGGTTGAAACATTTCCAATGTATAGGGTAAGCATTGCTTATCTTGCGTCATTAGAATAAACGCCACTGAACACGCATCCATACTGTACTGACACTCAGTGCCCAAACTCCAGGCATAGTTTATTTGGACCAATACTAACACAGTGCAGTGGCTGGAGAACAAGGAGGTACGGTGCTATCATGTAGGCGCGGAATACCGCGTATGTAATAATGAAGTACCGCTCACCTTCTTGCTATGTATCTTGTACACACAGTTGTACAGGCTTGTTATGCAGGTGTGTAGTGCACCGCAGATCTGAACACAACTACACTCCAGTGCACACACTTTTGGATGTTGTTTACCTTACATTGTTAATGCTGCACTCGTTAGCCCGATGATTTAGTTGAAAATGACATTTCGCTAGTGTTAGAAGTGTGTATGTGGTATATGCGTGTGTGTGCACATTATACCTACTTGTTTTCATATATTAATTTATCAATTTTCGAACGTCTAAACTTGTGCCGTACACATTTTCCTCTCAGGAAATGCATTATCAAAAGTGTCGACAGATTCTGGGAAAGGGGTTGGGGGTGGGGGGGCGCAGCCCCCCCCCCCCCCCTTCATCTACCACTGTTCACGGTAATAGTTATAAGTATTGTAGAAATATACTGAAGTCAGAAGATATAAACTGCTATTAGTGTTTGATTTTAAGTAGTTTTATATCAGTTATAAAAATAATTAATTTCATGGCTGAAATGGATTCTTTATTGCATATATATATGTAAACATTATTACTATTTTTTTTGTAAAGTGTGGTTTTCGAAGCATGCAGAATGGAAATGCACTTAAATTAAATTGGTATAAGAATGGGTCCTTCATAATTGATTATGTTATTAATAAATGTTAGCGAAATATTTTACGCTGTTACAAAATACGTGCGTTCTTCTGTTATACGCAATATTAACTGTACCTTAGTGACAGTTTTGTTAGTGGTTGTATGATGTATCTGGATGAGCTGTGCAGTTGGTACAGTGTTGATGCGGCGGCGAGCAAGTCTCGTGAGTACAGAGAGGTCATCACACGTCTGGTGCAAGTTGCAGGGATGGGGAAGGAATAGGCCACGATCTCTCCAGTCTTATCTCGCCGACACCCTTGTGGAGGCAGTGTCTGTGTCCACAAGGTGGCTAGCATCGGGGAAAACCTCGACAAATCAGGGAATTTTACTTTCCTGGAAAAGTCAGCTAAACATGAGGGGAAATAGACGTGAAGTCAGGGAGTTAATATGAAATGGTTAGGAAAGTGTTTAAATCCCAGACTACATAATGGATTCTGGCGCTCTTGCTGCATGCCATTTCGTGAATCGTATCGTCCATTATTTTGGTTTGTTTCACCTTTGTAGGAAGAATAAATACTTTGGGGGTCATTTCATTGGCGTATGTGTAATCGTAGCATTTAAGGCTCCTATGTACTGAAACCTTTTCTGTGAAATCTACGTTTGCGCCTAAACGCGTATCTCGGTAAATACATGTTCTGGAAATACGAAGTTTTGCCGGAAAGGATAAAAAAAAAACTATTGTTTATGTCGCTATCTTTTTACTTGTATCATATTAAGTGTATTAATGGATAAAACAAATCGTGAAAGTGGTTGAATATCGCATTTTCAAAGCTTGCCTATGAAGTTTCTTTAAGCGGTAAGAGAAAAGTACGATTGTACGCAGGTAGTTTAATCTGTGTACTTTCATCGCGTGTAATAAAACCCCGCAGTTACAGATCTAGTTTACACAGTAAAGCGTTAGGACGGAAACACTGCACGCCTTGCACGTAGGAGCGATGAGGCACTAGGCGTGCGTGTTAGTGTCGCCCGTATCGCTCCCTCGCTTATTGACCTTAGACGCGCAGGTACATAAGACCTAAGGGGATAATATAAAGTGAGTGAGTGAAGAGATTTAGGCGGCTCTTTACAGCGAGGTCTCGAGAGCCGATAAGGGCGATTGAGGTGAATATGGAGCAGCGCCGGATTGAAAGGGCAGGGGAAACGGGACATCCCCGAGAAAACCCGCCGACCTGAGGCATCCTCCGGCACGATTCTCACTTGCAAAAATCCGGGAGTGACCCGGCCGGGGATTGAACCCGGTTCGCCTTGGTGGGAGGCGAGCAGTCTAACCAGAATAATTTAAAATATGTTTCGCAGTACGTGTTGGCCAGGTAGGATACCTGTAAATGTCAGGGAATCAGTTGTAAGAATTGATGCATAGGTCTCTCCCCTATAGGCTATTCATGGTAAAGTGAGCACTTTTGAGGTCCTAGTTACTTTTTCCTTTCAGCCATTTTTTATCATTTAACTACCTTTTTAAATAAACATTGCCATATAAGTAATAAACACAGTGTGTATATTCCACCGCACTCGGAAGTTATCGTCTAAGGCGAGAATAAAATATATTTATTGACTGTTATTCCAAATGAGAGGGCTTTCAAAAGTACTCACTTTACCTCGAATAGCGTATACCACAGATTATGGATTATATACAGTATACACTCAGATGAGTGTTAACCTGCCCAGTGTGCCAACATAAGTTAATTTGTCACTGTAATTAGCGTACACAAGACTACGTTCAGAAATGTAAGAAAAGTGCACTCGTACGTGACACATCATGTATATAGTATGGAACGACAGGCTATAGTATAGCTTCGTACACGATAGAAAACTTGAGCATTTGATTTTGAATTTCCTTTGCTTTGACGAAACAACAAATACGCATTACAATTGTATAGTCAAAGATCAGAGAAGTGAAAATGGGTTATGCGAGCTTTGTAAAAATGCGTATCTTGTTATGTAATTCATTATTATATTAGCCAGGAATGCATTTTACGTACCCGTTTTTAAACTAGGCTTAAACATTTATATTAAGTTAATTTAAAAAAAAACTCGCTTGTTTTCTTTATTCAAAAATACCAATACATATATTTCCTCTTGATATTATATTCGGTTGCCATTTATTTAATTTAGACGATCTTAGTTTAATATACCGAGATGATAATAGCCCTATAGTAAAATAACACTAATTGCACATAACCTCTGTTAGATTCTCGGCGAAATGGCTGCATCACTCGGACTTTCCTTTGACAGCTCCAGTAAGCAACAATGTCGGGAAGTAAATGTAAAGTCAAATGTTAAAGTTTTGGTTTTGTGCAAGGGCCTTTAATATAGTATGTCGTTCCATACTATATATAGAGACCATGGAAGAGGAAAGGGAGGATGGGCGGAGCGGGGTTGGAACCCCTGTTGGCCTGAATGCTACCTCTCTCCGCGTGTGGTTGGCAGTAGTGCGAGCTGGTCTAGTAGAGGGAACGCGGGGTAGAGCGCTCGTTTTAGCTGCGCAGTAGCCACTCTCCGTGTTCGGCCAGCACTGGATATCTTTTCTGCCAATCAGACTCCTCAAGAACTTAGTCGTTCACTTCATCTAACCTAGTTTTAATACAATTAGAAAATATCGAAGTTAGTCAAAGTATTTAATTAATGCAAAAAGGCAGATGTGTTGAAAATAGCAATGTAAACAACAAACATGTTACTCAGTGTTGACCACGTGTCTTGTGACACACGCAGAGGCTATGTGCTATTAGGGCTGTTCGATATTTTGATATGTCGATAATTATCGATATGAAAATAACTTATCGATCTATATGTAACTATGAAAAACATCGGTATATCGAGGTTTCTATATCATCGAAAATTTCGCTACTATCGAAGTTTTCAGTATTATAGAAATTTTCGTTATTAGCGATTATTTCTGTATTCGGTTTTACAAGTTATTTCGGTATTATTGATATACCGAAAATACCGAGTAACTGTATGGAAAAATATCGATATTAAATTTTTAGGACATCGAACAGCCCTATGTGCTAGTCATTGTCGCGGACATGCGCAGGAGACTTGAGGTCGGTGTAGTTCTTGTTTAGTGTATCTCCAGTCTCTGGGCCGAGGCAGTCGCGGCAGACAGTCATTGCACAATCAGTGTCTTGCACAAGAGCAGCCGCCTTTCCCCGGCCGAAGTCTGCATCTCCCCCGAGCATGCACACAGCCAGCCAGTCAGTCAGTAAGATGCTCGTCCTAGCGACATACTTTCACAGGAGCCAGTGTGCGCGTCTACTCGGCTGGAGGGGATTCCCTGGTAACACTCATGTCTACACACACTCTTACACAAGTGGTAAATGCTGTTCACGATAAAGTGAGCACTTTTGAAATCAACCATAGAAAAATGTCACTGCCCCTGCCTGCATATATTTTAACGGGCGCACCTGAGTGACATGCATCCTGTAAAGTTGGTAACGATGGATGGAAAATAGTTCCATATATTAACGTAGAATAAGTGTTAGGTAACAATTTGTGATAGTTTAAATGATTTCTTAAGCTTTCTGTTTTTTTTTTTTTTTTTTTTTTTTTTTACACCACACTGTGTAAAAATTAGCAGATTTTTAAAATGTTTACTTTTCTAATAATTTCACAGTTTCACTTGACCGACGCATGAATGACGTGATGAGGCCTGTGACAATGTTTATTTCACATAAGGTGGAAGAATACACGACGTGCATACAAGTAGATATTAAGTAGGGCTTTCAAAAGTGCTCAGTTTATCGTGAACAGCCTATACCTACACACACGCTTTACCAGCTAAGATGTTCGCCTCAAATATCTTCCGGACCGCTGAAGGTATTGGAATTTTGAATTAGAACTCTTAAATGGCACTACGGGGCTCATAAGACACACTCTGTGCCTGTTCCGAGATGTAATTAATTACCGAGATATCGATATCAGCTTTGGCTTTTTAAATGGGAATATGCCCTTTTCTCCAAATAGCATAGCAGCTTATTAAGCGGCGAGTTCAGTGGTGTGATTGTCTTGAAAATCCGATGAGCACTTTTTGATGTATATAAGCGGATGTTCATAGATGTATCACTTGACTAGCTGTGGTGGGGTAGGTTTTACCATCCGCTGGGAGATGCTGCATTGGCGTGTACTGTGGGACAGACACGATTGCTCGGTGAATTAATAGCAATTAAGGTTTCAACATCAAGTTACACACATGTTATGTGTCTGTAACATCACGATTTTCAAGCCACACAAGTTGGGAAACCCTGTTATAAAAAGAGAAGGCGTAGCATGGGCTGGCCTCTTGACCCCAACACAGGTTTTCTCAGGAGCCTCAGGTGGGGATCCCGGGGTTAATATATGCGTTGCGATGACAATTAAGTCGTGTCGTTCCCAGAGATCACCTAACGTCAGATTGAGGTTGGACTCGTGCTGGTAATTGTTTAAATATTCACAGGAGTTGTGGATGGGGATGATCTCAGACATGATGGATGCAGAATGATAATTCTAGAAAAAGAATATTACAGTAAACATATGGCTCGGAGGGCTGAAGCTATGAGGGTCAGGAACAGCATAATAATAATGTAACACCACCACCAACAAACAACCTTTTGCATGGGATCTATACCTGTGTATAAGGGGGTGTTCATAGGCTTTTCATTTGACTATAGCTGTGGCGGGGTAGGTTGTATCATCTGCTGGGAGACGTCCATACAGCGGAGTGTTCTTGCACACGTGATGCACGCCCTAGTGATAAGGCGGAATGAGACAATGTTGATGTTGAAAGGGATTGTTGCCACCCTTATTTCTGCACTAAAAAACATACATTACAGGAACATTCCCTATTTTTGACTAGAGATTATGAAATGCCGCTACAGTTAGGCAATTCTTGCAAGAGACATTTATGTTGCTAAGTTAACTCTCGCTTTTTTTTTTTTTTTTAACTGTTATGTTTGATTCCACAGAAGTGTTACTGCCTGTCAGGTAGGCAACTTGCGCCACGCCGTAGTGGTGTGTGTTGGAACTGAATCGTAACATGTTTCATCTAATGGGGTTTCTAAGAGGCACGGAATATTGGTGTGTATTATGGTTTTCCCCTCTCTCATTATCAGTACGGTAGTTACCCTTCCTAACAGAGGAGAGGACTGTAGATTAACAACCTACACTTCACTGCACTTTGAATGCATTCTACTATAGGCTGTTCACAGTAAAATGAGTACTTTTGAAAGCCCTGCTTAAGACCTACTTGTTTCCACGTTTTGTATTTCTCCGCCTTATATAAAATTTACGTTGCTATGGGCCTCGTCACTTATTCATGTGTCAGTAAAATGAAACTGAAAATATTAAGAAAGGAAATACTTTACAATCTGCTCATTTTTACTCTTCGATGCAATAAAAAAAACGAAGCAAAATAAATAATTTTAATTTATCACAAATGGTTACCTAACATTTTCTATTCGACGTTAAGATATGAAACTACTTCCCCTTCCATCGTTACCAACTTTACTGGGCAAATGCCACTCAGTGAGCCTATTTAAACATCTGCAACAGGGGCGGTGACTTTTCTAAGGTTCGTTCCTAAAATGCTCACTTTATCGTGAACAGCCTTTAAAAGTCGACATGACGAAGTATACGAGGACAGAAATGACATAGTTCTGCTTGACGGTGAAGTTAAAAGCAATGCACGAGCTTCTGTAAGATTATACCATTAGAGATTTTTAGCGCGGCGGCAACCTCATCACGAGATCTGCACAGTTGGCGCTCTGAGACTGCGTGGGTCTGCTCACCTCCGAGGAACGTCTGCACACCAAATGTGGAAGAAGTTCTAAATGTTTTGGAGGAAAACCTGCCAACAAGCACCCGCGCCATTGTGCACGGAATGGGTGTGTCTCATTCCACTGTATGGCGTCTTATGCACGAGCAGCTGCCACGTGCTTACCACGTGCAAAAGGTTCAGGCATTGGGACCAGCAGATTTCGCTCCTCGACGTGCTTTGTGCAACAGTGGTTCTTCATTTTACTTCCATCGTATTGTGTGTTGATGAAGCGACATTCACAAGAGATTGTTATTTAACAGCAGGAACATTCACATGTGGGAAGACACCAATCCCCATGCAACTGCCATCACAGCCAACCAGCACAGATTCTGTGTGGTCATCTCATTGGAATAGAGGGAGCTAATTGGTATTGGTTCATTTTGGCCTCGAGTAACCTTTGACGTCATGACCCCCTCCACTAATCACCTTCCCCTCTACACCCACCCCTCCCTTCCTCCTTCTCCCCTCCACACCACCTCTATGCTATGCTGTACTGTTGGCTGATGGTGAGTTTCCGTCCACCCCCACTCATCCCTCCCTTTTGCTATGATTGGCTGTTTGCTTACCCCTCCACTGCTATCGGGTTACTCTTCCAACCCCTCCCTGCTATTGACGTACCCCTATCGTCCCATCCCGTACGCGCGAGGTGTGCTGTGATTGGCTGTTAGATGAGGCAGTGCAATACTGGTACAAGGGACACTTCTACTACCGGAGAACAACAGAGGTGTGTAATGGCCAGATCACAACTAACGAGGTTTGGAGGGGGAAATGTAGTTGCACATGCAATTTCCCTCCCCCTCCCCCTCTTCTCATGGGTTGTGACGACTGGTGAGTGAATTGGTACCGAGTTAGATACCCGAGGAGGGTACTTAAAAGGGAAGGGAAAGTGCGTGTGCAACTGCATTTCCCCCGCCCAACCTCGTCAGTTGTGGTCTGACCGCTTCACACCCCAGTCGCTCTCCGGTTGTTGAAGTGTCAACATTGAAGAGTAAACATGTTTACTTACACTTGGTGAGACAAAACCCACAAATCTCCCTTGTGCCAGTATTACACTGCCTCATCCAACAGCCAATCACAGCACACCTCGCAGGGGAGTGATGGGACGGGAGGGGGACGCCAATAGCAGGGAGGGGTTGGAAGAGTAACCCTATAGTGTTGGAGGTTTAAGCCAACAGCCAATCACAGCAAAGGGGAGGGGTAAGAGGGTGGTAAATCACAGCATAGGCATGAGTAGGGGGTGGACGGGAAGCCTCACCATCAGTCAACACTACATCATAGCATAGGGGAAGGGATGAGGTATAGGATGTACCCCTACAGGGTTAAGGGAGGTGGAATGGGAAGGGTTGAGGAGTGTTAACGGGGTTGTTAAGGGTAGGGGATGGAGGAGGTAGATGTGAAGGGGTAGCAGGAAAGTGGTGTGGGCATTGAGGAAAGGGGGTCAAAGGTTACTCAAGGTCAAATTGAGCCAGTACCAACATGCTACTGCTCATTGACCCGTACTTAAGCCACAATGAACGACTGGGCACATGTACTGCCAATTTCTGCAATTTACATTGCCAGATTTCGTCAAGGATGTACCGCTCGTGGTCCAGAAACACGTGTGGCATCAGCATGATGCTGCCCTTCCACATTCTAAAAGAGCTGTACATAATCACCTAAACATTACATTTCCAGAATGGTTTATTGGAAGAGATGTGCATTTTGTGTGGCTAGCACACACCCATCAAGTCAAATGAATATATGCTGTTAGTATGCCAACCCCGATGCCATAAGTCAGCCAACATGTCATATAGGTGTAGTACAGTGCAAGAAGTGGGGATCGTACACTCCACTAACGCACAGTAGTTGGTATGTGGTGTGTCAATGTAATAGATCCTGAGGTATGAGTGTGGAAAGACTGCAGTCTGGGTTTACATGTGGACGAGTGTACTTTATTAGTCATAAGTAAAGTACACTACAGCAAACCATGTGGATATGGTGTTTGTTCATGGACAAGCTAATAGAAACAGGGAAGCAGCACGACTGTATTCGGCATCCCAACACTGTTTTGGTTGTAACGTTAAAACGGAGGTGTTTCTGGATTGGGGTTCCCTATTTAAAATTGATGCTGGTGCCCTTTTCCATCACCCTGGATACATCTTATATGTATATACTCGTGCATATATACACAAGTACATACATACAGTATTTTTTGCCTTAACTTTATGACTCGCCCTGAATGTGTTATACCTCCTCCTTGCTGTAAACCAACAGTGGTTAACAAATCAAATTATGGGCCTGGAGTTCAGCTTAAATAGAAACACTGTGGCCTGTCATCAGCTCATTGATTTGATACAACTCGGTCGGCTGCAAATTTTATTTGTAAACCCACTCAAACAATTTATGGGAAGTTCAGTTTCCAGTGTGATGACAGCACTGCTTCTGGGGGGCACATGAGAGATTGGAGACTGCCTTTATGAACCTCCTGTCGTCCTCGCACACCACCTTGACATCTTCACTAGTCCTTGTGCCTACTGCTGCTATTGCATGCAATATAGCTGGTGACTATCAACCTGCCAGCAGTGCTAGTACGGTACATATATGCCATGTACCTCTAGGACACGTTCAGGAGGAAATTCCTTCTAGCAGTAGGTCTTCCCTGCTATATCTGGCCAACTGTGCGTGAGATAAGCCCTCTGGCCTTGCTCAGTGGAGGCCCATACGTGCCCCACCACAACTGAAGTCACGAGCATCATTTTGAGGTCTGGTGGCTTGGGGCTTTCCCTATGTGCAGGTACGCTGTGTCCACATCACATCTAGTCTGTTTACATGTGTTGTTCACCTCGGAGGCTGGTGATTCAAGCATTGTGTAGTTGAGTAAACAATTTGTTTGGAGAGGAAACAATCAAAAGCAGTTGTTTCCTGTGTCTTCAAAACTTTACTTCAACTGCATTGGGCGTACTTGCAGATGCCTTCTTTGACAGCAGGGGCTGACCCATTCTACCCCTTTCACATAACTAAGACAAAATACCAGCGTTCATGTCTGTTGGTCTCTAAAATAGCATTCCCCATTTTTTTTAGGTAAAAAAGTTAACCAGTTACTTATAATCTTTATCTATAGTTTGTTTGCTGGTACATTAGCATTGAAATCTTAATCAAAAAGTAACTGTCCATTGTTTTAACATAAACAGTAAGTGCAGACTTGTAGTGGTGAGGTCTTAGGTGGTAGTGCATTGTGTTGACACGGGTGCGTGTTCCAGGGAGGACCACGCTACGTACCAGCCGACTGTGCTGTTCAAGCGCACCAAGCACCACAAGGGCTCCATCTACTGCCTCGCGTGGACGCCAATGGGGGACCTGATGGCAACCGGCAGCAACGACAAGACAGTCAAGCTGATGCGCTTCAACCCAGACACCTCCAACTTGGAAGGTGAGGCAGCGTGCCTGGAGTGGGAACAGTGTGCGGCCTGCACGTTGCCACAGCACAAAGTGTAGTTAGTATTCATGGCCTGTAGTCTGTTTCCATGGCTGCAGCAGTGCCCCCCCCCCCCAGATGTTAACATGCACACACTCACCTGTCAACCTGTCCAGTACGTCGACAGAGAAAATATTTTGCCACAGAAATGTTGTAACTGCACACGACTACTTTCATAACTGTCAAAGTGCACTTGTTTGTTAGACAGAGTATATCACCTGGCTAGCAGTGCTCGTGGGCCACTCTCACTCCACAGTAGTTGTACAAGTATGTGCCAGTGTCGCCATTGCACTTGTTCCACAACACACACACTTACTTACATGCTTAGATGGGGTAATTTACATTTAGCAAATGCATTACTACATCACATTAGAAAAAAAGTTTGTTTATAAATACATGTAATGAGTGGGTACAAGGTGAACCATGTTTGGCACACACATAAAATTTGAAGATCATTGCATCAAAATGAGCTTTGTTTAATTTTTTTGTTATAACATTTGTATGCTGCTAAAAAAATTTTCGTTTTAATGAAAGCTACCCATTTACTTGTGTGTGGGCATTTAAAGAATTTGAGTGGAAAGAGTAAATAAAATGTGATTTAATTAATAACAATGACTTAAGGGAAATACAGAAATTACAAATTAATCAATTTGTATTTGTAATGCCAATATGGACAAACTGAACTGGATTAAATTATAAGCAATGAAACTTCTGGAGAAAATTGAGGGCAAACAATAAATCCTTGGAACTTATCCTAACTTAAAAATACTGAGAATATTGCTAAATGACATGTCCAATGTTAAGTTTTTTGGTGCTGTCATTGCTACCATCACCGCTTCCTCCCATTGGTCTTCCTCTTCTCCCCCTCCCCTACCACTACCACTCACAACCACCACCAAATAAATATTTCAGAATTTGTGATCTGTGTTGTGTTTTCGAGTTTTTGTGACTGAAATGTAAGTATACTATGGAGTTTGTTCCTGATAGGCGATAGGACCAAGTTGCAACTGCGATAACCTGCCTAGGACTGTTGAGTGGGTTGCTAACTGTCCAGTATTGTACAGAATATCCATTGAAAATAAAATTAATATTAATAAACAAGTGTCTGTAATTGTTACTCCGATGTTCTAACCCAATGGCAAAGCATTTTGCGGAGAACGGAAAAAATGCTGAAAAACTACTATTTGAAGCCCCAAAACTGGCTATAGTATGAATTTTCTATTTGTCAATATATTTGGCTTTGTATCTGTTCCGAGAAAATATTCAATTATGTATACTATTGAGTTTGCATGTTACAAATAGTATTAAAAACTTTCTTTTTTAATGATTATTTTCCTTCATTATTTCATTGGGATCAGATGCCATATGCTGAGTTGCCAGAAGTGCCCCTTATGACAAATGTGAAAAAGTTGGCAGCAGTGTGTAGGAGAACTGGTGTCGCATGTCAGTGGCTGGTGGTGAATATGATGTGGGAGTGTTAACAGTGTGTTGTGTCATGGTGTGTAGATGGATGTAAGCCAGGATTGTAACTGTGTTTTGCATGTAGGCCAGGAGACAGAGCTGACGATGCACGATGGCACGGTGAGGGACCTATGCTTCCTCGAGGACACCAGCAACAAGTCGAGTCTGCTGATAAGTGGCGGCGCTGGGGACTGCAAGATTTACGTGACAGACTGCGCGACAGGCACGCCCTTCCAGGCTCTCAGCGGTCACTCCGGTGAGGCACGTCCTCCAGCATGCATACAGCAGCAATGTTACAAACTGTTAATTTAAATATTCAGTCTTACAGTTATCAAATACCACTTTGCAAACTGTTGAAGCTCCTTTGAGGAAAAATTGCGGTTGGTGTGATTGCTTCTGATGACTGTACCACAGTGTGTTTCACATGCTCGTGGCCCTGATGTTCGCTCATATATCAAACTGTGGCTTATGTCATGAAATTTGCTACGGACATACCTTAGTGTATAAGAATCACTTGTGATTTCATTGGAGGTGGCTCCACTAATCTGTCTAGTCTTTGCTGGGCATGCGCGTCTGTCTGGATGATTCAGCCAATAGTATGAACGCATGCTTTGTCAGAGTTATTGTCCATGTTGTTGTGACACATCTAATGGTTCGTATTTGTTCGGGTACAGTATGAGTTGATACTCAGTGGAGCAGCATGGTTTATCACCCGCATGTACTGAGAAACGTAGTCCATAAAGTTATTCCAGTGACAATTTACTGAACAGTTTGGGGGCAGGAAACCACCTGCAACCACTTGCATAAAACACACACACTTATTGCAGCAGATGCATTGCATATGGAGGGTTGGCCAAAGTAGATCACTTCCATTTTTTGTAATTAATGGTAAAATTAATTCGGGTTATAATTGACAGAAATTTATATACAACAAATACTTAATTTCAGATTAAAAATATTAATGAAGCTCAGTAAATTATTTAATTAATGCTTGTGTTTCCCATTAACGTTAACACATAGACTTGATCTCATCATGCTCTGAACCCTTCATATAAATGGCAAACGAGTAAATTAACTGTAATGCTTGAAACAGCTGGGAAAGACTGACTACTACAAATTAACTTTACTATGGTTATATTGTGGATGCATTCCACAGTGATTCAAGTGGAAAGTAGTTATTGTGTAGTGTTCATTTTGAATTTGCTAAACTTGTATGTAGGATGCACAAAATTGGGTTGCAAATTTTGCCAATATAAAATTACTTATCTTGCCATTACTACCCAGATTTTTGCAGGGATTCATAAAACTACCTCATACAAGAAGTCGAGGGAGATATTAAACAGACAAGCTGTCAAATTTCAGGAGCATTTCACTGTTTAGTTGACATGGGTTGAGCTCTGTGCCGTGCAGAAATTGGCTGCTGGTCGATAGAGTACTTTTCAAAACTCTTAGTTTCTTCTAGATCAGTATGCTTCCATTGGCCCCACATTAGTTTAATTACAGTTCATTGATCAAGTGGCACTGGAATTTTTACCAAAATTATTTCTGCCATCAGTGGTGTAACAACTTGGTTGGGTTGGGTTGGGGGGGGGGGGGGGGGGTATAAGTGTTCGTTTCATAATTGAGTAAATTTATTAAAGGGTGCCAACTGGGCACCAAATTATTTTTGTTGGCACACAGAGATGTTTATTTGTGTACCATGTTTAACAATTGTTAAAATGTATTACTTATGCTTGTATACATCTTCACTTCTGGATTGTAGACTTTTCTATATATTTCATGCAGCATATAATTTAGATTTTGGTTGCACGAAAATTATATTTATAAGAGAGAGAATTTTTTTAAGAGGGGCACCTAAAGGTGCATCTCTTCCTAAGTTGTAGTTTCGCCTGTAATATAATAATTCTACAGGATATGTATTGTTTTGCTTGTACTTATTAGATATGGTACACAATTTTAATCATATTTCTTATATTTTGACTTTTTTTTTTATAACATTTTTGATTAGTTTAGTTTTACTTTTACGTTTAAATATCTGTAAATGTAAGGTTGGGCCATCCTGTCATTTATATGAATAATTAGATGGATTCTCTTTGTAGTTATGTTATTTATTTTATTGCTTAGGGCAACATTAAAGATCATATTATGAAGGCTTTAGATTTCGGTTTTAGAACACTCTTGGTCCTTACTTCAAAGAAACTTAAAGCCTTTCTCGGCAAAAAGACTCCATTTTGTCTTAAAGTGGGATCGATCAGTATGCAGGACCAAGGAACTTTTGTATAGTTGTTAGGGGGCGTGAATCTATGAAAGATCCTACGAAGCACCTGAAATTTTTATTTTTTGAGCACTTTGAAGTCTGACGCCACTGGAGCCGAGAATGACTCCACACCCAACGCCCACCTTCCCAGCCTACTATCCTGCAGCAAACTGTAAAATGACCACTTCCAGTTGCTTCAACTAGTCATTTTAACTATGTCTCGGCCAAATTATCTTTTAAATTTATGCAAAAATTAAACTTATAGTCATGACTTCCCAGTGGCCAGAGTCCTTAAAGTGGTTACCACTGAAGCTGCCATGGAATTTATGTATATATAAACTTTATTCCATTCTTTAAAAGTCTTAAAGAGCACCGAGCAAGGTGGTGCAGTGGTAACTCACTAAACTCTCATTCAGAAGGACTCGGGTTCAATTTCCAGTCCGCCCATCTGAAATCACTCCAGGTGAATGTTGGGATGGGTTCCTAACAAAGGTCCACTAACCGTAACTGACTGCCAACGTCACTGTATCATTCTGGAGACACTGATTTCTTACAAATTTTGTTGGAAATTAATAAAGTTATTGAGTATATAAGAAAATATGAGCTCCATTGAAAATGTTTGTTTAGAAGCAAACACTTTCTTAGAGCTTGGTATGAAATTGATCAGATTAAGAAGAATTAAAAAGGAATATGTTTTTATTCATTTATTTATTAAAATCTTAAATGTCCAACAGAGTTATTTCCAAAGTGTTTAATTTGCTACGAGCAGGTATAAGACTCGTTAAACGTGAGAATGGGATCATGATTATATGAAAGTTGTCAACAGATATAAAAATAATTGTACGACAAACTCAGTTATGTTTTAAATGTTTTAAGTTGTGTTGACAACAAGCTAGGCTTGGCTTGTTCTCGCATATATTTTTAATACCAAACTCTGCGTTTTCCGTGGCGACACAGCTCTGAAGTAAGTTTTAATTTACCTAATCACCTGCCACCCTTGCAAGCAACATTCAAAGAACGTATCATCATTGGCCAAAGGGGCCACAGTGATGCAGTGGCTGGATAATTTGTTTCCCACTAAGGCAAATTGGGTTAGATTCCCGGCGGGGTTGCTCCCTGATTTTCGCATGTGCGAATCGTGCTAGACGATATTGCTGGTCGGTGGGTTTTCTTGGATATCTCCAGTTTCACTCTCCCTTGTATTCAGACACTGTTCCATACTCACCTCATGCCACCCTCATCAGCTCTCAAGACCTTGATGTTAAGAGCTGCCAAAATCTCTCCACTCTACTCAGCAAACACTTTTTTTCCCTACCCTTGCATTTGCTCAGCTTCATCTCGGTCTCACGTCACCACGGGTGCTACAGAACTCGTCTATCGAACTTGGCTGAGCGATGCAGGAGGGATTGTCGTCTCGGAGTGCAGGTACAGTCGTGTGCATTGGGGATGTGTGTTGTGCCGCAGGGCATGTGTTGACGCTGTACAACTGGGGAGGAGCCATGTTCGTGAGCGGCTCGCAGGACAAGACGGTGCGGTTCTGGGACCTGCGCACACGTGGCTGCGTCAACATGGTCACACCAGTCACTGTGTCTGGTACCAGGGTAAGTCTCCGCTCAACCTGCCTTCACACTCGTGACTTTTCCGTTGGGGGCTGGTCTTGTTGAAATTACACTTCTTTTAATTTATTACATCTTCACATAAATAAACTGACTATAAGTAGGCCATGACTTTGTAGTAAGCGAGTGTAACCTATTCAAGTATTGTAACTATTTGTAGGTGGCCCAATGAGAAAACTAACTGAATAGCTGTGAATTTTGGAGACATTCATATCTAAGAATCTGCCACTGAGCACTAAAGTAAAATGTCTATTACTATGACACCCATTTTGAGGGGGTCGGGAACAATCCCCTAACTACTGTTTTCTGGATACACCCAATGATGATCTGTTTATTGTTACATAAAATTATTTTTTATTATAATATTGTACTAACTTGGTTTGGTTGCTTACGAGGGGGCGAGATATGTTTGATTTGAGAGAAACCCAGATTCATGGCTAAATATTACTGTACAGTTGTAAATTCCGGTAGGGTGCCAGTTCGTCTATTTTGTGGATGAGCACGTGGACTCAGGATCTCAGGGCAGCAATAGGTCGACAGCCACATGGCATATCCCTCTTGCAGCACACGTTTGCAGATGAAGTGCAACAAAAGTCCCTAGTACCTTTACAGTTCATAAATAAGAACGTGACAAACTCTGGAGTGGGCCAGAACCCGAGGTTAAATTAAGATTAAAAGAAATAAGACTAAGAACGATGCAATTACATATATTGACTGGGAGCTCACTGATATGAATCCCAATAATACTGCGGGCATGGCGTATTAGGCACGCTATCAGCCGACATGGCACTGGTTAGCGCGTGGAAAATTTAAGAGTGGTAAAATCTCCGGGACAGCGAGTCTACGGAGATGAGAATGTGAGTGTGGGGGAGAAAAGAGAAGACTTAGTAGGTGTAATTTTTATCCACAACCTCTATGGCAGCTACTTGATTAGGCAAAATGGTGAAGTTACCCCACGACGCGAACGCGTGCACTCTCCTTGGCCCACCAAACTAGACTGAGGAAGATGCCATGGAGATGCAGTTACCTAACGGAGATCTCCCGCCAACTCTGTAAGGGAAAACCAAATTTATACTATACATATACACTCGCATACATGTACGAAACGGAAACAAGCACTGCAAAACACACTGAGGAATTAAGGCATTAATTCCGACAGGTTATTATTCATATTAAAAGTTCTTGTTGGGGAAATAGTTTGGTGGAAAATGCCTGAACGGGCTTGCAAAAGAAATCCTAACAAAATTACACAAGACACTATAGACATCAAAATAGCCCTTCAATTACACTTCATTAAATTATGTTATTAATTTAGTGAATCGAGTAGAAATTCAAGTTTGGGTGCTTGGCATGGCAGCTGCCAGAACTACCAAGATCAATTACGTTTTACTTTACATAAAATTGAAAATAAGAGCACCCCCTTTTAGAATCAAAAGAATTACAGCATGTACATTTCAAAATTACATAGCGATTTTAGAACAGCACCAATTGTAGTTTAGTTTCACTACATAAGCCACATGGTCGGGCACTCTTTAAATAATCACACTTCATACAGGGAAAGCAAACTGGAGATAATATTTGCCCATGTTTACTTTAGACTCTTCTTTTGGGGGATCATAGCACTTGACCACAAACACGTATATACTCGTTTACTCTTGGTGAGGCGAATCGTTCGGGTCATAGGACAATCATTGATCCATTCTGCTTGAACGATGTCGGGACCCATGCACTCCATGCATGGCAGTGCGTAGCTGATGCACGAGCAAACAGCGTTGGTCTGTCTCCCGAGCAGGGCAGTGTTCTTTGATATATACCAACATAACGTGAGTTCCCTTGCCTTTTGGTTTGAATATTTTTGTCTAGTATACAGTAGATTGGCCACTGTTTATAATGTAACTAAACTGCCTATTTATTCTAAAAATAAATACAAAATCTTACTAAAAGTAATTTTGAGCACAGAACATTTTCAACTTCAGTATAAAGTTTTCCGCCCACTCAATGGGTATGTTATCTAGTTTTCATCTTTAGTATCAGCAGATAGAAATGTTAAGTTACCTCGGCATCAAAGGGTTTCAGAAATTGAGATATAGCAGGAATAGGTTACTAGGCTTCTGATTACGTTATAAAAATTAGACAGTGTACACAAGTACTCAGTCATAGGGCGGTACTCGTGAATAGATATGCACACACACAAGCCTGGCGGACACTTTTGACACACAGATGAGCGGTTTATGCAGTGTTTCGCTGGCTAGCCCAGCTTCATTAGGCAGCAAGGCATCGTTGCATCCTTCCCTTCTCACCCCCTTCTTTGTCATGCACCTTTCTTCCCCCCCTTAAATGCTGATGTGAGGGGAAGCTGTTATATTGCAAAAAAGTTGTGTCCATTCTCTCGGCCATGTGAGCTTGCTTCCACCCTTCACACGCCTGGCGAAAGGACTATTGGTACAGTATATGAAGCATTAAATAAGAATGGGTGGCTTTCCAAGATTGTGTTGTTGTTTAGTGCTGACAGATAGAATAAAATCCCGGTCACCTGCTGTCCCTCATATGAGCCTGATGTTTATAAGGAGCGTACTATGATTACGGGAGCGATATTCGTAAGTTGGTAAAACAGTGTTTATTTATTTTTAATGAAATCGTCAAGTACTACCTCTTATCCATGTGAGTTTCTTGACGTGTAGCTTCGGTGGTTCAGCCAGCGAATAATTATATCTGGTGTGGAGAGTCCATACTATGCCTTGGATAGATGAAACAGTTCCAGACATCTCGTTGGTGGGGGCTGTAAGTAAAACTCCGTTAATTTGTTTGCACTGATGAGCAGAAATAGATTTAATAATAAGCAGAAAGATGATGTGTGTCAAACCCAATAATACCTTGAAAGGGCAGATTTTACACCTTTTGTCATGAAATAATGTGTAAGCACCGAGCGAAAGTGCAGAGTAACTTGTGACAGGCATAAGTGTATGGAAAGATCAGAGGATGTAATATTGAATAATTAAGTATTGTAGACCATGAAGAAATAGGTTTTAATTTCCTTATTTATTCATGTCTTAAAATCACACTTTTTTTTTTTAACACTTGACAGCCACCATTCTTTTTGCAAAATGTTTTTTTTTTGTCTAGGTCTTTTTATTGAATTTATCGCTTTAGTTTAATAAGATAAAGAAAATTAGCATATTTTGTAAAACGATCTATGAAAGCTGTTAGTCACGTTAAAAAATTGTGATACACATGACCAGAATCAAAATACAGCTGTGAATATATCGATGCACGTGGCAGTCAGTGTTAAGGAAAATATTAATTACTTACATCAAGTATATGTTTACCATGTGAGCATGGCATCACCAACGTAAGGGTAGATTGGTTTAGAAATCTGACCAAGATTGCATAAGCTTCTGCTATCCTTTGTAATATTCAGCAGATCTAGTTTTCTCCCCTTATGGGGCTGGGGGGGAGGGAGCTAGTTGCTTAGCAACCAGCGTGATATCCTTGCACCCTCCCTCTGTGTACGTCGATCGGTTTGGGGTAGATTGTTTCGCTCCTTCCACCGCTGAGGCCTCCCCCCTCTCAGGCTCATCTGTCACAAACACAATGGCCGGTCGAAAACATATCCAGTCAACTGATTGAGTGTACATGGGACATTCAAAATTCTGCGTCATATATTTTTTTCCAGGGGGTTTATATAAATGAGTTTAGGTGAGAGGTTTTTAATGTATTATTTACAGTAACTTTTTTTATACTTCTATTTTTATTTTGTTTATTAGTAAATCTTTATTCACAGATATTGTACATCTCTTGTACTCAACATGAAGTTTAATATGTTTAGAAGTTGTATTTTATAAATGTAAATCTACTGAAATGTTGGATATATAGAAATTTTTTTGAGTCCCTTGAAAAAATTGCAGATAGCTAGTCCACTGTAATTTCAATTTTAAAGCTTTTCACTCAATTTACACTTTACTTTGTCCCCTTGAAAAATACTGTATTGTGGAGGTGATAGTATGTAAACGTAAACAAAATTATTTGGATGTAAACAGTCTAGTCTTAAAAGTTTTTAATATCCCCTCTTACATGTTTGTGGTAAAGTGAGCACTTCTTAAGGCTGTGCTTAAAAGTTCTTTCAGATTATTTCTATCCTTTTGCAAATTGTTAGTATAAAAATTGCCATATAACTAATAAATACAGCTTGTCCTCAAAAGTTAATGTCTGATGCCACAATAAAATATAATTAGTGGTATTATGCCTGCTGGAAGGGCCTGACTTAGGAAAGTGAGAAGAAGATAAGCGAGTGCATTGTGCGTGTTGCAAGCAGCAGGGCTCTCCAGTGGCGGCTGTGTGCGTGGATCCCAGTGGGCGGCTACTCGTCTCCGGCCACGAGGACAGCAGCTGTGTGCTGTACGACATATGCGGCCAGCGTAGCGTGCAGGGCTTCCGCCCGCACTCGGCCGATGTACGCTCCATACGCTTCTCCCCCAGCGCCTACTATCTCCTCACTGCCGGCTACGACAACAAGCTGGTGCTAACTGACCTGCAAGGTAATCCTGTGTGCCTCCTCTGCCTTGCCATGCCCCACCAACCCTGCTGCTTCTCACCTTTGTGCCAGGCTGTTTAGTTAGTTTTCCCATCTACCCTCGTTGCATATAGCTATAATGCTTGGCAGACCATACTTACATTTACAAAGTCTAAATTTAGGTACTTATACTTTCGTTCTTAACCTATATTAAACTAATGAATTGTATTGGAAAGTATATTTTTCAACAAAAAAACAACTTAAGTGTGGCGTGATAAATAATAAGCTAGTTTATACAGAAGAAAATAATTTGCTTGCGGGTCAGTATTAAGTCTCGCGGGATGCATCTAGTTTGCTGGCTGCTAACTGAAAATCTCTTCCTCTAGTGCCAGTACAACATAAGTAAATTCCATCAGCACTAATTATAACCTCACACTTCCCAAATATTTGTACTGTAGTGTTAAATGTTAACAGTGGAAATGTTCTGAGCTAGCAGCTGCGTACTGCTGCCTACGACTCGATTATGCTCCAGCTTCTTTTCCATCTCGGGATGTTACAGCGTTGAGGGTAGGCAGTGAAGTTGGGTAAAATGTACTGGAAGTGGAACATCTGACTTTACAAATTCTTGAAAGCCTGACTAGAGTCCCACCTACGTGGAGAATAGTGTGTAAGGCTTTTGCAATGCAGTCGAAGCGCAATATTTGAGTTGGTTATCAACTTTAGTTTTCTTGAATGGCAGTAAGTGGTTTACAAATATACAGAACAGCAGGACAACCACCACCCATTTCAAAATTCAAATTAAATGAGAACTTTGATAACTTGTAGGTGCTAGTTACAAATATTTTTTATGTAAGCAGACAGCAGAGGTTCAGTGTTTTGTAGTTATGAATGGTGATGTGTAAACTGACTGATAATCATTAATTGTTGAAGTTCAAACCAGTGCTTGACAGCTGCAAAGCATAAAGCTGGGCAACAAATATCCTTTTATTACATCACTGTCTAACTAGAAGTGATAAAGAATTAGTTAAGCAAATATGTATTATAGTAATTGCAAAAAAAATTTACTACAACACTGTAATCACTTTTTGCCTTGACACACACTTTCTTCACCTATACGATGTATTTTTACCAATATGCATATTTGTCATTACACTAAACAAATATTTCTTTTGTTGAGCATAGAAAATATTACATTGCATACATCATTCTATGGGGATAAAATACAGCTTTGTATTAAAAAGGTTTTATTAACAAGGTTGCACTGCATTTGGAAATGTATTGAGAAGCAATTACTATTTATAATTACAAAAGGTGATATGCAACACAAGACATACTGCAATAACTGGGTGAAAATATAATAATAAAAAAAAAAACAGATTGTAAAATTTTGAAAAGTACCCATGTTGTTGCCAATGCTGTGTGTGTCGTGACAGACATGGCTTAAAGAATACCAAAAGACAGTTATGAGTAACTGTTGTAGCTGTTATAAAGATGATCTGAGGAAGTGTCTTTAAGCAAGCTAAAGTTGCAGAATAGGGCCCTGAAAGCCTACATAAAACACCCCGGACCTGAATGCACTGTGTGTGTTGGCAGGTGACCTGACCCTGCCGCTCCCGAGTGTGGTCGTTGCGCAGCACCAGGACAAGGTGATCTCCGGCCGTTGGCACCCCACAGAGTTCTCCTTCCTGAGCACGAGCGCAGACAAGACGGCGACGCTGTGGGCACTGCCGCCCGTCTGACCGTGTTGCCGCGACCTTGCTGTGAATGCCGTACAGGACACTCGAGCTCTCACCCGCACACGCGTTCACTCTCCGTAGCCTTGTGTGTGCAGCAGTGCGACCCCTGCATCCAGGCATCGCCAGGGAACCTGCATCTGCAAGCACTCAGCAGAAACCTGGCATGCCTGGAGTCATTTGTCTGAAACACTATTTTGCTGATTTTGATTTCAGTTAAAGTAAGAGTGTCGATGATGTTAGGGCAATATCTTGCATCATGCATGTGTATTGATTTTGGGGCAATATCTTGCATCTTGCAAGTGTATCAGATGAAGTGAACCTTCATTGTAAATAGTGTAACTTAATTTACGATAGCATAATACTATTTAATGTCGCAGTTGAAGTTTTTCTACCATTATGTAATTTTCTGTTCGTATTCCTTAAAACTGCTTTTAGTATTTTTGGAATTAATAGTTAATAAATTTTAAAGCAATTTTAGTTTACTTTGGATTAAGATATGATTTGCTAATTTAATTTTTAGTAAAGTAACTGATATACACCAAATATTAAATTAGTGTCTAATTATTAAAATTTTATTTTAAGTGTTTTGTATTAAATAGTTTTGCCCATGGCTTCACTAAGATGTGTCGCTAACATTCTCTAAAATAATAGTAACTCCAGTGCTGTGTGTGTGTTTTTAATAGCAGAAACTAAGTGCAGCTACTCAATTTGTTTTAAAAATTGTTCAATATTGAACATTACATATAATCAAGATAAAGAAGATAAATAATTTATAAAGTACGAAGAAGTGAATAGCATAAAATGTTAAATATTGCTTATAAACATACACTTTCAGATTTTGTGGTGCTGTAATAGAAACTGTATTGAACTGCTCGGTTTGTGTAAAAGAACATTTATCTATCCCGATGTACAGATAACACGTTAATATCTTTGCAAGCATGTAGTACGCAAACCATGTAGGGTGTTACATGAACCTAAAATTTTTATATCTCAGTAGTCAACACATACTGAAAACTCATTGAAACAGTTGAACATATTTTGTTGAGTTATGCATTCCCTATTACAAATCACTGCATACGACTGACATCATCTATGTGCTACACACATTCTTTATGTACTGTGTATTTATTGTGCCTTCATTTGCATATAAAGTGACTTGTGGGTAAATAAACACATCTATCTGAAATGCTGCTGTTGTGTTGCATGTACCTTCTGCTGTGATAGTGAATAGAACACAAACATATCAGTGGATCTATGAATACATTCAAAGTGGACATAGTAAAACACATTTTTCAATACTGAAATGAAATGGGTTTCTAGTAATATCTGAATTTATCCATATGTGGTCATCCATTAGCAAGCCACTTTTTAGAATAAACTAGTTTAAAAAGGTGGTAGTCAGAAGTAACATGCGAGGCTTTGAGTGCGGTAAGGCAGTAAAAGTGCTCATTGTTAACCTGTTCTTGGAGTCACATCTTGGAATAAACATTACACCAGAAAAAACTTAAATTCTAACATACTGTGTTTCCTCGCATAATTCATGTACCTTAATTTTCTTGGTGCCAAATTACAGAACAAACTTTTTCCTTTCGTATTTTACACTGCACGTTCTCCTCAGCGAGGCATATACAACGTCTGTGTAGTTACTATGTCCAGTGTATAACTTTTCTATACTGTCACTTGACTTGTCCAATATCTTTGTACAGCTATATATTGAAAAAAGATTTATGGACACAATAAAACAAACAAAGCATCCAGTGCACACGGGCCCGTGCCCAGCCCTGCTTCGTTAGGCTGCGCCAAATTATTGACTTTTCAAGGTTACTAGTCATGTTATCGATTTCTGGTTGCTGCGTTCACGCTGCAAACGTGCAAACAAATTCAGTCACTGAGTGGATTTGTATGCGGATATAGTGCGAATGGGATAGTTTACATTTATATTGATTTTTTTTTTGTATAAATGCCTAATGGGTAAATATATCAGTCATACTGCTGCATTTTACATACTGTAACTTTGCTCAATCTTAGCAGACATTGTGACCAACCTATACAGCATAATGATTTGACAAGTTAGGGGTCTTTAAAAAATGCCTTTTTTTTTTTTTTTTTTATGCCAGTTCATTTGATTGAAAATATATTTTTATGTGGTTTTAAATTTGCTAATAATATTTACCTTATACTTTCTCACATCAGTATGAACACAGACATATTTATCACCTTTTAGTCTTGTGAAATGTTTTGAAATGTATGTAGTCTAAAAACTTTTGTTTTTCCTACTAAGTCGCCATGTTGAAAACTGTAGCATTGCCGCTACAGGTGTTTACACACACCTTTTTCTTTGTTTAGCTGCACGCTAAAATTAAAACAATGTGCAGTAATAATAACGATTGCCCCTTTATTTCTTTATTTTGTTCCTGTACCTATTTCAACTGATGATGTAAAGGAAGCAGCCAGCAATCGGACACATGTAAGTACAGTAGACCTCATTTTAATGTTTACATGCACATACCTTGGCGATTCCTTGCATAACTCACACACACTAAATTTTTGCACTAATATGTAAAAAAAAAAGGTGCAAGAAATATGTATGCCAGTAAATACGGTACTGGCCCCCCTTAAGATGTGGTGAAACACTTTCAAACCAGTAAATACCCTGAAAGTGAAATACTTCACAAATCATGCTGTAATAAAAGCACATTGATAACACACAGGTTTTGAGAGCCAATGAGGGTGAAGTAAAGTGAGTATGTAAGAGCAGAGCACTGGAATGCCTATCAGAGCAGAGCCGTCATCTGACACTGTTTCCGATGTGAAAATCCAGGAGCGACCCGGCCAAGAATTGAACCTGGTTTGCCTTTGTACGATGCATGTGCCCTGGCGACCACGACCCCTTTGAGGGCAAGAGGAACAATGAAACAATTCCACTGCCATGTCTATCATAAGCTGTGTGACATGACTATTGTACCTGATGGACATTAAAAGGCCATCCCTTGCACATTTGTGAATAAGGTTTTGCTAGTTGGCAAATGTACAATCGAGAAATAAAAGTATTGTCCCGTTACTCTCAAGTGTAAGGGAGTTAGTTTCATGTTTAAGCATTAACAGTCCATTGCAAGAGGTGGAGGTGGTTATTGTTAAAAAGAGAATGTGGGTCAGGCAATAGAAACCACAAGTCAAGAAGTAAATATGAAGCTGTACTAACAGCTCTAAATATATCCAGCGAAAACTTGAATGAATGTCGACTCAGGAGCCACATGACACCTAGGAAAGACTGGTTGATAGACTCCAAAGATGACAGCCACATAAAAGTGACTGTGGCAAATGCTGAATCTGTTCTATCAGAAGGTGTCTGCAATTTTGAGGTTAGAATCCTGTATGGAAATAAGGTCATACACGATACAGCATTAGTGCCTGGAATAAAAGTTAATATATCTGTATGCAAAATAGCAGAAAAAGGTCATCGTGTTGTGTTCGGTGAGAGGAAATGCACTATATACTTTGATAATATCGTGGCTACTGCAACAAAAAGGAAGGATTTGCATGTGTTGGATACATGTCAAGAAAGCATTTACATGTCCAAGGGACATCAACACAGACTGTGGCATGAGTTAGGATGCCTCAATAGAATGGGAATGGCTCTACTGAAGAAGGGGATAGCAGATGGAATATCTTCAGGGGAAAAGGATGAACAGTGCATTGCATTCTTAGAAGGTAAACAATCCCAGAAACCATTCAAAGGAGCTGGAGGGAAAAGGGTGAGTCAGTGCTTGCAATTAGTACTCATATGTGTAGTCCTATACCCCAGGAATCTTGGAGTGGGGGAAGATATTTTTTAACCTTCATAGATGATACTAGGAAAGGGTTTGAAAAATTTAGGGACTTTAAGGCCCAAGTTGAGAAGCAGACAAGAGAACTAACAATGGTTCAGAGTATATAAACAGGGACTTCAAAAAGTCCTAAGGAATTGAGGAATAAAATATGAACTTACCATACCATATAGTACAGAACAGAATGGACTCTGAGTGCACTAATCACACACTTGTTGAAAAGGCCAGATGCATGATAAAGAAAGCTGGCACTGATGGAAAGATGTGGACCATGGCTGTTAACACAGCTGCTTATTTGGCAAACACGTTACCTCGTAAAGCAACTGGTGTGAAAGGAAAGTGAACCTAGCACATCTACGTGTTTTTGGTTGCATTGCATACAGTCATATTGAGAAGCAGAAACGCAAGTTGTGGGACTCGTAAAGTTACCCATATGTATTTGTAGGTTACTGCGAAGACAGTAAAGGGTACAGGTTATTTGATACAAGAAAGCCAGGAAAGATTGAATGCTTCCAATATGTTGTGTTTTTGAAAGACAAATTTTCGGCGAATGAGCAAAGAGTCTACTGACAACAACCGTGGATGCAAGGCTGCCTTCAGTGGGCCCCGAATCTGGAAAAATTATCATAGGTTCGAGGGAAAATATGGAATACATAGAAGAAAATGCAGGGTATACAATCCCAGCTGAAGAAGACGTGTCCGAAAACTAATTCAGAGGCTTTGAATTGGATCCTAGACCCAAAGAGAAAGGTCCAAGAATCAAGAAGCTACCGGAAAGTTTTTGGACTATGTCTTGCATCACACATCAACAGAAGCCATCCCTAGTTCTTATCATGAAGCAATGTGAAGTGATAAGAAACATCTGTGGCAAGAGGCAATAGTGAATGAAATGGATGCCCTGTCAAGTTATGGTGTCTGGGAGCTGGCGGATCGACCTGAAAACAAAACTGTGGTGAAGTGTAAGTGGGTGTATAATATAAAGAAAAATGAGCGTGGTGATGCAGTTAAACATAAAGCAAGGTTAGTAGTGAAAGGTTTCAAACAGCTGTTAGCCAATAGTCAAATTTAATCTATTTGGATGTAAATACTGCTTTGTTAAATGGTGACTTAGATGAGATCATCTATATGTACCAGCCAGAGGGTTTTGTGGAGCCTAAACAAGAAAACAAACTTTGTCTTAAAAAAAAGGGTCTTTATGGGTTGAGACAATCCTCTCATGTTTGGCATCAAAGGGTAGGCGAGATAATGACATCTTGGATACAAAAAATCTGAATTTGAGTCATGTATTTTTCACGAAAGTAATGTGAATCTATGTACACGTTTGATTTTTTCCAAATGATGACTCTGAAAGGTGTAAATTTAAGAAACATTTAGGTGCCAAGTTCAGTATCAAAGATTTGGGTGAGGTAAAGTCTTATCTAGGATTAAGTATTGAGAGATCTCAAGGGATTATCAAAATCAACCAGAGATCATTTGTAGAAGAGCTGCTTAAGAAATACAAAATGGAAGAGGCTAAACCTGTAAGCACACCCATGGTAGCAAATTTAAGGTTAAATAATGATGGAAAGGATAGTTCGAATGCTCCATACCAATCTTTGATAGGGTCTGTAATGTATCTTTCTGTAAACTTTGACTTTGCCTATTCTACAAACTTCCTCAGGTTTAACACAAATCGCAAAATTGAGCAATGGGTAGCAGCTTAAAGAAACTTGGATACCTAAAAGGGACAAGAGATTTGGGTCTGTCATATAAAAGTGATGATCAAGGATTGAAAGGGTATGTACATGCTGATTGGACCAACAATCCTACCGATTGAAAATCTTACTGATTTTGTACTAATGTTCAGTGGTGGACCGGACAAAAAGCTCCTCATGATGATTCTTTCAGTTTGATTGTGATGAAAGTTCTAATCTAGTCAGTAATGAACTGGCGCAGTATATGTTGTCATATGTAGATAACATTACTACCTCTCTACAATGAAAAAATTGTACAGTAAATACAATACAGCAGTACAGTCTTCAACCTCAGTTGAGAGGTTATTTATGCTGAGAATATTTGGGGAGAAAGAAGAGAAAAGTAATATTAAAGTTTGAAATGCAACTGCTGCTCAGCTTCAATAAGAGATTTCAGCAGTAAAATTTTAATTGGCAGTAATGTTAAACATGGATTAGAAAATTCTTCTTGTTGTGGAATTTTAAATATGTTAAAAATTCAATACATTATTCTGTAATCTGTATATATTACAAGCGATCATCCAATATAGTGTTAAATTCACATTGATTATGTAAATTTGCCAACCACTTCATAACAGTGAAAGTTTTAGGTAGAGAAATAAATAGCATTTCTAAATATGTTAGATAATGTAGAGAACTCTGTCCCCTTCACTAAATTTTTTTTTTTTTTTCCCCTTTGGACATATGTGACAAATATTTGTTTTCCAACTTTTACAGAGTTACTTTGAGACATTAACTTTTAACTTAGTTACTTTTCCCACCTGTTAACTTTTAATCAGTTACTTTTTTTCCAGGCACTGACTTAACTCAATATTTTGGCACATTAACTTAAGTTTAAGTTAATTTTTAAAAGTAACTTACTAATGTCTACAGATAATGTACAGCTCTTAATTTACTTAACATAAATATAACTTCTAACCTTATAAAACTTTAATTGATGTACATGCCAGAAACCTCATCTACTGAAATCTTGCATGTATGGAAATTTTTTGGCAGTCCCCCGAATAATGATGCATTGAGAGTCGACTGTATGTAGATAATGACCCTATAGTACAACAATACAATGATGGCCACTACACGCATTAAAATAATTTTACTTAATATTATTTATTTGTAAATTCTAAGCCAGCAACTACATACATAAACTAAATTAACTCTGAAAGTGCTAATACAGGACATGGTAGCATGTATTCGGACATCAAAATATTGTATCTCACTAAGTATATATTGCAGAATGCATCACCTGTAGCATGGAGAAAGGCGGTGATGGTCGGCCATAGAAGCATACAGATGTTGAATGTTCTCCTAAGGAATATCCTACCACAGTTGGCACAACCAACACATTAAATCTGGCCCCAAAAGTTGTTGATAGGCAAGAGGCAGCATGACATCACAGCAGGCGACTCAAATGTATGTTCTGTGTGAGAAGGGGGATTGTCAACCTACACCAGGGAGGCAAGTGCACATGGTGATGAATTTCCTGGATGTACCACCAATGGGGTGTAGGAATAGTACAAAATGGCACCTTATACCATGACACCTATTATTCAGGTGGTGTATTGTTCTACCATGAAGTGTGGATCATGGCACTGACCGGGTCGTCTGTATCTTGACAGAACCACAATTCGTTGCCACACTGCAAGCTGCCCATTTCTGACATGTTCCACGTACTTGGCCATGCTCAGGTTGCAATGGTAGACATTGTATGGGATGCCGTAACATATCCCACTCAGTTGCCTGTATATGGTACTGGTGGACATAGGTGTAACCCGAGCTGCTGTGACATGTCCCTGGATGCACATAGATGCCTGTGGAGTGCTTAAAGCATGTCGTACAGTAAAACACTCCTCCCTGCTGGTGGTTTTCCGGGGTCGTCCTAAGCCTTCTCGACTGCTGTGTGTGTACCGTCCTGTTCCACTGCCTACAACATTGACTCAAGTGTACACAGAACTGTTCAAGTGGCGAGCAATGTGTCGAAACATCGAAATTGCCTCTCTGAGGCCGACGATGCAATCTCTGTCAATAAAGATTGAGTCAACTTTGCAAAAAACACACTAATAGTACTGCAACTACAGGAGTACCTTCCAGAATAAGTTCTGCTGTGTTATGGTTGTTATTACCAAAAAAAAACTGTACACCGTTCAAAGTTAACAGGAAGTGCCCCAAAATGAGCTCTCCTATTCTTGATGGTTTTTTTTTTTTTAAAGAACTAGCGAAATACTACAAAGTTCACAGGTAAACTAATACTTTTCAGAATGAGTTACAATGAGTAAAATAACATGACATTTATCACTACATGTTTTATTACACAGCACATGGCTGACAACTATACGGTCACCTCCCAGAGTGAATTCTGATGTGCCTTATAAGATTACTTTTAATAGTAAATGATTTACTGCAAACTTCGCAACTGAATGGACGTATCCCAGTGTGGGTTTTGCAGTGCACAGTAAGACGACCTTTACAACTAAATGTTTTACCGCACAATTTACAGCTAAAAGGACGTACCTCAAAGTGACTCTTATAGTGCATTATAAGATCACTTTTCTTAGTAAATACTTTCATACACACTGCACAGCAAAATGGTTGCTCCCCAGAATGAGTTCTGCTGTGCCTAGCAAGATCGCTTTTCTGGGTAAATGATTTGCTACACTCTCCACAGCTAAATGGACGTTTGCCAGTGTGAGTTTTGGTGTGCCTTACAAGATGACCTCCATCACTAAATGTTTTTCTGCACACTCCACAGCTAAAGGGACGCTCCCCAGAATGAGATCTGCTGTGCCTAATAAGATCACTTCTCTGGGCAAATGATTTTCTACACACGTCACAGCTATAAGGAAGGTTCCCAGTGTGCAATCCAATGTGCATAATAAGATGACTTTTATCACGAAATGATTTACCACACACCGCGCAGCTAACGGGACGCTCCCCAGGATGTGTTCTGATGTGCCTAATGAGATATTTTTTTTGAGTAAATGATGTGGCACACAATTCACAGCTAAATGGACGCTCTTCCAAATGGCTTCTGCTGTGCCTAATAATATCACATTTCTTAGTAAATATTTTACTACACAGTTCACAAGTAAAGGGACTCTCATCAAAACGAGAACTTTTGTTCCTAATATGACCACGGATTACTTTTGAACGAGTTGTTTCATTATGAGTTTTTCTGTGTTCATGCTGTAATAAATCACTTTCCACTGCATGAGATTTTCCACAGTAATTAAGAGCATACTTGCTACTGCACTGGTGAATTGACAATTGTGAATTAACTTCACATTTTCCAGCCACGCTTATTTCTTCACAATGTTGTTCACACGTCGAGAAACTTGCAGATGAAATATTTTCTGCAGTGTTGCCATCCTCGGATACACTCTCTCTCTTGACTCTGTCACACACTACTTTGGTTCCTCGAGGTTCTGCTACACTTATCCCTGCAGCAATACTACTGGATTCCTGCAATAAAGAACATACTACTAAGCTTAGTAAAGTGCAAGTTAGCTGTTTTGGAATTAAAGAAATTTTACCTTATGAAAGCTTATTCCAAATTTCATACTTTGAATGAAAATTGGTGACTATAGGTTTATGGAAAACATTGTCTCTTAAGCTTACATATGCCTAATGTACTGATGGTGGACGAAATAATATGAACTTTCCACAGCAAACTGTGTTCCCATTTAGTAACATGTGTAATTCAAGTTTTTAAATGAAATACAAATTTTAATGTGGTTCTGACACGAGTGAGAGGTGAGATATGCCAGATTCTAGGCAAACCCTGGCTCATGGCTGAAAAGATTGAGATCTTAAAATTTTGTCTGAACAGAGAACACTTTCCTGGTAGCGCGCCAGCAGGTTGACCACCACGTGGCGATCCCCTCGCATGTAAAAGTCTAGTTAGCGGTAGTTTAAGTTTACACAGTCTGCAAACACTTGCCAAATATGTAAACTGCCTGGAGTGGGCCAGGTCTTGAAGGTACTTACGTATGAGAAATAACACACACACTCTGGTAAAGACCGGTTATATTGAACGTGGTGGTACATTGGTCAGACAATACAACTCCCCAAGACTGAATCGGACATGGCAAATGGACCTACTATAAGCATATACTGTTACAGTACTGTTCAGCACACCAAGATAATTAAAGTGGTTGAAATCTCCCAAGGCGGCGAGTCACTGAGGTGGGAACACAATCACGGGAGGTAAATAACTAAAGCACTAAGTTCTGGTAAAATACGTTACAACTATTGAGAATTTAAGATTAAGATCAATGACCTCTCGCCAGGTGGTTAGCCCAGCACACCACCTCTCGCCAGGTGGCTAGCCCAACCACTCTGTAAAGTCCGAAAGTGTGATGATAATGCGACTGTTTCATGAGATTGCATCATGCAGATAAGCACATGATTTAATGCATCCTGTCTGGAGCTTCAGTTTTTCATTGCCTGTCCAGAGGTGCTATTCCCAGATGGTTAACCTCGCATTGTTGTGACACGCCTACATACTAGTCGCCTCCAGATGCAATCTATATTCCTAAACGTCTAAAACGACCCACTGTCTACATCCCATCTATCTGTCATGATCTCTTGGCAGCCGACAATGCTCGGCTGTTCACACCTCATGTTGAATGCTGGGAGATTGCTGGCTCCGGTGCTACATCATCCATATTGTGTTTCAAATGAACGCTGAATATTTATAATGAATCTTTACGTCTGTAATTAATTTTGTGGATTCGTATGTCAACTACCTCTTTAAACATTCTCAAGGAATATATTATTCATTAAAAAAAACACGGCAGCATGACAAAACTATTAATTAAGCACTTTTGAAGTCAAACTTTGAAATATGTCCACCTGTATATATTTTAACGGAAACATTGACATGTATACTACAGTTGATGACAATGGAGGTAAAGTAATTATTTCAGTGTCTTTACGTTGAATTACACCTTTTACATATCACAATGTGCATCATGTGTAATTTAGATTGTTCACATTTACTGCTGAAAATGAATGTTGAATTTTTCTCTGTCACCGCTGGCATTCCAATCATTTGCAAAATTTTTAACCAATCAGCATCCAGCTTGTCTGTAGGAATGTGTTAACAAAATAATTCAATTTCCAGGTTTAAAAACTAATTTCTCCTTGTTTTCGATGGAAATTTAGTGTAAATAAGAGTACGGATAAATTACGTTTGTGTGTTCCATGTTTTTCTCCTAACTGGTGTATGTTATACGAATCAACTATGGCATTTGTACCACGACAACCACAAAAAAAAAATATAATTACAATATTAATTCAATGAAAAACATTTTGACAGCCACTGTCTTTTCACTATGGCACAACATTAAAATAAATTTGTTGTACCTATAACCTACTTACATTGTAGCTACATGCCTAATGGTTTTTTTTTATTCTATTTAAAATTAATTTCTACAATTGAAATAGATTTAATCTAAATTTTCATAAAACAATTATAGATAGTGTGTACGGGAAAGGCTCTCACATAATGTTGAACGTGGGAGAGAGAAAACACAAGCGTTAGCTAGACATGGCCGTATATATATATATGCACTGTCTTTAGAAACAGTAAATCCAAACATGTGGTAAAACAAAGCTCTTCTGTCATCTTGCACAGCACATCACATCGTCGTAAAAAGGCATGTAGCATATCAGAGTTTTGTTTGTCTGGTTGGCCAGAATTTGTAGTCTGCTGGGTACATGAAAATAAATACTTTTCAGGTGCGTTCGATGAGCTTGTCTGTGGTTTTCTGTGACTGTTTGGGAATATGTCCAGACAGCCACAGGCGTGAGCACCAGACAATGCTCTCACCTTCCGCCTACTCACGGTGCAAATCTGAGAATAGCGCCCCTGGTGGCATGTTTTATACTCAATTGAGTGTTCTGTCATTTTTATTAAGGACGAGTGTCACAGTTGTTTACTCTAAATCATCAGACATAAGTGATGAAATAAAAACATTAATTAGACTTATTAACATCGTCATCCACACCTGTTCTATCTGTACTTACCATTACAAGACATAAGTTGGCAAATTCTTTCATGTGTATGGTAATAAGTGTTGTGACCCATGTCACAAACCTACATTCTGAAGTCCTTAAGGCTGTACGTGCATGCTGTTTTCAAAAGTTGAATAAAAGGCAGGCAGGCAGGCAGGCACTCACTCACCTGGTGAATGCTACAGTGTGTGTCACACCCCACAGCTGGGAGACGAGAGCCTGTCTTCTGTTCTATACCTTCATCACATACTTCAACTTCGTCCTTAATCTCCACCTGAAACATGGACACGTCAGTTGCTACTCGGAGTGAGCTAACCGTTGGCACAAAATCTTGTCTCGAATCAAACTACTATACACTTGGTGCTGGCCAATGAGAATGCACCTGCCACATGATCCTAGTTCCCACCAGCAATTGTCAACTCACCTCGCACACTATATAGCAGCACACAAATATGTAGCAGCTGGAGATATAATGTTGACTGTACACAGTGTGATAAACAGAATCTAATATAAAGTATTATTTTAATTCTACTTTCCAAAGGAAAGAAAAGCTTACGAGATCACTTTCTTGCCTGTGTGTATGTCGTTAAAAACTTTTTGAACACATGAACATAATTCCATCAAATTCTGTACACATGTAGTATTTAGTAAGGACATCCAAATTTCTTAGTTTTAACCATGACTTCAGCTTACTTTCAAAACAGTGGCCATTTTAAAATTTTCATGGCTATGTCATATCTCGGGAATGAATTAACCAAATTTTATAAGTTGGCAGCGAATCATGTAAACATTGAATTTAGATATGGATATAGTTGTTTCTCCACCATTCTATGAGATAGTCCACCATTGTGTAAGATAGCATTACATAAATTTAATACAGCTCTTAAGTTATATTAATACCTAGTGTGATCTACCAATCATTGTCCTAGATCTTTACGTTCAGTTTATGAGGGTTTTTTTAAATTTGTGTTGGGGTAATAATGTAAGAGAATGTATGTACATATGGTCGAATGTATGTGCGCTGCAAAGCATACTTGTGTAGCGCTGTGTAATTCCTCTTTGTTCGACTGGCTACCGGCATCTTTAATGATGCCAACAAAGCGAAACCCTTTTTAATGCTAAATCTACGTTCAATAATTTTACTCTCTCCAGCAAAAAATATGCATAGTGTTGGAATTTCTGAATTCAAGCAAGGAAGGTGTCTTTCTAATGTAATTGCAAAACCACATTAATTATGAACAATAGTGAGATTTCAATACCCTTAAAAGTAACATAAAACCACTGATAATGCACACATAAGAAATATGACACAGCATAGCCATTTTCATACAATTTGTATGAACAGAATACACTTGAAAAACAATATCTAACTACTCTCAAACTACACAAAATACACTTGACTCTCATTTAAGAAGTGAAACTTTAACATGAACGTAATGATAGTGTAGATGAAAATTCATCAAGAAATTTATCATGAACTGAAAAAAAATCAATACATTTCAATTCCAAATAAATGCTGTCGTCAAAAGAATTATAGTAAAAATAGCTATGTTGGGAAATTTACTAAATCCCCTCACTAAAACATTCAAATAAGTTATGTGAAAGTGATATTCTCTTTTTAAATCGCACAGGTAAAATAAAAATTATTTATGCCCGATGTAAGTTTATGCTTCGCCAGATGCACGAGATATTCTGATAGCTTCTGGTAATGCCTGAAGGAAAGTAACGCCCCTTTTTTAAAAATAATAATATTGAAAATTTCGAATTGAATTTATTTAACTAACAGTTTCCAAATAAAACTAATTCTGAGCTCATGTAAGTCAGTTCACTGATGTTGCTGTGAAATGTTCTGCCAATGGAGAAGTTATACTCGTCTGCTGGTCCTGAAGTGGAGAAGTTATACTCGTCTGCTGGTCGTGAAGTGGAGAAGTTATACTCGTCTGCTGGTCCTGAAGTGGAGAAGTTATACTCGTCTGCTGGTCGTGAAGTGGATAAGTTATACTCGTCTGCTGGTCCTGAAGTGGAGAAGTTATACTCGTCTTCTGGTCGTGAAGTGGATAAGTTATACTCGTCTGCTGGTCCTGAAGTGGATAAGTTATACTCGTCTGCTGGTCGTGAAGTGGAGAAGGTTGCACACAAAATGAAATCACTAAAATTGCTAATATCTAACATACTGGGTCACTTCTTTTAACATACCCACGCATATTTACTAATGAGGCACCTCCATAGCCCTAGGATGGCAGGTCATCCCAAGATTTAATCAAAATTTGCTGGAGCTAACGTTACAGAGCAAAAAGCATATGTGAAGAACATCATCTTGAGGCAGAAATGAAACATCTCATAGTGGCTC
Organism: Dryococelus australis; assembly: GCA_029891345.1. Taxonomy (NCBI): domain Eukaryota; kingdom Metazoa; phylum Arthropoda; class Insecta; order Phasmatodea; family Phasmatidae; genus Dryococelus; species Dryococelus australis. Next base: position 8,910,083 of record CM057007.1, on the reverse strand, counting down.
TAGAAGATGTGGGGTACAGCAGAGCTTCAAGAAGCTGCCCAGAATAAATGAAAAAGAACACTTACAACACACCACTATACTGCCCTACGTCAAAGGAACCAATGACCAGCCGGCATGCTTACTGAGGAAGGACATACATACCATCGTGAAACCTATTAACAAAGTATATAGCATCCTGGGATCAGTGAAAGACAAATATTCATGCAACTTTCCGGCAGTTCTGAATTGAAATCCCAGAATGAGACAGTCCACTCGAGCTGTGGCGTTGCCAATGAATGTGCATTGGGTAGTGGCGTAAATTAATGGAGCCATACAGTAGCGTTAATTAATATTTCTGGAAACTGGAGTATGCTACAGTCTTGGTTGTCTAAATAGTTTAACTGTGTTGTAATTGTAAATAGGTACATATTGTGACTCCAGAAAAAGTAGAGTAGCTTTATTCCATAACCGTACTCAATAACCAACTACATTAAGTCCCAGTGTCGTATTATTACGTGTCCTTTTATTATTTCAAAAATGACGTATGTTAAATTGTCGACTAATATGGCTTAGGTGTTAGGTTTAGGTCTCTGACGAGGTCCCAAAGTAATGTATTTAACAATAGTTCCACATTTGAGGTTTTTAATTCACCGACATGTCCTTGTTACTCTGCAGTATCTGGTTTTAATAGCTGAGTAGCAATATTTTCAATTTTGACTATGTGACTGAGCTGAGCTATTCGGAGTGCATTTGTGTGTGCGTGGAAACAAGAAGTTGAGTGATACGGCCAACATAGTTGCTCTTTGGGAGAAGAGTGCATGACACACTAGGCTCGTTGCAACAAATACCGGAAAGACCTATGTTCTCTGTTAAGTAACGGGCATGGTATACCCATTGTTGAGTTGCCTTGAAGTATAGGAGTTGATTCAAGTTCAGTTAAGGAGGAACTTTGGTACAGGAGAAACAACTTACACATCATTTACATAATTATTCATTGCCTACCACAGTTTGGTGCGGCATTTCCTTTTCCCGTTGATTCAACAGTTTCCTTTCAATTAAATTATTGCAGTAGTGAATCCAATAACAATATACATACTACTGAAATTTTAGCAATGTCTTCGAACTGCTTCTGTGACTGTCTCTTTGGAGATAGCTAAATAACATTCATGTTAAACTAGTAACCTTAAAAGGTAGAGAAGTCACATCTGAGTGATCGTAATGTGATAAATCAGTTTTCTTCAAAGCAACTCCTCTACAAACACAAGCAGCTCCTATTCTCTGTGGTACCCAGATTTGACACTGTATATAATGTACATAGAGAGTTTATTTACAAATATTTGTATATGTTGGTCTAGTAAGTAGCACTTACTTCAGTCACAGTTGCATCTACAGATCTTGAGTACCTTAGCAAGTACATATTACATTTTATTCTAGTCATTTGCACACAAGACATCTGCACTAATATGTGTGGCATTTTCAAATGATAAGAATACTTTAATACATACAACATATTTATGCTGTAAAACAAGTGGCTTGTACAATTCGGAAAAATTCGCTAGTTGTACACAGTAGAAGACTTAACTGTTCACTTCTCAGGAATATTTCTTCCTTTCTAACGTATGATATGTTATGAATTAATTTTTTTTCCAATTAGTATTCATAGTGATGTCTGCTAACAGCCAGCCGCGTTAAGACCAAGACGGCGCTCACCACTCACGTGACGCGTGGGCATGCTGCACAAGTAGGCCGTAACCTAACATTCCAGTAACTGAGTATTTATTTGAAGTGTGCATTATGTCTCTTGTTTTATTTTCAGGTTCTCAAGTGTTTAATTGTCTAAAACGTATGTTTAAAAATATTGCAGTGTTTGGTTATGAATTCAAAATGTGCGCTGCGCAAAGACTAAGAACATTATTATTCCGGCATGAACGCCATCATAAAATACATTTAATGAATACAGAAAATTCACAATTTAAATATAAAATGTAAATCCATATTTAAATTATTTATGTGCCATTTATTTTAAAAGATCAAAATTTTACTGGGCATGCATAACACTTCCACTTGTGTGAACCCCGTAGGCAACCATGGTAGGTCCGTGCGACCCCTGCCTCTGGACAGTCCGTCGAGGAGAGCTGGCGAGGTAAGACGCTGTCATGTACGCACCTCAAACTTTTTGCACTGATGTAGATTACAATAGCTCACTTTTAGGATACCTTTGCATTGTGAACGTTTTGTCAGACATTCCCCAGCATTATGCTTTGACTTAACTTAATAATTTGCGCCTTTGCAGCTTTTTCAATGTAATCAAAGAGAAAGGAGGAAAGAAGTCTGAGAGGCCACCTCACTTGCGACCACGTGGTTACAGCCCAATATCGGACCCCATCCATGCGCTTTGAGGGTTTATTTGTGTAATATCATGTGCGCCATAATTAATTTCATTCAGGGTTCCGTGTATTTTTCATGTAATTGATGCTTTGTATGTACGACCACGTAGTCGTGTTCAAGTCTGATTTTCCCTCCATCAGGCATCCTATAAGCCTATAAATGTTTCAATCTACAGGAGAACATTTTTCCCATCATTAATTACCATCTGTCTGACCATAATTTACCGTTTTTACGGAGAGATACTGAAATTTCACCTGCACCACATGATACGCTACAAATCTTATCTAGAGGCATCTGCGCCATATAAACTTGCTTTCACGCACCTGCGTGTGCCATCTTGTTTCATGTGTATTGGTGCCATTTATGTAATTTGTACGGTGATATTATTTCCGTCCTAGCCGGCTGTGTGCATAGACCATCACCACACTAACCATGTGCTGGGAGGCGTGCCCCAACGAGTCTGCATTAGCGATGCTAAATAATCACATGTATTCGCTGTTCAATTCATAATTCTCCGTGCCCCGTCTTCAGGGAAAATCGGCAGTCCACCCGAGTGGCTATCAACCCCTTTACTTGTGAAGAATGTGTTTTCTATCATCACAGAGAAGTCATCCATCTAGGAGTGCGCTAGAATAAATGCGGGCTGGGGAGCACCCAAACGGAGTTAGATAGACACGTCCGAGTTTCATGAAGTTAACCTTGGCACAATTTTGTATGAGTGACAAAAATAAAAGCACGTCTCACAATGCATAAAGTATTTCCTCGTAGTGACAGCGACCGGGCGCCTTTTTCAGTTATAAAATATTTAGTAAAGATGTTTAATGATGCAAGTGTTTTGTAAGTACGCTCGGGTGAGATGGGACACAGAACCCACAGCATCCCTGAGAACCCCGAGTCTCAACAGTGCGGTGACTGGGAAACACCGCTGGCGCCCACCTACAGTAAGTTTATTGTCACCATTTATCTCGTATAACACCTGACGGCGTCAGTAGGGTGACTGGATGGAAAGAATACATTAGCATAATTTAGAGATTGGGAGGGATGAGACTAGCTAATTATTATTAATATTTGATAAGTAGTTGTAGTTATTACGTTGTGTGGGCAGTGTAGTTTTTTAAGTGCTGGTGACACGTAATGTAATGTAATGCATGTCTGATTGTACTTTTAAAACTGTTCTTTGTTTTGTTGGAGGGCATTCTGACACATAATGAATGTTCTGAGAAATACCAAAATAGAATGATAACACAATAATATTACACAAAGCACACTCATAAAATACACATTTCAAATAAAACTATCATAGCACATTAATAGTGATGCCTCACCTGGCCGCCTCGGAGCTGCAGTTGAGCTGGTCACTGTAGTATGTCCCATGTTGCTTGCGTAGGTGGGCTTAAAGGAAGGGCATGTCAAGGCTCCAATTGGCCAGAAGTGGGATAGTGCAGGAAAATAGCAGGGCTAATTGGCGGGCAATTTGCGGTGCGAGGGTAGGTCGAGAAGTAGGAGTTTGGTATTTGAGTGGTGTAAGAGTTTGAGGGACATTGAACCAGCCTGTTAAATATTCTGACAATATGTTGGTTGAAGAAATGGATTTCCACTAACAATCAGATTGTCATATTCGTGTATACTAACAAGAACCCCATAACTGGACATCTTTGTAATCCTAAAGCAGAGAGGGTAACTAAATACTAGTGTAAGTTAGTTTGCCAACCCCTAAGTGTGGCTGGAATGAACATCTTGTAGTTGTCAAAAAGTGGTCATGGTATTTGAATTGGAAAGTCACAACTTCGGCAGAGGACGAAGGAGCCAAAGAACACGCCTGTAGCATCAAACACTTGGAAAGACAAGTCACAAAGAAATATGAACTTTTACATAATTCCCCTTTCTGATAAATATAATAAATATTCGCGTGTCCGGACAAGCACAATTTAGTATATACTTTTTAGTGCTATTAAATATACATCATGGTATGAAACAAAGAAAGCCTGTACGCCAAAGGATAATGGAAATAAACCTTCTCCTTTCTAACAACATGAAGAAATTAATTTGTTAGTATTGCATCGTAAGTCAATTGTTAGCTGTTGCTGGGTCTTGCAATTAGCATGAAATCTCTTCATGTTAGGATTTTACCACTACATTTTACGATGAAAAATTAAATTTCAATAGTCATTCAGTATTTATAAAGTTATTGAAGAAATTTTATTTGACATTTTTTTATTGTCATATTCATTCATATCTGTTGTAAATAACTGCCCCAAAACAACCAAAATAAATCGGAAAAATGAAAAACTTGCCGCATGTGTGGTTACATCTGCAGTGTTTCACAGCGATTATTTACCGTTATATACAGATACCACTTGCAATGGTAATCATTATGATGGAAGCACTGCATGCTGAGACAGTACCTTGTGCATAACATTCATGGGGTGCCCATGTAGTTTGTGCCATGAAAATTAAGATATTTTGGGGCCTACGTATTGTTAAAACTAAAACACATGGAGCCCTAATATAAGTAAGCTTGTTACTACCAGATACTAATCAAGTGTGTTTTGTAGAAAGTAAAAGATTACAGGGAACAGGAAGTCTCAAGTTAAAGTTTAAAGTTATATAGTGCCAGGGGTGTGAGAGACAGCATTTCCTGATTTCAAATCGAACACAGATTTAAGTTGTGAAATATTCGCAAATTTGAACATAATTTTAAATATTATACGTAATCCAAGCACACGTGTGCGGGCGTGCAGGTGCATGCATGCATGCATGCACGCACGCACGCACGCACACACACTCACTCTCCATTTTTCTCCAAACACATTTGTTAACATGAACACAAACATATTTTGCCAAAGTAGATCATAGTAGTCACGGATCTTCATTGTTCTTAGGAGCGACTTAGTAGAAATTATAATTTTTTAATTTTAATTGGCCATTCTTTAACTCTCCAAAAGGCCAACAAATGCATTAAAAGTGCAATTTCCACATTAAATTAGTGTTTTATAATCATTGACACATCACTAAAACAGTTCTTAAGTGAACATTTATTTACTTAGGTGATTTTCAAATTCTTTCACATAAAAACATAACATGGGTTGGGCCCAGAGGTTCCAAAGACAAAGCAGTCATTATTGAAGTGGCTTTGGAAAAGGCCTTAATGCCAGAGTGAATTACAGAAAAAAATATTCCCGAAAAGGTATTAAACAGGTTTTTAGACTGTAACCAATAAAATCATAAAAGGAAGATGGTAAGTAGGTAGTAAAATTAAAAAAAAAATTTTTAATGAAAATTTTTTTGGAACCCACTTTCCTATTTTCCCAAAAAATCAAGAAAATCACATGTTGCAAGGCAGCCCAGTTCCAAACTTCTACAAGAAAGTGACAAATGCATCCCATTTAAACTGCATATTTGTAGTTCAAAATCTTCAGGAGAAATAAGCATTTAAAATTTGACCTCCCCTTAAATAAAGATACAGTGACGTTCATAAACGTTGAAAAGGTGAACATGTTTAGGAGAACCGCGTGCTATTGATTCTCCTATTACAGTTCGCTGTAAAGTAGTGTTGAATAGAACTGCTTCAATTTATGGATTTGTAAATTACTTCTAAGCTTCAAATATTATGAATATTTTTTTTAGTCCCAAGAGAATAGGTATATAGTCGATATTCAATTCGCATTAGAAAATTTCGAGGCCTTACACAACCCTATGCAGGTCACAAATTTTGCTTTTAACAATGTGCCAACCACACATTTTGCTGGTGCAAATATCACACAATGTTGAAATAAAAGTGTTTGTCTCTTCTATGTCATTTAATAACAAAATTTAAAATGTTTCAAAAATATTAGCAATAGGATTTTTTTTTAACCTGGAAGTAGGTTACTAAGTTTTATTTTTTTAACTTATTAAAAGGGGCTTAATACATATACCTAAATAAATACTCTATGCATCATATAAACTGACAAGATTTTTTGACAGCCAGCGAGTGGCAAGTTCATATATCTTATACGAAGCTAATAAAATGCCATTTACAAAATCCTGCATCTGCGGGCGAGTGAAGAAACGAAAATAAATATTATGTTGGCTGCCCTGACTGACATACGGTTGCACATCAGACTAAAAAATTACCTGGAGAAGAAAAGTTCCCAGACTAATTATAATTAATATATCTCATCTTACATGACCACAAAACAGCTGTTAATAACTAAACTTCGTGTTACCGTAAGACATAATGTGTAAGAGTTCAAATGAAACACATCATCAGATGTTGCAAGTTTGGTCTCTCATGTCCCCCTTTTATCACAATATACTTAAAGTTTATATATATATATACTTTTGTTTTCCTGCCAGTACAAGGAGAAAAGTGAACTCTTAAAAAGGGTGAGAACCAAAGTCCAGCGTTCTACTACCTATTGGCAAGCATGGTCAGCCCACCATACTATCTGTTAGCGCACCTTGCCTGGACACTACCAGCTACAGAAAACCTCTTCATTTGCGTAAAATAACAAATAAATGGACGAATACAAAGAGTTTTATTTTTCTGCAAGCTATGTAAGACTTTTAAAGTAAAACATTTCCATGTGCAGCGACTGCTTACTGATACTTTATATTCGACCTGCAATTGATACGCCTACGTTGTGGCAGGTCATGTTCGTACCTTCCCGCAAACACTTTTCTTTGACCAGTGTGTTTTTCTTACTATATTATATTAATTAAACAAATTAAGTGGAGTGTGCATGGGTAGTTTTTAAGCAATTCTTAAATTCTTCCGTTATACGATGCCACATATTTCAAACTTGGGGGTGTTGTGTACCAATAAAAGGAGAATAACTGTTTAGTAAAAGTCGGAGAGTAGTTCGTGGATGATTAAAAGTTAGCCAAATTCCGTATACATTTCCATGCTCGATATACACTACTGAAAGTATCCGGACACCCATCAGAAAATGAAGTGCAAGTGAGGGCTACCCTCAATCGGTAACAATGGCCGTCAGTATAGAGTTGGCACACTCTTATCTTTGATGACAGCCCACACTCTCGCAGGCATATGTTCAATCACGTGGCAGAAGGTTTTCCCAGGGAATTGCAGAGTGCCAAAATGAGAAGATGTATCAATGGTGGTCAGGGTGGTGTAGCACGAAGTCGGCATTCCAAAACATCTCGGAGATGTCCAGTAGAGACACATTGTTATAACTAAACCACTACAGACCCCCTGCAGTATGGGTGGGTGCTTGGTTGTCCCCAAACTGGTCTTGATGGTAGACATTATGTAAACTTGTGCCATGAAAATGCCACCTAAGACGACATGGGGGCCAAGCCCCCCCCAGGAGAAACATGGCCGCACTGTAGTAACGCCACAACCCTTGAATTTTAAAGTCGACACAATAAAGACTTGGTAGATGGTCGTTCACCAGACATTTGCCACACCCACATCCTACCAGCGGATCATCACACTGTATACCGTGATTCATCACTCCACACAATGGAGTCCACTGTTCTATCTAGTTTTGACGCTCCTTACACCATACATGATGGTGTTCGGTATCTGCCTGTGTGATGGGTGTCTTATTGGCTACTCGGCCATGGAAACTAGTTTCCACAGCTCGCATGGAATTCGTGTACCGCTGCAATTGCGGACTGTGTGTTTTATGTATTAGATGACAGCAGTGTGTCACCATCTGTAAAAGACACGTTTCACGGGGTGTCCGGTTACTTTTTATTTTATCACACAATGTATTTGCTATAATAATCAAACTCGTACTAAAATTGCTGTCTAGAATGTAAACTCCAATTTCCCTTCTGTAAAAAATTTAAAGAGCGCTGACAAATATATTATATTATGCTGTGTTTTCTGTTTATACTTTTATAACCTAAGAACTTTTGCGAAAACTGTCTCTACAAACATCGTAAAATTTTTCACCTATACAATGGCAAGTGGATTACTTGATGCCAACCATACAAAATGTGCTGCCCCCTCTTGACCCATCAGCTGTGGATGGATGGATGGATGGATACATAAACAAAAATAAACATTGGAGGCACTTTTGTAGAACTGTGAAAATTTTGCCATGTTACACTAGGAGTATGAATTGAAGTGTAAGAAACATAACGTATTGAAATAAAAAGTACAAGTAATCTTACTCAAAAATTCTGCATTTTGGCACCACTCGGTAGGTGAAGGTGTAGTGCGTACCATTTTAACACACGTGGTTGTTTATCAAATGACAAATTATTGAGTCCCTTAGTAAAATTTGAAATACTAACAGTTAGGAAAGCCTGTAACTTGGACAAAGTTATAGTTTCTTGTAGTCTGTGTGGTCAGGACAATTGTAACAATTTCCTAGCCATTTGGATGACAAGAAACCACTAGTAATGTGTCCATCACTTGCATTGTATATGTTTTGCAGTAAGTGATGCCAGTTCCAAGCCTGGATGAACACAGAGGAATGATAACATCCATTTCATGTTGTTATTCATGTTATGTAGACGTGTGTGTGATCGTTTTAAAGACTGTCTCTTAAGTGTTCCAGGCTCAGCAGTACCCCTAGAATGGCTGTTGTGTCAGTAGAATAGTTATGTTGGAGAGTGCATGTAAGTTCTTCTAGTGGCAAGGACAATTTAACGAGTACAAAGCTGTGTGAATGTGTGTTGCAGATCAATGTCCCCTGGTGTTGGTACTGTAGAAAATAAGAGAAAGCACAAAGAACAATCTCCACATACAAACACTACGTAAATTGAACTCACCAGTATAAATTTTTGTTACATTCTTTCAAATATGTATTAATAATGTTAGGTGAAGTCACCACATCAGTTGTAACAAGGATAACTTTCTGAGATGATGTTTCCACATTTGATATTTGCAAGACAAATCCTCTCTATAACGCAATAGAATAAAAGTTGCATTTTGAAAAGCTTTGTGGCCTCTACATAAGTAATAATGTACAGTGCAGGTAAGCAAGCGTGGTACTGAAATGCTACCTTAGCTATTGAGAAGACATAGTGGACTAATACTAGGTGTAATTTTCGCAGTTAACACAAGTATCATCGTGTAAAGATATTTATTGTAAAAACATTTCATTAGTTAAGGACTGACACACTGTAAGCAAAACTGTTACTGGTTTAAAACACACACTACAATCATAATTGCAAACTTGTTTTAAACGAGAATGCTGAGCTCTGCAAGCTGGTAACGATGCTCACTCATCCATCCTCGGAGGAGGAGAGAAGGGGAGGGGACCCTTTCCCAGAGGCACGACAGGCTCCAGCACCATCAGTTAATGGTAAAAGTAGATTTTGGTGGATGTTTGGTCTATGAGAGCAAAAATGGAAAATTAACTTAAATTTCCACTTCAGTAAGAAATATGGTAACCAAAGGTTTTAATGAAATGAAAATCTTTTCCAGAGGAATACTAATATGTTTAATGAATAATGTTTATTTAGTGCACCAGTAAATAATATTTTTGTCTATAAATAATTTAGTTGTAATTAATTAGTAATATAACTACATACATATAAATTTGAATGTGACGAAGAATCCCTGGGATAAATACTCCACGTCATACTTTTTAAGCATTTAGATTTGGAATGAACTTGTGATAATGAATAACTCGCTTAAATCTAATTAAAATAACAGATGACAGTCTTTGGTATCAACATTTCATTTTTATTTTCAGTTTCACGAGTTATTAAAAAAACGTTTCGTTTTGTGAGAAAAAATTCACGTTCACATAATCTAGTCCAAAGTCCCAAAATTTCAAAGTGCATTAAGTCTTCTGTTCCATCTTATACGTTAATGTTCACAGAAGTAGAAAAAATTAATTGTCTTTAGTAATTGGATATGTGCAAATATAATTAATTTTGTTGTGGATGCCCTAAACAAGAATAAATGGTATATAATACACAGTGCATGTATTGCTTGGCTGATATGTTGTCGTATCTGTATTGCAGGAGCAAATCAAATTCATAAGCAGCCCTTGGGTCCACAAAACCTTCTGTTAGGTGCTTTAGACAAGTTATTCTGCATGCATGTTAACTGAGCTAAGGCGATACCTGCAATTATATTCAACAACGGACAGATATGCAGTTTGCTGAAAGAAGTTCCAGTGTCAATATTTCCTTCACTTTGGCAATTCCTTGCACATTTGTAATGGAACAAATGTACTCTGTAATGCTTGATGTGCAACCAACAATCAAAGGCTCCCAAGTGGTAAAACCTGTGAGCGAAAAAAAACCAATAATGTTAACAGTGGGTAAACATTATTCGGCTAGAGAAATTTCTCATGATTTAGTTTATTGTCCAACCTGGGTTTGATAAAAACATAAATGAACAGCATCAAATGGATGATAAACCACACTTTGGGGACACAAACATAGTTGAAAATTGCTTTCATACCATGTAGCATTGTGTTCATACAGGGTTTTATTGTTTTCAGTTTCCCTTGTTGGTAAAAGTTGCAGTTTATTTTGTCACCGAGTGTATTTTGTCAAAAATGTACTCAGCACTATTACACACCATACGTTTCTCAATGTTAGGATCCTTTTGTTTTACATACACACACATTGATACCACATGACGTGAACCTGTGAACATGTTTTTAAGAAGTTAAGAAGCAGTTTTTCCATTTTAAGGGTAGTATGCAAACAGCAATAACACCACTTACTTCAATGCTAACATTTCTATGCTGTTAGTGACAAAAGAAATAGAAATTTATAAAAGATATAGGTATCATATTAAAGATGTTATTTGAAAGGTCATTAGTGATGGTTTTATCATAATAGTTAAAAACAAGTATGATACAAGAAATAACATTCATCTAATCACAAATAATTCATGTTAAGTGGTAACCGTTATCCAATCTGCAGAGAATGATCGGTAGAATCGTACATTCACAAAGTTTGTATGCATTATACTGCAGTAGTGACACCGCAGTAATATTTAGTGGACGTAAGTGTGTGTAATCGGCATGCCAGTCGGGTGGTAGTGTGTTGTCCAGGGGGTAAGCTGCCAGAACATTAGTACAGAATGGACAAGGTGGTGTGGGGTAAATGGAGGTCTCACACACACACCAAGGAGAACAGCTGGCTCCTGGTTGTTCTGAAACAAAACCTCGTGAATGGTCAACTACAGTGTTTCTGGCAACATGCTATGTTAACATTACAAATTTCCACCTGTGTTGTTCTGCATTATTAGTGAACAACTTGGACGTAAACGTGCTGAGTGTTAAGAAACAGAATACAGAGCAAAAATTTTTTTGTAAGTGAAGTTGAAATATTTTCGTATTAGTATAATTCCTTGAAAATATGCATAAACTCTTGTAAACATTGTATGTTTGTACATTTCCAAGAAGATATGTTGTGTGGCTACAGAAAATGGCTGCATAATTACCGACACTCAGTACACCCCTGACAGCGTATCAAGGGTTCACCCAGGCTAGGTTTGTACTCGCGACCAGCGAGTCATTGCTTCCAAGAATACTAGGAACACACAATGACACAAATGATGTGTAAAGAGGAAAAATTCTTTTAGATGTTTTATAATTACTTAAACCTTTTGCTTGCGCTTATGCAGTATAGGTAATAAGAGTTTGCTCTGTCATAGTGTATTTCCTGGCTGTTTTTTTTTTTTTTTTTTTTTTTTTTTTTTGCAATGTTAGAAGAGAAGTTTTATACGACGCTACTTCGGGTACATTTTCCGTAGCACTCAATTTTCATGCATACATATATTAGAAATAATGAAATTTAGGTAATGTTCTCTTAAAAAAAAAACTGAAAATAATATTTGCAACAAAAAAAAAACAGTTATTGCTGTACCTAGATGACTTCATTTGGCTGCTATTATGATGATCTATTCGTTTGAGTTGTTTAGTGATATCTCTTGAGAGAAATATTAACAAAAATTTGTGGCTGAAAATACAATTTAATTATCTCCACAAGTAGTTGTACCTTAGTATTTGTTTGTTTTAACAATTCATAAAAAAATTAATGAGTTGAATTGCACTACTATATAATTGTTTGTAAACTTGTACTTATATTCAGAGGTGATATTTTATCCATACAAATGTATCATTTACAATTAACATTTCCATGTAATTGCTTTACACTCTAGATATCATTCCAGTATGCTAGACAAACTAAGACAGCTTGCTTGTATTGAATATTTTCTATATAAAATGCTTTGCTGACATATCAGTGGTGCTTTCAAACGATGCATGAAAGTGTGTTACAAAATTGTGTCCAAAAATTAGTAATTCACACTTGGATGCATTTACATTACAAAGAATATACATATGTTACGAGAACTTGAAATTCTTTATCTTATAACAAGCTAAACATTTGAAGTGAAGAAATTTGAGCAGCTCTTAGCATCAAGGTCTTCAGAGCCAATAAGGGTGATTGAAGTGAACATGGAGCAGCGCTGAAATGAAGGGGCGGGGGAAATCCCTGAGAAAACCCGCCAATCAATGGCATCGTCTGGCTGTTCGCCTTGGTGGGAGGCGAGCGTGTAATTGCTCAGCCACCGTGGCCTCACTAAACATTTGAAAATAATTTTTTTTTTACTTTTTCCTTAACACAGCCTAGCCTTTATATATTCCATTTCCACCTTTCAACAATTTGTTTACAACTGATACAGACGTATTGGTCGTGTTACGACTTACTTCCTATCGATGCCATGATATCCTGTTTCAAGTAATGTCTAACTTCATGATAGAAGTGGGCTGAACTACCCTCCTGCTAAAGAAAGACAAAAATTGTATTGTTACGCAAATAAGACATAAACCACAACTGTAACATATTCAGTTAGTCCTGTTAAGTTTTATTTTTTAAAAGTGGTATGTACCATTCAGGCGTTCATGAGAGATGATTTAAAATGCGTTCTTTTGTGAATTAGACACGTTCCACAGAGGCACGTGATTTTTACTTAACACACACACACACGCACGCGCACACACACGCGCACACACACACTCACACACACACTCACACTCTCTCTCACACTCTCTCTCACTCTCTCTCTCTCTCTTCGAATGTTAACTTCGCTGCTATGGAATGTGATTTCAGCACTGAATATTGCTGTCAAAAAATTTACATCTGCAGCCATATTGTTCGACGAGCTCTAATTTAGTCATATCAAACCCAGGCTCATTGTCAGATAGTAGTTATTGTTGGTTTGAAACGCACACTTTTACGAATAACCCTAAACACAGTTGTTAGTCATTTCCAGTTCCCTAGCAGCACATTTTTGGCTACGCAGAGCCATTTTGTGAATGCATCCCAAGTTTTCTCCCGAGCTAGGTGGACGACCAGTTATTTCAGCTTACCCAGTGAGCCTGTTTTGCCAAACTGTGCATATGATGCATGGCTGTTTCAATGGTGGGTCCTTAACAAATTTTGAACGAAATGCACTTTGCATACTGACATAGATACATGAAATTCCAACATGCGAAAAGATTTATCAACTACCATAGCAGCTATTTTCAACAAATACACTATGCTAAATCCGTGTGACGTTTGGCATTAAACAACAGCATGGCGATGGGAAAGAAATAAACTGTATTGCGTTACTGGTTTTAGCAATGCTGATTGCTTTGCAGTAACTGAAATAAGTAATCTGTTTTAATCTATGATAACCCTGAATAATATTATGAAACATGAGAGATTAATTCAGCTGCATTGGTTAATGATTTCAATATGCTTGATTGCTATCATATAAGAACCTTAATGCTAACGGGATCCACACTTTTCAAAACAAGCACAGCAATCATTACACGAGTGCTTGCGACATCACATCCGATACGTATTTTCACCTCTGCCTTGTCTCTCTCCATACGAAGCTAATGTGCTCCCACTATCAGAATATGCAATGAAGTGATATAACTAAAGCCCTCAAACTAAACACTTCTATGAAAATAAAACAAAAATGGAAACTAAAAATAATCTGCATATGTATTTCATAGAACAAAACCAACTACCCATAATTTTTACATTTTGAATATGCATTTTAATTTGCGACTTGTAATCATATAATGGCTTATATTAAAACACAAAACCATATACAAGTACTTTGTGTGTGTACTGTGTATGTATCCATCTCTCTCCCTCCCCATGTCACGATGATCAAGACAATTTTGGCACTAAAATTGTTTAAGACTTTAATGTGCGTCGTGTTGTGGACTATCCGGGCTGACCACATGCCCATGCATGTACTTACGTTGTGAATTTGTGGGTACTATGAGGGACATGCCTTGAGGTTACCGGAATAAATAACACCCAGATCAGTTCTCTGTGGCATTTAGTCTGTGAACAAACCAATGCAAGTTTTCCTGAAAATGTATGGCTCTAAGTCATTTAGAGGCTTATAATTATTTCCCTACGGGATGTATCACTACCAAATAATTATACATATTAATTATAATTATTACATGTTTATAATGGCTATGCACAAGGTCTGCCCATCTTTATAAAAAAAAAAAAACCCCAAAATGTGAGAATATACAGTTCTAAGTCATTTAGATGCTTATAACAATTTCCCTACGAGATATATAGCAACACCAAATAATTATAATTTTGATGTAACAGCCATATTGCAAGGTCTGTACATAAAAATAATAATAATAATAATCCAAAATGTGAGCTCTGAAAATATATGGTTCTAAGACATTTACAGTCTTATAGCTAACTGTTCCTCTATGGGATATATCACAACCAAATAATTTTTATTTATTATGTATAACACATTCATAATGGCTACATGCAAGGTTTGCCCATTTTCGATGCGAGGCGCTAATGGAGGGCATCCCAACATTTTCCGGTAGCAGCCAGCAAAACTCTGTCATCTACCTCCGCAAATTAGAGTAACATGCAAAATTATTTCGATTGAGCTGTCTGAAATTGACAGCATTTTTCTGGTGGGAGCTGGAAAAGGACAGGCTCAATAATTTTGAACAGTTACGGAAAGTATTCATTGCTCAGTATTGGAACTCTCACATACAGGAGAACTTGCGGGCTCGGCTTCACGCCTGGACACACGTAACATTAACAAGGTCACCATAAAAGACAATGAATGCCATGTATTGCGGTTGTACTAGGGTGTGAAATATCTGACCACATTAGATATTACATGTGCCTATTGTCAAGTGCCTTTGGCCGATCATTCTAGACATTATACTGCTTTTATTTTTGAGAATCATCAGTAGAGTCCCGGAAATTTTGCAAATGTAAATAACTGCAATAAAATGCGAAAAGTTGCAGTATACATGATAAAAGCTAAATTTTTATGATCTAGAGATAAATGTGAAGAACTTCTATAATATGCACTAAATTCTTCACAAATGCCCTTCACTTCGTTAGTTTTAAATGAAAATAAAAGATTTCTTTCATTTTGGATTTAAGAATACTTATGGACGTTGTTAGTGTTCACAGGAAACGTATTGCAAACAAGGGTTTTTTTTTTTCCCCAGACATCAAAGATACGACACGCATACAGCAAAATTGCTGCCACGTAGCTACGACCCTAGAGCCAGCAGTGCTGCTTTTGACTACCACAACACTACACAGTTTACATCAAGTCCTCTAACTATTTTATGTGACACGTATATTCTTATTGTTATCGGCGGCAGCACTTTTTGTTGTTATTACAATGAAAAAAGTGTACGTATTCGACTGTCATGTGACCCACATTTTTATTGTAATAGGCAGCAGCATATTTTGTTGTTATTAGGATTAAAAAAGTTTACGTAATGTACGTGTGCATAGCGAAATGGAAGGTATTCTTACGAAATGGTCGTGTAGGAAATGGCACCATTTTATTTCATCACAGTGGCGGGAAAATGCCAGAAACGTGCGTATTTGGAAGTTAGCATCAGCAGCGACCAAGGGCAAGTTTGTTGGTTTTTAGGAAACGTGCGCAGTGTTGATTCTGCAACTAAACTATATAATGGTAATGACAAAAAATGTATTTTGGTGAAGTAAACTTAAGGATTTCCATAGGAAAACACGTCTTTAAAATGTTGCGAAAATAACTAACAGAAAGTTTGCGTGTTTTGTAAATAATGTATTTCTAAACTGTTACTATAATTATTATAGAAATGCATGAAAAAAAAATTCACCTTCAACACATTTGTAGTGTGTAAATAATATTTGTTTCTTTGCCTATATCGTGAATTCTACGAGTGTAAGGTTAACTTCGGCCAAAGTGTGTGTGTGTGTATTGCTGCATCTGTACGAATATGAACGACGTATGTATCACATTTTGTTTTTTTCATTGAAGTTACAATTTTCAAAGTTAAAATAATTTGAATGTTATTTTCATATGAGCAAAATTTTCCACTGCCCCAAAACAATTACGTCTCAAGAAAGACGTTAATCTAATGAGCCCCCCCCCACCCGCCTGCCTCCCAAAATAACACGGTTTCCTTTTTTACATTGAAATAAAGTAAACAGAACCCACGCAAGCATAACTAGGCGAAAATAAATACATCAGGTTGGAATTCCAAACCTGTGAAATGTTAATCTGCTGTGTGTACGACTTCGAGGTTAATGTTTACTGGCGGTTAATGCACCGAAAATAGAGCATGGAAGTTGTTCCGTTCCCCAGCCAGCATAACGCATGGGGTAACGGAACAACTAGCGACGCATCAATGCAGGGAACGGAATACGGCCTAAGTTTTTTTTGAAAATATAATTTCGCAAACAAAACTCGTGCTTTTAATTGTCTCTTGATGATTCATAACTCATTTATTGTTAACCAATGATAATACTGTAATTACCTGGCTACTGTTTATGTGAAAATTTTGTTATTGTAATTTGAGGTGTTATTTTTAATAAACCAGTTTTTAGAAAAATCCAAGATTATAATAAACCAGTTTTCAGAAACCCCTATTTTTTTCCTAAAAGCTATAATTTGCTATTTTTAAATTTGAAAACACTACAAAATGCTAAATTTCATTTTTTGAATGCTAAAATACACACTTCAAAATGCTAATTTTCCAGACCTCTAATTACGAAGTTCATTTTACCCTAACCTTTGTTTTTCTTTACTTCGGTGGTTTACATGTACTACATACCCAGGGTTGCCACTTTTTTCCATTGGAAAATTCCCTGATTTCCAGACAAAAATTATCTTTTTTCCCCTGACCTTTTTCTAACATTTTCTTTCCTGCAAGGATTGGCACCTTTGCTTTATAACTCACTTATACACCAAAAAACTTCTCTGATGTCACAAAATAGCTCTCCACATAGATTGCAAAGAAAAATGACTAAACATTTAGTTCACCATCATTAAAAAATTTTGTATGATTTTGGCAGCGGTGCAGGATTGACATAAATGCCAAATATAGGATACATATCAGAGAATTCCCTGACATTAAGCTAGCTTGTTTGAAATTCCCTGACAGTTTTCCAAAACTGTGGCAACCCTGGCACCAATTGATTATTTAAATTTCTGCGATTCTCACAATAATATCAGCCCTGAGTTGAATAAGTAGCAACTTTTGATCACCTCTCAAAATTTTAATTACTTGTTTACAATCATAATTTTTGCATAACTTGTGATGTTTTTTTGAACATTAACGTAATCTGAGTCCTCGAATGAGTGTCCTCAATGAACTGTCATTAGTGTGGTTTGATAAGGTCTAGTCTAAGAGGATAAGTGTAGCAGATCTCTTAGGCATGACATCCGCGGATGTTACATTTAGGTCTTACACGAACAGACAGTAGCTTGCGGGTGATTCGTTAGTTCTTCATTTAGGAATTCCGAGAAAGAAGCGTGTAGCGTCAGTTGCGTGCCCCTCCTTAATCCCCCCCCCCCCCCCCATATTTACCATTCATCATTCCCTGGCACCTAACCGCAGCAAAGCCGGCTCTTTGCAAGAAATTGTTTCTAAACTATCCTGAATAACTAGGCCGTCTAAAGGAAAATACGTGATATTTTTCTCTACACCATTTTTTAAATTTTCTATTTCCATTTTAAGTGTTGTATAGGTATCACACTAACTGCCCCTTACACTGTGAAAGCAAATTTGGGTTGCTAAAATCCTCTTTTTTGAAATGGTTGGAACACACTGTTCTCATGTAGGCCCATAAACAGTCAGTCCATTTTTTCTTTATTACATTCACGTCTGTCCTCTTACATTTCTGCACCCTTTGCCTGCACCTAAAATGAGAAAACAGTATTTAAGTAAATTAAGGTATTGTGTCGATGAAATTTGCAATAAAAACACACTGATAATGTAACACTTCAATATTTATGACTTTATAATGACTATTCTATGTCTTTAGATTTGATTTAAATGCCAAACTTGAAATGCAATGTATGAGATGTTTAACGTATGTTCAATGTGATATGTGTAAACTTGTTTATTTTGACAGTTGTGTTGTGTATGCTATGTAAGTCTAATGATTATCTATGGTTTGTTTGCATGGATATTTGTCTTTGTAACAAGAACTACCTTTTGTTTTCTCAGTAGAATCAGGCCACATCAGCCGGCCTATCACATCTTATTGATTTTTCGAACAATAGTCTTCTAGAACAGAAAACTTATTCATTCTAATTTAGAATGTGCGAGAGGCCAGCTAGAAAAGTCAGTCAGTCCTGAGTATGAAAGATAATCTATAATACTTGATTGGCAAAATTTGATATTTACGACGGAGATACAGAATTATTCGCGCACTATTGAAATGCCGACCCTCTATATGTTTAAAAGTAGTAGTAATTCGACGTAAGCTGTACGATGAGCCTGGATGGAAGTGGAGGAGGACTTCTTGGTTTGGACTCCGCACCGAGGACGACGTGGTGTCTGGTGTTCGGAGAGCCAATTCTGCGAGGAGTCAGAGTTGCAGTTATTTCCCGCTATCGACACAGCTAAGTCCCAGGCAATTGTAAACATATTTATGACACCAGCACCAGTAAATCTTAATATTGGAAGATATTGTGATGTGCAATGTGCAGGCTGGTGTTGCTCGTAATTTTGGGAATTAGTGTAATATAATATTTCGTAACTAAAGTTCAGCAAAAGTACCATATAATTTGAAATTGGTTTAGTTAATCAGTATTAAAATCAAAGTAATTTTATTTGTTTCTATTGATTTACTTGTATTAAGACTTCTGTTTATTGGAATCAGTGGTCCAATTGTTTCTAACTACAGAGGAAATGGAAATTTGGATGAATACACCGATTTTTTAGCATGGCAGCATAGAGTTCAGCCAAGGTACATCATTAATATAACCTATCAGACTCACTCACACATACGATATTTTATCATTACTTTAAACATTCATATCTTATATTACTTATCTCAGAAATAATACTTTATAGCCAATAGGATTGGCCATAATATTGTAACACATATCAGAGGTGTTACAGTATTAATTAGAAAGTCCAAACGTGTGGCTATAAATTCTCCACACATTGTGTCTATTTATGACATGACAATAATAACACAAATGGAAAATGTTATCCACAACAGATTGTGTACTTACTGACTTTCATCCTTTGGGAATCTAAAAAGGGACTTCTATAGTTTGCAACGTTGTAATAATTGCAGCCAAAAACTGCACAAATCTTTCCTGCCATAATAAATAACTACACAAGCGAAAAACTTGAATGGGTAGTATTTTGGATGCGTTTTAATTCAAATTCAATACATAGGTTATCACCGTACGAACAGCTCTCTCCCTGCAAGGCGCGGTGGCATTCCTGTCTCACTTTTTTGTTACTACTTTCCCCATATTGTCCTTTTTCCATATTTGGTATTATTTTACATAATAAGTTATGCCTAATTTGAATTTATAAACTTATAAACATGCGACTTCCCCGCATCCCTGTGAGAATTTTATTTTAATGGCTTATTTGTAACATGTGGCATGTCTGTTTTGCTTCTCATTAACATTTTTGTATTTATCTGGTTCTAAGATATTTATTTTGTACTATCTGACAAGTTCTATAGCATGAATTTGCTCTGTGGAATCATAAATGCATGACTGCTGAATGAATGAACCGCCTGTGCTAACATGTGCGGTTTCAAAATAATAGACGCTACATATGTAAATAAACTAAGTTTTTAGAGCTAACCTTGATCAATACTTCTTCAAATTGCGGTGATACTTTATGATCTTTCGTTGCTTCCATTGCAGAAACAACGTACTGCGCCGGACAATCATAATACTGCTTCACTTCACTTCGTCAGACTTCGCGCAAAAACCACCTGGCCTTACATATTTACCTGTACAGCCAGTAAATACCACAAAAATCCAATAAATTACAAAAGCACAAAATCCTCATGATGAAACGTCCAAAATTCGAACGTCCAATAAAATCGCCAAATAGTCAAACGACACACAAACAAAGCAACATCGGTGTTGCGATGTCCAAGTTAAAAAATACGAACAGTACACGACTGCGGTATTTCTTCTTTTTTTTTTCTAATGCAGTGCAAAAGCTCCCGGCCTTAGACATTTTACCTGTACAGCCAGTGAATTCAACAAAAATCAAACAACTCTCAAAAGCTCTATAAAAGCGGATACTGTAGGCCGTTCATGGTAAAGTGAGCACTTTTTAACGCCCGCCTGAATTTTTCCTTTAATAGAATTGCCATTTTTCTGCTGCTTTTTGATATAAACACCGTGTATACATTTCACCACCGTTAAAATTTCATGCCCGAGTCTGCAATAAGATATATTTATTAGTGGTTATAATGCTTGTTAACAGGGCCTTAAAAAGTGCTCACTTTACCGTGAAGAGACTGTACACTACTTCAACTGAGGGAACGAGCATCTAAGCAAGAAGGCGATAAGCAGGGCCATGTAAAGATTGAAGGAACAAGAAATAAAAGAAGTAGCAAAATCTAAGTATCCAGGGATTGTACTGCAGATTAAAGTGCAAGTAACCCGCTGTTTGTTTCAGTTTAAAATCAAAGTTTGAAAGATGTAATGAGTGTTTCAGTTTAAAAGTAATGTTATTTGTTTCAATTTAAAATTAAAGTGCGATGACCTGCTGTTTGTATTAGTTTAAAATTAAAGTTTGAATGGCATTCTGTTTGTTTCACTTTAAAACTAAAGTGTGCATTTGACCTGCTGAGAGTTACAGTTTAAAATTAAATAAATTGCAAGTGACCTCCTGTTTAATATAATTTATAGGTGCAAGTGACACTGGATAACGGTCTGTTGCAGTTAAAAATTAAAGTGTGAATGACATACTGTTTGTTTCAGTTTTAAAAATATGAATGTGTGAATTGTTGTTTGTTCGGGTTTAAAAAACATTTATTCGCGATCCGGAGAGGGCATAGCATGGTCATGTCTGTCATGAGAGGTCTAGCCGGGGGCGGCAACAACAGGTGAATTTGCATCCACTGCTGCTTTCGTGGAATTTGAACACGCCTGTTTCATTTGCCGAGGTAAATGATAAGAAAGCGTGATATCATGAATAAAATATTATAAACTAAATTATTATATATCTTAAAATTGAATTTTTAAAGTTTTGCAATTTTAGTACATCCTTTGGTGATGGTGTGTATACGAAATACTATATATTACATGGTTAAATATATAAAAAAATACAATTTTTAAAGGTCTGCAGTTTTAGTACACTCTTTAGTGATGGCGTATATGTGAAACAAAAAAACTAAATGGTAAAAATAAATAAAAATAATTAATAAAAATTCCCCTTAAAATAAACGCAAATGTTTCCCGAATCACGTGTGTTTGAGCAGAGACGAGAGAGGGCATAAAATCTAGATTTAGATATGCAATAAAGATTTTTTTAGCAAAACGTTACTTTTGACAGATGAATACGCCACGGGAAACAAATGGGGACTTTTACTGTATATTCTTTTATTCGGTTTCGACATGCCATAGGAAATAATTGGATGTAGGTAGAAATTTTCCCCCAAATAGGCTGTATACACAAATCGGAACAAATGGGGTGTGGCACCAATTTCCCCCTTCTGGCTTGGACACATGATGCCACCCTTTTCGGTCTTGCACGTTTTGTCACCTGGGTACGCAAGTGAAATTTTAGGTAAAAACCAGCTTTTTGTGGGTGTGTTGGATACGCAGGGGGAAACTTTGCTTTTTATTTTATCTTCTTCGGGTCGTAGTTAGATACGAAATTTGCGACTTTTTGGTCGACCTTTTCGTATCATTAGATATATAATACAGTGATATTTGAACGATTTAGATACGCAATATGGGATAATCACCCATGTATTTTATATGGGTCGCTGTTCAGCTGCAGTGCTGCTATTTGCAGTCTAATCATGGGAGGACTTATCTGCCTCTGTAATCTCCCATGTTTTATCTTGTACAACCAAGTGGGTGGGGCGATGGTGGTGTACGGGCTTTCACAGCTATGCTGGCCATAAATCACTGTTTTATTGGCAGGGATCCCTTGGCTCATTCTCTTCTTTCTTGCGCCTAGTTTTTCTGGAGCCCTATAGCTGCTACCCCACCAAACTGACCTCCTACCCCTACATGGTAGCTAGGCTAGGCTCGGCAGGCCACCTGGTAGCTTGCTAGCTATTATACCTATCTGGTTCAGTATTAACTAGTACCCCCAGATATAAGTACAGATATGCGTAGTCCCTGTTTTGCGGCGCACAAACTCACTGTTCTTCTAAGCAGGGTCGTCCCAACTGGACGAGGTCACAGTAATCTGTGGCCACTGCTACTTGCCTCTGAATATGGAGACTGCAACATCTTCCGAAACATCGGGGAAACAACAACTTTGAGGCAGCTACAAACCAGAAGCCAAAAATATACAATGGCCACAAAGACCTGTGAACTTTATCAAATGTATAGTTTCTGCTGCACAATGTTTCGTCTACTGAACAAAATTTCAATAGTAGAAGAATGAACATATATTCATCATTCAATTCACAGGCAGTATTTCTGTGTAAAAAACTTCTCTGTTTGATTACCAAATCCTGCCTGAAAACAAGACCTTTTATTGAATCAGATGTACACGTGTATCCGCATAGAGCTGAAGTAAATATAATTGTCATGGAATCAGTTATGATTCTTGTAACTAATCACTGATATATATTATCAGTAAAAAAAAAAAAAAAAAAAGAATGATTGTTCCTCATAAAAATATATTTAGTCACATGGAAAGAAAAACAGCTGCGAACTGTTATAGTTTCAGCTTCTCTTCGATCCACAATATATACACAGACACCTCGGCATACACACCAGGTAGGTTGGGCTTGGCACAGCCATCTCCGGCAGACACCACCCCTGTCAGCAGTCCTTCACAGGCCAGTGGGCCACCTGAGTCACCCTGTAAAACACATACATTTCTGTCTGTAGTTCTTCGCAGGAAGTGGGCCATCTGATTCACCCTACAATACACACACACACACCTATCAACTGTCCTTCGCAGGCTAGCAATATACACACACACTCTGGTCAGTAGTCCTTCGTAGAACAGTGGACTACCTAAGTCATCTGGCAACAAATTCTCCCCTGTCAACAGTCACTCGCATGCTCTTGTACTGCCTGAGTGGCGTGGTAATACATCTCCATCTGTAAACAGTTACTTACATGCCCGAGAATCATACTAGTCTCCCCACAACACACACCTCCATACAACAACATTAAAATCAAAACCGGCATGTAGTTCCGACCTTAGGCAGGACCAACTTGGATGAAATGAAAGGAGGATACTGTAAACTGTAGCTGGTCGCTTGAGATGCTGCGGGAGGTATACATGCCCAGAAACAGTTCCACATCAATCAAGTAGTTACATGAAGAGATCAAGTGTGAACTTCCATGGAAGAAGAAAACCGAACTTACACACACAGCTGCAGATTGTTATTAGAGCTGAGAGTTCATTGATTGTTATTAGTACCTGGAAGAACCCCTAACTTTCTGCAGTTATAGATAGGTTGAATTAATTAAGTTTGATTTTCCCAGGAGACTGGCTTATCCTAGACCCATCCCAAGTATACGAGAAAGTTCGCGATGCCAGTAAGGGGTGATAAACCATTTTTCTTAAAACGATTTTATGATATATTGTGGGGAGTAACTGACCTGGCCTGGCTTGTTGCTTCTCAAGAATGAAATATCACTCAAACAGGTGATAAAGACCGTGACATGAACATGGTCCATGTCTTCCATCCCACGAGTGTACAGCCTATATATTTGTGTAATACTGTTGTGGCCGTGCATTTGGGTTTTGCAGGACAGTGAACAAATGGGTGATGGAAAGGGTGACCCGACTAGGCACCAGATTCTGTCGCCAGGCAGAGTAACTGGTGATGGTGGAAATCTCGGGGTATTCTAGACCGTCCGCCCGGACTTATGCATTCCCTCAGGAATAAATGAAAGTTGAGTTGTCTAAGGATGATGCTAAAGTCGGGCTCCCCTCGTGCCTGATACTTAAGTATGTGTGTAGTGTCGTAGGCTTATTCAGGTTGACCCACACACTTTAAACAAAAATAGAAAATGCATTAACTGAAAACTGTGTAGAATCAAGGTGCTGAAAGATAGACTCTGATGTGGGTTGTGTAGGACCTATTTCCCTAAGTTCCACAAGGCCATGTTCGGAAATAAAATGCATAGTATGATAACTGATATATAAATGACCTTGCACACAACAATTACACCACTGATTAGTAAACACTTAAGCAGATCCTGGTCGTGCACCTGACAGATAGGCTAAACTGTAAAAATTAACGAACATGTGTTG
Source organism: Dryococelus australis (assembly GCA_029891345.1). Taxonomy (NCBI): domain Eukaryota; kingdom Metazoa; phylum Arthropoda; class Insecta; order Phasmatodea; family Phasmatidae; genus Dryococelus; species Dryococelus australis. The sequence goes on along the minus strand of CM057007.1, from coordinate 8,885,052 downwards.
ACAAAAAAATTAATGAAAACTTAAACTCCCCTGGGCAATGTTATTACTGGGGAAGAAGGGGTGGCATCTTCGGGTGCTGAAAACAAAAAGGTTCTGGTGTACTACTTACTGCTATGGAAGACTAAGTGATTGGCGCAAAAACATGAAGTGAACACAGAGAATGTCACGCAGCGGCCTAACCCATTAAGAATATGAAGAAAGTCTGATTCATGGTAGGCATGTGCAGCTGCAGCATGACGGCACTCGCACACTAGAACTACTGGCATAACAAGTTACCTGCATAAAATAAAATCTTAGACCTTGTAATAAATGTCTTAATAATTCAACAACATATTTTAATACACTCAACACTTGCAATATCACTTAGATGATTGTGTGAAATGATGGTGATGACGTGAAATGAATACAAGACATTTACATAAAGTAAAGCACAACACTTAATGTAATTTACAGGGGCGTCTCTTGCATGACCAAGAGTCCCTGCATCTTTTTAAACTGATTTTAAATTCGTTTTATTTTCGGCCTGCAATTTTACTCCAATTCCTCCATAATACACCTCTTGGGCTGTGAAGCCACCAGGGGGTTGGTGTGGGAGAGGATGGTGACACTGCTCTGCTTGCTCGAGCACTACACTACACAAACTTGCCCTTGCACGAGTGTGCTCAGTACTCAGGTATGTCACGTGTGTTGCTAAGGTGGAGATAGGTATGCAGTATGGTAGATGGTCTAAAATTGGAGGATATCGTCCAGTGTGATGTTCTTATGGCAGAGGCCAGGAATGCCCCGAGTAGATCTCCCCACTTCACCAGTAAATATTGCAATACTCAGAATGACCTATTCATCAAAGTATATAAATACCACCCAAAATATGTAGGGAGATGGGGACAATGTACAAAATTCCAGCGATTCAATCGCATTACACTGGCTGTGGAGACAAGCTGATACTAGCTCGAAAGCATTTCCTGGTATTTAACATAAAATGTGTGAATATCCATATGGGTAAAAGCTGGCGATTGTGGTTTCGCATTGCAAATACGCTTGCATCAAGAAATTTAAGATATCTATTAAACAATCAGAATTCACCCAGTGAAAAAGGCTCTTCAAGGTGAAGAAGATTCAAGATTTTACACAACACAGGGCAGTCCTGTCACCCGTCTTAGCAACAGGACATGTTAGGCTTTTAATTATTGCAGCAGAATGGCCGACCAGAGGGAAATAGGTACTTTTAATTCTGTCCATACGATACGATGCACGAAGTGACATGAAATGGAATACAGGCAGAATGCCCAATGGAATATGCCCTGCCAGTCAGTGACTGGGAATGAACTGAAAACTTTAGCACTGTAATTTAAATGGCTAACCACCGAACCTACAATCTGTCTAAATGCACCATCACCAAGTTGGAAATTATTCAGCAAACTGATAACATTTTATGACTGTTTGATGTATGCTTGCTTCTCTCGCCTCTCAGACTGTTTGCCCAGTCATGCACCTCTACACCGCCGCCACATGCATCAGCACTTTACCAGTGCTTTGATACATCATGCCATGAGTGTAACAGTACAGTGTGTGTAGGGGGTGCAAACCCTGTGTAAGTCAGTGCAGCGTAGTACCGTTCAGTGCGATGAAGAGCGGCATGTTCAAAAATGGCAGCAAACGAGGAAGGAATGCACCTGCTGCAGGTGGTGACACCTGGCCTGCAAATGGTCTCCATCCATATGGGAAGGGGGCATTTGATGTGTACTCGTGTCCCTCGCCTCCCAGACCATTTGCCCAGTCTGCACCTCTACACCGCCGCCACATGCATCAGTACTTTACCTGTATTTTGATTCATGGTGCCACAAGTGTAACAATACAGCGTGTGTAGGGGGTGCAAAACATATGCAAGTCAGTGCAGGATAGTACCATTAAGTGCGACGAAGTGCGACACGTACAAAAGTAGGGTGCCCCCAAAATTGCTTAACTGCTTGTGTCGGCTGAACCCTAGTTCAGGGAACTTAAAAGACACCCCTACATATTATTATCAAGCGTTGTTGTGCGTCCATATGTTTATTGGGAATAGGTGAGTTCACCTTTCACATATATCACCCCCATTTAGATTCATCCATCGTGCAAGTGCTTTGTTTATTTCATTTTAATGCAGAATGTTCATTAATTATCTTCTTTGCAAGTGTTTCAGTGTATTATTAATTTTATGAGCAAGTGTGTCAAGAAGTAATTCCGTGTGTAATGTCAAACTCTCCACGGGAGGCTTGCGCTCCACACAGAATGTATCGGTATTGTCTGAGACTCGCGAGGGCAAGGCCGTGTCGTGTGCTCTGGTGGCCAGCACAGTTTGTACCAAACACTTAATTTACAATAGTTTTCATTTAATGTACCGGAACCTATTCGTTCTTTAGTCACCAGAGACGCCTGCCCTCCTTCCCAAGGATTTAAATCGCCTAGGGGAGCATAATAGTACCTTTAATTCATTGTTTGGTTTCTCGCCTTTTTGTAAAGTTTCATCTCACCGGCAGACAATACCTGATATGCAATATAAAGTGTTCACCATCGAGTGATGTATTAGTAATCACTGCAAGTAAAGCTACGTTGATGAGATATCACGTGCTCTCTTTCACCAGGCCTTCGGATATTTAAGGGAATGGGTCTTTCAAAAACCCACCAAAAGTGTGGTCTTTTTTATTTAGTGTTCTTGTGCAAGCAACCAGCCTCAACAATTAATTGCAACAGTGTAAGGTATGCAGGTCAGCCTATAATAGACCCACCAGTTAGCAAACACTGCAGGTAAATATTCAGTACAAATGTACCAGAGGCAACATTCATCAATGAAGGAAAATCTTTGTCTGGGAGAATGGCCTGCAGCAACCCAAGCTCAGCAGAGTATACATCTCTAGAAATTTCAGCGCTGCCACCTGGTGACGCCTGGCGCCTAGACGGGTAAATTAGCATCCTCAGCAAAGTTTCTTTAACCTGAAACCTGACCGCCTCCGAAATTCCATCTCACCCTCAACCGCTCCACCACACTGCATTAAGTTCACTGCATAAAAGGGTTTTACAACAAACTGCTTGCATAACTTGCTCACAGTATTGATGAGCTCTTTGAAAACAGATCCCATCCAATGTAATGTTGGTACAAATTGGAATAGATAGTGAAAAAGGAAAAAAGCAAATAAACTTTTATATATAATTCAATGCAAAAATATTCAGCACAAATAGATAAGAGATGCACAATATTACGCTTTACAGAGATAGTGAAACTAAATCTGTCGTCCATCCTCGTTCCTCGGCCTGCATAAGCCTGTCATGAAACATGCAGGCATGAGGTGCAGGGTCGTGTGATGCATGTATTCGGCCCATGGTTACATATGTAGAATGCACTGAAGATCAACCGATGGCCACAGACAAAAGTGGAAAAAAAGCAATTAAGATTTTTATGTACTCTGCACGGTGTCACCACATCCGGCATTGACTAGTGTCCTGACGTGTGTCGTTCTCCACCTTAGGCAGCTTGTCACGCCGGCCGCTTTCCAGTGCAGCACGCACCCACACTCGAGATCGGCGGCGAATGTGTTCAGTGACCTGCGGTGTAGGAGCGGTGCAAGTGTAAGAAAATGTAAGTGGTTCAGCATTCTGCAATAACATAATTCTTTGGAACCTTTTTGTTTTCTGCCATCAAGGACACTCCCCCTCGCCATCCCAGGAATTGTTTCGCCTGGGGAGTTTGTAAACTTAACAGCACACGCGAAAGCTGGCACAAAAAATCGCATGACTAACTCAAAGCCACGATACATTCTCAGTTTAAAAAAAGTTCGCATTTTTCAGCATTTGGTCCATAAATAGGTAAGGATGTAAACTATAAATGTGCCAGTTTGAGTTTATTCTTGCATTTTTTTTTAAGTAAATGAATTTGCAAACACTCCATTAAACAAAGATGGAGGTAAAGCAAAGAGGAGATTTAAAGGAAATATACTAGATGTGTATCTAGCATGCCGATCTCCAACCAGGGTGATCTCGGTTCGATTTCTAGTGGAGTTGTGCCCATATTTCTGCATGTGAAAAACATGGTAGATGTTACTATTGGCCTAATGGACTTTTTATGGCGCCCTCACTTATTTGACATGGCACGCCTCAATCGCCACTCTTTATGCCTCGTTATCCATATTTCTTCACAGATGAGGATCAGCTACTTCAGATTCTTTTTCGAGGCCACTTCGTCATACGGAGGTGACCCCATCCTAAAATGCACTTACCTCTCTGCATTTATTTCATGAGCATAAAAACATGATAGTATGTCTGCGTTTGCATTTAGCAACATTGAACATGGACAATATTTTTGTCATCCATATAACAATAAAAAAATATTCAAAATTTACAGGATATCTTTTAGAATCTTGTGAAATTCAGATCTGTTTTAAGCAATTATTCAAATTCAACAAAATATAATATTTTATATTAATTCAAGGAGAAGTAGCCGAATCAAATAAATATAACGGAAATAGTACAGCTGAACAACACAAATTAAATGTTTAAAAATGATTGCATATCTGTTAGTCACCGTCACTGAACAGAACTATGTGATGATGTCGCAACTACCCCTAGAGCTTAAAAGCCAAGTATTCCTTAACTTAAGATTATTTGATTGTATCATAGCATCTTGGCATAAACCTAGGATCCATGTACGAGTCAAAGCACTCGTGAGTAGTGCTTCTAAACAGAGCATGCACGGCGATTCCTGAAAGCGAAATCACTGTCGCACACTAGATGTTCATCAAAACAAGGTACACTGTGAACCCAGACTTACCGAGCAGGCATCTATTCCTCCTTTGGCATATCCAGCACACATCATTCCCTCTGTAATGTCATATATCTCGGCGCATTCTGAATATGGTTCGACAGGAACCACTGCGACTTGGAGAATGTCCGGATAAAGGTTCTCAGTCTGTTAAAAAAACAAATACTATATGAATATATTTCCTTCTTTCCCAGGATGTCTTGGTCACACTGCGAAGAGAGGTGCAACTCACACACACTTATTGGCACCTGAAATAGGTTTAATTGTGCGTGGCCAAACAAAATCAGCAGAAACAGTTACACTGATCAATAAAAGTTCTGAGAATCTGAGTACATGGATGACAGATTAATAGAATTATATTTTCGTTTGGCTTCTTGAAACTTTCTTCAAATCTCGACAACATACACACTCTGATCGGCTGTAGCACCTACACTGAATTTCTTAACTGCATGTTTGTGACTGGCCATGTGGCTGAAGTCAAGGGGGATCTAGGAGTTGACCTAATGATTCATGCACCACTACTGCGAACTTGCAGTATATTTTAGTAGTTACTTAGTGCAACTAACCGAGACTAAGCAAACCAAAACTGACCTAGAACATAAAATGATTCAGCGTAAACAGTAAGATGTGAAGAATAGTTTGGTTCTGCTCACCTCATAGCAGCAAAATGGCCAACCACAACAGTGCCCAAAACATGTACCATGCAGACTAAGATGTCGATATTGAAATGTCCGCCGGTACCAGTGATACCAGTTAGTGAAATGCAATTCACGGGACGTTCAACTGATGATGCGTATGATCAGCACCAGTGACTGAGTGGCGGGGTCCAGTGAAGAACACTACAAATCGATGCAAGGAAAATATTCTGTTAGAGAAAACTACTTTGTGTGCATGTCTTTTCAGCCCTTGATAATGTAGTATACATTATTTGAAGTTGTAACATAATAAGTAATTGTATATAGTTATGCAAGAAAATGTTAGAGTTTTGTGTGATTGAAGTGCTGAAGCTTTGTTATAGACAAGAGTAGGAGTCTAGCTTTAAAAACAGCACTTGTACCCAAACAGACCAGATACAGAGTAACCCACCTCCAGGTTGACGAGTGAGTTGAGCCTAGTGTGTGGTGGTGCTTCTTAATTTTATAAGATCCCAGTATTAGCTTCTGAGACAATTGCACCACAACCATCTGTTGGAAGACAAGATCCCAGCAGCCCAGTTTGTTCTTGGCAAATTTAATAAATCTGTCCATGAAGTCGTTAGCTTTTTGTACTAATTTTCATAACAGTCCCATCCCCGCCCTGCATTATCATGCTTTACATTGTTGTAGTTCCTGTACTTTAATCGGTAAAATATTAACACAAGTCTTAAAAAATATTGTCGGTTTACATATAAAGCATAACCTTGATATGGTGTAATATAATTACATTGCATTGGATGATTGGCAGCATTTTTCAGACAATAAATTACAAAAAAATAAAATCATCTTATCGTTATTATAAATATGTAATAACAGAAATTTCAGAATGTTTCAGAAAATGTACATTATAAATAACAATATTCATTCCAGGGAAGAGTAGTTAAATGTATTTATTAGCTTTATTTAAGTTAATGCTTAATTTTCAAGTAATTCTGTTGATCTTTTCTGTAATATGAGGAGACTTTGTCTCTTGCAGGTGACTTTGTTCAAAATGTTGGACAAAAATATTTACTAATGTAACTACTTTAAGCACACACTATTAGAAGTATTAATTTCAATTAAAACCATTTAAGGTTAAAATAAACAACATTTTTCAAATATTCTTTAAAATGTAGAACATTTTATATCGTGCATGTTCTGGGCGAATACTCACGACGTTCACGAGCCCCCAGCCGCTAACATCGCAGTAGGATCTGGCTGTCACAGAGCTGTTGCGCAGTGCTATGGGTTGCACATCCGCTGAGAACACCAGAGCCTCCTCAAGCTGTAACCATACATGACACACAGTGTAGAGCGAGTGTGCCGGTTCCACAGACACAGGTACAGCTTTACCACAGACAGTTGCAAGTCTGAGCAACATCACAAGGAAGGGAGACATCAATTCCTGGAATATGTCATCAGATAGAGTGCAAGAGGTACATATGTATTCAAACAGATTAGAGCTTGCCACATCATGTGAAGAATATCAAAACATTGTGTTTAACACTTTTTACTCACACCCCTTCATATTATCAAAGCCAATCACTATGATCGACGATAGTACACCATTATTATTTCTGCTTTCTCTACTAATGTTTCATAGTTGTATTATTATTTCGTAGATAACTTGAATTTCGACAGTTAATTTACCTTCTTAATGCTGAAATTATAGTTGGTAGGAAAAATGCCGCATTGTGTTCTCATGTTACCTGCTCCTCTTCAGTGACTCCTTCTGCGAGATAGTGTCCGATAGCAGAGATGTTTTTGTAACTGTCGTCCAGGCTCGCAGGTATGTGTTGCATAGTATACAGTTCACTGCTTCATACCCCAAGCGAGCAGGTGGAACAGAAGGACATGGTAGTGATAAGTGGACAGCAAGTCAATGGGATGTTTGAATGACAGTCGGATGACGACATGTGAGTGCTGTCCAGAAGCCTTGTGCACACTGTGCCGTATAACAGCGAAATGTGCCCATGGCATGGAGTGAGTGATAGGATGGTCCCACTCAGTAGTACCTCTGAGGATAGTAGTCCATGGAGGAAGTGGTTTAGGGAGAAAAGAACCAGTTGCGAGAAAGGAAGTGAGACGGTTGACAGGAGCTACCAGCACTACAGGGTACATCGGACGAGGATCCAGCCACAACTTGCAGCATCCACCGCAAGTGTCAGCACTTTTCGGATTGGTAGGCATGGTCTAAAGTAAGATGCAAGGAGAAATTATGGAGTTGCTTCATCTATTCAAACTGGCAATGGATCATTTAGTGCTTCTGTAAGGCACATACGACCATATAGTGAAAGCATGAAGACCCAGTGTGAGAGGAGAATGTCGGGCGAGGTATTTCAAGGAGGACAACTGGTTTGACTGTGCAACCCACAGATATAGAACGGGTACTCCGATCTTCAGAAATGTTGGGAAGGCCCTACAGAATTCTGAATAAGATCAAAGATTTGGTGTTTCGGATTTGTCGTCAAAGCTCTCGGGAGAAGCCTAAGGTTGTCTACATTGACCAACTGACACTCTACGATGGTCCAGATGTTGCAGTCTGTTCGGGATGAACAAACTTCAGGAGGGGACAGTGTTACATTCTCCCTGCTCCGCACTCTGTGCGAGTGGGCGGAAGAGGACAGAGTAGTGACAAGCGAACGGCATGGGATGTTTGAATGACAGTCGAGCGATTATCTTACTAGCATTTTGAATTGTGAAGGCATTTTATCACAATACCCCTTTGTCGACTGCCACTCTGATGTTCGGCGGATAGGATTTCCGAGTTTTTCTGAACAATGCTCTGGATTACTGACCTCCTTTTAGCATGACTCGGGGTGCGTTGAACCTTGCAGATGGCTAGGGTGACCTATATCAAATTGTGACAGGCCTCCGAGTTGAGTTGAGTGGAGTTGATGAGTGAATGAGTGGCTGAGTTCCGAGAGATAGACGATGAGCTTTGAGAGAAGTGTCTCAAGGAAGGTAGATCTAATACTGCAATTATCAAGCAGTGAAGAGTGCGGCTGGCAGGATGGACTATTGGACTAGTTGCATGAGTGAAATACATTACAATCGGCGGCAACAAATGTACTAAACATGTGTTAATTATTAGTGTGAGTTAATTGACTGTAACTAAACAGAGACATCAATAAGGATGTTAATTAGAGTTTAAATATACATTAAATATTGCGCTCATTTTTAAATAAAAATAGTAATAGTAGAACCAGATAACTAAATGCTGTAAATAATAGTTGTGCGAATAAATTAGAAATCAAATTTAGCTCCTTTAGTTCCTCACGAACTCGGATACACCCCTCAGGCATTCCATGTAACAAAGTGCTATACATATACTTTCATATGGTTTATATATATAGCTAAGGACACGTAGTTTGATGTTGCAATATGGTGCAATATTAGCAGGATGACAAGGGACGCGCTGTAGCGACGCGATGAGATACACGCACGTGTTGCGAGGGGTGTGTGTGCTATTTGTAGATATGACAGCATCATGCGAAGCCTCGATTGGGCAGTTTTAGGTGGTGCAATAAAGCTTTGAGAAGATACTTATAGTAGACACTGCCCTCGTGCTAGCTTCAGTTCCCAGTCAGTGAAGAAGAATAGTTTTCTAGGGTATTAGTCAAGTTCCGGTCAGTGAGAACCCAATGGGAATGTGACACGGACATGTACATTGATGATCGAAGCCCCACATTAGAGCAAGTCTATTTACACGTTCGGGCTGGTCACAGAGTCTCGGAAATAGATCTGAATGTCAGGAGGTCGCCAGCTAACCAAATATAGGAATCTGCTCTGTTAACACGAGATTCTTGAGGTGGGCCATGTTCAAAAAGCCCGGGTTAAAAGAACCTGCACCCGTTATCATAATGAATTTGTGTGAGCAAGTAATGACCTGTGGTTGATATGCGGCAGTACTTACACTTCCTGCGCTGGGGCATTGAAGCTACGCAGCATGCCTTCCAACACTGACGAATACACTTAAAAAATAATACTCATAGAACACTTCAACTTACGTGATCGTGGAATACATTGCAGGCTATAGATAATTTGTATGGCTGTCGCTCATAAACTCTCAGTTGAGCGGGAATAATGGTTAAAATACATAGACGTTGAGATAAAAATACCAGTTTTATTTCAAACTAAAGATGTGATGTTACAGAGCAGTTAAATGGGCCAATGCTTTAAGACGAAGGCGTCAACGGACACACACAGAAAATATATTAAAATATCTATTATGCCGAAGGAGCGGTGAATCTGCTCCGAAGGGAGGCGTCCACGGAGGTGCACGATGAAATAGTAAAAGAGGTTCCAGAAATAATTAAATTCTATTGCCATTACATGATAAGTACAAAAGAATGCTTCACCTTCGAGTCGCAAGATGTGACCTGCCCTTTATGCATGCTGGTTTCAGATTGGAAGAGAGATCGGCGTGGCGTCGGCAATGGTAATTACTAGACCCCCCTCCCCAAACCCTTGGTCAAAAATGATGCGGATGATATGAGGCAAATCGATCCCTTTAAAATACACATAGATTGCATGGAGTGTGAAACAATTAAATTACACGTGATTAACACTGATAAGAATTATGTGAATAATTTGTATAGTTTTTTTTTTTAATTTCTGTCTTAAAGTTATTTCTCTGGTTGTTGGAAAATAAAATATATACAAACAGTTAAAAACCCTGAATATATGATTTAATATTAATGCAGACACTTGTAATTAATGTTACAATTTATATTAATTTGCCACAATAAATTTGGTGTTTTGAAGTTTGAATTTTAGCATCACACTGATCGCATCAAAACACTAACTCTCATTAAAAAACATAACCCATTATTAATTTGAGTGATAGCTAGATTCTGAATGATCTTATTATGGGTAACACGATGCACTAGTTAGTTTCGAATAATATTAAGGGATTGATTAAATACAAATTACCACATGGTCGGCACTTCGTATTGCTCATTCTAAGTGTTCACACCTGGCATGTCTTGTAACACTAATATAACAGACCTAAATTATTAATGCGAGTTCATGCAAATTAATGTAATTTATAAATATTTGTAAAAGGATATATGTCTTCTATTGTTTTTATTGAAGTGCCCTGTATATTTACTTTTAGAAAGTCTTCAATTGCCTTGAAATGTTTTGTGTGGCCGTGTTATTTTCGTTCACAGATATTGATTTCGAACTCTAAAAGAAACAGACAGCGTAAAAGCCATTCAGGCTATGTTCTAAATGCAGCCAAGGTTTATGTAAAATTCAGATTTTGTAATTGTGTTATTGAAGTTTTCATAATGGGAATTTTCGCACTCTGGTGGCCTGCTCAGCCACAAGGATCAAACAGTCGGGCAGTCTGTTTCGACAGGCCCAAGGTGACGGTACACACGTCTCATCATGGAATACCTTCAACTTTCTCGACCGATCATGTAGCATATCAATAGTGTAAGTAATGGGCATGTTTTTGGCATTTTCTCCCCGTGTTCGCTACACCTGCTCCATAGACTCGCGGCCCTGGAACTCTAATGCAACTATAATTTCATTTCCTATCTGCCATTCAGGCTGTTTTGTTCCACATCGGCCTTAGTTCCAGGCCTATTCAATCATTTTTGCGAACTATGTGTCTGTAAATTTATGCGTTTTCTCAATACAACTCTATTTCTTGAACTTACTTTGATTGTTTCATTCAAGTAATGTGTTGAGTGCAGGGACCTGCCCCGCTCCAGGAAACCTATATAATACACAGAGTTATTGCATTTGTCTATCGCAGGGGCATAATGGCAACTCAAGATACCCTAGTGTGCTACCGCGAAACTAATGATAAGAGAGGGGACTCCACCATGAGGTCGTTCGACACACGTCTACTGAGAGTCTCGTACTTGTTCGAGCTATCTAGACAAGTTGGTGCCCATGAACTCTGCCTTTTAAGGCCAGGTTTCACTATAAATGGGCGTATAGGGAGTTAAATGCTAGATTCGGACAAAGATCTCTCAGTCGTTTTTTGTGGTAGTATTTAAACTAAAGAATTTTCGTTAAAGATTGAATGCATATATATTTGTAAACCTTCCAAATTTTTGTCCTTTAATTTTAAATGCACTTTTTAATTTTTATAAAATTGATACATTTTTAAATAATTAAAAAGTTAAAATTTGTAAGGTTTACATCTCTAGATGCGTTCAATCTCTAACAAAAAATCTTTAGTTGAAAATATTACCACAAAAAATGACTGAGAAATCTGTGTTCGAACTTAGCATTTAATTCCAGATGTACCCATTTATGGCGAAGCTTGGCCTTAAGTTTTTATTCTCGTCTGTTCAGGTCTCCAGACTTTATTTAATTACTATTTATTAGAACTCTCATCCTGCAGTTTTGAACATAGGCCTGGACGTAGAGGACTTAAATGTCCCTTCTGTCTAGGCCGAATCAAATAGACTGTTAACCTTACTCAAAGCATGTGATTTTGAGAGTTGTAATCCATTTCTGTAAAACGAAACAATGACAGTTTTTATGATAAAAATATGCTGCGACTTCTTTTTTTTTTTTTTTAACAATTTACAGAATATCCGTAATTTGCAATGGAGCAGTCTAAAAGTGTTGATTAATTACATTTTTTTAAAAAGAAAATGGTGCACCTACCCTCATTTATGGAACTGGGTTGATATTGGAACCCAGTTTTTCATGGTTTGCACTGCTTCGTTCAGTTAAGCATTACCCAGAAACTCAGAGAATTATCTTTAATTCTGGCTGTGTAACAAGCAATGAACATCAGCTTTAGAAATACTTTCATGGGTCGTTACACTGTTCCAGTGTATACTTAGACTATATGCCAAGTGTGTGTGTGTGTGTGTTTCTACATATTTCTTGATCAGTAATCACCAGCCGAAATGTTATGGTATAATTGAGTTCCATTCTGTATATAAACACATACTTGCATAGTTAAAAAATACACAGTGTCAACTGACCAAATATGGCTAGGCCTACAGTCAGTAGGGTGATATAAATATTATATTTTGCATGCTGCAAATATTTTTTTTTTATATTCAGCAAACTACGATATAACTGTTGCTCGTGTATGATATATCACAAACCTTCAAGACTGCAATGTCGTTAAAATAATCAGATGAATTGTAGTCCTCGTGCCTGTAGATTTCCTTAAGAGTGTAGTTAGGGTAGGAGTCAGCTTCCGAGATGTTGAGGATTCCAGGGATAACCAGGAACTCTTCTACTGGAATACTTGAAAGACATACATTTCATTCAAATTGATGACAGTACTGGCACATTACTCGTACGACTGAGACTATATCCACCCAATTTTTTTCTCACTTTTTTTTTCTTTCACGAATCTGAACAAGAATAGGTAAAAACATAATTTAAGAGGGTGAGTCAAGTGAAACTTTAAAATTGCAATTATCACTGAAAATACAGCACCATTGCATTGTGACCATATGCATTGTTACAAGAAAGCTGCACAGTGCAGGCATGCTGAACACCGTCACAGTATAAGTTTAATGCGGTTAAACATCAGTGTAAACGTGACCACTCTCATTGAGACATACTCAAAATAAGTGTGTTTCATCATCCCTTGTATTTGAGCAATGAAGGAAAGATATCTATTACAGAGGTGTAGTCAGAAATTTCTCAAGTGGAGGGGGCACAAAGGGGGAATTGTACTGACTAGAGTGAAGGGAGGAAAGACAACTAGGACAAATTCTAGGAGAAAATTAACTCATATAATAATAAAATGCATTATATTGAAAAACAATATTGCATATTTTTATGACAATCAAAGGATTATTCATAATGTTAATATTAATAATTGTTGACAACCTAAAGGGCAAAGGAGGGGCTACAAACCTAAACCCTTCCTGGCTACAACCCTGCTATTGAAGTATGTCGACAGATGAAAATTCATTTTGTTGATGCACGTTTCAAAACACAGAGTGTATAAGGAAGGGATGAAGTCTGGAAATCAGATGGCTTCTGTGACATGCATGTCTCACCTATGTCAGTCACACCAATTTGTGACATCAAAATTCACTGCAGTTTGTGCAGCAATGAAAGAACATTTGCTGAGTAATTGCGGATGAAACAGCCGAAATTCCGACTATTAGTCATGGCTCAGAGCATTAAACAGTTAACTTTTACTTAACCGAGCATGTTTAGTCATGCAGTGGCATGTCTGACTAGCATTCGGGATGTCGTAGGTTCGATCCTGGCCGTCTGCATTAGGGATGTTTTTCTCGACTCCAGACGAATGCTTGCGAAGTACCTGCATGTTAACTATTTAAGTTCCTTACCCAGTACCATCCTGTTGATAGGCGTAGAACTGTTGGCGTTCATATGAAAACAAATACATTTTACAGCTTATGTCTCGCTGGCATAAGGGACATTTGAAACGGGGTAATTTACTCGGGCAATCTGACGTGCAGAGCAGAGTGGGGTGGGGTGGGGTTAGTCTGTATCGAGGAACCTGCTCGGCATTCACCCGTGGTGAGTTCGGGAAAACAAAAAAGAATTACATAATCGTTTGATCAGGAATCAAATCCAGTCCTCCTGAGAACAGGCGAACAAGCCAGGGTTGGGAGATTTGAAATCCCACCAAGGCCCTTGTGGCCAGACAACTCTTACACCTGCATGAAACAAGGATATAATGAACAGGAGAAATGTCATGAGTATGACGTGGTTGGGGGGGGGGGGGGGAGAATTAAGTTAAAAGGCATAGAGTAAAGAGAGCTGCAAAGAAGGAAAGAGAAATTGTTTGTAGGTTATGTTAAATATGACTACATTTTAAAACCTGATTTACTAAGATCGTATTTCCAGAAGTCCTCAGTAAACTTTAAAAGCTAGGTACTATTTAAATTTAAAATTGAACACTTTATTGCGATATTCGATACCCTCAGATCTTCTAGCAGCTACCCTTTTCCACCTTCCCGAGAAAAACTAAAGTCAAAATCCACAACTGTTTCCCACAAAGGCTCTAAAAACCTCCAGTCTGCCCCTGATTCTCAGCCTTGCTCGTTAACAACATTCGTGATGAGCTTAAACTCCTCCTACAAAGTGGGGGCATCAGAAGCAGATTACATTGCTAGAGCGGCAACATGCTGATATCTGTTAGTAATCTCTGTGGTGTTTTTGAGAGAGAAACTGTACTGGAGGTGAAACATGGGTCCACTATCGCCAAAAGAGCCAACAAGGAATGGCACCATTTCTCATTACCAATGCCACAGGAGTTCTGGGTGCAGTCATCTGTGAAAAAAAAATGTAGCTGACCATTTCTTGGAATGAAGGAGGTGAATAGAATGATTTGGGGAAGTCTGGGACAATGGCATTAGGCGTTGGAGCACATAGCTGTTCATATTTTGTAATTCTGGTAGGTTAGTGTCCCTCTTGTCCGCCATTTGATAAAAAAAATACTTCTTTCGGCCCAAAAATATTTTCAGAAATCAATTATTTTACCTAATAAACACCTTTACCACTAAAAAAACTTCCCAAAAATGTAAAATGTCCCGATCGAGTCATTTAATGAGTAAAGCATATTTGAGACACCAAGCCAGGTCGAGCAGACATTGCCTCCACGCCCTATCAAATGCCAGCTCCTGCCATGTTTGTTCGGAACATTTCGCAGAAGACGACTACGAACGTGACCTACAGAATGCTGCAGTTAGTTACAGACAAATACGCAACACAAAACGCGAACAAAAACAAATTATTTCTGAACTTTTGCTTGAGCAACGAATTCTTGTTCGTAGTGATGGCGACGAAAGTGTTTGTGGGAAGTGTGTTGTTTTAGAGTCAGAGAAATGGTGTTTACATATACAGATATCTTATTTAGAGAAAAAGGTGCTGCAGGGAAGAAAAAACAGATAAAAAATATATACAACAGACCTAAAATATAAATTGGCGGAGCAGATCGAACATTCTACAAATGAAAAAAAGTTATTTGCAGGGGAAAAAATTACGCTAGGTCTTAAATAAAACTCGGGCAATTCTAAAGAATAGGTGCTTGTTCGAAAATCGGAAAAATAATCAATCAATGGATATGTTAGATATGATTATTACTCATCCTAATAACTAGGAATTTTGGAGGGGCTTCAATTAGTTTTCTGTAAAAAATAAAGGAGGGTTATCAAGATTGCTGTGTTTATGCTATGAAACATATAATTTACATCGAATATATTTATATAGGGTCGCTGAATTGTTTTAGATGTAATAATACCATTTGGAACGAATATTTAATGTGCAAAATGTCATTTGCAGGGTATATTTAAGCACCGGCGCTGAGGTTATACAGGTAAACAATGCATCAAACAGTGTCAAAAAATTACGTAATTCTAATGAATTACTCAAGGCTTACCTTAGTTATTTAAATTATATTTGTTCGGTAATGTGAGTGTGTCTGGAATGTCGTCGAGTAGGGTACACACTGTGTTGTGTATACAACATAGTACATGTATTGGGTGAGTAACGTAATTATTTAGGTAATTCTTAAGAATAAGGGCTTTTTCGAAAGAAAAAAAATCTCGGCAAGTTATATATTTCCACTCTTCTAATTACACAATAAACGAATTTACTAGGGACATCAATATTTGGCCAATAGAAACCCCAAAAACGATAGTGGGGAGGGCTATGAATATCAGGGAAATCATGGGGTAAAACGAGTGAAACATACGTATATTTTATAATATTAATTCAAGAATATATGTTCAATTGCAAAAATATTCTACAAGCGTAGCCAAACATTATGCACTGAGCCAGAGTTCAAGCATCAGCACGGTAGTAAATTCCCAAAACAGTAATTCAAGACGTGCTGGCATTTTTTTTGGTGACGCGAAGCATCAAGCATTAGTGAAGCTTGGAGTTTCCCCTAAAATGATTTTCATGCATAGCCCATTTGCACTGGAAAAAAAAAAGGTGTGTGTTTTTCACTTTAACATATTTTCGTGCTATGTGTAATATTATTGTAATATTGTTTCACGAAAACATGTTTAGTTGCAAAAAGTTCCAACTGAACATTACTAAAATTGACAATGCTCTATGCTGAAGATATATATTTTTTTGTTTTGTAACCATTAAGTAACATTCGGCTATAGTTAGGCTTTTGTATTTTTCCGCATGGTTTAGCTTTTTCTTATTATTATAATTACAGCAGAATAATAGACAACTGTTTTTATTAATATTCAATAGAAATCATTAAATACTTTCTTGCAGTTACAACCATCCTAAACTTGTCCTCGAAATAGTGTATCGCAAGTAGAAAGCAAGCAGAGATTTGTTCGCAGATATAGTACCCCCATCTGCCAGAGTTAATCTGGCATATTGAATTTGTTTTTAAGTGTTTGTACAGGTTATCGTCCGAAGCGAAAAACTCCACTGTTTCTCGACTTGTTTAAAACACATTGAGGAACTCCATGAAAATATATTTTTGCATTTCTCACTCCATTAAATATAAAATAAAAAAAATAAGATCAGGTAATATTTTTAGGTATTTTGCAGTTACAGTATTGTGAAGCAAAAGGCACAGAATTTCCATGTTTGTTTTAAGAGACATTGAAGATTTTATAATAATATTTTACACTCCATTTAACACCCTTAAGTGTTGAATTTTGAAGATCCTAAAGTTAACTTTTTTATATTTGTAAGTACTGTAATACGAAGGAATAAAGCACGAGTGACAGCGATATTACGCCATATTTAAGAGGCATTGTAATTCTATGACAAATATATTTAACCACATTTTACCTCGTAACAATCGAATTTCGTAAAATTCCTTCTTGGTGGATGTCTATGCCTCTACACTTTAATGGGACACCACTCGAAAAATAAATTATTTCTAGATCCAGTGGTTTGTGGTGTGCAATGATTAGTCAGTCAGTCAGCCAATGAGGAGACTCCGTTTGATATGTATGAGTATATTATAAATAAAATTGGTGTAGGTTTACAGAATATTCATTAATTTAAAAAATATATATATATATGCAAATATGTAAAAAAATACAAGTAATAATTCTCTAAGAGCATATGCCTGTTCGAAAATTAAATGTAATTGCTCATGTATTTGTATGATACTTTGAAGTTTTGAAACACCTTGTTCACCAATGCTAGGGATGGCCACAGAAAATGTATTTAGTGTATGATTCCACAGCAAGTTGAAGAATTTTCAAGTCTGTATCCCAGTACCATATTACTCGAGCAGCGAGTCCTTGTCATGTGGTTCAAAAACTATTGCGCATGGATCCCTGTCTCACAAGTTGTTCTACAACTAGCTGCACAATGATACTACTTAATTCAATACAAAACTTCGCGAAGTGATTTTATAATTCAGTGGGATTACTAACAGTTATAAGACTGTAGTTATTCACTGTCAAATGAGCAGATCTGAAAGCCTTACTTTGTTTTACCTGCCTGCTTATTTTGTTTCTTTCCACAGTCGTGTGTAAGAACTGAAATTTCACTATTCCTGCTAAGTCACTGGTAGCTCCTACACACAGTAATTTTGTAACAAATTTACGTTCTCTGAAACATTAACATCTTACCATTACAGCAATTCCTTTTCTTATACATATGAAACATAAAGAATCCAAATCAGAGTTTATAATAATTTAAACATTGCACTTTTATAGCAAGACATGAAATACTGGACTAATTTCCCTGTCTTGCTGTCATCTTAGGTGCTTATATCAAAATGTATGCACATTCTTCAAAGGGAGTTTTTCACCACCTGTTATTTGGTTGATCATGAAATACAGTATATTCCCTAGGACAGTAGGCACACTACAATGAGGCATCGGAATGACAGGTGTGATATTCTGTACAGATCATGCCCTACTTTCTCTTGGGCCATGAGCAACTGCGTAGTTCAGTAATACCGGTGGCACAAAATTTTGTTTAGGTGCGTAGTTATGGGTTGAGGTGGGTGACACTAAGCCAGCTGCGAGTGGCGCAGAACGCCCTTGCTCACTCTACTCACCCCGTGGTGCAGTGGGCTGCCGTCAGCACGTGCCTCTTGTCGATGATGGAGCCACCGCACCAGTGGTACGACCCACCTCCGAAGTAATACTTCCTCTGCAGTGTCACCTGCCGGCCAACACACGTTCTCAGTACATTCTCATGCATGACACCGACTGCACCACCACGCTCGGTTGATGGGGTAGAGGAACCATTGAAGGACCAGTCCTCGTCCAATTTTTCACCGCAGACACATTTGTGTTCTTAAATTAAAATTACTAAGGGTTTCGTACAAAAATTATTATTTTGCTCGGTAAAACATTTTAGTTACAGCTCAAAAGCTTAAAATAACTTTGCAAAAATAACCAATTTTTACTAAAAAAAAAAAAGTAATTGTTTGAATTTTTAAAATTATTTTTGGCAGAAATAACGTTTTCGTGAAAATTATTCCTAGGTTCGGTCAAATAATGTATTATATATATATATATATATATATATATTCCCCCCTTAACAAGTGTGATTCTAATAAAACAAATTGTATGGTAAATTTTTAGATTTAACTTTTGACTGATGTACAGAATGGTCCACCTAACTTGGACCCAAAATTTTAAGAATGGTTGCAGATCACGAAATATGGTTTTCGCTAAATGAAATTACATACGGGGGCAAGTAATTTGCTGCAAAGTGACTATTCGCACAAGTATGGACAGAAATAATTATAAACCACATAAGATTTTTCCCCTTGAAACGAACATTAATTTCAGTTACAACTGAAAGTACATGCAAAGAGGAATTCATTGATATAGATATGCAATGGAAAGTAACACAGAAACGCCAATAAATGTGTAAAATTGATTTAGTTAGGTGGTCCGGTATCATGTAGCAGTGGACCTGTACTCATATATGTAAGCAGGCAACACACACCATGACTCATCCTGGTAGGGCCACTTCCTAATAGCAGCGTAGCACCAGTCCCTGTAATCTGTTATAGTAAGTGATATTGCAGTGTGTGTGTGTACGTAAGCAAAGAAGTTCACGAAAGAGGAAAAACTAGATACACTACTTATTGGCAGGATACCAAGCAAGTTGTCCAAATGTATGGTGAAAGGTATTATAATCTGACACCCATCTCATGGCGAACGATACAAGGAATTTGCACACATCTCTTGTTACGAGGTGATTGGAATTCCACAACATGAGTGCGACGAAAGACTGCTACTGGCGAGACGCATTAACATGATGTGTTCGCAAGTGTCGATGCAAACCTTCACATGGGTAAGCGAGAACTTTCCAGGTTCGTAGGAATAAGTAAAAAAAACGTGTGTTACTGATACTCCGCCTACTGGAATTCCATCCATATTACATGGCTATTCATAAGGCATTATATCAAGGTGATTTCCAGAGGTGTGTTCAGTTTTGTAGGCTTGTTCTGATGTCTGTAACGGATGACAGCAATTTCCTGAATAATATACTATTTACCGATGAAGCGACTTTCACAAACCACAGGTGCGTAAATGGACGAAATATGCACTACTGGGCGACAGAGAATCTGTGTTGAATCCTGCATGTGGAGCACCAGTGACAGTGGAAAGTGAATGTGTGGTGCGGAATCGTTGTAGACTATGTCATAAAGCCGTACTTCATTCAAGGGGCAATGACCAGTTGTACATATGCCCATTTCATCAGAGAGACCTTACTGGCACTTCTGGAAGACATAAGACTTGACACATGTATTGATATTTGGTTTCAGCATGATGGTTGTCTTGCACATTTTGCTTTGGTGGCGAGGCAAGTGTTAAATGAAAGATTTCCAACCGGTGATTAGAGTGTGGTGGTGTTTTAAGATGGCCATTTCGCTCCCCGACCACACACCTCTTTATTTTTACTGTGGGGAACACTGAAATATATGGTGTACAACACAGTTCCTACGATGCCATAAGGCATGCAAGAACGTATTGTGGCAGCTTGCAGAGGCATTACACCAAAACACTACATGCCACTCGTCGCTCGCGTTATGTGCGTTTACAGAAGTGTATTGCTGTCGATTCAATAGTAAACACATTGAGCACATGCTGTGAAAGAAACCTATTGTGAAGTGTTTCAACCATAACTGTGCTCTTTTGT